>CM062232.1:34151819-35351819 GCA_031216185.1 Syzygium aqueum
TGCTCTGAGTACGGTTTAAAGAAAATATAACAATTATGTCTTTTGATCGTACACATGTAAAGAGAGAGAGGTTGCGGTTCAAGGAAAATCCAGCACGACTATTAGAGAGGTTATTGTAGCATAAATAATGTAACATCACGAAAGATGTGAAATTTGACTTTGATACGATATTGAAAGTCTCGTAAAAACAAATAAACTAAACACTAAGCGGACTGAGACTATATATTTAATCTCGTATTCAAACGATGCATTACACGGAGTTTGCCGGTTTTTATCACGTAGCAGATATTTTTCCTAATTCTCGAAGGATGTAGGGAAGAAAAGGAGAATAATATAGAAGAGAAAAAAGTCGAACTTCCAGGAATTTGATCCTTTGATATACAGTTAATTTTGCACATGAGATGGGTCCTTTTTTCGTAGGAAACCCTAAAAGTAGCCCCAATAAATTAGAAATGAGCTTAAGTCCGAAGCAGAGGATCTGCAATGTAGAATCAAAGTGAATTGAGCATATCTACTTTAGACAGATGACCATACATGAGTAGATGAATGGGCTCAAACAATACCAAAGAAAAGAGGTTCATTGGGCGCACACCTAGATTCGATTATGTAATGTGGTTCCTCGCAAAATCGATAGATCTTGAATTGGCTTTATGCTAGTTCTTCAAATTCAGTAAAATCAAATGGCTAGGTAGCCGCGCTTAATAGACTTAGGAAGCTCTGAGGTCTGCAAAAATCAAGTTGAATATACGCACCACTTGGATATAATTCAAATCATGACCGACCATGATTAGTGATAAGCTCACGTCCCACTTCTCTCAAAAGCTTGTAGACCATGATTCGTGATAGGATCACGTCCCACTTCCTTCTCTCAAAAGCTTGTATTGTAAGTTGGAAGGTATTTTCTAAAAATGGTACATTTTCTGCAAAACAAACAGACTCTAAAATTATACATTCAAAACTACATGATAAGGGGATCATTAGAGATGATCATGGAAATTAAGTTTGTCGTTTTAACTGTCACAATGAGGGCACAACGACAGCACAACTAGCGTACTTTTTATTCATCTTATGTAAATGTGGAAAACTTTACGTTTGTTGATGCTACTAGCCCGGGAAGAACTTCATGTAATTCCTCTGGACTTTTAGTTTGTTATACGGGTCTTGCTATGGTGTCGCGACACGCAAAGCGTGGCAAAGTTGCAGTACGAGCTAACAACCGTCAGATCAAGGCAGTGTCCTGATGCAAACCACGGTAAAGTTGTCACGCAAGCTATCGACCGTTGGATCCAGGAGATTGATTGTCGATCATCGGATCAAGAGACGCTCTACATTGTCAGATCAAGGCGGTGCCGTGATGCACAGCATGACAAAGTCGTCCATACCGGTGCCATTTCTTACATTCTTTCTTGTCCAAAGTCTCTGATTCTTATGATTCGTGTAGTCTGAATCTTGAAAAATATAGCAGGTGATACAGAGAAGTCTACACGCAGATTGCCGGAGTTTATCCTAGGCAGTCAGTGAAGAAATTGCTTCACATTTATTCCCCAAATTACATGTTCGCTCAGTACAAACTGCAAGTTAATGACATGCCCCCAAGGGCTTGTTGGTGCACATTCTTCCATCTAATCTCTCCTTTTGACTAAAGACGATGAAAGGCTTTCGAGTCAACCTCGACTACTTTAAAGTTTAAACTCAACCGCCACCTATATTTCTCCTCACAGGCCACGGGCGTCACGCCCCGAATCCTAACGGGCTCGCGATATCCCTCGAAGGTCGTAATACACGCGACGTCCCAGGACGCGTCGCCGACCCAAACGAAACACTCGAAAACAAACGCAAGCAGAAGCGGAAATCGAACAACCCAGACAATAAATAATGACAAAAGAGGTAGTACTTGTACAAATCAATAAACTCATATCATTAGCTTGAGACCATAAAATTCATACATTAGGCTTCTAGAGTTAATATCCACCTTCATCATAAAAAAGGAACAGGTGGTAGGGTAGGCTAGCTAGCTGCACAAAAAGGGCTCTACTAAAAAGACTTCTAAACCCGGCATCCAAACACTTCTACGGTGCCCAATCAGAATCAGACCCTATAGACTCGTATCGGAGTTGATCTCGATCGGCTCATCCTCGTGCTCGGACTCCATAGGCTCTTCCTTGGGCTCGGACTCGGGCTCAGGCTCGGGTTCTGGTACGAGTTCGGGTTCTGGATCAGGGTCTCCGGTGGATCGTCAGGATTTGTCACCTCACCATCGAGAGCATACTTGTCCCAGGGCTCCCAATTCACCGCATCCTCACTACCATGATGTAGCCCCTCAAAACCACGGATTGGGCCAGTAACCTCAAACCAGACACGATGAAATCGGACCAAATAAGTATGGCGCTGCAAATCCTCTAAACCCTCATCTATCTAGGTTGTAGTAAGGTGCCAAATGTAAGTCTGGTTTGAGCCAACCGGATACTCGGTCTCCTCATGCACAGTATGCATGGGGACCCTAAAACGCCTAGCCGGCGGCATTCTCAAGGACGGGGATTTGAAAAGGTTTGCACTACATCAATGAGAATAAATCTCAATAAACAGACAACCTAAACCCTACCTCGGCCAATGCGTATCCAAACGAGTCTAACATGCAAACAAGCAGCCACCACATTCGAATCCATACAATCAGGCTTACCTCGTCTTAAACCAAGTGCCAACTCTGCATCTTAGTCAATTCACATTAATGCAATAACATCTAATGTACATATCACAATCACTTTAGCACCATACGCGCGTACGTTCACCCAATTCAATCAAGTACATAACGCATGCGCATCCATCCAACTTTTTCACGACTCGGATCAACACCCCTCAAGTCAGCCCTCCGATCAATCCGCGTCTTGTCCCGCGTCAACACGCTCCAGGACCTTTTTCACGGCCCAGGTCAACACCCCTTAGGTCCTTTCTCACAACTCGGGTCAATATCCTATAGGTTGACAGCCCTTCGATTGATTCGAGCTTGTTCAAGCAAACACACGCGCCACATAATTCAATCAATTTCCACGTCTTTTACAATATCAAATATCTCATAACCATTTCCAAACAACCACAACACAATTTGTCATTTTAACACGTCGTATTATCCAAATTCCAGTAATAAGCTCACCAATCTGACGTTCAAGTCGGCCACAATCAAGCATCCATTTTCACCCACGAGCACCACAACAAACTAGCCATTGAACCCACTATAATTCAACCACTAATTATGCCACAATATCATTGCAATTTAGTCTACCAACGGGCTACATTCAAACATCAATAATAACCTTAACTTAGCCACTAAACCAATACCAATCAACCCCTAAACAAGTCTAATAATACCCATTATACTAAGTAGGGTTTAGGGAGTCACTTACCTAAGTTTAGCTAGGAAAAAATTGGCAAGGGGCCAAAATGGCCCGGGGGAACAGTGGTAGCTCGACGTAGGCGAGGGCGTAACGGGCACGGTTACTGGCCACGGCTCGGCACAGCCCTCGGCCACGGGCGAGGCACTCGGCCATGGCAGGGCACTCGGCCAAGCGACGGGCAAGTGGTCGAGCGAGCGAGCGAGCGGGCGAGCGAGCGAGCGAGCGAGCGAGAAGCTGGGACGGCTTGGGCACGATTGGGCGAGCGTCTAGGCAACTCGGCCACAGGCAAGGGTAGCTGTTGGCTACTCGGTCACGGCCGAGACGGCGGCCAACCGTTTGGGCAATGGGCTCGGCCATGGCCGGGACAGTCTGGCCATGGTAGGGACG
Organism: Syzygium aqueum; assembly: GCA_031216185.1. Classification (NCBI taxonomy): domain Eukaryota; kingdom Viridiplantae; phylum Streptophyta; class Magnoliopsida; order Myrtales; family Myrtaceae; genus Syzygium; species Syzygium aqueum. The sequence goes on from CM062232.1 coordinate 34,155,599, forward strand.
GCCGGACGTGCTCGGCCACAGCCTAGGCAGGCGATTGGCGAGCTGGGTGAGTGATCGGGCTGGCTGGTGAGCGAGCCGACTGGTTGGCTGGGCGGCAAGGTGGCGATGAGGAGCGACGATGGTAGCGGCTACGACGGCGACGACGGCGGCGAAGGGCAGAAGGGGAGTAGGGCAGCAGCGATGGCGAGTTGGGCGAGCGCGCGGTCGACGAGTTGGCGAGCGCGCGGTCGACGAGTTGGCAAGCGCACAGTTGGCGAGTGGCGACGAGCGATGGCGAAGATGACGGTGGTGGGGATGGCAGCCGGGGTGGTTGGGGGCAAGGTCGACTTGGCTACTGGGCGTGACGCGAGCTGAGCACTACGCGCGCAAAGGAGGACGGTTGAGTCGCGGGAGTTGGATGGCACGGCTAGGGTGGACGACGCGGCGGTGGCTAGGTTGGGGCGACGGCAATGGTGGCGATGGCGGCTGGTTGAGCGAGCAAAAGAAGAAGAAGCAAAAGCAGAGGGAGCCGCGGGCGAAGAGGAAGAAGAAGGAAGGAAAGAAGAAGAAGAAGAAGAAAAGAAAAAGGGCGAGAGAGAGTTTGCATGGGGAAGAGGGGGGGAGCGAATGTGCGCGGGAAGGGACTTGACCGAGGGGCAGAGAGAGAGAGAGAGAGAGAGAGAGAGAGAGAGAGAGAAGTCAAACACTCGAGTGCAATCTGACAGTCCATGTTCAAATTCGAAATCGATCTGACAATCGATGAAAAACCCTAATTATAAATTAGGACTAGGCCAAAAAACATTAATCAAAACACACTATAAGGGAGGTCTACTAGTCTAAATATGCACTCGATATAAATTTCACTTTTTGATACATTACGGGTAATATCGACGCTGGCTACCATAATATCGACACCGTCCAATTAAATTGATCACGAAACACCGAGAAATTCGACACCAAAGTTCGGGCTCTAAATAACGGTCAAATTCGATCGAGTGTGATTTTAGCTAAATCTCTAATTCAAAAATAACCCAAGAGTGATCTTTTCTGAGCGAGATTTTACTATAAGCCCACTGATGAAATACACATTTTGTAAATATCAAAAATGGGCCAAAATTTGGAATGTCACAACGAGCAACTCCATTATTGAGTAAAACATTTTCCTTCACAGCTTGTAAGGGCGCACGTGGTAACATTTTTATTCCCATGTTTTTCTATTTTTCTGTTCCCGGAAGCAGGTTTGGAACAGAAATCCGTTTGGTAATGCAATTTCATTTTTCTATTTCTGGAATGAATTTCTATTCCAGAAATAGGTTTGGAACAAAAATCAAAAGTAAAAAAAAATTACTTTTCTATTTCTGGAACAGAAATGAAAAATAAAAATTCTTCTTATCACTTATCCTCACTACTAGTCAGTTACCCCCATACCACTCGCTATTGCCGTTGGCCGTCTCCCGCCTCCGGCCTCCCGCCACTGCCGGCCGCCTCCCGCGATCAGCCGCCTACCGCTAGTGTCCTTCACCGACCGCCTCCTCCCACCATCATCCTCCGTCGTTCGCCACAGTCCAACGTTGGCTGCAGCCCGCCCACTGCCGCCTCCCACCGTCCTTCGCTGCCGTCGGCTGCCTCCCTCCTGTTGGCCACCTCTTGCCGCCAACCACCATCCTCTGCCGTCCAACGCCGGCCGCCTTTTGCCGCCGACCACCATCCTCCACCGCCCGATTCTAGCCGTCACCCACCATTGGCCGCCGTCCTCCGCAGTCGGCCGCCGTCCTCCACCGCCCGTCGCTGGCCGCCCTCCGCCGTCGGCCATCCACCACCGACCGCCGTCCTCCATCGCTAGCCGCTGTGCTCCATTGCCCGATGCCAACCACCCTCTGCCCCTGGCAACTATTGTTGCTATTCACCGCCGACCGCCGTGCTTCACCACCCAATGCCGACCGCCGGCCGCCGCCTATCGCCTCCCATAGCCGGTAGCCTCCCGCCGCCAGCAGCCGTCATCCATCACCACCAACTGGCCTCCTCCCACTACTAGCCACCGTTCTCCGCCCCCCACCGCCACTCGCCGTCCTCTGCCGGCCGCCTGAAAAGGAGAAATTTTATGTCATTATCAAATGAATTTCTATTTCTAAAATAGAAATTTTGTATTATTATCACAACACAAATTTTTGCTCAGAAACTCGTCCGCGAAATAGAAACAGGAAAATCTATTTCTGGTCAGAAATTGATTTCTAGAACAGAAATGTTACCATGCGCGCCCTAAGTCCCCAGTTGCTCCATCCATTGAAAAAATGTCTCCTGTTTTAATGCTTTGTTTCTTGCTCTTTCACCTCCGAATTCCTTCTCTAGCTCAAACGGATGGCGACATAACCATCGGATCTTCTCTGACCGCGGAAAAGGACAACACTTTGTGGCTTTCACCTTCGGGGGACATTCGGCTTTCATCAATTACCTGCCAGCCCCAACACAACGATGGCGAGGTCTTCTTGCTCTCCGTTTGGTATAACAGGATACCTTCAAGAACAATCGCCTGGTTCACAAACGGAGTTCGTCCTGCACCTGAAAATTAGAAGCTAGAGCTCACTTCCAACTCTAGCCTGGTTCTCACTGATCCCCGAGGAGAAAGGTTGTGGATATCGGAGAACATTGTTGGTACAGTCTCGCATGCTACTACCAATGACACGGGCAATTTTTTTTATTCTTGGTTCGAATTTGGAGAAACTATGGGAAAGCTTTGAAGATCCTCACGACACACTTCCTTCGCAAGCGCTGCGAAAAAAAAGTCCCTTTCCTCTCGTCAATCAGAGGGAAACTTTTCCAGAGGAAAATTCCAGTTTTGGATGCTGGACAGCGGAGACCTCATACTCAACACCATATACCTGCCTTCCAGTTATGCAAACGAACCTTGTTACAGCACTGGAACTGCCCGACATTCCAACATGTCGAGCCCTGGGAAAGAAAACATGTTCGACAACTCGGTTCTCCATTTGTGCTGAGAGACAATGGCGATAAAGTTTATCTCTGGCAGGTGAAAATACCTTCGGCATCAGAGTTTTACCACAGAATTACGCTGAACTTTGATGGGGTTTTGACTCAATACGTCCACCCCAAGAATTCTAATGCTAATGGAACCTGGAGCTCTCTGTGTTCTGTACCTGAAAATATATGCACTGCCGTTCTTGATTCCCGCGGCTCTGGTGTTTGTGGCTACAACAGTATATGTTCCCGGGGTGACAATAAAAGGCCAAAATGTGGCTGCCCTGACAAATACTCTGCTCGACCCCAATGATGAGTATGGCAGTTGCAGACCTAACTTCACACTGAGTTGTGAGGAAGATGAGAAGAAGCTGAGCAAGGTTCCATGGAGGATCTGTACACTTTCGTGGATCCAAGTGGCCACGGACGACTTGTTACAGAGTTGGATGAGCCCAAATTGTGGCACTCCTAGATTTGACATCCGGACAAATCCGACCTCAACTTCATCAAGATCAACTTAGATGCAAATTTTGGGAAGATAAAGCTTGTTCTGCTTCTGTCACAAGAGAAGCCTGGTTTGGTTCGGTTAAAGCAACGTCGTGGCACTGTCAATGAGCATGAAGCTAAAGCCAAGCCATCATAATTTGGAGCATGAGGTTAGCAGAGAAGGAAGGTTGGCAGGATGTTTAGTTGGAGAGTCATGAGACGATTGTCGATTTTCTCAATTCAACAGAGGTAGTGATCTCAATCAGAGTTGCGAGAATGTCAGACCGGTTCATGTACTTCCTGTGCATTTTCTTTGGCAATGAAGCATGCACATCCTCTCGGCTTTCCCATGGACCAGGCTTGAAGGCTACCAAATCCGGGGCTTGCTCTTGCTTTTACGGACGAGTCTAGGATCCGTGAAACAGAAATTCGGAAATTTTTGTACTAGTAGATTTCGAAAGTCATTGATAAATTTCTAATATAGTTGGTAAAAGAAGTACGAATGGAGTGGTAACTTTGTTGCCAGATAATCTATCAGTAATTTATCAATACAATAAGGTACTTACCAAATTTTAAATGAATTAGATAAATCACAAACCTTTCAACAATTTTGGGAAGATTACCAAAAAAGTCATTGACCTAAGGCAATTGTGACAATTGTGATGCCCTAGTACGTCACTTCTAACGCAATTAATGTATTCTTTCACTTTTTATGCATGCCGAAGCGTGTAAAAGCAAAGAACAACCCGAGACATGTAAACTTTAAAGGAACACACACGGAAAATCTAAACATGGCAATCTCATTTTCATTTCTTATTTATGTACTTAGACAACATAGGTCGGGGTACATTGGGAGAAATAAAAAGGGTACTGCCGCCCCTGACTACACCAAAAGCTCTGTCAATCAATCATATCCTTCTAACTTATAAGCACATATGTACAACGTTGCCTATCCATCACCCATAGTATGTCCAAAAATCATTGCCTGGTCTCCAAAAATGCTATTCCACCATCCTCCGGAAATCAGGATCCACAACTCAGTAATGTGACTAGAGAAATCGACATCGGCACCATAGCTAATCGAGGTGGAGGCAAGCAGGATTGGCATGACTACTAATCTAAAAGAGGATAGTCGACAACCAATGAGCATAAACTTAGCAAGTAAAATGTTTATCAATCTATACTATATAAACCTATCACTACACATGCGAGAAAAACTCCAAACATAAAATATATGAAATCATTTTTAAAATCAACTTGTCTGAGAACCTTCTTCAAAACCAAAATAGTTTGTTGGTATTAAAAGGAAACACCCTGGGACAAGTAAACCAAAAATACAAATGAAACATCAAAATACGATCAATCATGTTTGATTAAATAATTCCGGCTGCAACATCCTTTGGGGAACCTAGTTACCCCTTGGGCATCTCGCATCCACCACGGCATTGTGAGGACATCTGGGGACCCCTGTTACCCCCTAGGCATCCGGAGGAACCCAATTAGCCCTCCAAGCATCCCAACTCCAAGACATCGTTATCAAGGGGACCGACAGAACAGTCACACTTACAATTCCACACGTCTCAGCGTATATAGTGTAGCAATTTAGAAATGTCATTTGCAATTGCCAATGCAAAGGAAACATCTCATCAGAAAGCTAAGAGTATGTACATTACATCTCCATAAAACATCAAATCGAGATTCTAACGTTTTTACATAAGAATTAGTGAATTATTGCAAAAAGGGTAAAACTTGGTAGCTTTGCGCCGTTTTTAAATATGATTTAAATAAATAGTATATGGACTCCAAAAATTTTAAATTTTGGATATGTCACGGAAGATACCTTGATAAACATTTTTCATGAGGACTTGAAGTCTAACTCCTTTTGTAGATGCCTCGTTTATTAGCTTAAAGTCAGACCAAAACTGGTCTGCTGGAACAGACTGATTGAACATATAAGAAATACTCGTTTCACCAATCAAACCCTTTCAAAACACTTTGAAATTTTTGTACGTTGTATACATGGGTTTTTTTAATAACTTTTGTGAAGGAAGTTTGTCCAATTTCGAACTGGAAATTTTTATAAAAATTCAAGAAGACATAAATGTCACTGATTTTACTATACTTGACAGATTTAACATGGTAAGAAATAGGGTCTTTGTGCAACCCATTTGAACTCAGAAAAATATTAATTTAAAGTATGTTGTACTCCAAGATGTTTTGAATAACTTTTATGAGATAGTTTCCCCAAATTCGACCCACAAAAGTTCTATAAAAATGGAAAACGGTAAAGGTCCAGATTCAAAGCAAAAGTTCAAGAAGCAACCCAAAACTTGAACCACACGAATTTTTGTTCAAGAAACCCCCATACCAGAAGCTAACCTCCAAATACACCATCCATCTCCATCATGATTCAGCAAAATAAGTTTAATTCCCAACTTGAATCCACGAATAACGCACGCAATCACCATTCAAACCGAAAATTACACATGCAAGGCCGCGACTACTCAAGTTCAAACAGAAAGATGCGCATGCAAGGGCCACACCGAGCAATAACAGATTTATACAGCATAGACTAGATAACATTCACTTGCCTATTGATACTTGGATTTCCGCGAATCTTCATTGATCGACCAGCGTTCTTGCAGGCGGGGTGACGTGTGTCTGTGCGGTACAAACGTTGGCTGAGCGAGTGAGCGTGAGTGTTGCCCGAGACGAAGAAAACCGAAGGAAAGGAAGAAAGAAAGTTGCTGGTTCTTTGTGAGCGTTCGAGAGTGTGAGGGACCGAGTGTAACGTGGGGAAGGCAGCGGCATGGGCAGGTGGCAAGAAGGAAGAAGAGAAACGGTGGTGAATGGCATGCAAGGTGGCAAGAGGAAGAAGGGAAACGGTGGTGAATGGCAGGAAGGAAAAGGAAGTGGCAAGGTGGCTTAAGGGGGGCGGCTGATGTGACGGAAAAATGAGAGAAATGCGGTGAGTGGTGGCTGTGATGGATGAAGGCGTGGAGGAAAATTTGTGGGGGAAATGGCATGGTGAAATTGGAGGATATGGTGTTGGCGGCTGGTGGCGCGGCGTGGGGCGATTGGCGCGGTGGTTAACGTGGCAGTGGCGTGGTGTTGCGCAGTGGTGGAGATAGTGATGGCAATGGTGGTGACGTAGTAATTTCCGAACTTTCCGAATTTGACACTTCCCAACTTCCATCAATGAACGTTCTCGTCGCCACCCTCCATTTGTTCACTTTGTTCGTTAAATGAATTGACGAAATTTTGGGATGTCACAACAATTAAATCTTAAATCTTTTTTTTATCAAGTCAATTATAAACCTTTTGCATTAACTTTTCACTCAATCTGGATACTGTTCATTACAGATGCCCTAATTCTCTCTCATTCTGGTTCCTCAAATTACTATACACCCGGCTGGATTTTCTGCGATTTTGAGTGTTCCGTTAGTCCGTTTCTTCTGGAAATTGGAGGCTATTGTCGCTAGGTACTCCTCCGAAACATACTCTTTGGGTTCATCGTGTGGTGCTCTCTTATGGCCTGACAAGTAGATCTAGGTTTCACGATTATTGCTGCTGTTGATGCTGGTTCATGCCATTGATCGGGGCATATTGGTTAAGATTAGAAATCATAGTCTCCCTCTACCTTGTGATTCTTCCTTTAGGTCGATTCCTGGTTTTATGGTCTCTAAATCTGCTATGGCTGGGTAGGGTTAACGAAATCCATGGCTGAGCATGATAAGTCCCGCACGGCGCTTCCTCTGTTGAAGCCATCTGTTGACTTGAATAAAGCTAAACAAGCTAAGCAAGATAAGCTGGTGAGGGAATTCCCTAGGAATGCCTCTACTGACAAGGCTAGCCCTTCCAAAGCCAACCCATGACCCACTTCCCCTGTGCAAGTCGTAAAACACAATAGTTCTCCTCCTTCTATAGATGTGGAGAATACTGCTGATATGGACCCGCAATCTTAGCGGATTGATACTCGTGGACAAAGCCTGCTAAGACCCTCATCCACCTTGCCTCAAAATGATTCTGTACATCTTAGGCAAAGCCGTAGCTAGGGGCTAATAGCTGTGAAAAAACCCCTTCGGGAATCGGTCCAACATATAGAACAGCGCTCCTAGGCAGCTGTTGCTAAATCAGCTGAGAATGGGTTTTCTCTGTCATACATTCCTCCCGTAGTTGTTGATGGGAGAACAAGTGTCCACATATCGGAAGACATTCTTCAGAAAGCTGACCCAAAATGGAGAGAATGCATAGTGGGCTATTACGTTGGTAAAAAACTGCCATTCAAACTGACTGAATCTGCAGTAAAAAATGTCCGGGGAACTGAGCTTGCTGATGTTCTAGCAACTACTGATGGCTTCTACTTCTTCCACATTCTCGATGACTCCATTCGGCGAAAGATACTTGATGGGGGGCCAATCACCATCCTTCGGGTACCTATGATATTGCAACAAGGCACCCGACTATGAAGTTGCAGAAAAACCAGCACTCATCCCTCCCTGTTTGGGTCAAATTGAGGGACATTCCTCTTGCTCTTTGGTCTGCCCCTGTCATAAGTACTGTCGCCAGTGCAATTGGCAAACCACTCCACGTTGACATGCAAACTGAACGGATGCGAATGATATCGTATGCCAGGGTATGCATCGAAATCAAAGCCACACAGCCCATGGTAGAATCTATTGAAGTCTTTCTCAATAATGAATCCTGGTCTGTCAAAGCCGAATATGGATGGCGACCTCTGACTTGTGCGAAGTGTGGCACCTTTGGCCATAATTGTGCTTCTCTGAAAGTCTTGCCTGTTCCTGTTCGTAAGGCCCCTATTCCAGCGAGCGCTATTGATGACTCTCCTATCCCGCCTAGTGACCGATGGGAAGTAGTCCAGAAACGTCATTCTGGGGTGCATCCGGAAAACTTGGCCAAGTTGCCTTCCCACCCTATTCGGCCTATCTCACCTCATCTCAATCATTCTACGGATGATTTGGGCGACCAGACTCTACATGTTCCTGCTATCTCTCCAGCCTCTTCTCGGTCTTCATCTAACGAAGACGATAGTGAGGACGACAAAGCCAACAACATTGGTAGCACTTCCGAGGAAGGCTCACCTGGTCCGCTTACTACTCGTCTGTGAGCTATGGTGCACACAAAGGCTGAGATCTCAGAGCCAGTCCATATACCTGCCACTCAAGACCGTACTCCTAATCCGACAGTAATCTCCAATACGGCCAGCTCCCCTCCAGCAGCCAAGCTTGCCATAACCTCTCTTGTATTGGGATTCTTGAGACCAAGGTCAATCAGTCCCTTTTTGAATCTACCTCTTCCGGGCTGCTGCCGGGTTGGGATTGGTCTTTGAATTACAATTTCTCCTCTCAGGCCAGAACGTGGGCAGGCTAGAATCCGCAAATTCAGGTTCTTTCTATGTCTTCCTAGGCCATTCATGGTCAGGTTTATATACATGCCTTGAATAAAACTTGCTTTATATCAATTGTTTATGGAGAACATACTTTTGTGAAGCGCTGATCCCTTTGGGCTAATATGATCCATTCCAGTTCTATTTTTGCGCATGAACCTTGGCTGGTTGCAGGAGATTTTAACGCCGTCCGTTATCATTCCAATAGAACCGGAAGCTCAAACTCTTGGATACCGGCTTTTGATGAACTTGGCAATTGCCTTGACCAAGCCGGTCTGGACGATCTCAGCTTTGTCGGTCATCGATATACTTGGTCGAACTCTGCTACTATTAATCGCAAACAAAGGAAAATTGACAGGGTCCTTATTAATGAACAATGGAGCTGTGATTTCTCCTTCTCCGAGGCATCCTTTCTTGCTCCAGGAATATCTGATCATACTCCCATGATTTCGGGTTCTCCCTCATCGACCTTCAAAAAAACCGTTCAAGTTCTTCAATTTTTTAATGACCCACCCCTCCTTTGAGAGTATAGTTACACAGGTTTGGGACTCGCCCATCATGGGTTTTCCTATGTTTGTGTTATGTAGGAAACTCAAAATGTTGAAAGCGTGTCTTAAACTCCTCAACCGGAATTCTTTCTCTGGTATTTCCACTCGCACTACCCAGGCCAGGTTAGCTCTCACCTCTACGTAAGATCTTCTTATTGCTGACCCTTCTAATATGGCTTTGGCACGACTAGAAAGGGAACAATTCCAAGTGTTCTCGGCGCTTCAACTTCAAGAAGAATGCTTCTTTAAACAGCAGTCCAGGATTAGATGGTTGAATGAAGGGGACATCAACACTAAATATTTCCATCACTTTGTCAATAAGAGACATCTTCAAAACCGTATCTTATCAGTCTCTGACAATGTTGTACTATCATTCGTGAACCAGCCCTCGTTCAGCAACATATAGTCTCTCATTTTGATAACCTTCTTGCTATTGACACTTCTACTATTCGACCGACTGTCTCGACCATTCGTCTAATGCTCCAATATGTTCTGGATGATAACTAGAACCTTCTACTATCTCGGCAGGTGACACATAGTGAGATCTAGAATTCCATGTTCTCCTTAGCCAAAGGAAAGGCCCCGGGTCTTGATGGCTTCAACGTGGATTTCTTCAAGTCTAATTGGGACATTGTTGGCCCCTCTATTATTTCCGCCATCAGAGATTTCTTTCAGTCTGGGTCATTGTTGAGAGAACTCAACACTACCATTCTCACACTTGTGTCGAAGTCTCCCAATGCCTCATCAATGAAAGATTTTCGACCCATAGCATGTTGTAACATAGTTTACAAATGCATATCTAGGATATTGGCAAACAAAATCTCTTTAGTCCCGCCTTCTCTAATCAACCACTCTCAAAATGCTTTTGTCAAGAAGAGAAGGATTGTTGATAACACCATGCTGGCCCAAGAATTATTTGCAGGCTTTCACCATCAACCTTACCTACCGAAATGTGCTATCAAGGTAGATTTCCGGAAGGCTTATGATACCCTTGATTGGGGTTTTCTGGAATTACTCCTTCAGGCCTTTTGTTTCCTTACACATATGGTCAAGTTGATTATGGTTTGTGTCACTATGCCAAATTCTCTATAGCTATTAATGGGGAGCTACATGGTTTTTTTACCAGTGGCCGAGGCATCCGTCAAGGGGATCCTCTATCCCCCATCTCTTTACCCTTGCAATGGATGTGCTCTCGGGCATCCCTAATGCCCAAACTCGGGTTCCTTCCTTTAAATTTTTCTGAAGATGTAAGGCCACTAGACTTAGCCATCTTTTCTTTGCCAACGATGTCCTTCTCTTTTCTAAGGCAAACATGGCTTCCGTCACTCTCCTAAAGGATGGGTTAGGAATGTTCCCCGACTGGACCGGCCTCAAGCCAAATGAAAGCAAAAGCGAGATCTTCTTATTGGGTGGATCGGAGGAACTCCGCAACTAGATTCTCAATTGCTTTGGGTTCGGTGAAGGTATGCTTCCATTTAGGTACCTTGGAGTTCCTGTAATTACCTCTAGACTCTCTAAGGCTGATTGTTGCTACTTAGCGAACATAATTACGGCTAAAGCCCGCTCTTGGTCTCAACGTTTCCTCTCGTTTGCTGGCCGCTTGCAACTTATCAAATCAGTACTTCATGCAACTCAGGTTTATTGGGAAAATGTCTTCACCCTCCCTAAGTCTGTCCTATCGAAGATCGAGATGGTTTTCCGACAATTCCTATGGAAAGGACCAGATCTGGGCACGGGTGGTGCGAAGGTTCCTTGGAATATCATATGCCTCCCTAAAGAAGAAGGGGGATTAGGAATTAGGAGACTTGCTGATTGTAACACGGCATTCATGCTCAAACATATATGGCTACTCTTCACTAATAAAGAGTCTCTTTGGTCCAAATGGATCCACTCCAACTTCTTGAAGAATACAAATTTCTGGGTTTTCACAAAGCCGACAATCTGTTCTTGGGCATGGAAGAAAATATTGGACCTTCGCCATGATTTTCAGTTAAACTTCAAATGGAAAATTGGGGATGGTGCCGCCATCTCTTTCTAGTTTGACCTATGGCATCCTAATGGCCCCCTATGCAAATTGTTCTCTAATAGGGACATATATAGATCTGGAATCTCGAGAGGTGCTTCCGTCAAAGATTTTTTCTCTTCTGTTTGGCAACAATCCTACATGCTTGACACTTTCCGCTCCTGGCCGGACGCTATTTCATTGATGGTGGAGAGAAATGATCAGTTTGCTTGGCAAGAGCTTCCTTCGGGTGTTTTCTCCACTTCCTCAGCTTGGGACTTTATCCATATAAGAGGCCCCCCAATCGCTTGGTACTCTTTTGTTTGGGATCACCATATAGCACCTAGACACGCTTTATTGCTTTGGCTTATATCTCTCTACAGGCTTCTGACTCAGGCATTACTTTTAAGCCACCACAGGATTTTCAAAGGTGCTTGTGCTTTCTACCGTAGTAGACCAGATTCTACTGACCACCTTTTCTTCGGTTGCAGTATCACACGCTCTCTTGCTCTCTTTTGGGCTTCTAATTGCAACCTTTCTTGGCGCAATGGCACTTGCCAAGAAAACCTTTGATGGGCGGCTCGAATCACTACCGGTCACTCCTTCCATCATTGTATAGCTCGATTTTCCTTTGCGGCTCTATGCCATCTCATATGGACAAAAAGGAACCACATCCTTTTTAGGAATCGATCCCTATATTTGCCTACCATGCGCATTATCCTTTCTAAGGCAGTAAGGGACAAAGGGCTTTCCCTTAAAACTGTGGAAGACAATCCCCGGAATAGAAGATTACAAGTCAAATGGGGTATCTTGGCATCCATCTTTCTCTAATCCTTGTAAAGCTTTGTATTTTCCTTTCTTTCTTATACTGGCTGGTTGTCTCAACCTTGCCTTTTAGTGCGCACTTGCTGCTCCTCTCTTAGCCGTAACACCTTTGCACCTGTCGAGACATCTTATGTTTTCTCAGGTTCGAGATTTTTGTGTTCGGCTACTTTTTTGTATTTTGTGCGTTGAAAAGTTATACTATTTATCTTACCAAAAAAAATCTTTTGCATTTGTGTCAATTTAGTTCATTTGGCCAATTTCGGCCAGCCGATGCTGACATGGATAATTTTTTAATAATATTTTATTTTATTCGAATTTTTTTTCTTTTTTTTTTTCCTTTTCTTCATTCCTTTCTTTTTTTCCCTACAGTGGCCAATGAGGCTCTAGCGAAGTTTGTCGGCCACTGGGCGAGGGCCACAAAGCCCTCGGTTGGCCACTGGGTGAGGGTCGTGAAACCCTTGTAGACCACCAACAAAGGCGGCCATGGCCTCACCAATTGCGGGCGAGGCCACCTTCACCCATGGCTAGCAGGGCCATCATGAGGCTTCCCTCGCCCGGCCTTGTTGACCACTATGGAAAAAAAACAAAAAAGAAGGAAGAAAATAAAAAAAAAATTAATAAAAAAATTCGTAAATAAAGTAAAATATTATTAGTTGGCCAACCAAAATAGGCCGGATGGATTGCATTGGCATAAGTGCAAAAGGTTTAAGACTGAATTGATAAAAAAATTAAATTTAAGACTCAATTGGCATAATTACAATAAGTTTATGACTTTTTTTGGTAATTTTCCCCAAACAAGCGTAGTAAGTAAATTACCAACATTCCAATAAATTTGTAATTTTCCATGATTTGTTACAAGTGTAGTTAGTTAAATATCAACCCTACAAATAACATTCGTGTTTACATCTTTTTCACCATTGTATGCTTTCGTATATGTGATTTCATATTTGACTTATGGGCATGTAAGTCACCAAATGAAAGTTTGGTTTTAGTGGATAGCCAATAGGTTTTAGTGGATGGCCAATTTACGTGGGTTTTTTGAATTTAACAGATACCAATTATTGAATAAATAACAAAAAAAAAGTTTAACGTGTCATTTTTCTGTACATTGACGTAGTTAGCGAAAGGATTTAAGGACATCGAAATTGCAAGCTTTAGGACTTAAATATACTAAATGAAAGTTTTAGGATTTAACCGTTTTATTATAACAAATTTAAGAACTTCTGTTGTCATTTTCTCTATAAAAATAATGTCACACTTGTTCTATACACATTAAAATTGAACGTCTGAAGCGACATGATAAGAACCTAACGTAGGGAATCATTAGAGATGATCATGGGAATTGAATTTGTGGCTTTAACTGTTACATCGAGGGCAAAACTAGTGTACAGTTTTATTCATCTCCATGTCGAGGTGCAAAACCTCATGTTTGTTAATGTTCCTAGGCCCGGCAGTAACTTTGACTAAGGACTCAGGACTTTTGGTTTCTTGCGAGGGTCTTGCTGCGGCGCCGTGACGAAAGCACGGCAAGGTGCAGAGCGAGATAACGACCGTCAGATCAAGGCAATGTCCTGAGGCAAAGCATAGCCAAGTTGTCATGCCGGCTGTCAACTGTCGAACCGACGAGTTTGATGGTCAAGTGTCAGCTGAAGAGACGCTCTATATCGTCAAACTGCAAAGTGTTATTGTCAGCCGTCAGATCAACTCAGTGCCTCGATGGGTGAGCGCCAATAAAGCTGTGGTCGAGTAGTATGTGCACATGAACAGTGAGGAGTAGCGAGGGTACAAAACGGAGAAAAGGGAAGAAAAAAGGCTTTTCACCCCATTTTTGGCTTACGCCTTCCTGCCAACTTGAATTGACCAAGAAATCGCGAGGTATTAATAATTTAGGGTACAATGAAGCCGTAAGGTTTTGAAAAACTTGATTCGGGCTTACAGTTTACTCAAAACACATTTTCAAAGTTATGTACACATTTTGGATGGTAGCAAATTTCTTGTTTTAGCGGCAATTTTGGCTACCGTCTTTAAAGTGGGTGAAAATTGGGAATTTAAGTATCTTCAAAGGGTTTTTATTTAATAGTAGATTTGCTAGAATCGAGGTTCGACAAAAAGATCTAAATATATATTTTGATATCATATTTGTATTTGAGGCTGTCCTTCAAGTGAAAGGACAGTCGTGCCACTCCCCTATTATTGTTGGAGTCAAGGTGTGACCGAGTAACCCATACATCGTGTCTTCTTCGAAGAATTTTCCAAGTTGCATGAATTCTCGTCGTTGGACATGTTCCCAGGAAATTTCTCTGCAATTCATATTTTCATTCAAAATCGATCTCTATCAAACAGCCAGTCAATCAAGTCATCGCTCAAACATCACCAGCCGTGATGCATAATAGCTCGACAATGCAAGTTTTCTTCACCGGGAAAGGAAAGAGACTTGCACCGTGTACGGAAAGGAATTAAAAGTCCATGCCCCATGCCCTTTTGACCAACCCGCGTGTTGAGGTCCCTAATCCACACGGAATCGAAAGGAACTTCCAGTCCCACAATAATGCATAACTAATGGTACAGGGTTGTCCAACGCTCCTTTTTGACTAAGACGATGAAAGGCTTTCCGGGCAACATCGACTACTTCAAACTCAACCACCACCTGCATTTCTCCTCACCGGCCACAGGCAAACTCCATTCTTGAGTAAAACATTTTCGTTCACAGCTTACGAGTCCCTAGTTGCTCCATCCATTGAAAAAATGTCCCCTGTTTCAATGCTTTGTTTCTTGCTCTTTCACCTCCTAATTCCTTCTCTAGCTCAAACGGACCGAGACATAATCGTCGGATCTTCTCTGACCGCGAAAAACGACAGCTCTTCGTGGCTTTCACCTTCGGGGGACTTTGCATTCGGCTTTCGTCCGTTACCTGCGAACCCCAACACCGATGGCGAGGTCTTCTTGCTCTCCATTTGGTATAACAAGATACCTTCAAGAACAATCGTCTGGTTCGCAAATGGAAATCGTCCTGCACCTGAAAATTCGAAGCTAGAGCTCACTTCCGACCTTGGCCTGGTTCTCACTGATCCCCGAGGAGAAAGGTTGTGGATATCGGAGAACATAGTCGGTACAGTCTCGCATGCTACTATGAACGGCACGGGCAATTTTTTGATTCTCGGTTCGAATTCAGAGAAACTATGGGAAAGCTTTGAAGATCCTCACGACACATTGCTTCCTTCACAAACGCTGGGAAAAACCGAGTCCCTTTCCTCTCGTCAATCAGAGGGAAACTTTTCCAGAGGAAAATTCCAGCTTCGGATGCTGGACAGTGGAGACCTCACGCTGAACACCATAAACCTGCCTTCCAGTTATGCAAACGAACCTTATTACAGCACTAAAACTGCCCAAGATTCAAACATGTCGAGCCCGGGGAAAGAAGTTGTGTTCGACGGCTCGGGTTCTCCATTTGTGCTGAGAGAAAATGGCGAGAAAGTTTACCTCTGGCAGGTGAAAGTTCCTTCAGCCTCAGAGTTTTACCACAGAATTACGCTGAACTTCGATGGGGTTTTGACTCAATACGTACACCCCAAGAATTCTAATTCTAATGGAACCTGGAGATCTCTGTGGTCTGTACCTGAAAATATATGCACTGCCGTTCTTGCCTCACGCGGCTCTGGTGTTTGTGGCTACAACAGTATTTGTTCCCTGGGTGACAATAAAAGGCCAAAATGTGGCTGCCCTGACAAATACACTTTGATTGACCCCAATGATAAGTATGGCAATTGCAGACCTAACTTCACACTGAGTTGTGAGGAAGATGAGAAGAAGCTGAAGCAAGTTTCCATGGAGGATCTGTACACTTTCGTGGAGCTAGAGTATACGGGTTGGCCGTTGTCTGATTATGCCCTGCTGGAGCCTTTCTCCGAAGATGAATGCAGAAACTCATGCTTGCACGACTGCATGTGTGCAGTCGCCGGTTATAGAGATGGCACGCGTTGCTGGAAGTCCAACGGAAGAGTTGATTTCAGTCTGAACGGAAAGGTACTAATCAAAGTCCCAAAGCGTGACTTAACTCTTACAAACGATTCCCAATTTCCAATCCCAAAGGGAAAGATAAAAGACCACGATCATAAAACTATGATTTTGGTCGGATCAACGCTATTCGGAACTTCTGTGTTTGTCAATTTTCTACTCATTGGTGCTATCATTTGGGGTTTTTTCTTCGTCTACCGCAAGAAGCTCAGAAAAATATCCACCAAAGAGAATGCGGTGGAATCGAATTTGCGCTATTTCACTTACCAAGAGCTTTTCCAAGCCACGGATGGGTTCAAGGAAGAGATAGGCCGGGGATCTTTCGGGATTGTTTATAAAGGGGTGATGTCTAACAATGCAGCAATTGCCGTGAAGAAGCTAGTTAGTGTGATGCAAAACAAGGAGGAGGAGTTCAGAACAGAAGTCAAAGTGATAGGCCAGACCCATCACAAGAATCTGGTAAGATTACTTGGTTTCTGTGATGAAGGGCAAGAAAGGTTGCTCGTTTACGAGTGCTTGAGCAATGGCACACTATAAAACCTTCTCTTTTCAGGTGAATCCAAACCCAATTGGATCCAGAGATGCCACATTGCTTCAGGAATTGCCAGGGGATTACTATACTTGCATGAAGAGTGCACAACACAAATCATCCACTGTGACATAAAGCCACAGAACATACTTCTCGACGACTACCACAACGCAAGAATCTCTGATTTTGGACTTGCCAAGCTCCTGAAGATGAACCAGAGCCATACTCAAACGAATATAAGAGGAACAAGAGGGTATGTCGCTCCTGAATGGTTCAGGAACTTGCCCATCACCGTGAAAGTGGACGTCTACAGCTACGGGGTGTTGCTTCTGGAGATAATATGCTGCAGGAGTTGTTTGAGTAGCGAGGTGAGCAGCGAAAGAGAGGGAGAGCTCTTGACTGATTGGGCTTATGATTGCTTCATACACGGAAGGCTGGATGCTCTGGTTGAAGGTGACCCAGAGGGTCTGAGTGACAGGACGAAGCTGAAGAATTTGGTCATGACCGCGTTCTGGTGTATCCAAGAGGACCCTTCCTTGAGGCCAACGATGAGGAAGGTGACACAGATGCTGGAAGGAGAAGTGAAAGTGCCTGTCCCTCCATGTCCATTCCCCTTGAACAGCAGCATCTCCGTTCCTTCACCCAAATTGAACAGCGCTCAAGTGATAAGCGATATGTTCTATGAAGAGTAATCTTCTTGCGCTGGTCGTGAACACGTTATCTTCGCTACATACATTTTTGCAGGTTGGTGGGTAGCTTACAAAGGAGGAGAACCTGCGGTAGCCAGTGTAAGTTGCTACACTATTTTTATATGTAATCCTTCAATTAGAAAATAACTATTTCGATAGTGACTGTAGTACTGAGGGATGCAACTTGGAGGATTTTGTCTTGCGTGAAAATTTTTAACTATAGAACTTGCATCGGCAAGCAATGCAATTTATAGGCCAAGTGAGTATTAAGTTGCCACAAAAGATCATTCATGTCCTCAATCACCCAATGCTCAACAATTCTCTTCTCGATAGACTTAAAACTAATTTTTTTTGAGACAATGGACAAGTGATTTAATGAAAGCAGTCCTGAGTGAAATATGATTCCCGGTTCCCACTTTGTCATGACAAGACGTAGGGAACTCAAGCACTGTATCATACATCCAACTTATGACAGTGAAAAACGACTTGTACGGTTCAAAAGACGGGATGCTTAATGCGTTGTTAGAGGGAGAATTTCCCAGCTCGCACTTATCTGCATAGATTTTGTACCTGTATGATCAGCATTCACCTTGACACCAGCTTGCACAAGGTAGAGGAACCAGAAATCAAAATATACAGAGTTTGGAACCACTGTAGACTAATTTCAATTCATTTTGTGAAACCTCTGTTTAATGAAAGAATGTAAGGAAGACAAGGCTTCCCTTGGACATCAAGCAAAATTAGTTCCAGTCTGTCGACTGACAACAAATATGAACGACATTGATGCTGGGTGAGGTCGCTTTACTTTGCACACAATGATTGAAGATGAAGGAATGATGCTCTACTAGCAAGACGGATCATTATTTTCTTGGAATTTTTCACAATAATCAAATATTCAAAACAGTGGAGATGGCCTTCTCCATGATCCAATGACTCATTGGAAATTCAGGCCGCAATTGTGGTACTTTGAACTTGACCGTGATAAAATTTTTTTGTCGCCAAAGTGCATTACCTCATTTTCAACCGGAACTTAAAACCCAAGAAGGTTCAAAATCAAAGCATAATTCAGAACATAATAAGGACCATAGAGAATGTAGCAATGGGCTAAAGACACTCCCTGCAAATGGACCATGAGCTAGCGACATTCCTCAAGAATTGCCCGGGCTATCCATGTTGTCTTGTCCTGGCCCAAGACTTGGAGGATGGTTGACAAAACTATCACTTTCCAAGTACGCTGGCAAGTCAAGAACAAGTTCTAGCAAATCAGTTCCTCTACGTGTACTTCGCTGTTCACGTTTCCCCCTCAAGAACGACAGGCCCTCCCTCAACGCTAGGGTTTTAGCTACAAGGCCGATGGAACAAGGATTTTCTTGGCGACGCTGGCCATGAGGAGCCCGTGAGTGTCTCTACAGACCTCAGCTACTGAACCCACTTGAGAATTGCTGCACCAGGAGGCGTCGACATGCCCTCCCTCTACCTGACTGTGTCAATTGATAGGGTGGTGTTTTTGGCTTTTGGTCATGGTAATCTTGATAATGCCTAAGCTTGAAAACTTGTCCATAAGGAAAGGAAGACATTAAGGTATGTTGGCATAGAATAATGGATTTTAAACCAAACTAGACACCAAACTGCAATCACGCAGGTTAGAAGTAACATATTCAAGAAAAGAGCAAAAGTAAAATGCTAAATATTCTCAAAATTACATCTTCACTTGTGATAAGCATCTCCCTTGTATTGGGTTTATAACCCTCCTTTAGCTCTATGGGATCTCTTAGTATAAGAAGCCCACTTGTCTTGTTCATCTTATTCTACTTAAAGAAATAAAAAGGCTTCCGTTTCGACTTAAAATAGGAAAATTACCAAAACAAGCATAAACATATTATAATCATGTCAATTCAGTTTTAAACAATTTACATTTGTGCCAATTCAATTCATTTAGCCAATTTTGGCCGACCAGCATTGACATGGATATCGGCCGGGCGGCCAACGCTGACGTGATAATTTTTTTAAAATATTATTTATTTATTTTTTTTCTTTTCTTGTCTTTATCTTCAACCACTAACAACGGCGAGGTCGAGCCTCACCGGGGCTGACCTGGCATGGCTTGTCCTTGCCAGCAACTAGCGAGGTCTGCCTCGCCTTCTGGGGCGAGTTTGAGCCTCACCCAACCGTGGCGAGGTCGACCCCTGCCTCTGGCTGGTCGTCAAAGATGAAGGTTGTGATGACCCAGACCCTAGGCGGTGGGCATAGGATGAGGGATGGCAGGGAAGGCTGCACCTCTACCTTGGACGTGCGCGGGGTAAAGGGGGAGAATGTGACGACCCAGATCCTAGGCGATGGGCGCAAGATGTGGGATGGCAAGAAAGGTTGCGCCTTTACCCTAGATGTGACATCCCCGAATTTGGACCTCGGTGGCCAAAGGTAAATAGGGATAGATTGGGCAAGTAGTTCGAGCCCAGGGTCGATAATGGAATAGACAATATGGTCAAAACGAGTATACTGAGGGTTGGTCATAATTCAGTCAAAAGATTGTTCATGAATTGGCCTAGGGATCGATAATGAAATGATTCCCTGATTACGCAAGACGATTAGAGTGATATGATTGTGGAGTGATGCTTCGACCATAAGGGACATTAGTGGGATGGTCTGGGATAGCTATGGCTTAGTCCTATGTCAGCATGTATCGATCGCAGGTGATTTTGTACGGCCATGCATCAGTCGCAGATGACCATGTGTTAATTCTGGGATACTGAATTTCACGATGCTACATGACAGCCGAGGGTCGATCATGGATCATTGATACTCGAACGTGGATCAATGGTGAATCGGCCATGGATAATCACAGGTGATTTTGTACGGCCATGCATCAGTCGCGGATGACCATGTGTTAATTCTGGGATACTGAATTTCACGATGCTACATGACAGCCGAGGGTCGATCATGGATCATTGATACTCGACCGTGGATCGATGGTGAATCGGCCATGGATAATCACGTTGAGTCGGGTAGGTCATAGACGAGCCATGTGCCAGGCCGCAAGCCTAATGACTTGGTCGCAGACTAGGCAATGTGCTAGCTATCACGTCCCGACTCGGAATCATGATCGATACTTAATAACCGAACATGACCCGAACGGACCCGTGACTCGCAAAAATATATTAGTTCGTCCCATTTATTTTAAACAATCAAATGCGCACGCAGAAGCAAATAAACAATAAACAAGACAAATGGGAGTGAGAGAAACGAACAACGCACGTTATATTTACATACTAGGTGCTTATTTCATCGAGCCCTTCCTTATGGGGCCTTACAAGCCACACACATATTGTACATGCCCATTCCAAGGGCATTTCCGACACAAGCCACTGTCAAACAAACAAAACTTGGCTTGGCTTCCTAGCTTCGCTATAGCTTCTTGCTCCTCGCTCCTCCATCTCCTCGCTTCTGCTCCCTTGTCCGGAGGCCGAACTACGCCCTGCCCGCGGCTTGCCCTAGAGCTGGCCCACCCGCGCCACCGAATGGCCCCTCGAACCCACGAAGGGGCCCAACCCAGTCGCCGTTGACTAGCTGATACCGGGCCACATACGGGTGGGGGACCAGTTCCGATCGGCCCTTGTCCACCATAACATATGTCGTAATGCGATGGTACGCGCAGTTCTCTCACGCATCAATAACGGTGAGTAATTCCGCTCTCATCTCGACGGAGTTTCCAAATTGGGTCGGGGGAGTCGTCATCTACGGACCTGAAAAGAAGAAAAACAACAGGAGTGAGTCAAAGGACTCGGTAAGTAAAAACTTTAATATCAAGCAAGGATGAAGCAATCGTTGTTCACACAAGTCAATTCTTACCGTACCGGCATCGATAGTAATTCAAATAACAAAGATCATACTACGAAATCAACAAAAACAACATCAACATAAGCATCACACATGAGGATCGTTAGTCAAGAAAGACGAACTATCAACAATCATGAAACCAAGAAACGGGCCAAGCAACTCATGTTACAATATATCGCAACTTCCTTTCCCGATATTAGGAAATTTACTTATTCAATAAACCACTAGAACACGAAAGACTAAAAGAAGAAAGTGGCTGGTGGCTTAGCTTGAGCACGGAACAAGCTTGATTTCTAAAGAAACGGGACCTTGGACGAGTCTCGGGTGTGATCTTCGGGCTTTCTCCTTGCTTGGCAGACAAAAACTAGGCCTACAAAGGCCAAACAATGGGCTCTTGGGTGGAAACGAGGAGAAACACAGGCCGATTCGGGATTGTTTTGGGGGTGAGCTTCTCAGGCCAAAACGTGAGAAAATCAAGAAACAAAATGAAGAGGACAATGATGGTGAAGTTGGCGTGAGAAGAAGGAAAGGGGGGGTGTCTTGCTATTTATAGAGGGCTTGGAAAACCCTAAAAAACCCCATAATTAAGCCAATAATGGAGGTACTCTAAGTCAAGACTCATGATGGCATGCATTAAATGCTATTAATGGACTAAGGCCAAAGGAAAATGATGAAGGGCCAAACTTATCCTAATCTTATTGCCTCCTCTCTCTCTCTCTCTCTCTCTCTCTCTCTCTCTCTCTCTCCCTTTTGGTCGAATGGCCTTTTTCGGTCCCTCCTTGGCTTGGCCAATTATTGTTCTTGTCTTAGGCTCCATTATTGGTGACCATGAATCACCGAAGAGCCTTAAATGAGCCATAATTGGGAGGCACAACTCAGCTTGGTAACAATAATGGAGGAGGGACACCTCATGGGGTTCCAATTATGAAGGCTTAATGGCAATAATTGCACCTTTTGACCAAGTCAACCCTTTTTATCTCTTTCTCCTTAGCAAAGTTGAACCTTGGGCGGCCTACTAGTTGGTTGGTTTCACTCAAAAACCTCCCGGGCCAATCGGTTTACCCGAAATCGGCTAAATAACGCTATAATCGCAACCCCGCATCATATTAGTCCTCAAAATTTTCGAGGGTTTTCTCATGATAAACACTTTTAATAATTCCATTTAAAATGAAGTTTAGTGTGGAAAAGCCCTCATAAGTGACCGAATATGATTATACAAAAATCTAAGCTCAACTAGGCCAATTTAGGCTTCTCGAGTGGCCTGGGCGCGTGACCGGGTCACTAAGCACATGGTCGAGCCTGACTAGGCAAATGGCTGGGTACGCCGCTAGGCCACACAGGCACATGACCAGGCATGAGACCAGGTCGCACGAGTGCTACGTTGGGCCACACGAGCAATGTGCCGAGTGCCTTGCCTAGCCGCATGGGCAATGTGTCAAGTGCCTTACCGGCCACATGGGCAACGTGCCGAGCACCACACTTGGTCATACGAGCGAGGGGTCGGTTCATGGCCAAACACGTGCAACGGCCCGTGAGTGACACGATGCACGACTCATGGCCATATTTCTTGGGCATGAGACAAGATCGGGACCAGATCTTATGGGTACAACGCCTGGCACAAGGGTCGGGCACAATGGCCAGCACGCGACCGGGCACGTAGTCGATCCATGGCCTAGCTGACGGGTACGGTGGCCGGTCATGATCAGGCACATGGCCTTAGCCGGCGCAACCGATAATTTTGCCCGAGCCGCAACCAAGCCATTAGGCACATGACCTAACACATGTCTCGTCCATGGCCTACCCAACTTAACGCAACGATCCGTGGCCGATTCGTGATCAAGCCACGTTCGAGTATCAACGACTCATGCCCGACCCTCGATGGTCATGTAACCTCGTGGAATCCAGTACCCCGAAATTAACTCATGGTCATCCAAGACCAGTGGATGGTCATGCGGTATCACCCGTGACCGACACATGCCGACACTTAACTGATCCACAATTATCCTGGACCGTTCCACTAACGGCCCTTATGGTTGAACGGTCACTCCGTGGTCATATTACTCTAATCATTTTCATAGTCAGGGGGTCATTCCACTATCGATCCCCAGGCTAATTCATGAACAACTTTTCGATCGAACCATGAACAACCCTCAGTATACTCATTCCGATCATGCTGTCCATTCCATTACCGATCCTCGGTTCGAGTTACCCGCTCATCCATTTCTTATTAGCCCTCGGCCTCTTAGACTTGAAATCGGGGATGTCACATCAGCCATGCCGGCTAAACCTTATGTCCAGACATGATCGGCTATTGTGCCCATTAGCTAGGCCACGGACCGGCTACGTGCACAGCCGTATGCCAGTCATCGTGCCTAACCCTTGTGCCAGGCAATGTGCCCGTCAGATCCAGCTCCGATCTAGTTTCGTGCCCAATGAACTTGGCCACGAGTCATGCATTGTGCCCATTTATGAGCTAATACATGTGTTGGACCCATGAATCGGGTAAAATAAGTGCGTTTGGTCGCGAAAAACCCTCGGAAAAGACATGGAGTAATTATGATACGGGGTTACAAGTTAGACATCAATTAGTTGGTATCGTGTAAGCCGATTGATCCGAGTTATTTGTGAGCAAAACTATCACTTGTAGAGGACTAGAAGATGGCCTCACACTTAAAAAATAGAGGGAACTAAGAGATAAAATTTTGACCAAGTCAAATTTCCATTGAAAGCCACCATTATTAGAACTTAGCTTAGATGTCTCCTTCACAATTGGGACCAGCTGAGTTGTCCACCCCCATAATGGGAGCATGGTGACCATGGTCACCAATAATTAACTTAGGGCAAGAGAGAGAGTCGACCAAAAAAGGGGGGAGCCGAGAGAGAGAGAGACCAAGTAAGAAAGAAAGAAGAAAAACTACATTAAAAACCCTTAATGACTTAGATATTAGCAAGATCACTTCATCATGCTCTTTTGGCCAGTATTCATAAATGCCATTAATGCTCACTTGACTTTAAGGGCCATACAATTATGACTTTGCCTCTTCTTCAAGTTTGGACCATTATAAATACAGAAGACCCACTTGAATGGGAGCCCCTCACGCCCTCATACACACACACCAACCGATCATCCTCTTTCTCCTTGTTGTTCGGCCATTAGAAAAGTCATGTCCGAGACACCGCCTTTCACGTACTCAAGCCACACGACACTTGCTTTCTTTATTTATCAGGTGTTCTAGGTTTCTCATTTGAGTAAGTGGATTCCCTAATATCGGGAAAGGACGTTGAGATGTGTTGTGACGTGATTGCTTAGACCGTCTCTCGGTCACTTGGTTGTTTCCTTATGTTTGTGTTTGATGCTCACGATTTGCTCTTGTTTTGTGTTTCTTGTTTACATCTTGATATAGAAAACGGAGCTTGGCTATGATGTTCATGTAAGTCAGCCATGATCAATGTTCTTTTGCTAGTCCTTAGCATGACCTTTGCTATTGATTTGCCATCGATACCGGTGCGGTAAAAGCCAACTCATGTTAACGGCGATCAATTCATCTTCGCTTGACATTAGTGAGTTCACTTATTGAGTCCCCCGACTCATTCCTCGTTGTTTTCTCTTTTCAGGACCGTAGGATTTCGTCTCCCTCAACCCGATTTAGCAACCCCATAGAGATGCAAGCGGAGTTGCTCACCGTGATTGATACCTGTAAAGATCACACCTATTATCGGATTATAACATATGTGATGGTGGATGAAGACCGCAAGGAATTGGCCCCCCATATGTATGTGGCATGGTACTGTCTGGCTAATAGAGACTGGGTTGGACCCCCTACGCGGGTTGGACCCCCTACGCGGGTTCAACAGTCCCTTCAACGGTATAGGCGAGCTGGCTCCGAGGCATGCCACGGGTAGGGTGTAAAATGGCCAAGTGGATGGGTCGTGGGGAGGAGTAGCACGAGTAAGCGAGATCGCGAGGAGACGAAGTAGTAGGAGTAGGATTACCCTAAGCTGAAAATTTTGTTATGCATAGTCGGCCTTTGATTGGAAATGCCTTTGGAATAGGCGTGTAAAATATACATGTGGCTTGCAAGGGCTCGAAAAATGGCCTTGTCGAAATAAGCACGAATTATGTAAATATAACGTGCGATGTTTGCTTGTGATGTTTCGTGATGTCTCATTTAATATTGCTTCTATTTGCGCATTTAAAATGAACAGGACATACTAATTCTTTGCTGCTAGTCACGAGCTTGAGCAGGTCGGGATCTTTCAACAAGCATTGATCTTGATTCCGAGTTGAGGCATGACAGTGGACTTGTTTTTGGTATCATAGTAAGTTTTCCCTCCAGTAGATACAGTTCGAGGCAACTTGCAATTGGTCGATCCGATGAGGGTAGGGAGAGGCACCGGGGCCATACGACTTGATCATTGAGCGGCCTCTGATGGAGATGGCGCCATGGTCATGAATGCTTGGTCATTATGTGGCTTCTGAAATGAAGTGGCGCCAGGGCAATAATACCTTATCATTGAGAGGCTTTTGATAGAGGTAGCGTCGGGGCAAAAGGCCTAATCATTGAGCAGCCTCTAGGTAGAAGTGGTGCTGAGGTATAACCACCTAATCAATTGAGCGGCTTCTGAATAGAAGTGGCACCGGGGTGAAGGGCTTGAACATTAAGCGGCTCCTGGTAGGCTTCTACAATGGCAAATGAACGAGAATAACTGAACTGTGCACCGAATTATGGAAAACGGTTATGAAAGCCAAGCGAAAATAAAGACTTGGAGTGATAAGGTGCGTTGAAGTTGGGGTAGTTAGTTAGGAAACACCCTGCGTATGTGATTGTTGACTGATTGTTAGCTGAATAGGTTTTGGTTAATAATAATTTGATCATTGACCTGTTCTTGCGTTGTAGAAAGACCAAGTAGAGTACCAATATGAGTGCTCAGGACTCGACCATAACCTCGAAAGGGAAGTCAAAGCAAGACCCTCGAATAAACGGAATTTTGCAGGCTCTTGCAACCTTTGGAGATTTGCTAGGACAACAGCTTCAACAACGGCTGCCTAATGTTGAAAATGTAGTGACAAACGAAAACGAGAATGGTGACCGTACGATGCACGGGTTAGTCGAGCAATTCCTGAAACTATGACCCCCGAAATTTGTCGGGACAGGAGATCCCAAAGAAGCGGAATCTTGGATAGACAAAGCTATAAAAGATATTTGAACCGTTAAAATGTTCCGAAGAACAGAAGATAACTTTGGCAACATACCAGTGACAAGGTAATGCCAATCATTGGTGGCAGGTGATGAAGGAACTCGTGTTTCTAGAAAATACTATTGTAACTTGGAATGCCTTTGTTGAGGCATTCAACGGAAAGTACTTTTCCAAATGTGCTCATGATAGAAAGGTGAAGGAATTTATGCAACTCCGACAAGATAATATGACGGTAGATCAATATGAGGCGAAATTCGCTTAACTATCGAGGTACGTCCCTAAACTTATTGAAGACCCGGTGGACAGGGCAAAGCGATTCCGGGATGGTTTAAAACCCGACATCTGGAGTCGGCTAATACCTTTAAACTTGAAGGACTATAATGAGTTATATGAATGAGCCCAACTAATCGAGAAAGAATTGTTGGAGAGGGCGACCCTGGCAAAACCCCACTATTTTACTCCTTAGACAAATCAACGCTCAAGCAAGAGACCTTTGGCAAGAGGAAAGCGTTCCTTCATTCCTAATAAGAAGCAAAATTTTCCAATGGTGACTACTAATACCTATTTTTTTTGCGAAAGGCGACATGGTGATGCTCCGTGTCTAATTCATACGGGAGCATGCTTCAGGTGTGGACAACAGAGTCACATGGTAAGAGATTATCCACAAAGACGATATGGAATGCCTTCATAACAAAGGCAAGCAACGGCATCAAATGAAGTTCAACCTCGTGATAACAATGGCGATCGTCCCCCAACACAAGGACGAATATATGCACTTACTCAAGAAGATGCTGAGAACTCCAAAGCAGTAATTACAAGTACGGTTTTTCTCAACAACCGTGCTACATATGCGTTATTTGATACTGGAGCTACACATTCATTTGTATCTAAGCAATTTGTGCACCTGGCAAAATTTGAGATGAAACCATTAGAAAATGCATTTAATGTTTCTACTCCCATGAAAGATGAAGTGCAGACCACCCTAGGATGCCAAGGGAGTAAAATTATTATAGGTGGAATGGAGGACATTATAAATCTAGTGGTACTAGCCATGTATAATTTTGATGTTATCATAGGCATGGACTGGTTCCGTAAACAGCGAGCCAATATATACTGCTATAGCAAAGTAATTCAATTTAATCCACTTGATCATCCCTACTATACATTTGTGGGAAATGGAGGAGGACCTACTACTCCTCTTATTTCTGCTTTAAAAGTAACCTGACTTTTGAAAAATGGGTGTCAAGGGTACTTAACAATAATAGAAATTAAGTCGAAAGAGGAAGAATTAACATTAGATGATATCTTGGTGGTACGAGAGTTTCCAGATATTTTTCCAAAGGAATTACCAAGACTACCTCTAGAACGAGAAGTAGAATTTGCTATTAAAGTAGCCCCTAAAACGGAGCTTATTTCCAAAGCTCCCTACAAGATGTCTATGATCGAGTTGAAGGAAGTAAAAGTGCAACTGCAAGAGTTATTTGACAAGGGATTTATCCGTCTAAGTGCATCTCCCTAGGGTGCACCAATATTGTTTTTGAAAAAGAAAGACGGATCACTATGACTCTATATCGACTATCGGTAATTAAATAGGGTTACTATAAAAAATAAGTACCCACTACCGAGAATCGATGATTTATTTGATCAACTCCAAGGAGCATCCGTGTTTTCTAAAATCGACTTGAGGTCGGGATATCATCAACTAAGGATCAAGAAAGAAGATATTCTGAAGACAGCATTCAGAACCCGATATGGCCATAATGAATTCACCGTTATGCCATTCAGCTTAACAAATGCGCCAGCTACTTTTATGGATCTAATAAATTGAGTATTCAAGCCATACTTAGATCGTTTCATCATAGTCTTCATTGATGATATTCTGGTATACTCAAAGAACTCGGCCGAACATGAACAACATTTGAGATTAGTGCTTCAGACACTCAGGAAACACGTACTTTATGCGAAATTTAGTAAGTGTGAGTTCTGGCTATCTCACGTAGTGTTTCTGGGCCACGTGATCTCGAGAGAAGAAATATCAGTGGATCCATCCAAAATAGAAGTGGTAATTAACTGGCTGAGAACAACAACTGTAACAGAAGTTCGAAGTTTCTTAGGATTGACGGGGTACTCAGAAGGTTCGTGGAACGATTTTCTAGCATCACCATTCCTCTAGCGCGATTGGTCAAGAAAGAAACGAAGTTCGAATGGATCGACAAATATGAGTGGAGTTCCAAGAATTATACCTAAAGGACCAGAAGGATTTGAGATATATAGTGACTCCTCTCATAAAGGGCTAGGCTGTGTATTGATGCAATACAACAAGGTAGTGGCTTATGCCTCGAGACAATTAAGGCCATACGAATTGAATTATCCAACTCATAATTTGGAGCTTGCTGAGATCGTGTTTGCCTTAAAAATTTGATGGCACTACTTGTATAGAGAGCAATTTGTCATCTATACGGATAATCAGAATTTGAAATATTTATTCTCCTAGAATGAACTGAATATGAGGCAAAGACGCTGGATAGAACTTTTTAAAGACTACAACTACGAAATATTATACCATCCTGGCAAAGCAAACAAAGTTGCCGACGCTCTTAGTCGAAAATCAACCATTACTCGGTTAATGGTTAAGGCATGGGCCTTGCTTGAAAAAGCTCGAGACTTGGATTTCAAACTTGACATTGGGCGACAGCAAAGTCTATTAGTTGCTCTCATAATTGAGCCAGAAATCATATTCAAAGTGAAGGCGTTGCAACAAATAGACTTGGAGAGTCAAAATTCAGAATCAATTATTAGAAAAGAAGAAAACCAACTTCCATATAACCGAAGATGGACTATTAAAGTTCAATGGATGTCCATGTGTGCCCAATGATGAAAAAATTAAGGAAAAGATCTTAACGGAAGCCCACAATAGTAATTGCAGTATTCACCCAGGCAGTACCAAAATGTATCAGAATTTGCAACAACATTTCTGGTGGAATGGCATGGAGACGGACATAGCTAAACACACTGCTAAATGCTTAATGTGTCAACAAATTAAGGCTCAATATTGCAAGCTTGGAGGATTATTGCAACCACTGGAAATTCCTAAATGGAAGTGGGAACACATTACTATGGATTTTGTAATGGGATTACCAAGAAATCATAGAGGAAATGGTTCAATATGGGTGATTGTTGATTGACTAACAAAATCAGTCCATTTTCTTCCGATAAGAAAGAATTTTTCGTTAGAAGATTATGTCGAGCTAGATGTTCGTCAAATTGTGTGACTACATGGAGTTCCAGTAACAATTACATTCAATCGAGATCCCAAGTTTACCGCAACTTTCTAGCAAAGTTTTCAAACTGCTATAGAAACGAAGTTACAATACAGCATGGCCTATCATCCACAAATGGATGGTTAAACTGAAAGGACTATCCAAACTCTCGAAGACATGCTAAGAGTATGTGTCATTGATTTCAAAGGGAGTTATAATGAACATTTACATCTCATAGAATTCGCATATAACAACAGTTACCAGTAAAGTATTAGAATGGCACCATTCGAGGCATTATACGATCAAGCTTAGAGAATTCCAATTTGTTGGGATGAGATCGGGAAAAAAAGGTCACGGGGTCCAAACCTAGTCTACCTTACAGTAGAAGTGGTGCAAGTGATGAAGGATAAACTTAGAACTGCACAAAGCGGACAGAAGAATTATGCTGATAGATGTAGGAAGTCTCTAGAATTTCAAGTAAGCGACTACGTGTTTCTTAAAATGTCACCTATGAAAGGTGTGTCGCGTTTTGGAAAGATAGGTAAACTCAGTCCCAGGTACATAGGGCCTTTTGAAATCTAAAAAGAATATGGAATTTGATTTATCGGTTGGCATTGATACCAAAACTTGCTCAGGTACATGACGTGTTTCATGTATCCATATTGAGAAAGTATGAGCCTGATCCGATACACGTGATAAATTTTGACGAGGTCGAATTGGACAGCAAAGTGTCTTATGTTGAGGAGCCAGTGCGGATCGTGGATCGCAAAGAGCAAGTGTTGAAAAATAAGACCGTTCCGTAGTAAAGGTCCTATGGCGTTATCATAGCATAGAAGGAGGCACCTACGAAGGTAAGAAATCATGAAACGTCAATATCTGCATTTATTTGAGGAACCAAATACATGTTTAAATTTCAAGGACGGAATTTTATTAAAGGGAGAGAATTGTGACATCCTCGAATTTGGACCTCAGTGGCCAAAGGTAAATAATGATAGATTGGGCAAGTAGTCCGAACCGAGAGTCGGTAATAGAATGGACAATATGATCGGAACTAGTATATCGAGAGTTGGTCATGGTTCAATTGAAAGATTGTCCATGAATTGGCCTAGAGATCAACAGTGAAATGACTCCTTAATCACGTAAGATGATTAGAGTGATATGATTGTGGAGTGACCCTTCGACCATGAGGGTCGTTAGCGGGACGATCCGGAATAGCTATGGCTTTGTCCTGTGTCAACAAGTGTCGGTCGTGAGTGATTCCGTATGGTCATGCATCAATCGCGGATGACCATGAGTTAATTTTGAGATACTGAATTCCATGAGGCTACATGACAACCGAGGATCGACCATGGATCGTTAATACTCAAATATGGATCGATCACGAATCGGCCACGAATCGTCGTGTTGAGTCGAGTAAGCCATGGATGAGCCATTTGCCAAGCCACGATCCTAATGGCTTGACCGCGGACTAGGCTATGTGTCAGTCTTGCTGGCCAAGCCTTGTGCCCGAACATGACCTGCTATTATACCCGTCAACTAGGCCACAGACCGGCTACGTACCCAGCTATATGCTAGTCATTATGCCTGACCCTTGTGCTAGGCAATGTACTCGTCAGATCTGACTTTGGTCTAATTCTGTGCACAATGAACTTGGTCATGAGCCATGCATTGTGCCCATTTATGAGCCAATGCATGTGTTGAACCCATGAACCGGCCCCTTGCCCATGCGGATCGGTATTGTGCTCAGTGCGCCACTCTTGCAGCTTGGCACTGTGCCCGTGTGCTCGACCATACGCCCCACCATGTACCCATGCAGCCCGATAGTGTGCCTGGTCCTGCGCCCGGCCAAGCCCAATTGCATAGGCCACACATCTGGGCAATCCGACCGGCCTGAACTTGCAAAATTAGACTTGGACTTTTGCATGGTTATATTTGGTCATATTTAGAGGTTTTCTTACACCGAACCTCAAATTGAATGGGTATAATAAGTGCGTTTGGTCGCGAAAACTCTCGGAAAAGACATAAAGTAATTATATGTGGGGTTAAAAGTTAGACATCGATTAGTCGGTATCGTGAATGCCGATTGATCCGAGCTATTTGTGAGCAAAACCAGCAATTGTAGAGGACCAGAAAATGGTCTCACGCTTCAGAAATAGAGAGAACTAAGAGACAAAATTTTAATCAAGTCAAACTTCCATTAAAAGCCACCATTATTGGAACTTAACTTAGGTGTCTCCTTCATAAATAGGACTAGCTGAGTTGTCCACCCCCATAATGGAAGCATGGTGACTCATGGTCACCAATAATTAGCTTTGGACAAGTGAGAGAGTCGACCAAGGAAGCAAGGAGCCGAGAGAGAGAGAGACCAAGTGAGAAAGAAAGAAAAAAAATCACATTAAAAATCCTTAATGGCTTAGATATTGGCAAGATCACTTCATCATGCTCTTTTGGCCATTATTCATAAATGCCATTAATGCTCACTTGACTTTAGGAGCCATACAATTATGACTTTACCTCTTCTTCAAGTTGGAACCATTATAAATAAAGCAGACCCACTTGAATGGGAGCCCCTCACGCCCGCATACACACACACACCAACTGATCATCCTCTTCCTCTTTGTTGTTCGGCCATTAGAAAACTCACGTCCGAGACCCTGCCTTTCATGTGCTCAAGCTGCACGACACTTGCTTTCTTTATTTCTCACGTGTTCTAGGTTTCTTGTTTGAGTAAGTGGATTCCCTAATATCGGAAAAGGAAATTAAGATGCGTTGTGACGTGGTTGCTTGGACCATCTCTTGGTCACTTGGTTATTTCCTTATGTTCGCGTTTGATGTTTACGGTTTGCTTATGTTTGGTATTTCTTGTTCACATCTCGATATAGAAAACGGAGCTTGGCTATGATATTCACGTAAGGTAGCTATGCTCGATGTTCTTTTGTTATTCCTTAGCATGACCTTTGCTACTGATTTGTCATTGATACCGGTGCGGTAAGAGCCGACTCATGTTAACGGTGATCGATTCATCCTCGCTTGACATTAGTGAGTTCGCTTATTGAGTCCCCCGACTCATTCCTCGTTGTTTTCTCTTTTCAAGACCGTAGGATGGCGTCTCCCCCAACCTGATTTGATAACCCCATAGAGATGCGAGTGGAGTTACTCACCGTGATTGATGCCCGTGAAAGCTGCGCTTATCGTCGAATTACAACGTATGTGATGGTAGATGAGGGCCGCGAGGAATTGCCCCCCCCCCCATACATATGTGACATGGTACCGTCTGGCTAACGGAGATTGGGTTGGACCCCCTACGTGGGTTCAACGGTCCCTTTGACGATATGGGTGGGCCGGCTCCGGGGCATGTCACATGTGGGGTGTGAGACGGCCAAGTGGATAGGTTGTGGGGAGGAGTAGCACGAGTAAGCGGAATCGCAAGGAGACAAAGTAGTAGAAGTAGAATCACCCCAAGTCGAAAATTTTGCTATGCAAAGTCGGCCTTTGTTCGGAAATGCCTTTGGTATAGGCATGTAAAATATACGCATGGCTTACAAGGGCTCAAAAAATGGCCTTGTCGAAATAAGCACGAATTATGTAAATATAACGTGCAATGTTTGCCTATGATGTTTCGTGATG
The DNA here is from genome assembly GCA_031216185.1 of Syzygium aqueum. Taxonomy (NCBI): domain Eukaryota; kingdom Viridiplantae; phylum Streptophyta; class Magnoliopsida; order Myrtales; family Myrtaceae; genus Syzygium; species Syzygium aqueum. The sequence goes on from CM062232.1 coordinate 34,188,977, forward strand.
TCTCGTTTAATATTGCTTCCGTTTGCACATTTAAAATGAACGGGACATACTAATTTTTTTCAGCGAATCACAAGCTCGAACGGGTCAGGATCGATCAACAAGCATCGATCTTGATTCCACGTTGGTGCGTGACACTGGACGTGTGCAGGGCGAGGCTAAGTGCATGTCTCTTGTCCAACATCGAGAAGGGGGAGTTATGAGTTGGTTGATAAGACTCGGGGTTCTCTATTACGTGCAACGTGTTTTAAAGCCATGAGAGTTAGTTGGCTTAAAGCAGACAATATTATACAGTTGTAGCCCCTCATGTCCTTACAAAGGTATGAAAAAAGTTTGGGAAAGAAAAGAAATGAATTATTCGAAAATATTAAAAAATTATCACATTAGCCGCAAAATTAGATGGATGAACTGAATTGGCACAAATGCAAAATATTTATGATTTAATTAGTATAATTGCAATAGATTTAGTACTATTTTGATAACTTTCCCACCGAAAACAAAAGGATTTAAATAGGAGAAAAGACAAGTTAAGTCGACATTCAATTTGGAGCCCGTTTGGTATAAGTGCAGTCGAACTCGTAGTTGTTTCGGAGGCTGAAATCAGCGTGGGCTTTGTAACTTCTCGGTTGTTCTGAAGATGGTCTTGGGCCTGTCACAGATCCGGCCTTCCCTATTCTTGGTAGCAACAAAATCATAAAATTACCAAAAAAAGGAAGAACTGAGACAAGTTTTTCGCCAATTTTCGAAGCCCAAAATTAATATATTTTTTATTCGTTTGGAAATTCTAAGACGGGACCCAATTAAATTACAACTTTTCCTTTTCCTCTCTTTTCCTGTTTTTTTTCCGGCAGAGGAAACGGGTCTAAGAGTAGTCATGGCCACGGTTCAGGAACCGCCGGTTCCGGTTCGTGGCCATGTATGAACCCGAACCGGAACCATGAGGGGCGGTTCCGGTTCCGGTTCGGAACCGGCGATTCCGCGCCGGTTCCGGTTAATTATTTAAAAATTAATAAAATAAATTATAAAACAAAAATTGTAGACCTGGTCGCTGGTCCTCCGTCGGTTGTCGCTCGGGCTTCGCGACCTTGGCCACGGTGGCAGAGGCGGGGTTCAAGGCAGCGAGGAGGTGAAGCGGGAGACCGGGGCGGCGGCGAGGGGGAGAAGGAGGGGGCCGAGAGGGCCCGAGGGGGACGGAGATGGGGACGGGGAGGAGGAGCGGGGGGTCCTCCTCGGGGGGCTAGGCGGGGTCGTGAGGAGGGGAGGAGGAGGGGGTGTCGGCGTCGGCAGCTGCGGCCATGGGCGGCGGCGGCGGTCAGATCTGCAGAGACGGGAGGCAGGCGGAGGAGAAAAGGGAAGAAGGCGCAGGGTAGCGAGGGGGGAGGAGGAGGGGGCATCGGCGTCGGCGGCTATGGCCATGGGCGGGGGCGACGGCGGCGACGGCGACGAGGCCAGATCTGGGAAGAGAGGGGGTGGGCGGAGGAGAAAAGGGGAAGATCGGAGCGGAGGAGGCGCAGGGGAGAGAGAGGGGGGAAGGAGGGATTTGGAGGAGGAGGAGAGGAGAGGACTAAGGAGTGCTGCAGTGCAGGGTTTTCTTTTCTTTTTCTTTTTTTTTTTTCGGGAAACCGGGCCCGGAACCGGCGGTTCCGGGCCGGTTCAAAAATTTCTGGAACCGGAACCGGGCCCGTAGGCCACGGGCCAGTTCCGGTTCCGAACCGCGGGTCCGATCAACGGTCCGGGCCCGGGTTTGACCGGGCCGGTTCCAGGCCAAAACCGGCCCGTGGCCACCTCTATCTAAGAGGGATGCCTGCCGAATCAGCCCTCGATCCTTCCAGGAAACCATCCGGGCCGTCCGTTCGTTCCCTTCCTCGCGATAAAACACCAGCGTGCGTCGGTCGGTCGTGCCGCCCCCGCACGCATCTCCTGCGCTTCGTATTCTATAAAGGCATCGTCGTCGTCCCGACAACCTCTCAAAATATTCGTTCAAATTAAATCTGCCGCAGATCATTTGAACTCATGAGATCGCACGCGGACATTGAATTCGTTGAATCGTCGTCTCTCTCTTTAGGATTCGGACGCTCAAGAACTGCTTGCCGGATTTTGTCTTGCGTTTTTTCTTGAGTCGGAGCGGAAGATTTGTTGGGTTCTTGCTTGCTTTGCGATCCCACCTTCGGTGTTCCGGAAAGATACACGACCTTTTGCGGAACAAGTTCGCCGTCAGGGGTCGGTAAAGAGGGAGTTTTTTTTTTTCTTCTTGAATCGGAGGATGAAGGATCAGCCTCACTTGATGAATCAGGCGCCGATGATGATGAGTCAGAGCCCGATGATGAACCCGCCTCCTCCGCAGGTGATCTTGAACCAGCCCCCTCAGCTGATGAGCCAGCCCCAGCTGATTGGCCAGCCCCAGGTCCTGAATCAGCAGCCCCAGCTGATTGGGCAGTCCCAGATGCTGGGTCAATCTCAGGTGTCCAGTTTGAACAGGAGTTACAAGATGTGGCCTCAGAAGCAGAAGCAGCAGCAACAGCAGCAGAAGCCTTCGCTTGACCCTAATGTGCAGTTTCTCGGCTCGATGAACCCGGGTTTCGGGGGTTTGAAGCAGCCGATGATGCCGTTGCCAAGTAGAAGCAATTGGAAGGGCAAGAAGCCCAATGATAAGCGGAATGACCCGAGGAAGGTCACAATGGTGATCCCTAATGCGGGGATGAGCGGTGGTGCCGGTGGGAAGGGCTACCAGCCCCCTGCTCTCAGCGATTTGCAGTTCCAGAATCGCCTGAAGTCTAGAAAATATTACCCCAAGAAGAAGTTCAATAATCGGTTTGCGCCCTATGCGCCCAGGAACACGACTTCGTTTATCATAAGAGCAAAGAAGTCAGGCGGCATTGCCTCGATGGTGTCCCCGTGTCCGGTCACGCCGGCGGTGCTGCCGACGCCAATATTTTCTCCCTCTAGAGAGGTGTTGGTTGATATGGCAAAGGAGGAGTGGGGTGTGGACGGGTATGGGTCCATGAAGGGTCTCATTAGGCTACGGAATGAGGTAGAGAACAGGGACAATGAGGAGGAGGAGGATGAGAATGAGGAGGAAAATAATGGGTCTAGCGACAGCGACGTAGAAGAGGAGAAGGATAGCGTGATGAGCAGACTGGATCATGAAATGAATCGGTTTGAGATGGTTTACCCCAATTACGGGTCTGATTATAACAATTTACTAGTGAATAGGGTGGATGATCAAGATACCCACATTGCACAACTCGAGGAAGAGAATCTAGCTTTGAGAGAAAGGCTCTTCTTGATGGAGAGGGAAATGGAGGACTTGAGGAGGAGGTTGAATTTCCTGGAGAGGCAGAACCAGGTGGACGAGCATGTGAACGAGGAGGTAGTGGAGAATGAGTCTGAAAATGAGAGTGAGGAAGAATGCAATGTTCATGTTCTGGGTGGTGTGTGCAAAGGAGAGGACATGGATTGTGTGGATGGTTATATAGATGGAAGGGATGTTCAGTTCGATGGTGATGTCAAAGAGGAGAAAAATGATTCAATACTAGGAAATAAAGCTATTCCGGAGGTCACTATGGAAGAGTTTACTTCAAACGAAGCAATTCTAAAAGAAGATGAGTCAAGATATGAGGAACAGCGTGATGGGGTCATCCTGGGAAGAGTAAAATCCGAGGGTGATGAGGGGATGAAAGTTGCAGAGGACGAGGTTTTGCATGAAGCGGATGCTAAACGGGATGAGTGCGAACAGAAGGACGATGCAAATGTGCCTTTGGAGAAGAGCAATGGCGATGGTCAATAATTTTGCTAGCTTTCATCTATCTCAAGCCTCCTCCAAGGTTGGATATTGGTGAAAGGCATGTTAGCTCATGCCATAATTCGTTGATTGACATGCTTCTTTCTCGGTGCTCCATAAATAATTCCAATTCTGGGCATTAATAGACGTTGCTTGTTAGCTAAGAGTGAAAACATGGTCAATGGGCTTCCAAACTTAGCCATTACTCTGCTCTCTTCAGATAATAACCGTCGTTGGTTTACTTCACTCTCTTCTTTATGCTAAAGTATTGTGACTTTGTGGATTCTTACTTTTATGTCTGGAAAGCATTGAGATTGAGCGTGAGTAGATATATGTTTCTCTTCTGATGTCATGAAAACCACATTTTCTTGGACTGCATTACTTATTGATATATTATGCATTTACATCTCTGAAATTAGAATGTGTAAGGTAATGTGAATACAGGAGGGAGGACCACTCCTTCAAGGCCTCCTCTGTGGTCTGGATGTTTGTATCAGTTGCCATATGATTGCGTTGATTGGATTAGAAGCTAACTGTACTACTGTGTAGTTCTCTTTTGAGGAGAAGCCTTGTTGGATTTTTTTTTTTGTCTTCTTTTCCTGGAACATTCAGTATCGTGGTAGCAAGATCAGCGACCTTATATCTATAGTGACGTTTATCTTTTCCCCGTTAAAAAAAACGTGGAATTTTCTTGATTATACTGACATTCGGAGATGGAGTGTTGCCCAAGTGTGCTGTATATGTACAAATTTACCGGTGTCTATACCATAAAGGATTCTTGGTGAAGGTTTTATTGAGCCTAATGTCGGGGACCCATGATGATATGATGATGTTCAGCACCTCTGGCTGATCCTTTACACATCGAGGCAAGTATCTGATTAAAGGTGGGCAGGAAAGATTCTGTCTCTGTCTCTGTCTCTGTCTCTGTCTCTCTCTCTCATTTGACTCGTGGAGATTAGCAAGACTTGGGAAAGACAGTTGTAGTATTGTCATATTCGTGGGTTCTCTTGGGCAGTAGGCTTTTTCTGAAATGGGATGAATGTGTGAGAATTTTTATCAAGACAAACTCTGTTCCTCTCTTTTGCTGTTGGTGCATGCAACACCAGAGCTTCATTTCACGTCTTTTTGTCTAGATGCTACCAAATGAAGTTGTTGTCAGTTGTTTAAAAGTGAACTTTAGTTCGTCTTACGGATGGCTCGGAGCAATTGAAGCAATCAGACCTATCTTGAGTTGGATAGGCAAAATAACCGACAATTGAGTCAATGAGATAATGGGATAAGGACACTAGGAGTGCCATAATTTTTTTTTTTGGCTCACTTGAGTATTACATTAGAGTAAAATGGATCATTTGAGTGCCATTTCCAACAAATCATCTTACGTGAGTTTTTTAATTAATTTTTCATTCGATGTAGATTTTTTTAATGTTATTTTATTTTATTTTATTGATATTTTTTGAATTTTTTTCTTTTTCTTTCTTATTCTCCCTTCTGCTTTTTTTCAAGGTTGGCAATGGTCACTAAAGGCCTCGCCCTCGGCCAAATTGGGCGGGGGCTGCCTTGCCATCGGCCGGTATGGCCATAAAGGCCCTTGGCGAGGCCATCGCGGCCTCGCCGACCGCGAGCGAGACAGCGAAGGCTCTCGCTAGATCTAGCGAAGCTGCCTCGCCAGTGGCCGCGAAAGCCCTAGGTGAGGCCATCGTGGCGTCACTGATCGTGGGTGAGGCAGCGAAGGCTCTCGCCAGATTTGGCAAGGCCGCCTCGCCCGCAGCCGCCCAAATCTGGCAACGGCCTTTGCGGCCAAGGGCAAGGCGACCCTCGCCCAATCTGGGCGAGGCCTTCATAGCCGATGAGGGTCACTGGTGACCTTCGCCGGTATTGAAAAAATAACAAAAATATTAAAAAATTATCCACGTAAGCTTTGGCGAAGCCATGTAGGACGACCGGCGTCCACGTCGGATTTTCCAGTAAGACAAATCACCCATGACACTCAAGTGAGCAATTTTTCAAATTTGTGGTACTCAAGTGAGCGAAAAAAAAGTTATGATACTCAAGTGAGCGCCGTACGAAAGTTATGGCACTCCTGGTGTTCTTATCCCATGACATAACATTATCACTTTCTGCTTCCATTGATATTCTATTGCCCTGTAACATGGATTTCTATGAATCAGTTTCTGTTGCTTATAAAGATCTACTGGTGTTATTTCGCAAAGGCAAGAAATGAATGACATATTTGTGTGTGAATCTGATGCAACAAGAGGTCTTACAAAGTCTTTATTTTACCAGTTTAAAATTATTCCAAGCATGGTGCAGTACGTTTGCAGAGTTTAATTGGCCGAAAGCTTTTAATCTTTGTCAACCGTTCTCTCATCAAGAGCAATATTTTTTTCTTGCTTATTCATAGTTTGTTGGCTCTTTCCTAAAGGTTTTGCAGGAAGGACTAGCCATTTTGATTCTTGATTGATAAGGGTCTGTTTAGCAACGTTTTTATTTTTTTTATTTTTTCTGTTCTTTTGTTCCCTAAAACAGAAAAAGAACATAAATCTATTTAATAAAAAATCTATTTTTTTGTTTCCAGAACAAAAAGATGTTCCAAAAATAGATTTGGAACAGAAATAAGAAGCAAAAAAAATTTGCTTCTTGTTTCTGGAACAAGAAAAAAGAAATAATTTTTTTTCTAGAATTCTCCAAAAATAAGAAACAATCCATTGGTCACAACCCGCCCACCGCCGCCTCTCGCTTTCCTTCGCCGCCACCTACCGCCAGCCTTTCGCCTCCACCGCCTGCTAGCCAACGCTCGCCGGCCGCCTCCCGCCCGTTGGCCTGCTCTTGTCGTCAATCACTGTTCTCCGCCGCTCGATGTTTGTCGCCACTCGCCACCGGCCGCCGTCCTCCACCGCTGGCCGCCGTGCTCCATCGCTCGACGCTGGCCGCCTCCCCCCACCAACCACCCAACGCCGGCGATCACCCACCACCGGTCGCCATACTCTGATGCCACTGGCCGCCTCCCCCCGCCAACCACCCGATGCCGATGATCACCCACCACCGATCGCCATCCTCCGTCGCCGCCGATCACCCACCACCGGTCGCCATCTTTCACTGTCGGCCATTGTGCTCCACCGCCCAATGCCGGCCACCACCCGGCGCTGGCTGCCCTAAGCCATTGGCCATCTCCTACCTTTGGCCACCCAATGCCAGTAGTCACCCACCATCGGCCGCCATCCTTCATCATTGGTTGTCGTGCTCCATCAACCGACAATGACCACCCTCCGTCACCAGCCACCTCCCGCCGCCACCCCCCTCTGCCGTCACCGCCGCCCAACGCCATTATGCTCCGTCACTGACCGCCGTGCTCCATTGCCTCCCATCGCCGGCCGCCATCCTCTACCGCCGCCGACCACCGCCGACCACCGTCCTCCGCCCCTCAGCGCCACCCGCCGTCGTCCGCTAGTAGCCCAAAAGGGAAAAACTCGTCCATGGAATAGAAATGGATCATTTGCGCCCTAAACGCGTTTCTATTCTTTTTCTATTCCAGAAATAAAAATTTTGTACAGTTACTAAATGCTATTTTTTGCTCAGAAACTGTTCCAAGAAATAGAAATAGAAATAGAAAAAACTATTTCTGATCAAAAATTGTTTCCAAGAACAGAAACGGTACTATGCAGAGCCTAATTGTTCTCGATGCGTGATTTACAAATGGTGCCTTGTGTTGAGACATGGACGATCTGCCATTCATGGAGCGGATGGACCAGCCAGCAAGCATGAAATGGAAGAGAAATAAAATAGTATTCAATCAAGTGTTTACATTTAGCCGGCGTGATTGTAAATCTGGTAGACATACATTGGTTTGTGTCGTGCAATGTCTGGGAAGCACATAGTAGCATATTTACTTTGTTCCATCCACACGAAGGTGCACAAAAACTATGTTGTTGTAACCCCGAGTGATCCTGATTTTGTCATCTGTATATCTGCGAGAGAAAATTGAGGTATGCGTGCGTGATAGGATCAAATTCTGGGGGTGTTAACTGTTAAGTCGTTTAGAAGTCATAGGGGACAGCAAATCTTACAGAAGCTCCAGCTTAAACTTGCTCTCCATTTCCACAGGATATCCAAAGGGGCCTCCGATGATGGCAGCATCGTCCATCGTGACATCATATGCATTGGTGCCGGATTTCCTGCGAAGGGATGAGATGCGGTGAAACTACGCCTTCAAATTTGCCTAAACTGCAGTTATGTTCCAAGATATGTGCGCATGAATTTGTGAAAGAGCATTTCGTATGTGAAGGAAGAATGCATGTGATGTCACGATGGACGACGAGTCATCCAGCTGCCAGCTCAGGTCGCCCATATCGTGATGCATACCATGTCTAGAACCCACTCTTTGGCTTCGAGTTTGACTTATTCACCATTTTCTCGAGTCCAAGGATGTTTCAGCTGAGCTTGGTGGAGAATCAGCTAGGCTCGAGATCGGGAAAGTTTCCTGAATTAGGACCTAGAAAACTATTTTCAAAAAATTGTTTTTCCACTATTTGTTGTTTAAATGATGGAAAAACTAATTGATTTACGAAAATCGTTTTTCATGGACTAAAAACAATAAGTTAAGATTGATGGAAAACGACTTCTTTTTCTGATAAGAAGGAAATTACTTTTCATAAAACACAAAACAAATAAAAACTAACCATTTTCCTTAAAAATGATATCCATGAAAAATATTTTTTTATCATGAAGTTTTCAACAAAACATCGTTTGTTTTGTGGAAAATGATCGACTTGGAATACGTTTTTCTTAAAATGATCACTTATTTTGCTTAAATAATTAGCCAATGAAAAATATGTGTTACTGACAACAATTCATGTCCAACATTCGTGGATGATGAAAATATTTTTCGTTAATTCATTTTTGCAAGGGGCAAAAGCCAACAAAAACCTAAATTATGCCTAATGTAACACATTTACTCTAATTTTTTTTTCTTGTGACAAAAAAATCTCAAACTTGTACCCATGTGACAAATTCACCATCTATCAAGTTCCATCAATGAGAACTGTTAAAAATTTGCTTATATGAATGCTAGAAACCTAACAGTGTTGACATGACATCCACATGACTTAAGCGAAATCAAATCGACATTATTTTAGCTGAAAAATTATTTAACAGAACCTTGATGGAAAGTAACGGATAGGTACAATTTTTGGTTTTTTATATCACAAGAAAAAGTTTAGGGTAATGTGCCACAATGGGTATAGTTTGGAGTTTTTGATGTCACAAAAAAGAGTTCAAAATAAATGTCACAGTGAATATAGTTTGTGATTTTTTTGTGGTCTTTTCGCTTGACAATCATTTTTAAGTAAATATTTTTCACATCATTCATTTTCCGCAAAACAAACGTAACCCATATCATCAAACTAAATTTTGTTGGATATCCTTGCATTTTGAAAGATTGGATGCTTCATACTCTCAATCATTTTGGGTTATTATTTTAGTTACTCCACTTTCAAGCACGAGTCCTTCACGAATATTATTTTAGTGGTCCTCTTACTCCAAATTCGTAAGTGGATTGGTTGTGGCATTATTAATCACCTGGGCATCCAAAGTGCACCTGCTCATTTTCATGCGTGAATGTGCATGCGCATGCGCAAGTGTACAAGAGTGTTGAATATTTTTGTACATTCTTGTCTTGTGATCCATATATGCACATATAACAGACGGTGCTTCGTACTGTCCGATAGGAATCGCATTCTCTCTAGGTGCATATATCTTTGACCTTGCCTTCAGCGTAATGTTCACTACTGAGAACCGGAAAAACTAAGTGCCACAGCGTATATCCTACCCCACAGCAAAAGAGAAAGGAAAGCAAGATACTTACACAAATGAGCCATTCACGGAGAATCTCAGGCCAGGCAAGATGTTCACCACAAATTTCAGCTGTCCACTCTTTTTGACAATCTACAAGGAGCGTGACAAACTTTAGAAGGGGTGGACTCGCGATAACTTTATGAAAGGGGCATCTTACTTAAACCTACCTGGGCACCCATAAGGCCATTAGCTGCATTCTCTATCCAACTGTCCGTCTCCATCTGCACCGCACAAGACACATTTTAGGCTATGTAAGAAGCAATGAGATGCACCAAGGATATGTCACCGTTGTTTAAATTATACTGCTGTATTTTGTACAACAAAAGTTGTGTCGGAATGTTTTTGACACTGTCAAATTTGGTATGGCGGGATAATTGTGTTGGAATGGTTGTGACATCATGTTAATATAGAAAATTCAAGGACCAACTGGAAACAAAATGCTGCAATACTTGCACCTCGTTCATTCCGTTGGGTTAGCATGATAGCCAAAACGCCCAAGTGCCAATCTATTCAGCCCAATGAAAGTCAATAAAAGCAAACACGATAATGGAGTCGTACGGCATTGACTCTAGTTTCTGCTCCCTTTGGGTCTTTAGGATTTCTAAGAATTGTCAGCTCCAACACTCGCATACAGATGGGCAAATTTCTAAAAGGACGTGGCCATGGAAATGCACACAAGACTTCCAACAACACTAGCTTCGATTCTCTGGGTCCTTTCAATGGCATAAGTAGATAACATGGAATTAGAAAAATTAGCTCCTTTAGTTATTGCACTAGTAAATTAGCATTCCTCAAAAGTTTTTCCTAGCTTCTTTTCTTTAGTACCCCGGATCCAATGTCATGATACTTTATGACCATATATTGAAACTACGAGCAAAATAAAAAGCAGTCATTCCCATGAGGCTACCTGTGAACTCCAGATCATATTCCATTCTCCTTCTACAAGTTCAAGCTCGCTGTCGGCTTTGCTCTTGCTTGAAGATGTTATCTCATCAATTGCCTACAACATTAAAATCATGAAAGAATCAGCATTAATTCAGTAAACATTGTGGGCACCTCCTCAATCAAACTCTAGGGTAATTGGATTCTTTTGGTAATTAAACAATTAAGTTTACCTTCTCGATTCCTTTTCCAGTGGAAATAGCTGATAGTAACAATTGCCTAGGTTCAGTCAGCTTTTGCAGCACGAAGGTGGTTCCCTGCACTACAACCAGATAAAGCCATACCCTTAGCCGAACATTTTTATGGTGGCTTTTGCCAATCAAATCCTAAGTTCTCATCTGGCTAATAAAGAAGGCAGTCGAATAAGGAAATCTGGACCTTAATATCTCATTCACCTTATTTCCTCTTGAGATGCGGAGGTTTCCAGATTGAGACAAATATGTAGTGTCTAACCATCCTTTTGCTTCATCTCCAAGAAGCCTAAATGGCACTGGATATGGAACCTTGAATGGTAGAAATTTAAAGGAAAAAGCCGCCCTGTCAAACCGAAAAAGGATCCTTTTTCCATCACTGATTGATGCAACTGCCTGCAGGTAAATGGTCAATTGATAAGTAAGGTCAGTCAAGTAATACGAGAGGAAAAAATATGACACTTTCCATGTAGCACTACATCGCTTGGTAAATGGTGGGAAGGATAGAAAACAACATATAGCTATGTAGCTGTAAAGTACATGAAGCTGCACTTGCACAAGCCATCCAAAAATATGTCCATACCACATATGACCCACAATGACAGACAGAATCAATTCCAATGTGAAGGGAAAAAATGGCCAGTCACAACATACGGGAAGTTCAAGAAAAAGAACATCGCATGGACTCATAATTTCAACAGCAGGAAAATTGGTCAAAGTTTCCCTTGCACGTAAAGCTCACAAATTCGGCAAGGAAATCAAAATCAGTTTCATTCTCAACTCAATTAGTTGATAAGCTGCAGAAAACCATGAAGCAGATGCACAAACGAGAATGAGAATATTATTATGTAGTTTTTTTTTGGAAATTATACTATTATGTAGTTTACATGCCACAACAATGTCAAGGTGGATTTTCATTCGTTAGTCATCAATCAAAATCAATGTTCATAGTCGTGAAAAGGAAAGAGGCCGTACCTCTACTTTCAACTCCCCAATGGCTTCAGAGAATACTACGATATTGGATACACGTGGATCATTTGATCTAAGATATATCTCTTGGAACACGGTAAACATGTCAACGCCAACAAATGTTCTCTGCAGATGATTTGGTGTGCTGTTAGTCTCTTGAGATCATCCAAAATCTTGAACACTTAAAATTGGATCATGAAATTGGCAGGCAGACAAATTGCACAAAGGTCTGATCTTCTGCATCTCATGTGTTTTGCCAATTTAAGTATAATTATAATCTGTACGAATACAGATTATCAACACATCTAGATATATGTGAAAAAAAAGAAGAAGACATGCATCTAAATTAGGACAAATCAGTCGAAATTATTTTGGAAGTGGAAACAAGCAACATCAAAAAAGATATCACTTTTGCCTTTACCAAAAAAAAAAAAAAAGATATCACTTCTTCGTAACAGTTCAACTTATCCACGCAGATCACAGAGGGCTTCTAATACACCATGCTGTGGTGGTTCCTCTATTGCGAATGGAGGCAGTTCAAGCCATCATGTCATCCCATGTTAAAACCAAGCTCGAACACTACCTGAATTGGCGATGCTGTTCCAGGTCGAGTTGTAAACATCAATTGCCAGCGACCCTCAATTAGATCAGAGCTTGTCTGCAAATAACTACCGCCGTATCAACATACCAAACAGGCATAATCGTCTAAGAAACCGGTAAAGCAAACATACTTATCCTCCTAGCTAGGACAATGAACATTCTTAGTGTTAAAAGGACTACATTCGAGCTTCCGACCAAAAGTTTCTTCGACAGTGGACTAGTTCGCCATTGCCTATAACAATTAGCGCAAACGGAATAACGGAGTGAAAATAAGCATGTACCGGATCTGGCACTCCTGCCAAAGTCTCCAGAACTGCAACTGCTCGCTCGACGTCCTGCAAAAAATCCGAAAGAGCAAAACCCATCAAAAACGATAAGCGTCACACTAACCTTGAATCAAGCCACGCGAACGCGAGCCTAACGCGACGTCGTCAAGGGAAGGTGTGCACGAATCGCCGGACTCGCGGGTCACCTGGAGCTGCCGAGGAGTGGCAGAGCGGCCACGGCCTTGGATGCCGATGAGAGCTTCGATGAGCTGCGCCTCCGGGCCGGTGAACGGAGAGGCCTCCTGCTGTTCGTCGACGAGAGAGGAGCGGCAAGCGGCGGAGCCGTCGCGACCTCGGCTCCGGCGGCACCCGACGGACTTCGGAGAGCGGCGGCCGAGAATTTGCGGAGCGAGAAGCGCGGGAGACGGCGCCACCGTGTTGAACTGAAGCCCGTGGACGCGGGACGCCATCGGAGGAGACGCTGGAGGGAAATTTGGCGAGGCTCGCAGGCGTGTTGGCGGATACGCTACGCTGCAACAACCGTGGAGCGGGGGAGAGGAGGCTCGAGCAGAGTAGTGCCACGTGGCCTTCAGTCTACCTGACACGTGGATGTTGAGATTTGGTGTTGATATGTTGAGCAATCGAGACCAGAAGCAGTGATATCGAAGTGAATCGGGCCCACTAGCCAATGCAAAGAGAGTCCCGATTGGTTCCGGACGAGAAATAATATCTAAAGACAATTTTTTAGCGGCTTCTAATTTTTTAAATTGAGTTTTAAAATTTTTAAAAATTATAATTAAATTTCAAAATTTATTGCGAGTAGAATTAAATTTTAAAACTTTTAAAAAGAGTAGTTGAGTTCTAAACTTATCAAATTAATCCAAATGAGTCCTTCCGTTTATTATAACTTTTGAAAATGTTAGGGCTCGATTTTATGTTGGTAACAAGTTTTAGGACTTGATTATATTTTCTTAACAAATTTTAGGACTTTATTACACTTTTTGATTATTTTATGATTTAATTGCACTTTCATGACTAGTTTTAATACTTGTAATGCACTTATCTTTTTATTTTTTTGAATTGGGGTTTCCATTTCAATCTCTTAGTGTTTGCACTCGAATATTTAATCATGTTAATCGGTGAAATCAATTACAAACTTTAAATAGTCTCCAAATTTCTTTTAGTAAAGTATGCCCAAAGTGAGTCTAAATGAAAATGACTTGTATTTTTTCTCATGCAAGGTGCGAATATGTCATGTCCTTTGAGTTCATCAATAATATGATTCGTGAGATCTATTTTGAGTTAGACAAATCACATCAAAGGCATTGTTGGAGTTGACGAATATTTCAGGGACCCTTGTTTCTCACACGGGGTACGTCCACGTAAACTTAGGGAAATTAAAGTGTTATCCGATGATATGTGATCCCTGCGTACAAAATGCGGGGGTTCGGGAGCAACGCCCCCGACACGGGTGCCCCGTTGCCCGATCAGCGGGCGGGGGTTCAAGGACAACGCCCCCCAACAAGGGTTCCGCTGCCCGATCAGTGGACAACTGCCCCGCTCGCCGGTGAGCGGGCGAGGGCTCGAGGGCAGCGCTCCCAAAACCTCAATGGGTTTGGGCTTTTATTTAAACTGGCATGTAAGGTGCAAGATTAAGAGATTTCGTATAGGTTTAGGTTTTGGGCCCGTTTGGGGCACATATATATTTTGCTCATTTTTCTGATCATTGCAACAAGTTGAGTGGCTGTAAACTGAAAAAATAGTGAAATTTCCTTGTAGGGCGTAGCCCTATTCGAGGATGAATCTAGGTAAAAATTTGTGCATCGTCTATTTTCTCTGTCTTCTGCGTGATCATTCTGTTTTCGATTCTCGATACATCCCTTTAAGCATCACTAGCACATTTTCAAGATCATAGGTTCAATGGATGGCCAAAATAAAAAAAGAGCTCATAATTCAACATGTTGATGTGTTTTGATCCGTCAAACTCGCGTGTTGAGTTTATAAGACCCGTGTAAAAATGAATAAATTACATTGGACCGCTTGATCCTTATCATAGTCTAAGCAAGCGATATAGATATGTTAAAAATTAGTGAATTTACTCATAAGTCCAACCACAGACTTGCATATTTGATACAATCTCTCCACTGCAAGTCCACAATGAAAAATACTGAATCCACTATCAAGTATCATGCAAGTGGTGAAATGACATTTAGTGATTTCAAATCATGAAGTCATCAGCACACGTGGCATACATAATCCTACTCAAATCCATTAAAAAAAGTGACACATGTGCAAATGGTGTGGAAATTAAAAGATGAAAAATTAAAAACCTTGCAAACAATTCTCTTTCTCCTCGTTAATTATGTTGTCTCTCTACTTTTTACGTCTTCTCCCTCGCTCTCTCTCTTTCTGCCTTTATTTCAAATTTCACTCAAGATACCTCTCTCTCACACACACACACAAAATCTGATGACCACCTCCGGACAACCACTACCAGACGCTCTCTCTTAGCTACTGGAAAACAACGAAGGCTTGGTGGAGCTAGGATCGGAGGGCTCAATGCCACGAGCTTCCCTCCAAAGAAGAGGTTGTCGAAGAGAGAGACAAACAGCGAAATGTTCACGTTCATGCAGTCATGACTCTCGCCGAACGACCTAGAAGAGAGGGCAAAGTCAAATGCCCTGTCGACATCGTTGCCATCCTCATTGCCACCGCCGCGTTCACTGGCATTATCGTCTTCTTCGTTGCCTGCTCATCCCGCCTCTATCTCTCCTCTTGCCTCCTTCTCCTCTACCTTCGGCGGCACGTTGCCTCCGTCCATTGACATGATTAGTTGATTGGTAAGCTTACTTTGCCACTACTCTTGACTAGTGCATTCTTGCTGCTACCGCTGCATTTGATTAGTGCTTGAAATTTATTGCGCAGAGAAAAACGCTTGAGAAAAAAAGAGGACATTTAAGTTCTGGATCCTGTTTCCTCATCGCGGTCGAACGTCGCTTGCGTTCGGTGGTTGCCGTTAGCCATTGGGTCTGAAGAGGGTACAAAACCATCCCTATCCTTCTTTGTTTTGCATCCAAAAACTTTGAAGAGGCAATGCCGTGCTTGATTGTTATTCATAGTTTGGATTAAAAAATTGTATCAATTTCGAATCTTAGACTTGTGTTAAAAGTGCACACAACCTATTGGACAAATTGTTCTTGAGATGTGTTTGCGAAATAATACTTTCTACCGCCATTTCCGAAGATTAATCTCTGTTTTCCTCAGCACCGTTGTCCCACCATTACCGGCGGAAGGGGTCAACGACCCTCACAAACAATTCCATTGCCATCGCCGGCCCTTCCCGACATTGGTGCGGTGGCGGCAATGAGGGCTAACTCTTTTTTTAAGCTTATTTTTAGTTTAATTTAAATAAAATTTGTATTATAAATCAGATTTAGATCAAAATAGCGCCAGTTTAGTCACGTTATCTCCACGTATGATAAAGAAAATTAAAAAAAAAAAGCCACATTCAGCATTTTCTATCTGTCAAGTTGGACGAAGTTAACAAAATAACTTAATTGCACATTTTATAAGTTTTAGAATTCAATTGCACATAATAATAAGTTTTATGACTTTCAGTACACATATTCCTCTTCTTCTTTTCTAAACTAGAATTAATAATAATTATTATGTATTATTCTCATGCACTGAAATTGATTATTCGCTAATCCTTCACCTTAAGAAACAATTTTTGGAGCATTGGAATAAGATGGAAGTTTAAATTTGGTATTGTCAAGTTGGGCCAAATATAGTTTTAGGGTAGAACCTAAAACTGGAGAACCGAACCGGTGAGAATTAGTCAAGTTCCAAGTATTATAGTATACAGGGTAAGTTCCAAGTTCCAAAAATTATGGAACCTTTCAACAGGTGTTTCGGCTTGGAACAAGTTTTTTCGTTTTTCTTAGTCTATGTCTTCGCATGATCTTGAGGTATTTTATAGTGTCAAATGATAAGTATATAATATGGAACCACTAATCTGAACTTTCATTTTATGATTGAGATTTTTATTTTATTAATGTTTCATATTTTTTATTTGTCTAAATATAAGTTGTGGTCAATGAATTGTAACAATAAGTAGTTGTCATTAAAGGGATTCACTACAGGCTAGACCCCACAACCGATAGGTTCCAAGGTATGCAGAATAGGTTCCACATTTCAAAAAATAAGAAACATGTTCCAACGAGTAGGTTTTACATTCCAAGTGAAATATGTACGAACCTGTAATCGCTTACCCCTATTGTCGAGAAACTATAAATTATAGATTTACATGCTCACAACTCACTTGTTATGTATAGGAAAATTCTAGCTAACAAGATCGATGGGATAAGCCATCGAATCAAATAAACTTGAATAATTTGGCCAAGAAAAGGGAAAAACACATGTTCTTCACAACATCGCAATGAACCCAAATATCATCTAATGAACGAATAAATAACATTTGTCCAAACTGATATAAAAACATGGAAAATTATCCTGTCACCACCCCCTTGATGAGGGAAATGCAAGGCAAGGGAATTCAACTTGCTGTCAGGTCCACGATTGATTTCATTCATCGATCAAAATACGAAGGTTAATTTGGTCTCTTAAAAGCCATCCCGTGCGAAAAGAGAACGGAAGAGGATGAGAAAATTCGACATCCTTCAATTCGATCGCTAACACCATGCAGTGGATACATACAAACCCGCCCTATAAACAGCGCGGGCTCTTAACAAAATGTTTTGACTTTCCTAAAGAATATAATGCCGCGCCAACACAATATCATATAATAACAATATGAAATAAGCCGATAACATTATGATTATCCCTTCCAGTTCATTTCGGCACTGCTAGGGGATGACTGAGTGGATCGATGTAAAGTGCAGATAGAGAAATACTAATTGGAGCTTCGGTTTTATCTTTACTTCCGCTACTCAATAACAACGTGGAATAAGCCAATATGGCCTCACCCAAAAGTCTCAAGTCGAACGATCCGCTTCCTTGCCAGACCCGATATGGCACTAGAGCAAACAGTTCCAGTTGGACTGATGCAATTACCTAGTCCTGCCGAAGAAAAATGTCGTCTTCTGGCCAATTTCCTCCCGAGGACAAAAACTACTGCCAAAAATGTCGTCTTCGTGAGTAAACAATAGTTTAACTCACCTTAAAGAACATTAACAATTCTTTAAGAGGCTGATAGATATGTCTCGCAAGCTGTTCAGGAGTGAGCCAAAACATATGTTTCAATGTCGTCATCGCAGCGAGAAACGTGGACTTCCGATCCCTGCAAAGAAATATCTGAATATCCTTCCTTGTTCTAATCGAACTGTTGCAGATTGTATTCGTGAATTCCATGAGGTGAGAAATGAGCTCATTTTTTGTCTCTGAAGCCCAAAACACCTTTCCACTTAGAGTATAAAGGCAAAACTTCTCCCACTTTTACTCTGTGACAAACTAAACATTGGAGAGATATGGGAAAGCTAAGTAATGAAGCAGAAGGTCAAAAGAAAGTGGTCATGCATTTCAGCCATGATCATTCCCTAGAACTCACCAAACTCTCAAAAACAAACCAAGCAATCTGTTCCGGCTGCGGAATTCACATCCTCACCGGTGAGGACTACTTTGCCTGCGCAACATGCAATTTCTTTCTCCACAAAGAATGCTCTGAGTTGCCGAGAAAGATCTATCATCCTTCAGACAAGAATCACAACTTGATTCTTATCCTGTCACCTTCTTTTCATTGCAAGGCATGTGGGACTCCTCGTTCCAGTTTCTCCTACAATTGCAATATCTGCCTTGGAGATATCCACAGCCTGTGCGCGATGAAGCCTTTTTCTGCTACACATAAATCACACCCCCACCCGCTAAGATTGGAATTTAAGTCTCCTTATGAAGGAGAAGAAGGCTTCCAATGCGACATCTGTGGACAACCAGGTTACAACCAGTGGCTCTACTGCTGTCAACAATGTGGTTATGACGTGCACCTTCATTGCTCCAAGTCTCAGGTGGGAGCGGAAGTCCATATCATTCAGGAGAAACCAGCTTCTGAAGCTTCAAGCAGAGCTCTTAGTCTTCCTATTAGCACACAAAAGCCCGCCATTAACGTCACTTCTGTTACTCAATCTGGCAAGTCATGCAAAACTTTTCTAGGCTTCCAACAAGTTAATGTCTCAGGGACAATTCAACAAGCTCTTGCTAGTCAAAACATGGCGATAACAACTACTCAAGCTCCCTTCGACAACCCAGCCTCACCGTCCTTGCCAATGGTCCCCACACGGTACAGGCTAAATGTTGCTTGTGTTTACCTGTCAAGCAAGTCCTCAATCGGATTTCCAGCAAACTGTCATGGACTTGACCCACCCATTGGTAGTGGCTCAAGTACTAATCTAGCAATTTGTGTCAATCCAAACAGAATGATGACGAACACAGCCCGAGGTCCCATGAACAATTCAAACCCTCCAAAGGGTGCCAGCCAATACCAACCAAACATTGCTTATGCTCAACAGGAGACTAAGTTTCCTAGTCAAAGACAAATTTACAGCAGCAATGGCTTTGTCTACTTAGGCAGTGCTCAAGGAGAAATAATCTACCAATACACGTCGGGCCAAATGCAGTTCTCGTAAGGCCAAATGCAATGACAGAAGCCACTAATCAAGTCTCCTTACACACCACAACTCCACCAGTTGTTGCGGCACAGTACAGCCTGAACACTGTCGGTCAGGGAGGCAATTTCTCAAATGGGTTCCGAGCAAGCGTTTACCCCTTTAGCCCAGTCACTGCCTCAAGCATCATTCAAGCAAATCCCAATGAGTCCGAATGGAACAACCATGTTCACCACTAACAATAGCACAAACCCTGCAATTGGTGTCCCCAAAACCGGCCAAGCACAGCATTTGCCAATCAAGGAACTACTTTCCCCAACGGATCACAAGCGTATGGCAACAACGGTCTCATGTATCTGAACGGCACCCAAGGGATCAACAACCAACCAATATATCTGAGGCCAAATGGTGGCGGAGCTTCAATGGCCCCAATGGCTCCACAAAACCAAGGGTTCGGTTTTGGGAATCCAGTACACTATGGAGCGAACCAGGGCATGATGGGTGGGGTGACCGGCATGTGGGGTGGTGGTGGTGGTGGTGATGAGGGATCGATGGGTCTTGATGGGTCAGAGATGCTGAATTCCTATGTCGGTGATTACTTCTAGTTCTGAATTGCCGATTGACTCAAGTTTCCTTTTTTGCTAGCATCGTCATGTGTTTCATGTTGATTATAGCAGTGCAATTTCGAGTAATTTCAATACTGTTCTTCCAAATTTAATCCAACATTCGAGCTGGAATTGGGCAACATGGTTGTCCACAACTTTGTCAACATGTGCCCCAGGATTACAAGTTAAGTAATCAACAAAGCTACTGAGGTAAGAGGGAGATTTAGAAATAACATAACAACTAAGGATGACATTCAGGCAAAGGGAACAGACCATGGAAACAATAGTAAAGTGCAATTCAACACAATAGAAAATGAATAAGAGACCCACTAACTTATGGTCGAATTGTGTCGAAGAAAGGATGAAGGAGACAAAAGTTATGGTTTTAATGAAATCCATGAATATCTACTAAATCTATAGATAGATATAAGATACATAATTGGTAAGGTAATTCGATCTCATCTAACATCTAATAAGTAGATACAAAACGCAGATACGAACTTTGCAAGATTTCAGCTCATGCTACATCTACAAATAGATATAAAATATATGGACACTAATTCAGTATGACAATACTTGTAATACAAGCATAGAGAATCAAACTTTTGTAAATTTAATTACGATCAAGTTAAGTTCATTTATTCTCAAGTCAGTTAATTTAATTAAAGATAGAAAGAAACCAACATTGATAGATTTAAATAAATCGAGTCAAACTTTATTCATAATTAGGTTAATCGAATTCATATGTCCAACTTACGTTCTTAATCTAATAGATAGTTCGATCTGTGAAAATTAAGAAAAGAATGCAGTTCTGTGAAATTTATAGGCTTCATAAAACATTCTTATGTATTATATCTACAAAACATTGGGCTAATACCACAAAAAAAAATGTCAAACTAGTATACCTATGCCACAATTACTCCGAACTGATTTTCGTGCCACAACGATTCCCAAACTGGTACACACGTGCTACATTTAACCTAAACTAATTTTCATGAAAAATTGTCTATAAACCATGTATCTAAAACAGAATAAAAGGAACATATAGGGAGTAACTTTGCACAAGTCTATCTCATACTATATCGATAAATATAAATATATATGACGTGCACAAACAATTAAAATTAAGTTAAGGAAGTAGAGTGGCCTAGTAATTTATCTCATGCAGAGCCTTTGCTGCAGTTGAAATCAAATGCATATGAACCAATCCAATTTTTTAAGTTGAAATCCGAATGGCAAAACACCTATGAGATTAGATTAAGCTGTAAGTTCTGAATCTCTGCACTTTTTGCTCTTCTTATAACAAAGTTCAATAGGATATCTCACCTTATAACTTAAACTGTGACAACTTACTGCAAAATCACAATCGACGTGGAGGGGGCCTTCATGGAAATATAAGAGATTCATCTCCGTACTTCATACCATCATTTCAGCTACCTTAGGTAGGTCTAATTTCCATTTTATATCTCTAAGATAGTCGCATGTTTCCAATAGTCCTAAACCTGAACTTCTTTTAAACAAGTATTTTAATGGAACTTTTCTGCAACTGAGTCCCTAATTTTTAGATTTTTCTTTAGCTTTTCTTTCTCTCATGTACATTTTTCAGCTGCTTTTCCTACGTGACTGTTAAGCCATAAGCCATTAGTTAAAACTTAACTGTTGGCTTGCACCTAAGCCAAAAACAACCTGGGGAAAACAGTCCCCAAACACAAAGTTAGGAGTCTTGTTTGAAGAATTAGTTGTCTCAATCAACTTGAATTGCTCATCACAACCATGTTTTACACCAATTGTATCAACATCCTAACAAAAAAAAAACGAATGGCGGAAGAAATTTTACCTAGGAATGAGTCAGACCTGAAATTTCTTGGTGACTTCAAATACAGTGAAAGGATCTTGCTACATAGGGACTAATGCAAAAAAACAAAAAAGAATATTAATAAAATAATTACCAGCTTCATTTTCACTTGCTTGAGTTTATCAGTGAAACGAAAAATAAGTAGACTCTCATCGTGACACCACAATAACCTGAATAAAAAGGTAAAAAATTTTCACAAAATAGATGTCTTGCTATCGATTACCACTAAAGTACTGAGCAAGTGTACATTTGTATGATCTGTCCTCGGGAAATCGGTCCAACGAGATGCAGTTGAGAAATAAGAATTGACTTGCAACTCTATCATATTGAGAGAGAAAGGAATTCATTATGATAAGTTGATAACGATTACTTACATTCAGTTAAGAGAACTAAGCCAAAACATTCACCACCATAATGTGAAACATGGACTTAATCCCAATCATACATAATTCAAGCCTCCATCTTACCAAGAAGTTACGTTTTGCATATTACTTTATGTTTCACAACTTCTAGGAAATAACCACAAAAGCATATCATCACAAAACTTTGGTATGTACTAATATCCATCTCCTCAACCTCCATGAGTCCCTCAATCGATGTCTTGAAGCCTACGCACCTTCAATGTATGAAATATAAAGGCATCATTTATCTCCTTCCACAATTAAACTGTTTCACTCCCGGGAAAGAAAAAACACAATCGATCGATCGCTCACTCACCTGCCATATGGAAGCCACCACCAGAAGGTACCCTCAAAATTAACATTGATGGGTCCTTTGTGGAAGGAGATAACGAAGGTAGTGTCGCCTGTATATGATGAGATGCCTCTGGGAAGATCGTTAACGGTTTAGCAAAAAAGGTGCGAGCATCTTCTCTCGCGTAAATTGAAGCCATAGCCTGTTGGGAAGCACTTCACCACTTTAGTTCGCGCTCTCACTTAAAGTACCAGCTTGAGTCAGACTGTAGCTGTCTAATAAATGCCCTCACAGATCAAGATAAGCCATCCTAGGAAATAGAATCACTAATCTCTGCGTGCAAAGCTCTGATGGGCCACTTCAAAAGCTTACAATTGGCCTATTGTCCAAGAGAAGCAAATCAAATAGCGGATTGGGTCTCTAAGGCTCACGGACGAAATGAGCTCTCTAGTAATTGGACCTCTAATCTCCCGAAAATCTTATGGGATCTAATGTGTTATGATGAAGCTCCTCTTTCATGTAATAGTGGTATCACTTAAAGTGATGAATGAAGTGTCACGCCCCGAACCCTCACGGGCTCGCAACACCCCTTCAGCGATCGCAAAGAACGCGACGTCCCAGGACACGTCGCCGACCCAACCATAATTACGCAAGCGGAAGCAAAATAAAATAACCCTGACATTAAAAGAAATACGACCAAGGGGTAGGATAACAAAAACTTTAACGAACATAAAATAAAAACCGAATCCATAGTAGTCGTACATTAGGCCATTAGGGTTAAATCCGCACCATCATCAAAAAGGGACAGGGGCTGGGTAGACTGCAAAAAATACCAAAAAGAGAGAGAGTCACTACCAAAAAGGGAATGTCCTAGCCCTACACCTAAGCGTCCCTACGGCGTCCAATCCGGATCGAACCCAAAGGAGTCTGAATCTGAATCCGAGCTTATCTCGATCGGGTTCTCCTCTGTATCTCCTGGCTCGGCCGCCATGGGCTCCTCTTCAAGCTCGGGCTCGGGAACAGGCGTCGGCACTGGATCGGGATTCGCCGGGGGACCGTCGGGGTCTGACACCTCACCATCGGGAGCGAACTTGTTCCAGAGCTCCCAGTTAACCGCATCTTCGTTGGAATGTCTCAACCCCTCAAAACCTCGGATTGGCCCTGAGTCCTCCAACCCGATCCGATGGGACCATGCCAAATATTCATGACGCTCCAGGTGTTCTAACCCAACGTCTACCAAAATAAACGTGCGGTGCCTAATGTAAGTCTCGCCCGGGTTCGGGCCCGGGTACTCATCATCCACATGCCACATGTGCATGGGAATCCCAAAACGCCTAGGAGGCGCCATACTCAGGGACGGGGATCTGAAAATGGTTATATAATAACCGTGAGAACGAGTCTCAATAAGCGATACTCTAAACCCCACCTAGGCTAATGCGTACCCAGACAAGTCAAACAGGCGAATCACCAAACAATCTAACGAAATCTACACGACAAACTTACCTCGCCTCGGATTCTGAGCAAATCCTGCACGTTAGTCTGAATATGATAATAACGAGAGTAATTCAACACTATGTCACATCACCCGACACATACTTCCCACTCACATTCGGTCAATCATTCCAACAATCACACGCGCTATCAGCCATTTCAATCACACGTTCAACCAGCCAATTCAATCACGCTCGACAGCCGTTTCAATCACACTCAAATCGCATGCACGCGTCTAACCGACTTTCCCTCTCGCGGGCTCACGAGCCGCCCAATCACTCAACCCAATGGCCACCGTCAACACGTCCCAAGCCATATCAATCATACTATCCAGTGGCCGCCGTCAACACGTCCCAAGCCACGAAATCAATCGTTCCAATGACCGACGTAAACACGTCCGGGTCTGTCACACCTTTAACGGGCCACCGTCAACACGTCTCAAGCCCGCATCCATTTGGCTCATCGGCCGTTCATGCCTTCACACGGACCGCCGTCAACACGTCCCAAGTCCGTAGCCCTCCGATCGATCCGGGCTCAAATCGACAGGCAAACACGCGCCATTCAACAAATAAATTTCAAGCCAATTACACTGATATTCAAAAATCACAATTTAATTCTCAATTCACATTTCGCCACCTCAGCATGCGGAATTGCCGTACAAGTCGGCCATGCACAATTATCAAATTCCAACATACTAATTTAGCTCAATTCAAATCACTCGGTTCTAATATACATTAACTAAATTACACTACGCCCTAGCCATTCTAACCCGAGACATGCCAATTAAATACCCAAAATACTAAGTAGGGCTTAGGATAGCACTTACCAAAATTTTGGCCCGGGAAAAATCGACTCGGGCCCGAAATGGCTCGGGTGAACAGTACCGGATGGGCGCGGGGACGGGCCACACGAGCACGGTGGCCGGTCAGCGTGCCTAGTGTACGGGCGCGGCGAACGTGCGACGTGCCCGGGGCGCACGGCCGAGCGGGACGGGCGGCGTGCCTAGGCCGGACGGGCGAGGTGCCGAGTGCACGGGCACGGCGACGGGCACGGCAACGAGCACGGGCTCGGCGAGGGGCACGGCGACGGCCACGGGCTCGGCGAGGGGCACGGCGACGGCCACGGGCACGGGACTCGGCTGGGGAAGCTCCGGCGCGGCGGCACAGCGGCTGGGGAGGCTCCGGCACGGCGGGACAGCGGCTGCAATGGCTCGGGGGTGGCTGAACAGGGGCCGGGACGGCTCGGGAATGGCAGGCAGCAGCTGGTACGGCTCCGGCGTGGCTTGGGACGGCTGGCTGGCTGGCTGGTTGGCCGGCTGGTCGGCTGAGCTGGGCTGGGCTGGCCTTCGGCGAGCTGGCTGTGGCGGCAACGCTGTGGCTGGTGGCTCTCCGGCGTCCAGCTCGGAGGGAGAGAGGAGGGAGTCCACCGGGGGTGAGAGCAAGAGGAAGAGAGAGGGGGGGCTGCGGAGGCGACGAGACCGGCGAGCGTCGGGCAGGACGGACGGCTAGGCGGCGCCGGACCGGCCAGGTAGCGCCGGACCGTGGCTGGCGCGGCGGCGGACAGGGGCTCCGAGCTGGCGCGAAGGAGAGGAAGGGAAGGAGAGAGAGAGAGAGAGCTGGGGGGGATGGTGCGACTGCCGGGGTGCACGGCGGCGACCGGGCGGTGCACGGGCGTCGGGGCGGCGCTGGGGACTGGCCGGACGACTGGACGACGCCCAGGGCTCGCCGGACGCGGCGGCGAGCCGAGCTCGCGCGCTCGGGGGAGAAAGAAGCAGCGCTGGCCGGATCTACCAGGCAACACGGCGGCGCGGCAAGGGCGCGAGGGAGGACGGCGACGTCGACGGCTGGCAGAGTGGCGTCGGGTGGAGGCGGAGACGGAGGCGGAGGGGCTGCTGTGGTGGCGGAGGGGCTGTAGAGGTGGTTGGGGGAGGAAGAGGAAGCGGTCGACGGGCCGACGGCGGCTGGCGAGCGGCGGTGCAGCACCGTCGGGCCACGGCGGCGCTAGGCGGACGGCTGGGCTCGCGGTCGACGTCTGCAGCAAGGAGAAGCAGAAGCAACCGGCGACCGTTCGGGCGAGCGGGGAAGGGAGAAGAAGAAAGGAAAGAGAGAGAGAAAAGAGAGAAGGGAGGAGAGAGAAGAGGGAGAGAGAGAAGAGATTGCATGGGAAATAGGGGCTGCATGGGGAAAGGGGGAGAGGGCAGACGTGCAGAGGGCGCGGCGTGTGCATGGGGGTCGCGTGCGCCGGGAAGAGAGAAAGGGAGAGAGAGAGAGAGAGAGAGAGGGAGAAAGAAGAGAAGGGGAAGGGGAAACGGCGGGCGTGTACCTGGACGTTGCGCGCGTCCAGGGGGAAGAGAGAGAGAGGGCGCGTGCGGGCAGGGGAGGAGAGAGAGAGGAGAGAAAATAAATGGCCCTCGAGTACGATCGGGTGGTCCGATTTAAAAACCGAAAACGATCCTAGGGTCCAGATAAATCTAAATAAAAACTAAGGGATAAATGGCCAAAGAAAATTAGAATAAAATGACTCGAAATTACGCTATGAGAGAGGTCTACTAGTCCGAAGTCGCACCCGGTCGAAAATCCATTTTTCGCACATTCCCGGCAATACTGATGCTGGCCACAATAATATCGACACCGTCCAATTTATTTCGACCCGGAACTCCCGGAAATTGGCTGCTAAGTTTGGGGTCTAAAAAACGGCCAACTTCGATCGAGTGCGATTCTAACAAAAATCTCTAATTTAAATCGGAACCCGAGAGTGATCAGTTCCTGGGCGAGATTCTATTAGAAGCGCACTGACAAATTACACGTTTAATAAATCCCAAAAAATGGGCCAAAAATTCAGAATGTCACATGAAGCAAGTTTTTTCTTCTATCAAAAAAAAAACAATTAGACTGTTCCACACACACTCAAACACAACTAGGAGGGAGATGGGCAAGCTAAATAAAGAAGCAGAAGACCAAAAGAAAGTATTCAAGCACGATTCGCATCATCATCCAGTAGCACTCGCCAAAATTCACAACACCATTCAAACATTTTGCTCCGGCTGCAGAATTAACATTCTCCCAGGGGAAGACTACGTCGCCTGCATGCCGCGTCATTTCTTTCTCCACGAAAGATGCTTCGAATTGCCCTCATCTACTACACACGATTCACATCCTCATTTGCTTACTTTAAAATTCAAAACCCCTTACGAAGGAGAAGAAGGCTTCAGTTGCGACCTCTGTGCACAACCAGGTACCAACCAGTGGCTCTACTGCTACCAGCAATGTCACGCCCCGAACCCTAACGGGCTCGCAACACCCCTTCAACGGTCGTAAAGAACGCGACGTCCCAGGACGCGTCGCCGACCCAACCATGATTACGCAAGCGGAAGCAAAATAACAACCCTGACATTAAAGAAAATATGACCAAGGGATAGGACAATAAACATAGAACAAAAACCGAATCCAAAGTATCATACATTAGGCCACTAGGGTTAAATCCGCACCATCATCAAAAAGGGACAGGAGTTAGGTAGACTACCGACAAAAATCAAAAGGTTCTCAACCAAAAGAAAACGCTCTAGACCTACGCCTATGCATCTCTATGGCGTCCAATCCGGGTCGAATCCAAAGGAGTCGGAATCTGAATCCGAGCTTATCTCGATCGGGTCCTCCTCTGTATCTCCCTGCTCGGCCGCCATAGGCTCCTCTTCGGGCTCAGGTTCGGGGACAGGAGTCGGCACTGGATCGGGATTCGCCGGGGGACCGTCGGGGTCTGAGACCTCGCCATCGGGAGCGAACTTGTCCCAGGGCTCCTAGTTAACCGCGTCTTCGTTGAAGTGTCTCAACCCCTCAAAACCTCGGATTGGCCCTGAGTCCTTCAACCCGACCCGATGGGACCATGCTAAATACTCATGACGCTCCAGGTGCTCTAATCCAACGTCTACCAAAATAAACGTGCGGTGCCTAATGTAAGTCTCGCCCGGGTTCGGGCCCGGGTACTCATCGTCCACATGCCACATGTGCATGGGGATCCCAAAACGCCTAGGTGGCGCCATACTCAGGGACGGGGATCTGAAAATGGTTATATAATAACCGTGAAAACGAGTCTCAATAAGCGACACCCTAAACCTCACCTAGGCTAATGCGTACCCAGACAAGTCTAACAGGCAAATCACCAGGCATCAAAACCAATTTCAATTAACAAACTTACCTCGTCTCAAGTCATGAACCAACCCTGCATGTTAGTCCAGATATAATAAAACAAGAATAATTCAACCACTGTATCATAATCACCCAACATACCCGGTCACTCGCATTCCGACAAACCACCCAAGTAATCACATGCGCCAACAGCCAGTCCAATCAATCACACTCAATTCACATGCATGGCCGAACATCTAACTCACGACCCGCGCCACTGCACCTCAGATCCATTCTTACTGCCTGCGCTACTGCGCCTCAGGCCCATTCTCATTGCCCGCGCTACTGCGCCTCAAGCCCATCTGGCACACCGGCCATTCCTTTTTACACGGACTGTCATCACACGTCCCTAGTCCGTAGCCCTCCGATCGATCCGGGCTTAAAATAGACAGGCAAGCACACGCCACTCAAATATTCAATTTTTTTTCACGCCGAATATATCACAAATTTCATAATCACAACTTAATCCAAACTCACGCCTCGCCACCTCGTCATGCAATTTCGACGTTCAAGCTGGCACGCACACTTATCCTCTTTCAAACATATTAAATTAGCCCAATTCAAATAATGCCATTATAATGCAAAACTACTAAACGAAAATACGCCCTAGCCATCCTAACCCGAAACTCGTTAATTAAATACCCACTATCCTAGATAGGGCTTAGGATATCACTTACCAAATTTTGGCCCGGGAAAAATCGACTCGAGCCCGAAATTGCCCGGGTGAACAGTACCGGATGGGCGCGGGGACGGGCCACACAGGCACGGTGGCCGGTCAGCGTGCCTAGTGCACGGGCGCGGCGAACGTGCGACGTGCCCGGGGCGCACGACCGAGCGGGACGGGCGGCGTGCCTAGGCCGGACGGGCGAGGTGCCGAGTGCACGGGCACGGCGAGGGGCACGGCGACGGGCACGGGCTCGGCGAGGGGCACGGCGACGGGCACGGGCACGGGACTCGGCTGGGGAAGCTCCGGCGCGGCGGCACAGCGGCTGGGGGGCTCCGGCACGGCGGGACAGCCGCTGCAATGGCTCGGGGGTGGCTGAACAGGGGCCGGGACGGCTCTGGCACGGCTGGACAGTGGCCGGAATGGCTCGGGGGTGGCGGAACAGGGGCCGGGACGGCTCTGGCACGGCTGGACGGTGGCCGGAATGGCTCGGGGGTGGCGGAACAGGGGCCGGGGAGGCTCGGGAATGGCAGGCAACAGCTCCGGCGAGCTCAGCCACGCCCCAGGGAGGCCTGGTCGCGGCTGGGCTGGTTGCTGGCGAGGCTGGCTGGCTCGGCGACGGCGGTGGCGCATGGTGGCGAGCGGCAGCGAGCGGTGGGAGGCCAAGAGAGGAAGAGAGAGAGAGAGAGAGAGAGGGAGAGAGAGAGCTGGGGCGGGCGGAGCGGCTGCGGAGGCGCACAGCGGCTGCGACGGCGACAGAGGCGGTGCACGGACGTCGGGGTGGTGCTGGGGTGGTGGCTGGACGGCTGGGCGACGGCCGGGGCTCGCCGGACTCGGCAGCGAGCGGCTGCGAGCTGAGCTCGCATGCTCAGGCCGAGGGGAAACGCAGCGCCGGCCTGGGATGTTCGGCGTCGTGGCGGCGCGGCGACGGCGCGAGGGAGGCGGCGACGTCCGGCGGAGGCGAAGGGTCGTCGGGCGGAGGCGGAGGGTCGCCGGGCTGAGGCTGTGGAGGTGAGGGGGAGCCGCGGGGCTGACGGGGGAGGAAGGGATGGAAGGGGGAGCGGCCGGCGGGACGGCAGGTGGCTGGCGAGCGGCGGTGCAGCCCGGTCGGCGGTGGTGGCGCGAGGCGAGCGGTTGGGCTCGTCGGACGCGGCGTCGGCAGCGGGACGGTGGAGCGGAAGCAGGAGTCCAACAGGCGCGGGCGAGCGGGAAGGGAGAGAAGGAGAAGAGAAGAGAGAAGAAAAGAGAGAGGGAAGGAGAGAGAAGAAGAAGAGAGAGAGAGGAGGGGTGCATGGGGAAGGGGAGACGCGCACGGGGAAGTGGCGCAGGCGTGCATGGGGATTGCGTGTACCGGGGGAAGAGAAGAGGAGAGAGAGAGAGAGAGAGAGAGAAAAGGAAAAGAAGAGAAGGGGAACGGGCATGCATGGGGAAGGGAAATCGCGGACATGCAGGGACGCGCGACGTGCATGGCGTTGCCGTGTACGGGGAAGAGAGAGAGAAGAATAATTGCACTCTCAAGTGCGATCGGAGGGTCCGAATTTAAACCCGAAAATAATCCGATGGTCCAAATAAATCCTAGAAAAATACTAGGGGCAAGGGCCAACGTAATTAAGAATAAAAAGACTTGAAAATACACTACGAGGGAGGTCCACTAGTCCGAAGTCGCACCCGGTCGAAAATCCATTTTTCGCACATTCCCGGTAATATTGACGTTGGCCACAATAATATCGACACCGTCCAATTTATTTCGACCCGGAACTCCCGGAAATTGGCTGCCAAGTTTGGGGTCTAAATAACGGCCAAATTCGATCGAGTGCGATTCTAAAAAAAATCTCTATTTTAAAAACAAAAACCCGAGAGTGATCAGTTTCCGGGCGAGATTCTATTATAAGCGCACTGACAAATTACACGTTTTATAAATCCCCAAAAATGGGCCAAAATGCAGAATGTCACAAGCAATGCCATTACGACGTGCACCTACGTTGTGCCAAACCTCAAACTGGACCAAACTTCCAAGCTTCTTGCAGATCCCGTAGTCTTGCAAACGTCAAACCAGCACCTCTGGTAAATGCCACGACTTTCGATACTCAATCAGCAAATCCGCCATGTGTGGTTCGGGAAAATTTCCACAACTTTCATCCGGGTAAAACATCGATGGCCAATCAACCAGTTCTCGTCAGCCAAAATGCAATGACAATGACCGCTAATCGAGTCCCTTTAAACACCACAGCCCCACCAATCATTACGTCGCAATACGGGCAAAGGGCTGCTTATCTTGGTCAGTCAGGCAATTATTCACGTGGGTTCCAAGCAAGCCGTTACTTTTTTAGCCCAACCACTGCCCCGAGCACCATTGAACCAATCCTAACGAGTCCGGATGGAACAACCGGATTCACCACTCGGGGTCCCTTAAACAACGGCACAAACCCTGCAATGGTTGTCCCCCAAAGCCGGCCAAGTTTGGCATATAGCAACAACAGCGTCCTGTATCTGAACGCCGCTCAAGGGATCAACAACCAAATGATATACTTGAGGCCAAATGGTGGGGGAGCTCCAATGGCCGCAGTGGTTCCACAAAACCAGGGGCTCGGTTATGGGAATCCAGTGTTGTATGGAGCGCATAACGGCATGATGGGTGGGATGAAGGAGATGGCAATTACAGGATTCGCTTCTGGGTTTGGGGGAGCGTTTGGGGAAGAGCTGTTCCCAGGGGTGACCGGCATGTGGGGTGGTAATGATGATGGTGAGGGATCGATGGTCTTGATGGGTCAGAGATATGCTCATCTTTGCCGATGGATCGAAGTTCCTTTTTCGCTTGTATTAAGAACGTTTTCTCATGTTGATTATAACAGTGCAATTTCGAGTGAATCCAATACTGTTGTTCCAAATGTAATCCAACATTTGTGCTGGAAATTGGCAAGACGGTTGTCCACAACTCTGTCAACATCTGCCTCGGCATTACAGATTAAGTAATTAACAAAGTTACCGAGTAATCATCTAAATAGAGTGGTAAAATTCGATCAAATAAGAGATAGGCTTTTGATGCGGTTTATTAATTGTGCTAACTAACTATTGGAGGACGTATATCTAAAATTTAAATCTATACCTAAATTTCTAAAACCCATATCAAACGTAAAAAGGTTCCTTTTGCATATTCATTGTCTTAAAAAATCACCTTGCAATTCATTCTCGTGATCTCAAAAACACAACCTCGTTTCACAGTCAAGTACTAAGAAGGGTTGGCACTTTCCTGTAGCCCTTAGCCTCTTGACTAATTGGTGCTTGGTTCGATAACATAAAATATGATTTATCAAATTTCACATGTTATCTTCATATCTCTTCTTAAAATATCACATAATATCGGCTTCTAAATTAAGGGAAAATTGTACAAAAATTTCTAAACTTATTATATGGCGTTTAATTCAATCATAAACTTTTCAATTTTTATCAATTTAGTTCTAAACATTTTGACAATTTGCCAATATATTCTTTCAGGCAATTTTTGGTTGGAAATCATTGACATGGACGCCAGTCGTCCTACGTAGCATGACCATATTGCTATTTTCTAAAAAATATTTCTGAATTTTTCCTTTGTTATGCTTTTTCTTTTCTTTTCCTTTCCTTTTTCTTTCATTGGATTCCGAAAGAGAAGAATGAAAACAAAAAAAAGGAATAAATAAGAACAATTTTAGAAACTAAAAAAAAAATTGCAAAAATCGTCCACAGCAGTGCCTGCCATGCCATGTAGGACGAACAGTACTGACCGGACCATTGCATTAGCAATTTTAAGTTAAAATTGACTGGAATAACTATATTAACAAATTATCAAAAGATTTAAAACTAAATTGACAAATAATCAAAAGGTTTAGGGAAAATTCCAAATAAGGGACAGGAGTTTCTTCATTTTCTCAAATAAGAGTATGAAATAGACCTTGTTTCAAATAAAGGCTTAGGAATCACCCTGAACCGCCAGGTTCTCGAGTTGAAACCGGACCGATGCTCACCCCAATTGTCACCTTCACATTAGATATTTCTATTTAGCTGAAGCTTTCACACGTTAGAGAAGCGCAAAAATAGTAGTTATAAAGGAAAATATGAGAAGTCTTGGAAAAGAAAAACATAAGCTCGGATTGCGATATGTAAACCAAAAGCATACTTGTACTTGGGGTAATTTCTATTTTTAGAGCAAATGTAAAACGAATACATCAATAGCTACCAAAAAAGAGTAAAACAAAAGTTTGATCGACAAAGACAATTGTTCTCTCAAAATTCTTGTTTGTCTCACATAGGGATTTCAAATTGTTGATTATGTATCATGTTGTCAAGGAAGAAAGTTTATAATGGAATCGTCTTAATAAAAAGAGGTTTGACCAGTTATTTTTGTGATTGTGCCCACTGCCCATTACAAATAATTAGTTTTGTTTTTCCTTTTTTACTTTTCAGACATTTTACAACGCACAATGCATGTATATCATACATGTTGCAGTGGGTCGCCCCTCACCATGTTCAACAATATTCTCCTTTTTACTTCACAGATAATACATAAATGACTGACTTTCTCGAGTCACGTGAGAATAATATGTTCCTCGGAGAGAGGAAAATGGATAATTTCTATTTTAATTTTTGGCAATCATAACAAGCACGGATACAATGCAAATTGTGTGTTTGTTCTTCATGCTTATTGCGGGAGTAGGCACATGGTAGTCAGATCACACACATTTTGAGATGCTTCTAGTTAATTAATTCAACACTTTTGCATGCATAAGAGGTACACCAAGTGCTATAAATTCGGAGCTCGCTTTCTGTAATTTCTACGGAGCTCTGTTTCTCAACTACTAGACTCTTTTCGACTCTGAATTATTTCACCAAAAAAGCTAGGACCTCCAAATGGCCGATGCTACTGAAAATGATGTTGGCGTTGACCAAAATGATGTTTACAAGGTTTAAGGGAGAGTAAATTACTTTTTCTTTTCTTTTTCTTTTTCTCTTTCTTCCCAAACTAAAGTGTTAAGGCTTACAATTGTGTTCCACTCTCATACACCGAAATTGATTATTCGCTAATTCTCCACCCAAAGAAACATTTTTTTGCTCAAATATCTAAAGTAATTTTTAAGTATGATGAAATTTAAACGTATTGTCGAGAAACTAACTTTTGACATGCACCTAAGCCGGAAGCCAAAAGCCCGGGGAAAACAGTCCCCAGACCCAAACTGATGAGCTTTGATGAGCTTTGTTTGAAGAATTAGCTGTTTCAATCAACTCAAATTGCTCATCACAAATTCACACCCATGTTTCACACCAATTGTATCAACATCCGAACCCAAACAAGAAACAAGAATGGCGGGTGAAATATACCTAGCAATGAGTCAAGGTGAGAAATTTCTTGGCAAGTCCAGTAAAAGGACTTGCTGCATAGTGACTGCTGCAAAACAATAAAAAAGATCAAACGGACTGAACAAGAAAAAGTGAATATTTTTCACCCCTGTCAAAATAGATATGGCCATCCTTTTGATTTCCACCAAGTAGTTGTACATTGATTTGATCTGGTGTCCCCGGAAATGAGCCCAACATCGAGGTGTTGTTTAAGTATAAGAATTGACGTGCAACTTTATCACATTGGGAGAGTGAGAGAGATTACACTCATTCAGAGAATGGACGAATTCATTACCGTAAGTTGATAACGATGACTGGCATTGAGTTAAGAGAACTAAGCCGAAACGACGGTTTTCAATGTCACCACCATAATGGGACTTAGAGATGAGCTTATCTTCGATGTCTTGAAGCCTTACGCTACGCGCCTTCAATGTACGACATATAAATGCATCATTTATCTCACTCCACATTTAGTCCGTTCCACGCACACAAACATATAAACACACAGGAGGGAGATGGGAAGGCTAAAAAAGGAACAGAAGACCAAAAGACTTACATTACTCAACCAGCGAATCCGCCATGCGGGGTGCAGGAGAATTTCCATTACTTTCACCCAGGTAACATTTCAGTGGCTAATCAACCGGTTCTCGTCAGCCCAAATGCAATGGCATTAACCGCTAAACAAGTCCCCTTAAACACAACCCTACCAATCATTTCATCGCAGTACGGGTTCAATTTCTTGAATTTCTATAAGGTTTCTTTCTCTCTATTTTTTTCCACAATTCAATTCGATGCAAAATTGAAAAATCTCCTTTTCAGAGTTATAAGCTTAAACCGTAGAAAAGTTTTTTGTTGTTCTTTTGTTTTTCATTTTAAGAAGAATTGTTCATTCGTAGAGTAACAAGTAAAAGGGTAGATAGTATTGAAAAAAAAAAGAGAACAAAAAAAAATAGAATTGGAATAATCAATATTCGTGATGCACACGTTATTTTCTTGTATTAGATTGAAAGGTTCTTTCTGCTCTTTCTGAGCAGAAGGACACTATTAGTATCATAACTTGTGTACGGCGATCACTTTGATGCCATAATTTTTTTTCGGATCACTTTGATGCTAACTTTTTTGAAAAACGATCACTTTAGTGTCACTGCTGACGTGGCTTGCCGGAAATCCTATGTGGCGCTGACATGGATCGTCGAAGAGGTCCATGACTCGCTGGAGAGGTCTAGTCAACATTAAAAATAAAATTTAGTCCGCTGATGTGCATTTTTTTTAAAATAAAATTTAAATTATATTAAAATAATTTAAAAAAAAAAGAAAATACCACATAAAATTTGTCTTTTTTATTTTTTTTTTCTTTCTTCTCCTGCAAGGGCAACCCTCGTCGGCGTCGGGCGAGGCCGCCCTAGCAGGATCTAG
This sequence comes from Syzygium aqueum, assembly GCA_031216185.1. Taxonomy (NCBI): domain Eukaryota; kingdom Viridiplantae; phylum Streptophyta; class Magnoliopsida; order Myrtales; family Myrtaceae; genus Syzygium; species Syzygium aqueum. Next base: position 34,224,471 of record CM062232.1, read on the forward strand.
CGAGGGCCACCCTCGCCGGCGTCGGGCGAGGGCGACCCTCACCGGTGGCCCTCGCACGACGCTGACGAGGGCGGCCCTCGCCCGACTCAAGCGAGGGCACCGGCGAGGGTCGCCCTCACCAGATCCGCCGAGGGCAGTCTCGCCCAACACTGATGAGGGTTGCCCTCGCCGGAGAAGAAAAAAAAATAGAAAAAGGAAAAAAAATTCAAAAAAAAAGCCACATAATTTTCACGTGTACAAGTCAGATTGTTTTTTAAAAAAATATAAATGCCACGTCAGTTTTTTGGCCGGAGTCACTAAAATAATCTATTTTTTCCGATTTTAGCACCAAAGTGATCCGAAAAAGAATTATGGCACCAAAGTGATCGCCGTACACAAGTTATGGCACCAATAGTGTCATTCTGCCGTTCTTTCTGGAACTAGCTTCAAGAGTGGGAATTTATGACATGAAAAGACAATTTCTATTTCTAATAAATATGGAAAAAAATGTAGAACCTAGAAAAGAAAGGAAAAATTATAGGAATTACTAGTCTTAGAATCTAGTTGTACAAAAATAAAGATTTTATTTTCGAGTGATCTGATCAGTTGGGCGATACCTTTTTTATTTTTACTTTATTTATTTAAATTTTTACTCATTAAATTCAGCAATAGGTTCATTCACATAATACCTCAACTGCTTATGTCAGTCGGTCAGGCAATTTCTCGGAGGGGTTCCAAGCAAGCAATTACCCCTTTAGCGTAGCCACTGGCACCAGTCAACCAATCCCAGCGAGTCTGAATGGAATAACTATGTTCACGACTCCGGGTCCTATAAACAACAGCCCAAGCCCTGCAATGGCTATCCCCCAAAACTGGCCAAATGCGGCATTTGCCAATCAAGGAGCGACTTTCCCCAGATCCCATGGATATAGCAACAGCAGCGTCCCACATCTGAATGGCACTCAAGGGATCAACAACCAACATATATACCTTAGGCCGAATGGTGGCAGAGTGGTTCCACAATACCAAGGGTTCTGTTATGGGAATCCAGGGTACTATGGTGCAAATCACGGCATGATGAATGGTGTGACAGGGATGGCAATTGGAGGATTGGCTTCTGGGTTTGGGGAAGCGGCTGGGGGAGAGATGTTCCAATGGGTGACCGATGGGTTGGGTGGTGGCGGCGGCGGTGAGGGATTGATGGGTCTTGACAGGTCGGAGATCATGAATTCCTATATCGGTGATTACTTCGGTCCCTGAAATGCTCATCTTCCCGATTGATCTAAGTTTCCTTTTTCGCTAATATCGTAATCAATAATCATGTGATCTCATGTTGATTATAGCAGTGCAATTTCATGTGATTCCAATACTGTTCTTCCAAATATGATCCAACATTCAAGCTGGATTTTTTTTTTTTTGGCTAAAGCATTCGAGCTGGAAATTAGCAACATGGTTGTCCACGACTTTGTCAAAGAAAGGATGGAGACAAAAGTTTTGTTATTAGCCAACCCTACATATATATACTCACTCTATAGATAGATACAAAATATACAATTGGTAAGGTAATTCGATCTCATCTAACATCTAACAACTAGATACAAAAATATAAACACGAACTTCGCAAGATTTGATTTCATGCTATATCTATTAATTGATATAATTTATAAATACTAATTTGAAGATATTATTTGACCCCAGAACATCACACGCGACACATATCATTTTGAAGGTCAACCATGGGGCCATATGTTAACGTGCTAATCCATTTGTTTTGTTTTTTTCTCCATGAGTTTTTTAAAAAGGAAATCATGTAATTCTTTTTAAGAAATTCTTCATCTATTGAAATTAAGGAAAATTATTCAAGAAGTCCTAAATCTATTGCACGTTTGCCAATTCAGTCGTAAACCTTTCAATTTTACCAATTAAGTTCTAACATTTTCACTTTTAACCAATTAAGTTCATCCAGCTAATTTTGGTCGGAAATCACTAATATGGATGTCAACCATGCCACATAGGATAATTGACGCTGACGTGAATAATTTTTAATAATATCTTTTCAAATTTATTTTCTTATTTGTTATTACTATTTTCCTTTTTCTTTTTTTCTTTTTTTCTTTCCTTCTTTCTCCTCTAGTTGATCGTCAGGCATTAGCGATGGCCGTTGACCAGCCAGAGGCAAAGGCTAGCAAGGTTGACCATCTCTAGCAAGATGAAGCATAGAGAGAGACAGAGAGACCGTCGTTTTTGTGGAGTAAGCATCTAGAGAGAGAGAGATAAATGAAAACATTTCTGTTACTAGTGCCATGTTGGACGAAGAATTTCCACATTGGACTTCAATTTGTTTATAAAAAGCCGCATTGCAAGGAAAATTTAAGTTAAAATGTTACGTAGCACAAATTGACGGAATAGGCACTCAAGTGAATATTTTTACACCAATATGGCATTCAAGTGAGCCAAAAAAAAGTGATGACAATCAAGTGAGCACCGTACAAAAGTTATGACACTAATGTTATTATTATCCCGCAACAGTATATAATCACATATAGACATATCAAGCCCATCTAAGGAAAATTATCTGAGAAACTCGGCATACTGAATATTGCATGAGGGAATTGCTTCTGAGAAGGATCCATAACGTAATGCGCTTCAAAGCTTCCATTGTCCAAATTGAACAGCCCCAGATCCCGAGGTCCATCCTGTTTGTAGTGATAGTGTCGGTCGTTGAAGTAATCATCCGTATAATAGATGCAGTTTGACTTCAACCCGGGAATTTCCGAAGATGAAAGTGATGTAGAATGACTATCTCCGAGAAATAAGGTCTCTCCGTTTGGGCTTTTGACCTCAATCCACTCCGAATGCACGCTTGAATTCCTCCGAAGCTTGAAAACCCTAATTTCTCTCGTAAGATAAGGATCCCCTGCTCAGGTTGCTTCACCAAAAATCTTCGAATCATAAGTATGTCTACGCGGCGCGATTTGACAACGTATGCCATATCTGCTTGCCTCAGCATACGACGTGGCACGATGAATTCTACTTCTTTTTCCCCGACATATGTGTCGATACTAATATCCACAGATATGACCTTTTCATGTCTATCGACCGCATGCAATAATCCATTGGAAAATATGATGTCGGTGAACATCGTGAGGTTCATGTCCACATAACTCCAACATTCTAATCTATCGTGCCCATAGTAAATCGGTCCGACCACACATTTCCTTGGAGACAGATCAGGATCATCAAACAAAATAACTTTATAAACCCACAAATAAAAGCAACAAGGATTATCTTCGGTGATGTTTCCCTTGGGAGGATTGAATATCGGAGGAAGACTAATTCGACATTGGGAGAACGGATTGGTGAGGCTTATAACCGTCTTTCTTCCCACGGTTGCCAACCATCCTTGGCTAGAGCCACAACATCTTCTATTGTAGCGCAAAGTTATTTGTACATCATAAGTATTTCCATCTATCACACTGTACAAATTTCGCCTATCTCAGCGATTATTTATAGCTGGAATCACTGATAACAGGGCTTGTTTGGGTGATAAATCCTTCAAGTCGGGATGATCCTTAACGAAAGAAAACCACAACATACGTACCTGGCTAACGCGCAAGTATTCATCAATCGATCCCAACTTCTTCAAAATAGCATCCATAATGTTTTCCGGAAGCCATGCCCAATCTGCTTGTCCAATACTCGTGTTTCCGTGAACGCTCAATCGCAGGCTTTTGCAGACTCTTCACTAATCAAAAGAGAATAATAAGTAATAGTCGCTTGCCTAAAGAAGAGTCTAATGTTTTAAAAAGATGGGGACACATTATTAGAAGACGTAGTTTCCTTTTTCGAGTAAGAGTGATAAAATCTGATCAAATAAGAGATAAGCTTTTGATGTGATTTATTTATTGTGCTAACTAACTATTGGAGGATGTATATTTAAAATTTAAATCTATAACTAAATTTGTAAAACCCATGTCCAGCGTAAAATAATTGCAAAAACCATCCACGTCAGTGTTGACCATGTCATGTGGGACGAACGGCGCTAACTGGACTATCACATCAGTGATTTCCGGCTAAAATTGGGGGAAATAACTATATTAACAAATAGTCAAAAAAAATTATGACTAAATTGGCAAATTGGCAAAAGGTTTGGGACTAAAATTGACCATCACACCAGCAATTTTCAATAAAAATTGGCCAAAATGACTGGATTAGAATTTTACTTAAAAGTTTAGGATTAAATTAGTAATCTTGGAACGTTAATGACTATATTGGCATCCTTACAATAAATGTAGGACTGATTGGATAATTCTTCGTATTATTTATCACCGAGTCGCCTTCCACATAAAATTTTAAAAGGAGACAAATATTTGACTTTGAGAGGTTGAGCTTACACGCCTCGCTTGCTAATCATATATGAAATTAGTGGAAAAAGAAAAATTGAGGATCAAGATTTAAAACTATGTTGCAGCACTAGTTACCTAATATATCATATCTAATTCGACTCTTCCTCTTTAAAATGACAATTTGGTCCAAATAACTATCATATCAGATCTAAAATTAATATTATAATTAATCAAAAATGAAAAGAAATTAAGGAGAAAAATTTGTATATAGCTACAAAAGACTAAAAATGAACAGGAAAGGAAAAAGGAAAAAAGGATTTTTTTTTGTTGCAAAGGAATGACATCATATTATTGGTAATAATAATAATTGAGATTCTATAAACAAATTAAAGACATGAGAAAAGTGTAGAATGATATTTCTAATTACCTTAGGAAAAAACAATAATTCGACATTCAAATAGAATATGAGGTCGAAACATGAAATACCCAATAGTCAAATATATAAATGTCAACGAATAACACTGTTACATTCCAGATGAACACATTCTGATGAATGTGAGGACAAGATGAGAATCGCACTCAAAAAGAGATCAAATGAAGGGAAAAAATAAGCTTTCGGGGAAATACTAGCTTTTATATATTTGAGGACTGAACTTATTTTTATGAATTATTTATTTGCAGCAATATTGTCAATGGCAATCTGAAGTTAAGAATCACGTTCTTGATCTGTTTATGAACAGTTATGAATCGAATAGCCATTGTTTTCACCTAAAGGTGATCGGTTCCAGAGTGGGTTGGTTCCTAATTTGTGGAATCTAAAACCAGCGTATGTAATACCGATACGGATACTTGTACTTGAGGTAATTTCTATTTTATAGAGCAATTGTAAAAAAAATGCATCAATAGCTACCAAAAAAGAGTAAAAAAATTGTGATCAATTATTCTCTCGAAATTCTTGTTTGGTCTCATGTAGTGGTTTCAAATTGTTGTTTATGTATCACATTGCCATCGAAGAAAGTTTATAATGGAATCGCCCGAATAAAAATAGGTTTTACCAGTTATTTTTGTGACTGTGCCCATTACAGATAATTAGTTTTTTTTTCCCATTTACTGCTCAGACATTTTACAACGCACAATGCATGAATATCATACATCTTGCAATGGGTCGCCCGTCACCATGTTCAACAATATTCTGCTTTTTGCTACACAGATCACACATAAGGACTTTCTCTAGACCCGAGAGAATTATGTTCCTCGGTGAGAGGAAATTGGGTAATTTCTATTTTAATTTTTGGCAATCACAAATAGCACGGATACAATGCAAAATGTGTGTTTGTTCTTCATGCTTATTGCGGGTCTAGACACATGGTAGTCAGACCACACATTTGGAGATGCTTCTAGTTAGTTAATTCAACACTTTTGCATGCATAAGAAGTACACCAAGTGCTATAAATTTGGGACTTGCTTTTTGTATTTTCTACAGAGCTCTGTTTCTCAAACACTGTACTCTTTTCAACTACTCAACTATTTCACCAAAAAAGCTAGAAGCTCCAAATGGCCAATGTTACTGAAAAAGATGCTGGTGCTGATCGAAATGATGTTTCCTTCCATGGTGGATTTTAGGATATGGACAGGTGGTGCAATATATGCAAGGCTCAATTTTTTTTTTTTGGTAAAGTGTGCAAGGCTCAATTTGATGATCATTTCGACCAAAAAAAAAAAAAATTCCGCGATCATCACAAGATGATCCAACATCAAGGAAGGCACTATAAAGCATGGCTGCAATAGGTGCTTCTTCACTCGTGAGGATGCCAAAAGCACTATGACCGTAGACATAAAATACAAAACTAGGTACAGATACATTGGTTGTTGGTAGATGTAGCTTATGATTTGATGTTCATCAGTATCTCTCCACTCATTATGAATCGAATTATTGTTTCGTTCTATTTGCCACTCTATCTATCTATGTGTCATTTTCTCTTAGTTCACATGCATCGATTTTTGTCAGGCAACCTATGATTTTATCAATTTTTTGCTATGTTCTTCTAAATCTAAAAGAGAAAAGGGAGGAACTCTCAAGGTTTTATAGAGAGTAAATCCTTGAGGTTTACTTTTTTTTTCCTTCCTCAACTAAAGTGTTAAGGCTTACAATTGCGTTCTGCTCTTATACACCGAAATTGATTAATCACTAATACTACACCTAAAGAAACAAGTTTTTGGCCAAATGTCTAAAGTCATTTTTAAATTTTAAGTATGATGGAAGTTTAAACTTGGTACCGTCGAGAAACTAGAAATTATAGATTTACATGCCCACAACTCACTTGTTTAATTTAGAAAAATTCAGGCTAACAAAATCAATGGATGACCTACTTGAATAATTTGGCCAAGAAAAGGGAAAGTAACATTGCAATAATGAACCAAAATATCATCTAATGAACGAATAAATAACATTTGTTCAGACTGACTAAAAAAAGAAAGAAAGGAACGCTTGTCCTGTCACCAACCCTTGATAAGAAGGTTTGCAAAGCGAGACCGGGACTCAAGATGCCGCATGAGTGAAATTGCTCCTGGAGTTGCTGCGGAGGAAAAGAGAAACTTGTGTTGGGTTCGACGATTGATCTCATTCACCGATCCAAACACCGACGTTAATTCCTAAGAACCGAAGCCGGAATAGAAAATTCAACGTGAGTACCACGCTCGGGGCAAACCAACACCATCGTTATGGATGCAGACAAACCTGCACTGGAACTAGCGCGCTCTTTTACTGAAACGGTAAAATAGTAACAATACGGCATAAGCCGAACACGATATCATTAGTCCTTACAGTTCATTTCAGCACTGTTAGGGGATGACTAAATGGATTGTTGTATGAGTGTAGGGCGAGCAATACCAATTAGAGCTTCGGTTTTATCTCTACTTCAGCTTCTCGATAACAACAAGAAATAAGCCATAATATGGCCTCACACAAAAGTCTTGATTTGAGCGATCTTAACTAGTTCCGGTTGGACGGCTGTAATTATCTACTACTCCCAAAAAAATGTCATCTTCATGCCAATTTCCTCCGAAGGAAACAAGAACTGCTAATGGGTTCGATATGTTTCCATCAGGAAACAATCCAACAATGCGTTTGTGAGACTGATAGATTTGTCTCACATGCTGTTCAGGAGTGAGCCAAAACATCTGTTACCATGTCATCATCAAAATGAGATCATGGACTTTCGATCCCCAAAAATGATGTATCTGATTATCCTTCCTTGTTCTAATCGAAAAGTTGCAGATTATATCCATGAACTCAATGAGCTCATTCTTTGATGTCTCTGAAGCCCAAAACATCTTTCCACTCATCAAGTATAAAGGGAGAACTTCTCCACCTGTACTCTGCGACAAACCCAGACAACACATAAACCCACTCTCAGACAAACTGAATACTGGAGAATATGGGAAAGCTAAATAATGAAGCAGAAGGTCAAAAGAAAGTGCTCATGCATTTCAGCCATGATCATGCCCTAGAACCCACCAAACTCTTGAAAGCAAGCCAAGTAATCTGCTCCGGCTGCGGAATTCGTATCCTCCCCAGCGAGGACTATTTTGCCTGCGCAACGTGCAATTTCTCTCTCCACAGAGATTGCTCTGGATTGCCGAGAAAAATCTACCATCCTTCAGACTCAAATCATGAATTGATTCTTATCCTGTCACCCTCATTTCATTGCAAGGCATGCGGGACTCCTGGTTCCGGTTTCTCCTACAATTGCAATATCTGCCTTGGAGATATCCACAGTCTGTGCGCGATGAAGCCTTTTTCTGCTACCCATGATTCACACCCTCACCGGCTAACATTGGAATTTAAGCCTCCTTATGAAGGAGAAGGAGGCTTCCGATGCGACATCTGTGAACGACCAGGTTCTGACCAGTGGCTCTACCGCTGTCAACAATGTGATTACGATGTGCACCTTCATTGCTCCAAATCTCAGGCAGGGCCAGAAGTCCATAACATCATTCAGGAGAAACCAGCTTTTGAAGCTTCAAGCAGAGCTCCTAGTCTTCCTAATAGCACACAGAAGCCTGCCATTAACGCCACTTCTGTTACTCAATCTGGCAAGTCATGCGAAAGTTTTCAAGGCTACAAGCAAGTTAAAGTCTCGGGGACAATTCAACAAGCTCTTGCTAATCAAGACATGGCAATAATAACTACTCAAGGTTCCTTGAACAGCACAGCCTCACGGCCCTTGCCAATGGTCACCTCACAGTACAGGCCAAATATTGCTTGTGTTTACCAGTCATGCAAGTCCTCACTCGGGTCTCAAGCAAATGGTCCTGGACTTGACCAAACCGGAGGTAGTGGCTCAGGTATTAATCAAGCAATTTGTATCACTCCAAACAGAATGATGACGAGCACAACCCAAGGTCCCATAAACAATTCAAACCCTCCAACGGGTGCCACCCAATACCGACCAAACGTTGCTTATGCTCAACAGGGGACTAATTTTCCTAGTGGAAGACAAGCGTCCAGCAGCAATGGCTTTGTCTATTTAAGCAGTACTCAAGCAAGAAATAATCTACCAATACAGCTCAGGCCAAATGGTAGAGCTCCAGTGCCCATTGTTCTTCAACGTAACGGGCTCACTTATGCAGTTCCAGTTAGAAATGAAGCTAATCAAGGAGGTATGAATGGGATGGTAGTCGGAGAAGTCGCTTCTGGGATTGGTCAAGCATTTGGGCAAGAGATGTTTCGAGAACCCACTGGTGGGTGGGATGAGGGCTCAATGGGCTCAAATCACGATGGAGGGACTGAAATAATCGGAAAAGCACTGCGTAAACTTATTTTACCATGGTAAACAGAATCAATCGAATGCCAAGAAACGTATGGAGTTCACGATCATTTAAGTCGAACCTGGCGTGGGTCTCACTATTTGTTTTCAGTGTACTTTGTTTGATCTATCAAAATAAGCTTGAGTGACGATGCCCTAAAGAGTTGCTGCATTAGTGTCAGTACCAGGCTTGGAACAGTAAAAACTCTGAATGTGTTGTTCCTCTTCAGCTAGCAGCGTATAATGTCTTGTTAATTGCTTTCCCCGCCATGTCAAACATAGCACATTTTCGCGAATGGTTTTCTTTCAATCGGCATATACGCAAGACTATTAAGGGCACCAAACTTGCTTATGCTACATAACAAAAGGTCCATGTGCCTAATTGTTATGACAGCCTCACTGGAGAAATCTGGGGTAAACAATGACATCGAGCGTGAGGCTACAATGGAGCAACCCGCACGGGTGGGTTCGTATTGCAATGGACTTTCGGGAGTTGGTGCTGAAAGGCCATTAGCGATTCAAATTATTCTTGGCAAAGTAATGCTAAGTAGACTTTTATCACATACAGAGCCTTTGCTGCAGTTCAAATCAAATGCATATGAACCAACCCAATTTTTTGAGTTAAAATTTGAACGACAGAACAGCTATGAGATTAGATTAAGCTGTAAATACTGAATATCTGTGTTTTTTGCTCTTCTTGTAACAAGTTCAATAGGATATCTCAAATTATAACCTATATTGGCACAATTGAAAGGTTTAGGACTGAATTGACCATTGTACAATAGATTTAGAACCTTTTGGACAAATTTCCCACCCTTAGTTAATCACATGTTTCCAATAGCCAAAACTTTTTAACAATTTAGTCCTTAATTGTTTGATTTTTTTTTTTTGTTTTTTGCTATCTCATGTACATGTTTCAGCTACTTTCCCTACGTGACTGTTAAGCCACAACCCATTAGTCAAAACAAACTCTTGACATGCACCTAAGCCAGAAGCCACAAGCTGGGGCAAACAGTCCCCCAGAGTCCAAACCCAAACTGCGGTTTCAATCAACTTGAATTGCTCATTACACCCATGTTTTACAACTATTGTGTCAACATCCTAACCAAAAAAATTTTAAAAAAAAGAATGATAGATGAAATTCTACCCAGCAATGAATCGAGGCCAGAAGTTTCTTGGTAACTTCTAGTCCGGCAAAAGATTCTTGCTACATAGCAACTAATGCGAAAGGCAAAAGAGATCGATCATAAAATAACACCAGCTTCATTTTCACTTGCTCGAGTTTCTAAAAGACAAACAGATAATTAGACTCTTATCGTGACATCTCAATGGACCGAATAAGATAGGTAAATATTTTTCCCCCTGCCAAAAGAGATGTTGTCTTCCTATCGATTTCCACTAAAAAGTACAGAGTAACTGTACATTGGTTTGATCTATGAAGAATTGACCAGCAACTCTATCACATTGAGAGAGAGGATTGTCACTAGTATGAAAGAGAATCTAAGAGTTAATTATGACAAGTTGATAACAATGTCTTACAAAAAGTTAAGAGAACTAAGCCTAAACATCGCTTTTCAATGTCACCGCCACAATGTGAAATGCGGACTTCAATCCCGAGGATTCAAGCCTTGATCTTACCGACAAGTTACATGTCGTCTAAGTCATTGTCTCACACTTCTAGGGAAAACCAAATCGACACGTACTAATATCTATCTCCTAACCCTCCATGAATTCCTTTAAGATTAAAGATGAGCTTATCTTCGAGGTCTTGAAGCCGACGCGCCTTCAGTGTATGAGATATAAAGGCATTGCTCCACATTTAGTCTGTTCCACACATATACAAACATATAAACACCCTCAAAAACACACAGGAGGGAGATGGGCAAGCTAAATAAAGAAGCAGAAGACCAAAAGAAAGTATTCAAGCATGATTCGCATCATCATCCAGTAGTACTCACCAAACTATACAGCACCAGTGAAACAGTGTGCGCCGGCTGCAGAATTAACATCCTCCCTGGGGAGGACTTCTTCACCTGCATGCCGTGCCATTTCTTTCTCCACAAAAGATGCTTTGAATTACCCTCCACTACACACGATTCCCATCCTCATTTGCTTACTTTAAAATTCAAAACCCCTTATGAAGGAGAAGAAGGCTTCAGGTGTGACCTCTGTGCGCAACCAGGTACCAACCAGTGGCTCTACTGCTGCCAGCAATGCCATTACGACGTGCACCTACGTTGTGCCCAACCTCAAACTGGACCAAATTTCCAAGCTTCTTGCAGATCCCGTAGCCTTGCAAACGTCAAACCAGCACCTCTGATTAATGCCCTGACTTCTGATACTCAATCAGCGAATCCGCCATGTGGGTTTCGGGAGAACTTCCACAACTTTCATCCAGGTAACACGTCGGTGGTCAATCAGCCGGTTCTCGTCAGCCCAAATACAATGACAATGGCCGCTAATCAAGCCCCTTTAAATACCACAAGCCCACCAATCATTACATCGCAGTACGCGCTAAACGCTGCTTATGTCCATCAGTCAGGCAATTTCCCAAACGGGCTCCAAGCAAGCGGTTACCCCTTTAGACCAACCACTGCCTCGAGCACCATTCAACCAATCCCAGTGAGTCTGGATGGAACAACAGTGTTCACCACTCGGAGTCCCATGAACAACAGCACAAACCCTCCAATGGGTGTCCCCCAAAGCCGGCCATGCGCAGCATATAGCAACAACGGCGTCATGTATCTGACCGGCGCTCAAGGGATCAACAATAACCAACCGATCTACCTTAGGCCGAATGGAGTTCCAATGGCCGCAGTGGTTCCACAAAACCAAGGGCTTTGTAGTGGGAATCCAGTGTACTACGGAGAGAATCACGGCATGATGGGTGGCATAAAGGGGATGGCAATTGGAGGACTCGCTTCTGGGGTTGGGGAATCGTTGGGGGGAGAGATCTTCCATGGGGCCGCTGACTTGTGGGGTGGCGGCGGCGGCAGCGGCGACGGATCGATGGGTCTTGATGGGACAGAGTCCATGAATTCCTACGTCGGTGATTACTTCTAGTTCTGAAATGCTCATCTTGCAATTCATAGTTTCCTTTTTTCCTATTATCGTCATGCGTTCTCGCGTGCAATATAGCAGTGTAATTTCGAGTGAATCCAATACTGTTCTTCCAAACATAATAAAACGTTCGAGCTGGAAATTTGGCAGCATGGTTGTCCACGACATTGTCAACATGTGCCTCCGGATTATGTGCATCAGGATTACAGGTCGCAAGTAATCATCTAAGCTACCGAGGTAACAGGCAGATTTAGATATAACACAACAACTAAGGGCCAAGAAAACAGAAGAACATGGCAACGATAGCAAAGTGCAGATGCACGGGGCTTTGCATGGGTCATTCAACAAAACAAAAAATGAACAAAGACCCACTAACTTATGGAAGAATTGTGCCAAAGAAAGGTTGAAGGTGAGAAATGTTTTGTTAAACAACGAAATCTACGAACTTTGCAACATTGGATCTCGTGCTATATCTATGAATGGATACAAAATTCCACAGATATTAGATGGGTAAGATATTATCTGTATTAAGGGGATAGAGAATACAAACTTGGGTAGTTCTAATTAAGACCGAGTTTGAATAATTTTATCTCTCCCATAGAAAGAGAGCCAATAGCAGATCTCAGTAAATTTGCACATCCCGAAATACGTGGTGCATGCACATCTATAGATAAGCCAACATCGAGGCATTGAACCTTCCTGTCGATGTGTGCTACCCAACCTACTTGATCCGTCTATAAAACTAATTGGGGAAATGACACAAATAATTTTCAAACTTTGGCCTAATATGCAATGTCTTTTCTGAACTTTTAATTTGTTCAATATAGTCCCTAAATTTTAACTTAATGTGCATAATGGCGTCTCTAAACTTTTAATTTGTTCAACATGTTCTCTAAACTTTTGGTACATATTTAATTTAGTCTCTAAAATTTATAAAAATGTTCAATTTTATCCCAAAACTTGAATCGATGGAAGGATAGCATTGGATATTATTATATAATCCAGAAACTAGATTGAACATTTACCAAAATTTCGAAGATCACGTTGAACAAATTAAAAGTTTAGGGGTGACATTGCACATTGGGCCAAAATTTAGGGATCATTTGTGTAATTATCTCAAACTAATTTGGGGCTTTATATAAATAGTAGCTGATCCTAAAATATGAACATTGTCTTTGGTCTCATATACTTTGCTCTTAGAAGGGCTTCATGAAGGCCTTGTGATTACAAATGAGGATATTTTTTTTTCCAATTATGGAGTGTTCACGAATCGGCTAACTTATCCTAAGTTTTCATAGTCCGAATTCTGATCTTTCCCCCAAACCTATGACATTGTTATAATAATTTGCAGCTACAACGTGATCACGTAAAGCTTCATCTATTGGCATTTCGACTGTTCTTCTACTAGTTAAAGTTATCGTTGACCTCAGCTTCCCAAAGCACAATGATCAGCATAATGCTGTACACATGGCATTGGCATGTGGATGGGGGATTACTTAGAGATTGGGTTCTAAAGACCATCACAAAGCTATTGCTCAAGTAGGCTAAAACTCAAATGGTAAGTATGCTCTCGAGAATGACACCCGAAGAATGCAAGAGTGTGGTGATTCAAGCCAGATAGATGCAAAAGAATAAAACGCGCTCGCCATTTGAGTACTCTCTTTTAGTAGCAAAATCAAATGAATCGCTCTAGCAATCCGTCATACTGATTTTGTAAAACAACTACCCTTGGGAATCTCCCTTCCAACTCTTTCATGAAACAAGTGACAATCGAGACAAGACTCCTGATGAATTTCCAGAGCGTTTGGACGAGCAAACTCAACAAGCAAGCTTAACATCATTTCGAGCACATAGAGTAGAGCTATGAGGTCCACCTTATCCCAAACTCGTATTTGCTAGAGTATTGGGACTAGACATACATTCTTATTCATGTCTCATTTCCAAGATACCTTTTACCTCAAATTTACTTTAGTTCAATTGAGAGAGGTTCTTCCGATTTTTTGCACTTTTGTCCACGTTTGCTGAGTTTCAATTCGTGTCTGTCCTCGTCTCCACGGTATCAAGTAATGTCGAATCAAACATACAAAGATGCGCGCACGTATCTATATCTTAATCATGCACTTAAGTGGAAGCAAAGATGATTTTAGCTTTTGTAATGGCCCCGAATGCTTCCGAAACTTACATGTATTGCATGCAATATCCTCACAAATAATAATACGCCTAGTGATAACCACACTAACCCCCATTTCCTTTAATATAATCACATTCCTAGGATTGCATTCCACAACACCTAAGCTGCTAATCAATCAAAGTTAGGTTCAATGCAAGTACCACTCGTTTTCATGCAAGCAAAACACTAGCACTAATGCAGCCGCCATACATCACCAGCACTATACCATGCTTCAAGATAATATCACCACGAAAACGAGTGTTCATGGTAATTAATTAAACATTTCTCGTGTGTATCACCGTGGTCCTAGTCCCCTGGTTATTATAAATAGATCATAGTTGAGATGCCCTTTTGCCTAGCATGTGTAAATCATATACTTGAAGCTATACTTTATGAAGATGTCTAGGGGCACAAACTTTAGGAGTTGCTCTTTGGGATGGGTGGTTGTCTTGATCTTGTTAGTGGGTGTGAGATCTCAGCTCACGACAGATTTCTACTCCACCAGTTGTCCTGGTCTGCTCAGCGTAGTGAGGAAGGAAGTTCAAAATGCTATCAAGGCTGAAACTAGGATGGCTGCTTCCTTGCTCCGGCTTCACTTCCATGATTGCTTTGTCAATGTATGTCATGCGATTGATATCATCGTTTGAACCTAATCATTATCTTACCATGCAATTAACGACTAGGTTTCTTACTTGATCACTATTTAAATTGTTGTTTCGATTTGGTTTTATGGTCCTTCTAAGTGGGTAGCATTTTTTCATGGGTAAAATATTTAAGAAGGTTGAGATTTAGATTCTCTTGCTCGTATGTTCTTTTGTAGACTCCTCTAGGTTTTTAACAAGCGGAAATCATTGGGAGAATTTAAGTATAGTTTTTGTCGATCATGGAGATATTCTTTATTAACTCATTTCCCTAAGTGATTTCAAACGGAAAAAAAGAGTAAAATGCCTTCCCGTGGGTTGATTTTCTGTGATACTAATGCGGCCTAGTGCTCCCGGTGCACCGACCTGAGCTATCCTCGTGCGCACTTGAAATTGAAGTCTAGCTTTTACTCTCACCCAAGACGAAGCTGAGCTACTACTATTGGATACACTAGGTTCTAGGAACTCAATGCACCTGATGTACCAGGGTCGCTAAATCATGTGAATTCCATGCGGACTCAAACAAAAGATATGGTGCACCAGGCAAGGGACATCATGGTTTCACAAAATAAGTTGGTGAACAGAAAGGCACTTCTTGACCGCTCCAAGAACGAGAAATTCATTCTTCTATTTCTCTTTTTTGGAACAACAGTAAGTTACCTGCGTCTTGTTCTCCTCAAAATCCTAGGACTTCCTAGTATTCCGAAGGCTATGGCTATATATATCAGAATAGGACATGAGAGGCTATTCATTCATTCGTCCTTCCTCTTTTCCCCGTCTTTCATTGACTTATCAGCCCATCATGCGTTCATCATCATTCAAGGCTTATATGGTCTCCTGTAATAGTTCATTCTGCTCACACCCCAGGGATGTGATGGATCGGTTCTCCTGGATGGAAGTGGCGGCGAGAAGTTTGCTTTCCCCAACCTTAACTCTGCTCGGGGATTCAAAGTCGTGGACGCCATCAAAACTGCTGTGGAGAGTTCGTGCAGTGGAGTTGTATCGTGCGCCGACATCTTAGCCATAGCCGCCAGAGATTCTGTGCTGCTGGTAAGTGCCAACCCGAATGAATACTAGAAATCTAAAGAGTTATTGTTTGGATTCCACCAAAAAACACAAGAATCAATGGTACCTAGTGCACTATTAAATAATTTGGTCAACTGTGTTCGTCGTAAAAAAGGAACTGTGTCTAATGATTCGATGTGCAGAGCGGAGGGCCGACATGGAAAGTTCTACTGGGAAGAAGGGACGGATTAGTGGCGAATCAGACTGGTGCAAACAATGGCCTTCCTTCTCCTTTCGATAGTTTGGACACTATCATCTCCAAGTTTGCCGCCGTTGGCCTTAGTGTCACAGATGTGGTGGCTTTATCAGGTACTCTTTTCTTTTCTTTTCTTTTCTTTTCTTGGATCAGTGCTTTATCAGGTACTTTGAGGACACTCCTCACCCATCCTAATTTCTATACAAACTGCTAATTGGTATCCCTCGTTCAATTAAGGACCTAGTTCGTGTCATACCATATTTGATGTTTTAACATCTATTGAAATCGAAGTAATTGTAGTTACTCATCGAGCTTGAATTAGGTAGCAGAAATCTGAGTGTGTTGTCACCGCCCCATATGGTCATATCGAATCACGCAAATCTCGTTGAATTTTTAGTTTAATTTTTTGTTATTAGTCTTGCTGTAAATTTTTATGATTTCCATATCCGTCTGAAGTTTCCTCTGAGAGCGTGTGCCATTCTTAATGTTGTATAGGATGATTATTTCGATCCCTTCTGAACAAAAAGAGTCTTATGTACAGGTGGTCACACAATTGGATTAGCAAGGTGCGCCACCTTCAGCAACAGATTGTTCAACTTTTCGGTGACTACAGGCTCAGACCCCACACTCGAAGCAACTATGACATTGGACCTGCAAAGCCTGTGCCCTGTGAATGGCGACGGAAACAAGACAACTGCCCTAGACCGCAACTCCACCGATCTATTCGACAACCATTACTTCAAGAATCTGCTTGTAGACAAGGGCCTTCTCAGTTCGGATCAGGTTCTCTTTTCTGGTGACAACAGCACAGCCAGTCCAACTACGAAAAGCCTAGCACAATCCTATGCCAGCAACTCCAGCCTTTTCTTCACCGATTTTGCCAACTCAATGATCAAGATGGGAAACATCAGTCCACTCACTGGTTCCAACGGCGAGATTCGGAAGAACTGTAAAGTGGTTAACTCTTCATGAGCTGCAAAATGTAATAACAACTGTGTGCAGGGTACTAGAGGTTGGTCATGTCACTGTAGTAATCCAAATTATAATGTCCATGAGCTCAGTCAGGATCGGTAACACTTAATAAAGTGCACCACAAGAATGTAGTATGGTCCACAGGTTCCTCAAACAATAATCAATCTACCTGTTCATGTCATTGCATTATTTGATAGATGTGCAAATATATAAATATGAGTGCGATGGAGAGAGCAAGTGGTTTTGGAGAGAAACGTGGAAGTATCTTGATAAGTCCTGATTCCTTCTTTACAGCAAGCGGAGGCGCAGTAAGTAGATGCTGTATCAGAAGCACTTACTCATGGTATGATAGCTCAAAGCTCATCATCAATTGTAGGAGACAGGACAGATTCCCATCTTTTGCATCAAATGAACATAGAATTAGACTCCTTTTGATTCGTTGAAGTGATCAGGTACACAGGCCGTCTTTAAGCACAGAAATTGGCAACCGAGACATGGAGCTGATTATTGCTCAAAACCCAACATGCCGCGAAGAAATTGTATTTACTAGCATTTACGTATCTCCTTCAAGACATGCTAGTGAAGTCCCTAGGGTCCCATATGCTTGCTTATGTAATTTTCTTGTAGAAGTAACATAAATTAAGTTTAATGATAATAACCTTAGGGGAATAAGATTAACCAACAGGTGCCCACATCTTATTGATTCCCCTTTTCAAGTACTTGAAACATGGACAAGATGAGAAGAACAAGGATGCCAAACAATGACCGGAAGCAAGCTTCAACTGATATCTTGCTTTACAAAGTTCGAGATGGCTTCTCCAGGCTAGAAACTGGATGATGCAGAAACCTAGTGGAGTGCTTTTCTGAATTCACGACAGACCAATGACCCTGCCAGTCACAGTATCAAGATCAATGTCGTAAAAGCAAGGCCTTGTGGGAAGACCCGGCATTGTGCTCATGGTGCCAACCAGAGGATATATAAATCCTGCTCCTATGCTGGCCCTGACATCTCTTATTGGCAAGACAAACCCAGATGGGGCCCCCTTCTCTGAAGCATTGTGAGAAAACGAATATTGTGTTTTCGCCATGCAGATTGGGAGATCCAGAAAGCCTTGCTGACTGTACATTTCAATTTGTTTCTCAGCCTGTGAGACCAACATTCTTAGTATCAGCAAGAGTCAAAGCTTTTGCAAATCACATAATTAGCATCGGTACTTGTGGAAGATGTATATTGTCTGTATTTTGAACAAAAGGACACTCGAACAATTTTATGACTTTTTTAAATTTTCGACTTCGTCTATGGATAATCCTTTTAACGAGAAATGCCACATAAAGTAAAATAAAGGACAAAATTTCTACCTTTGATCTAGTAAACCAAAAGAAATCATCACATGAACATAACTTGTTATTGCAGAGACAGAATGAAAAAATTTACCTGGTCTGAGTATTCAACACCGCTAGCACCATATGACCTTGCAATTGCCTCGATCTTATCCTTGATGCCTATGTCCAACGGATATAAAAATCTCAGTGGTTGTGTTACATTCTCACAGGCTTTTTGAACTGCAATTCCAAGGTCCACCTGTAAATCACATCATTTAAGGAAGAATTAGTGGCACCGGAAGCAGTCTGTCCCAAACTAAACAACAACCACCCAATCACAGTGAACAATGACTGCCCAAGGGAAGAGGGGGACCATATTCATTAAAAATCACCTAAAAAGCACTTGGCACTTCCAAATGTTCAACAAGACAGGAAAAGCTTGTAGTTCTAAATGAATTCAGTTTACAGCATGACAAATTAAAAGCATATGCCTTAAAAAGGGAGAAGATACTTGAGAATTTTTTGACAGGGCTGATAGTGGTATCCTCGAAACTTGAAACTAAAGGTTCAAAAAACAGAGTTCATCAAAGACAAGGAGCAAATCAAATTGCTGAATAGCAGTAACAGATTCCCCAGTTAAGCATCTGAATTGGATCAGATCTGCTTTACTTATGCTGATATCGTGCAATTTACTTGGTCTTGTCTCAGAGATAAAACATCAATGGTGAATACCACTTCTAAAGAAAATTTCTTTATGGGCATACACACTCTGCTAGCTAGTACACTTATTTATTTTTAATTGATACAACATACTAAAGCGTTATGTTTAGAGGAGGAGACTTACTGCTCCTTTTCCACCCTGAGCATGATGAGTACAGACAACAGCATCATAGGCTCCGGCGGAGAGTGCTGCCTTTTTCACAGCATTCAACTCTGCTTCAGTATCTGTTGAAAACATGTTCACCGCCACAACCACATTTACACCATAAGCCTTCGTATTGGAGATATGCCTAGCTAAATTCACACAACCAGCTTCAACAAGAGCAACATTTTCTGATAAGTAGGCACGGTCAAGAGGCTTTCCAGCAACAACTTCAGGCCCGCCCCCATGCATCTTCAGGGCCCTTATTGTTGCCACAATGACAGCACATTGAGGGGTTAATCCACTATATCTACACTTTATATTCATGAACTTCTCTGTACCAATATCAGCACCAAAACCGGCTTCTGTCACCACAAAACCACCTGGACCCACCAACTTTAGCGCAATTTTATCCGCGACAATGGAAGAATTCCCATGAGCAATATTAGCAAAAGGACCAGCATGAACAAGTACAGGAGTCCCTTCCAGAGTCTGCATCAGAGTAGGGTTAATAGCATCTTTCATTAGCACAGTTAGAGCACCTCCCACACCTAGATCGTCAGCAGTTATAGGTTCGCCGGCCTTGCTATTTCCAATCACCATCTTCCCTAGCCTCTCTCTCATATCTGCAAGAGATGTTGTAAGGGCTAAAACAGCCATTATCTCACTAGCAACTGAAATATCAAACCCTGTTTCTCTCACCATTCCTTTCTCTTCTGGCCCCTGGCCAATGCTAATTTTCCTCAAGAACCGATCATTTACATCCATCACCCTCCTCCATGTGATAGAATCTGGATCAATATCAAGCCTAGCGAACATCTTAACTTCTTTTGGGGAAAGATCCTCTGGTTTGTCCTTGGAGATGCCAAGCTTCTTCAGACGCCTCAACATGACATCGCCAAAGTTCCGTTTACCTTCTTTATTGGGTGGGCATAACCGGTTAAAAAGTGCCTTATCTGACTGTGCGGACTCATGAAATATCCGAGTATCAATAGCAGCAGCTAAAAGATTGTTTGCAGCAGTTATAGCATGGATATCTCCGGTAAGGTGAAGATTGAACTCATCCATTGGAATGACTTGACTATAGCCACCCCCAGCAGCACCACCCTTAATTCCAAAAGTGGGTCCTTGAGATGGTTGACGCAGGCATGTGACCACCTAAAATCGTAACAAGATGGTTGAGATCTATTGTATTAAAATATTCGCATAGAATATCACTTAGTTTCATGCTTCAATAGACTGCCAAAATCAAAGATCACTAGGAGGGACCAGCAATAAGCATCTTGAGGGGCCAAGCATCCTTTATTATAGTTTTTTTCTTTTTTGTTCTAGAAATGTATGACAAATATTCTTTAGTGGAAATAATTTCAATCTTTTCAGTTATTGAAAATGTCTTCACGCCAGAAAGATGCCTTAACTTTTTTTGGCGGTGACACAGAGATGACTTGTTGGTACAAAAATAAACAGCAATAGTCTATAACTAACTAAATGATCTTTCAAGTATGACAATACCTCTTGAGTCTTTAAGATAATAAGCACATTAAAGTGCCTTCACTGAAGGCCCTCTTCCGAGTGCAGCAGAATGCAAACTTTTGATAGTGTTTAATATTACCAAACTAGCAACAAATCACACACACCAACGTCCACAAAAAAGTTCCCATCAATACTTCCTTTAAAGTTGGCATCTACAAAAAAAGTTCCTTTAACATGGGGCAAAGGTTTATGGACTTTTTGTAAACTTTTATCAGCAGGCAGGCCAGATGAGAATTTCTTAGAGGTTGGGCTGCGGATCATGTAGGGAAGATCCATCCCTGAATCACAGCCACGTGATCGTAAACTTATAATCTAGATGTGACTAAGTCAACCATTTTTGATTAGTTAACAGAAACTGATGCTAACACCAGCCTCTCACATGCCAGCACTCCATGAAGCAGACAAGGTCTCATAATTGCAAAACAAATAACAGATAAATTAAATAAGTTTTATAATGCATTAACTGCATACTGATGCCACCAATTGATTTCACCACTGACATCATTCTTGGTTAAACAAGGTGGAAGTGGAACAGCTTGTGCCCAAGGCCCCATGCAATGCCGCATAAAATTTCTAGTTGTTAAAAGAATTAAAAGAACATGGCAAAAGAACGATTTTGGATATTTAGACGAGGATGGAAATTATTGAAGTTACAAAGAAAGAGCAATTCTTACTTCAAGATGTCCTAATAGGAGAGGAACAGTTTAGATAAATCATACTTCTAAGATATCTCCACCTTTCTCTTGCTTACTGATGCAGAATCACATCTAAAGAGACAGACTTCAGAGGGGTTTTAGTCATTCAGATCATGCAAACAAAGCAACTTTGATGTATTATGGTATCACTTTTATCGGTTTGGATCAATGTGCTGAAATAGAGTTTCGAATCTAGCGTTTCAGAAATACTACAAGAAATTGAACAAGTTAACATTTTCCCTGTGACACATTCAGATTTTTTAAAGACTCCTAGGGTCACAGCAATTGGATTTGTAGTGCATAGACATGATATTGCGCACAAGTAAGTCGGGACCAAAACTCCACTCACACACCATGTGCATTTGGACCGTGTCCTGCAAATATCCATGGAACAGTTGAAAGATGCCAGTGAATTTGGAAATCCGCTAGATTTTCTGTTGAGGTGCTGACATTTTCAATCATGAAGTTCTTCATATACAAGCTTAGTAGAAACCAACTGGAGAGAGGCACAGGGGAATAAAGACAAATCCCACAGCGGGAACAGAAGAGAAGGTCCACGTCCACCATAATAGCCTAGCCTCATGCCAAAACCAAACTGAAAGCTTTCTAGTTTGACAGCTTATTGGCCTAGATTATCAGACAACACTTAATTGACATTGTTGGATTCCAACAAATGGGTAATCAAGAAGTTTGGCAACAAATTAAATCTCATCATCACGCTTGCCATCACCATGCTAGAGTTAGAATGAGATCCCTTGCAAAACAGTTTTATAAACCAGCAATTACCATGACAACCACGACCTATGGATTTCCATGATTAAATCCCGAAACTTCAAATCGATTCCAAGTGAATCGTCAGAGAACCAACAATTAGCAAAATTAAAGCAAAGGAAAGGCTTTACCTTCTTATCAAGAAACGCACCCAAAGCTTGGCAGAGCCCAACAGTAGTAGTGGATTTGCCTTCCCCAAGAGGAGTCGGAGTAATGCCTCCGACCACCACGTAGTACCCATCTCCACGTCCCTCGAGCTCGTCCAGCACCGACAACAGAACCTACACGATTCACATACCCCCCCACTCAATCAAATCCCTCTTCACTCGTCATCTTCATCACCAGGGTAACCCAAAATATAAGCCGACCCAGCAAGCAGCAAAAACCGTTCAATACAACACTCACCTTGGCCTTGTACTTGCCGTAGAGATCGTAGTGATCCGGACCGAGACCGAGCTCGCCGGCGATCTCGGACACGTGGAAGGGCTCCACGGAGTTGGCGATGTCGATGTCGGCCGGCACCGGGGACGCCACCTGCAACTTCCTCAGCGTCTTGGATGTGCTCATCTCCTCGCCTGTAGATGGAACAAATCTAGGAGTCCTGTGGACCAAGAACTGCGATTCGGGAATCTGGGTATCTCTCTGCTTTACTGTTGCTGCATCGAGCCTGAGTCGACCGATGCCATCGCGGATGAAAGAAAAAACCAAAATGACGGTGGGGGGAGCCGAGCGACAGGAACTTCGGAGTGCGTGCGTGCGAGCGAGCGAATCTAATCCAAGCAATGAGGTGGTAGCTGGACAGGGAACGGTTTCTTTTATATATATTTGGGCAGTTTTATTGTCCTTTTTGTCAGAGCGGTTGAACTGGGATTGTTGGACTGATGATGATGATGATGAATGAATGGTTCGTGCATTTTGGAGAGGTGGGGCGTGCTGGTTGGTGGGTAAAATGTGAATCCGGGATTCCGCGATTGGTGCTGGAATGCGGCGGCTTCGAAAGCGACCAAAAACGTGAAGGTAAAATTAGTAAAAAAAGTGAGAAGGGGGGAGGCGGCCCCCTCTTCGAAATGGAGATGCGGGGTATCGATCCCCGTACCTCTCGCATGCTAAGCGAGCGCTCTACCATCTGAGCTACATCCCCGTTCTTGAATGAATGGCGATTGATAACACATTAGACTTTGAGACATTACAGGGTGCGATCCCAATTTTAACGTGATACAGTCCCACAGATGTTACCCGTGTTTTGTACCGTAAAATCGTATCCGATCGCACATGCACAACCTACCATGATGGTAGATACGAGATCGAATCACAAATGTGTGCCTAGCGTATGTAACGTGTGATTTTTTTTTTTTTTTAATGGTGATGATTTCAATAGACAATCATCAACACTCGCATAGTATTCTCATTTTTTTTTACTGGTGATGGAGCGTGTCAAATAGATAAAAAAAAAGTAAATTTAATGGGAAATGATAAGAAATACAAGTTATTTTTGCCAACTCAAGATGTGCAATAAAAACTATATGCAGATTTTACTAGCGCAGTGAGATTGAGTGACATGATGGTTTCTAGCGATCGAACCGTGAAGCGACGGGGTTTCGGTGTTGTTACCAACCGAGAAAACCCGACCTACGTTACTAGACCATTATTCTAAAAGAAGTGCTCTAGAGCTATTTGTTTGAGTTTGATTATTTACTCATGAACAACATCACAAGTTCTTTCATTGGACATGGGACTTGGGATGTCGTGTCTGCAACAATTGGTGACCTCCAACTCGTTGAGGATTGCCATAAACGGTTGTTGTTTTCCTAGATAATCAACAGCTAATTACAAAGCAATTTATCAACCATGTCGGCGTGTGCAAGATAATTCACAGTTGTTTAATTCCAAATCGGTGCCTACAACACTCCTTGAACCCATTCGGGAGTTCTCCCAATCCCACTAGTCTAAAGATTGATTACACCAGTCGGAAGATATCGAATCTCAGCACTTGGTATGCTCTCGATATTACAACAAAGCCCGCAAGGCAGGAAGCGCTCTCAATTGTGAATCACTCTATTGCAATTACTTTCGCTCGGTAATTTGATTGCAGAGTATTCTACCAAAAAAAAAAAATTGATTGCAAAGTGTTTACAATGAGCTAGAGCGAGTAGAATTAGGACTGGAATCACAAAATGAGGATGTGCCTTGTTTATACGAGTCAAGAACGGCTAATCTTTCTTGATAGTCACACCATTGGGATGGCAAGAAAAGGAGATTCTGGAATCACAAAAGCTAATTAAAGGTGATTTTGGAATCACAAAAGCTCATTTGGGGTCATCAGCCCTCTGCGACCTTTCGCCAGCAAGAAAAGGGGAAAATATAGATTCTGAGATTTTCTAAACGAGATTTCGGACAGGCTTTCGAAGTGTTTTTGAAAATGAAAAAGAGAAGCTATCTTATCCTTCTTTTTTACCCGTAAGTTTTTCAGTAGCGTGTCGATAAGAGCTATGCTTTTAATATAAACAACTAAATCAATTCGTCGAATTTTATCATTTTCACCTTTATTACAAAAAAAAATTCACAGTTGTCATGCTCCAAGAAGTCAATCCCATAACCCCTCGCGTAATTTGAAACGCACAAGACTGATGAGCATTGGCTCTCTCCATACCGTTTGTCATATGTATATCGTATAGAGTTTTGGCAAAATTTTCGTATGCCGTTGTCAGTGGCCTCTCAAATCGCATACAACAAAGATGACGATGAATATGCATCGACAAAGCAATCCACTGACATTATTTTATTTACAACATATATATTTGAACAAACAAATCAATGAATTTTCGCAAGACTACGACCTGCTGCCCTACTATCCCCTCCACACACCCCAAACATTCAGGACGAACCATCATAGCCGGGAAGATCATCGAACATCGGCATGCTTTGGCCATCAGAGGATGACGAGCGCAGTGATGGCTCGCCTCCGCCGGCGGGGCCCTGGGGCACGTCGGAGAACATGGCCAGGATCCGGCGGATGCTGGCGGAGCGAGCCGGCTTGAAGCTGAGGGACCGGAGCTTCTTGTCCTTGGAGAACACGTCCGACGAGTTGGAGAGGATCAGATACACCAGAGCCTGGACCACCAAGAAAGCAGCCACCTTCACCAACACGTCCGGCACGTACTCAGCGATCTCCATCATGGTTATTCGGGGACCGAGACTAGGTACACGAGAGGGGGCAAAATTAGAGAGAAGAAAACCAGATGATCTTCACGTTGAGAGTTCTTGGATGTGCAGTTTCTTGCGGTCGCTATATATACACAAGCGGATGATGAAAGCATTGAAAGGTTGGCTTCTGAAGCCGCCTCTTTGACGTTGTCTTTGTGGGTTTTCGGTCTTTTTTGGGGTACACCAAGTGGAGTTGGTAGGTCCATGCCCTCCCCCCCAAGTCTCCAAGCTTTATCCAACCTATGAAGGAATTAATTATTGCGTCGTCGCCTTTACCAGCTCGAACATAACAGTGCAGCAATAATTGAGTGTTAATGAAGGGAAAGGAAGGAACTGAAAGTTCTTGCTTGCCTTCGCGAACGTGAGCGGTGACTATTGCCTTGAAGCAACCAAATTTGTCAAAGTGGCGGATCGGTTGAAGCTTTGGGAGGAGATCGTTTTGTGCACGAAAGGAAAGGGTCATCCCACGAGAAAAACGATGGTCGCAGGCACAGGTATATGGGAAAGAGAAGCCCTGCTGACGAGCACTGGGCTTATCTATTTTCCAATCTGGCTGATGTGGGATCGACGAGGCGTGTCAATCCGTGGACCAGACCGGTCAATTGATGCTGCCATGGGACGTGTTTGTTAAAGTCTCGGTAGGCATTAATCAATCACGATTAAGCCACGCGGGTACGCATGAATGTGAACGTGTGGTAAAACGTAGCGCGCAAGCGAACGGTCCGCCTGAAGTTGAGGGTTCAAGCTGTAAATTTGAGGGAAAATTATCCAAAAAATCCTAAATCTATTGCACTTCTGCCAATTCAATCTTAAACTTTTCAATTTTACCAGTTGAGTTCTAAATATTTTCACGTTTTGTCAATTGAGTTAATCCGGCCAATTTTAGCGGAAAATCGGTGACGTGGATACCGATCATCTTACGTGGCGCAGCCAACCGCAGGTGGGGATCGCAATGCCATCGCTAGCCGCAAGGCCTTGCCTAGACCATCCCGTCGGAGGCCCTCGCTAGCTGCCGGCCCCAATAGGAAAGTAGTGAAGAAGGAAAAGAGAAAGAAAGAGAAAATTGGAAAATAAAAGAAAAAAGAATAAATATTATTTAAAATTATCCACGTCAGCGCCAACTGCGCCAGGTAAGATGGCTGACGTCCATGTCATCGATTTCTGGCCAAAATTGGCCAGATGGACTAAATTGGTAAAACTTGAAAAGATTTAAGACTCAATTAACAAATTGAAATATTTATGACTGAATTTAAACAAGTGCAATAGGTTTAGGACTTTTTTGACAATTTTCCCGACCTGGCCGCATATCATTACTGTCCATGGCGATCTCTCGCATCACTTGGTATGAGCTAGTAGCCCCTTCAAAAAAATTTATCTGCCCTTTTCAAAAATTAGGATATGCTCACACATGGTAGAAGTAACATATTATTTTGAATTAAAATAGGATTAGTTTTTATGAAAAAAAAGGGTTAATACCACCAAAAATCCTAAATTGGTACATGTGTAACAATTTTACCCTGAACTTTTTTTTTACCACAAAAAACCTCAAACTGGAAAACTTGTGACAATTTTACCCCAAAATTTTTTTTACCACCAAAAACCCTTAACTAGTACACCTGTGATAATTTTACTCTAAACTGGTAATATTATTTTTTTACCCTAAACTACTTTTTAACCACAAAAAACCTCAAATTGGTACACACGTGATCATTTTATCCCGAACTAATAATTTTTTTATTTTATTTTTTTATTTTTTTCAATTTTTTATTTTTTCTTTTCTTTCCTTTTCTTTTCTTTTCTTCATCTTCAACTTCTAGTTGGTCGCCGGACCGGCAACCGACCAGAGGCAGAAGCCGGCAAGGTCGACCCCGCAGGTGCAGGCAAGGAATCCGACAAGGGCTAACCTCACCTGGGCAGGTGGGCGGCCCCCGCCGACATCGGGCGAGGGCTGTCCTTACCTACCCAAGTGAGGGCAACCCTCGCCCGACTCAGGAGAGGGTCGCCCTTGCCCGACACTAGCGAGGGTGGCCCTCGCCAGCTTCCACCTCTAGCCGGTCGCCGATTCGGCGATCGACAAGAGGTTGAAGATGAAAAAATAAATAAATAAAAGAATTAATAAAAATTCGAAAAAATAATATTAAAATTTTAGTTTAGGATAAAATTGTCACATATGTACTAATTTGAAATTTTTTTTGATATGTTCAGTGTAAAATTATCACAAGTGTACCAGTTTGGGGATTTTTAGGATATGTTCGGGGTAAAATTGTCACATGTATACCAATTTAGGGTTTTTGGTGGTATTAACCAAAAAAAAAAGCAATGATGTTGCTTTGTTTAATTTTATTAGTTGATATTTGTTTTAACTAAATAGTGTGGAAGTGAAAAGTATTATAGTGCAATAAAATGCAAGCAAGGATAACTAGTCATTAGGCATGATTAAAGTTATTTAATAAATGTGAAATCCATCTAGAATGGAAGTTTTTACCCCAAAAAGTGATCTAGAATGGAAGTTGAGGGATCAAAGCCAATTCAATCTTCTACTCTAAAGTCTCCTTTTCCAATTTGAATTTTTCCCCCATATTCCATAAGCTCTGTCGACTTCTAGAACTGCGTTGGATCCTAATTTGGCTAATGTATTTTTGGCCTGTTTGGTTCAGCATTTAAAAGCTGCTTTGGGGGTCTAAAGTCCCTTGTGCAAATGCGAAGTTGTTTGGCAAAATTTTTGAGAAGCTTTGAGGAGATGCAAGCTTTCCAAGGGCCTGTGGCTAAATGGAGTCCATGAGATGCTTTGGGAAGTTGTACTTTTCGGAATGCAATTGGGCATTGTTCATCGCACACTGTTCATCGTCTTCCAAGCAGCTGATCTGGCAGCCGACCACTGTCACTTGAGGGCCAGCACCCTGGTGACCGCCGCCTGGGGTTCGCGTGACCCCGGCGACCAGTGCGTGGGGTCGCCGGACCTCAGGTAGCGGTTGCCTGGGTCGCGCAACCCAGGCGACACCTGAGGTCCGACGACCCCCAGCCGGTGGTCGTCGGGGTTGCCCGATCAGGCGACACCGGCCTGGGGTCGCGTGACCTCAAGCGGCAGTCGCCAAGGTCGAACGGCGCCATTTAAGGTCGCCGGCTACCAGATCTAGTCGTCAGCGATTGGCCGGCGACCAGATTTGGCCTGCAGTGGTGGTCGGTGGTCAGCTTTTTTTTTTTTAATATTAGCAAAAGTCTTTTACAAATAATTTTTACCAAACGATATTTAAGCCAAAGTTGTTTTTAAATGTAATTTTAAAATACACATTACCAAACACTATTTGCATTTCGAAAAACTTTTTTAACTAAGAGGTCTTTGCATTTTACTAAATGCATTTCCCAAAAGCTGAACCAAACAGGCCCTTTCTTCAATGGAGTCCATCGTCAGTGCCAACTTCCAAAAAATAGGTCAACTCACCTCT
Source organism: Syzygium aqueum (assembly GCA_031216185.1). NCBI lineage: Eukaryota > Viridiplantae > Streptophyta > Magnoliopsida > Myrtales > Myrtaceae > Syzygium > Syzygium aqueum. The sequence continues at coordinate 34,253,542 of CM062232.1, forward strand.
ACTTTCAGTACTTTGATACTAGGCTCGTCAAACGGGCAAATCGAATTGGATTTGAATCGGGTCGAAAATTGTTCAACCCAATTGACCCTTTATATGCAATGTAAAATTAGCAATCCATACCTGACTCGACTCAAAATATATTTTGAATGATTTTTCTCCTTAAATTATTGCCTTTGAAAAATGGACAGTTTTATGAGCTGGCCCGCCGAGTTAGTGAGGCAACATGGGGTTTTGTTTATGGATGGGGACGTGAAGGCAGTGGCGAAAGTCCGACTTGGGTCATCCATAGAATGGGTTCCGACTTTGGTTTTAAATTAAATATAATGGCTTTCGGGCCATTCATAAATTATGAAACGGGTTCCGCCTTATTCAAGTGTAAAATGTCGCATGCGCAGAGCACATGAAATTCACATGCACTTTTATTTGAAGCGCCTGATCCATTTTTGGGCACTTCGGAAAATTTCAGTTCCTCTCAAGGGGCAAATTGAGAACCGATTTATTTATATGAGTATTTTGAAAATGCCGTCCCAATGCAGGGGTATTTTGAAAATTTCCCCAACTTTCGTGGATGCGGTTGTATCACTTCGCATTTTCACTATTTCACTCTAGAGGGAAAATAGTAAAAAGAACTTCTGCTGGAGAATCACAATCACGATCCCAAATCCATCGTCCCCTAGATTAGCAAACCTTCCCGGATCTCACGCACATCCTCGTACACAATTCTTCTCCTGGTTCTAGCCAGGATTCAAATCTCCGATCGATCCCCAAAAGCTCCAATCGGCGATGTTGGCAACAGGGAAGCAACTGCAATCGCCGTCATCTCCATTCACCCTCACCTTCTTGACCCTCTTCTCTTTTGCCCTCATCTCCCTCAATCTGAACTCGTCCTTTGTCTAGCAGAAGTTCTCAAGCAATGTCACAAAGGTAGAGAGAAGAGGATCTGATAACAAAGAAGAAGAACGTAGGGTGTCTATTAAGCGAGTCAGTGGCCTAATTTATTATGTGGGTTGGAAATGGGTTCATAACATTACCCGTTTAGATCAGTTGAATTTACACTTTCTATTTTATAACCCATTATGACTAGACATCTCAAATTTGAGGTGAACCATTTCAACAACTTTGGTTATAAGGCTACGTTTGGTAATTGGCCAAATAATAACTGATTTTATTCTTTTGTTCCAATAATCAGTTTTGAAACAGAAATCCATTTAGTAAATTTTTTGTTCTCGGGTATAAATTTACTCAAATTTGTTTTCAGAATCAATTTTGGAACAGAATCAAGAAGCAAAAAAATTACTTCTTGATTCTGGGAATAAGAATCAAAAATAGAAAAGAAATTTTCTTCTTCTTCTTCTTAGTTTTCTTCTTTTTCTTCTCGGCCTGTGGCCGGTTGGCGAGTGCATCACGGCCCTTGCCGGTGAGGGTGAGGGCTGGACCCTCGCCGCCTAGGCAAGGACCACCCTCACTGGATTTGGCATGGGTGACCCTCGCCGCCACCCCCAACATCTTGCATGGGCGACGACGCCCACGCCAGATTTAGTGGGGCTGCGACGCTCTCGTCAGCCCTGACCTATGGCCAGTCATCGATGCCAGCAACCTGGCCATGGCCAAGGAAGCGGAAGAAGATGAAAAAAAAGCAAACAAATATTTAAAAAATTCAAAATATAATTAATAAAAAAAATTTTATGCAGTTACCAAACGCCTTCAAATGCTGAGAAATTGTCTCCAGATACAGAATAAAAAAAATCATTCCTAAGCAAAAATTATTTTCAGAAACAGAATAGTTACCAAACGCACCCTAAATAGGTTTGAGACTCATTTTGATAGGTCTACTCGACACAAACCTCATGATCAAAAGATGAAACTACCCTCATTCTATAAACATCAAGCAAATCCTTACCTCCTTTGTCCGCCGCCACCACCTGTCACAATTCACCATCGCCTAGCCACCTCTAACCACCATCTCCATAACTTTCTCCGGTCCCTTCTAATCCATGTTCACAATCAGTGAGGTTTCTACGATGGTCGGGGACCTTTGTCGACCACAACAAGGGCATTGTGACCTTTGCCAAATCTCGGCGAGGGCCTATAAGCCCCAACTATAGTTGGCAAGGACTTAGGTGAGGACTCCAATGCCCTCGCAATAGCTGTTGGTCGCTAGTCATCACTAAGGCCGTGGCTACTAGCGTAGATAAAAAAAAAAAAGAAAGAAAGGAAAGAAAAAAGACAAAATTCAAAAATCGGGTTGCATAGGATAACTAGCATTCGCGTCAACAATTGCTCGCCAAAATTGGCTAAAGGGATTACATTGACAAATCATGAAAAAATTAGGACTAAATTGACCAAATTAAAAGAGTTTAAAACTAAACTAGCCGTTATATAATAGATTTAAGTCTTTTTGGACAATTATCCCCTTAGATAGGGGTGAGCATGGTTTGGGTGGGCGATTTCCACCCAAGAACCAGGAGCTGCCTACTAAGAATTGGTTTCAAAAAAATTGGAACTGCATGTTGGTTCCATGGATCCACCCTAAAACTGGACTGTCGATTCGATCTAGTTCCCGGATGGGTCTATGGAATCGGTTCCACTAGCCAAGAACAAAGACGGAGACAGAGATGGAGAGTCGGAAACGGAGATGGAGAGTATCAATTGAGAAGAGTAAGAGAGTGAGAATGAGCGTAAGACGAAAGCGAAAGAAGATGTTTCTCGACTTAATGTGAGCTTGTGAACGTCGAGCAAATTAAGTTTAGGGTGTGTTTGTTTGAGGGAAAGTGTTTTCTGAGAATCCATTTTCTGAACTTTCACTAAAAATGATTAGTCAACCAAAAACACTTTTTAGTTAAGGAAAACATTCATGTATAAATTTAAAAAAGTGAATTCCCTAATATAAGAATGTGAAAACACTTTTCAGAATTGCTTATCTTCAATTTGTTAATATTTTATTTTCTTTATTCTTTTCTTTCTTTTTATAATTTTTTTCTTTTCTTTCTTTTTCTTGTTTTTTTCTTTTTTCTTTTTCTTTTCTTTCTTTTTATTTTTCCTTCTTCCTCCCTCCACCAGTCGCTGGCCTCGGCAACGACTAATGATTTGACACAAGTGCAGGCCGATAGGGGAGGAAGAAGGAAAAAGAAAAAGAAAAAGAAAAGAAAAGAAAATTTTAAATTTTATTTAAAAATTCTATTTTTTTCTAAAATAAAGCCATGAAATTGAAATCATTTTCCAAATTAGATCCAAACACCATGAAAATTTTTCGATCAAAATCACCAAACAAAGGAAAAGTAACCATTTTCCCGGAAAATATTTTCTAGAATCATTACGTTTTTCGTGAAGGATTTTTCTTTAAAAAAATAAAAATTAAATAAATATATTATATTTATTATTATATTACCGGTCCGATTCGGGTAGGAGGGCAAGTGGTTCCACTCCTGGAACCGGAAATCGGATCAATACCCACCGGTTCTCAAAAATTGAAATCGGGAACTGGATCAGTTCCTTTAGGGATCACCTGTTCCGGTCCGGTTTAGGGCGGTCCCGGGCAGTTCTAATTCTTTTACACACCCCTACTCTTACATCATTTATAGATTAACAATCAGCGCCACGTCAGCGATTGCCAGCCAAAATTGCCATGGAGTCGAAATCTCTACATCTCTTGCAACTCGTGACCTTCGAAAGAGCAATCAAAATAATGAAAGGATCACTCATAATTAAGTATTAAAGAGTCGTGATTATTTCCCTTAAATTATTTCACCATATTGTTAAATCACGACAGTAGAGAACATTAATGTAAACCTAATTACTCCCCTCCAACGGCACCTAAGACTGAGGGGTGTGGGGGTGCAAAAGGTCGTCATTTCGTTTTCACAGATTTTTTTTATGAGCAGGTCGTTTCGAACGTTGCGTGCCCGCAATCGGTCTCCTCCATCCATCCATCCACGCACTGCCACGACCACAACGCAAAAACCCCCCGGCCTTCTCTCTCTCTCTCTCGCCATTAATTACACTGGACGAGAGTGCAACTCTCTCCCTTTCTCTCCCTTCGCGAGTTCAAAAAGCGAGCAACCGACCATCTCTCCGCCGTTGCCAAAACGGACGTGTGTGGTGATGTAACTCGACGAAGCTTCAATCGCACAGAGAGAGAGAGAGAGAGAGAGTAGGTTCGCGACACGCAATTCCCCCCCAAACCCACCCCCAAATCATCCATCTCTCCCGGGCGTCGCCCCCACGACCCTTCCCTTCCCCTCGTCTCGTTTCTCGATTTCGTCATCCCATTTTTTTGTGGCCCTTCCCCGTGACTCGTGCGCGCGATCGCTGCGAGCTCGAGATGATCGAGGGACTCTCGTCCAGGCCGTCTTGAGCTCTCGGGGTGCGGGCCTCTCCTCAGGCGCTCGCCGTCCTAGCTCGCTCCGGCAGCGATAGCGACGGGGACACGCGCTGGAATCGTCGTCGAGGTACGCGGGCGCGCTTCGCACCGGGATCCGCTATGATTTTGCTTGCTCTCGCTCCGTGTTGTTTCGAATCATCGGGCATCGACGAACGTCGTGGATTCCCCGTTCCTAACTCTCGATTCCTGTCGGAAACCTAGAATGCCGGGGATTTCTCGAATCGGTCGGTTACGATTTCCATTCTTATACGAGGGGGAGGTTCGATGGATAGTCAATAATACGCTGAGTTCGACGAGATCATTTCTCGGGTACATTGTACGCAATGAACAGTGCTTGACAAGCTTAGCTCCTGAATAGGAACTATACGCTACACGAATGCCTATCTGTTGGGCCTGCTCGGTGAGCTCCGGATGAATTGCTCCGCGGTCGAGATGAGTCTGGTGTTCCGAACCGGATAGTACTGATGCCCCATTATTGGCAACTGACCATGCTCCTTTTTGGCATTAGGAAATGGGATTAATTTGCCCTGATAGTTGGTCCACTGCTATTGCATCTCTCCTTCTCTTAACGTGTCCGCTGGTACTGCTTGTCTAGGGTGTGCTTAAGCCCTGGTATGCTGGTTTCAGGGAAGCAACTGCATATTCAGTTCCTTGAAGTAGAAATTGCTCATTGCGCACAGTTGTTGTTCATGTGGTGGAGGGTAGTAATGCATGCTGATGGCCCATTCTGTGTTCTTCATTTGATGAAAACTTTATTGGAAACAGTTGTTGTGCGTTAAAGAGTAGTTGCGATGGATTTTGGCAATAGATGCTTCTACATTTGATATGTCTTCCACAGAGTGTCCTATCACGGGTGTAAGCTATTACGGGTATGGGTATTCACACGGGAGTATCTTAAGGAGGATGTGAGCACATGTCTGGAGGATGTCTTTCCCAGCTAAACTTTATAATGTACTAAAGTTACTTCTGGTTGGTGACCTTTTGTTTGGAAAAGTAATCTGCTGTTCTTACATTGAGTAAACATGGAAAATTTTCATGGATATCTTGTAGTGCTTGCAAAAATTATATCTTGAGCTGTCTTGCCATCATACATAAAGCAGCGATCAATTAATAGAAAATCCTTTTCAATATGAGCTTCTTCCAAACATTTATTGTCTGATGGTGATAATGTTTGACAGGGCTAATTCATCTGTGGCGTAAGCTAGTAGAGCAAATTGCACACATAAGGAGCAAGATTGAAAGAGTGTGAAAGGGGGTGGGGGTACTATTTTTGAAGCGTGGCTACGGCTACTAGAGGAAGCATGAGTAATATGCTTGGCTCTCAAATTTCATTTGCTGATCATGATGCTGTATCATCAGAGTTGCTGTCGAGAAGGTCCAATTGTGGAAAAGTAGCTACTGGCTTGGGAGGAAGTGCATGGACACCCTTAAATGAGGATGTGCACGATCTACTTGAATGTCCTGTTTGTGTGAATTTGATGTACCCTCCCATTTACCAGGTAAATCTCTTTTTGTCGAGCTACTATACACTGAAAGGCTCCTTTACTACAATGTATTTCTATGTCTTACAATGAAATAGCAGAAACTCGCAACTACTTTGAGATTTGTGGGTAAAGGAAGCATCTAATTTCTCCATCATACAAAAGTCAGATTGAGAATTCAGTGAAATCTTAATTCACATTTCTTAAGGACAAAAAATTAGCCTCAGTTCAACAGAATCTATGTTCAAAGGTCATGCTACAGTCTCACTCTGTTGACGATGCACAAATCTGAAGGGTCGGGTCCACAAGGTGCTGGTGTAGGCAAAGTTGTTAAATCTTGATTTAAATATTAAAATCATGCGGTTTTATGATCTAAAACCATAAATAATCTCAATCATGTTAATTTGCTTTCATCGTGTCAAAAATCTAGATTCAAGTTTGTAAAAATCAGTAGAATCCTATATGGTAGTGATTTTAACCCCTGCTTATTTTGTTGGAATTACTTCATAAGCAGAAAAAAAACAACAAAAAAAAAAGAAATGTCCACTGGAGGCCCTTAAATGAAGGCCCACTATAAAAAACCCTGAAAATGGAGGCCGATAAAATATATGGGTGGTGTCCTTGCCAGGGTAAACCATAGCACTCTCTTTAAATGCTCGCTTGCTTTTCCTCACCCACTTAAAACATAAACACCAGCTTAAGCATCGGAAATTTCCTCATGGGGCAAAGCTTGGTGACTTATTTGTATGTGGCATCGGGTGTGTAGATTCCAAGCATCCAGGGTCTGTACCGGCACATTGAGAAGCTGTTAAATTTGCACATCAACAGCTATGATGTTGAATGGTTTGTCATTGTTTGCGCTTCCCTTAAACTCAGCAGTATCGTGGGACTTCCTTTGAGGGGTTTGAGGATAAGGGTGGGATCATCACGGTACTATGCTACTGCTTCAATTCAAACTCAAATTGGACTTCTTTTGAGGGGTTTTGAGGGATGAGGATGGATTGTCACGGTTTTCATTTACTGCTTCAATTCAAATTCGAATTGGTTGGGTGCTCCTAGCTATTAACAATCAACTTGGCTTTAATTCTGTCAGTGTCCAAATGGCCACACTCTATGTTCAAGCTGCAAGACCAAACTCGAGAACCTATGTCCAACTTGTCGCCATGAGCTTGGAGATATAAGATGCTTGGTGCTAGAAAAAGTAGCAGAATCCCTAGAACTCCCTTGCAGATTTCAGCTTCTGGGGTGTAGGGGCATATTTCCGTACTACGGCAAGCTTAAGCATGAAAAGAACTGTAAACATCGTCCCTATGCTTGCCCTTATGCTGGAGCCGATTGTTCTGTTACCGGTGACATCCCACTTCTTGTCATGCATCTTAAGGATGATCACAATGTTGACATGCATGATGGATGTACCTTTAACCACAGATATGTCAAATCCAATCCACAAGAAGTCGAGAATGCTACATGGATGTTGACTGTAAGTGCTCTGACTTCTCCCTCCACCCGTCCTTTTTGTTATAAAAATTCCTAAGATGTGGCTGAGGATGTTTGAAATCACGTATCAGCAAATTTAATGTGTGATTAGGCAGTGCATGACTTCTTTGAAAGGAGGAAAAGATATATTGAGTACGTGGCTCCGATGATATTTTGGTGAATTAATTCAGTGTATCTATAAGTTCCTACTATCTAGTTGTTTGCCTGATATCTGAGTACAAAAAAGATGAGTATTACTAATAATTGGTCAGACTGTTTATCTTTAGTTCTGTTGGCAGAAAGCAAAATCACGCTGCAAAGGCTGATAATATCCTACACATATCATTTTTTAAAGACACATCAACTTATAGTTGGTCCTTCGAAGTATAGAGTTTACGCCATGAAAGTGGCGGCATATCTAATTCCAGATACCAATAGTTGCTTCACCTTTTAGAGTTTTTCAATTTTCAAAATGAGAGTAAATAAAGGGAAGAGGTATGAAGTAGGTCAAAAGGGAAGAGGCTTTTCAATTTTCAACTGCGGGCAACCATATTCCCTAATGCCAAGAATAATAAGGAATTCCATGAATCTTCTATCGGTGCAGATCTTCAACTGTTTTGGTCGACAATTTTGCTTGCACTTCGAGGCTTTTCAGCTCGAGATGGCTCCTGTTTATATGGCCTTTCTACGCTTTATGGGCAACGAGGACGAAGCGAAGCAGTTCAGCTACAGCCTTGAAGTCGGGGGGAATCGCAGAAGGTTGATATGGCAAGGCATTCCGAGGAGCATTCGAGATACCCATAGGAAAGTCCGAGATAGTCAGGATGGTCTAATAATCCCAAGAACCTTGGCACTGTCCTTTTCTGGTGGTAATGGACAGGAACTGAAGCTCAAGGTTGCAGGCCGCATATGGAAGAACAGTGATGTAGAAGCTGGGTATTGCTCATGACTTGAAGCATATGGAAGAACAGTGATGTAGAAGCCGGGTATTGCTCATGACTTGAAGCTTTCTTTAGCCGGTAAGAGAGGCTCGCTAGTCTTCCACGAGCAGGTACAGGTACACAATTGCGAGCGGATCTACTTAATTCCACGGGGAGAAAAGCTTAGCTTATTCGTGTCTTGGGTGTGTTAATGTATGATGACTGTAACATGATTATTTCGGGCTAAGCAGCTAGCATTTGAAGATTAGTATTCAGACAAATGGCGTCACGAAGAATAGTTCATTTGGAATCGAATCGATTTCGGGATTTAGCATTTCTGAGTCAAGAAGCACTTGCCTGCCCGAGTAAGTATAGCGCATAGAACAAAGAATCACTTGAAGCGCCCAAAACATTATGCCCGCTGTCCGAATTCGTGTACGTTGACTTAGTTCCTGTTGGAAACTTACGTGCGTTAAAACAGAGCAAAGAGAAGTTAACTGAACAAAAGCTCCGCGTGCAGACATTTTAGAAGGGATAAATATACTTGAATTTTAAAACTTTTGAAAAGTGAAATTAAATGCTAAAATTTGTCAAATTGGCAATCACATCCTTTTGTTAGTTTCCTTCCCAATTTAGCTACTAAATTAGCTAAGGTTGCTTTCTGAATTGTTTTATGTTAGTTATAAAAGTGTTTGAACTCGAACTTAATAAATTCGTGTACTTTGGCTCGCAAGGACTATACTACCTAATATTAACAACTTCCATGCTTCTTTGTAGATATCAATATATATAAAAATTAAGAAAAGCTTAGTTAAGTTCATTTGCCCACTGAGGGTGAGTATTGACTAGACCGAACTCAATTTAGCAATCGAACGAGTCCATTCCGATTGACCACCGATCCAAACCCAAGTAGTCTAGCTTGATCTTTACTTCAGACCTCATTGGTGGGAAAAGTACCCAAAAAGTCATAAACCCATTATATTGGTATTAATTCGATCATAAACTTTTAATTGAATTAATTTAATCATAAACATTTTTCATATTGGTATCAATTCAGTCCATCTGGGCAATTTTAACTAAAAATTATTGACCTAGACGTCGGCGGTCTTACTTGGCACAACTGGCACTGATGTTGACATTCTTTTAATAATTTCTAAAAAAAAAATTCCGTTCCTTTACTTTCCCTTCTCCTTCCGCCGATGGTCAGCACAGGCCATGGTTCGCGAGGCTAGCCTTGCTTGAGTGAGGGTCATTCTCGCCAAATCTGGGGAGGGTAGTCATGCTGACGCTCGCCTTCGCCAACTGTTGTTAGTAGAAAGAAGGGAAAAAAATAAAAAAATGAAAAAAATATCAACAAAATTAAGAAAAATGTCAACGTTAGCATTGATCGTGCCACGTAGGACCACCCGTGTCCACGTTAGCAATTTTCAGTCTAAATTGGGTGGATGGACTGAATTGGTATTAATGTAAAAAGGTTTATGACTAAATTGATCCAACTGAAAAGTTTATAGCTGAATTGGTACCAACGCAATATATTTATGATTTTTTTTTGTACTTTTTCCCCTCATTGGTAGGGGTATGCATTGGTCCAGGTCCAACTCGGGAACCAGACCAACCGGCGAGTTCCCAAGAAGACCAATGCGGTTCTCGATTCCAAAACTTTGAAGCCGAGAATAGTTGGTCCGATTCCCGGTCCTACATAAGGAACCGAAACGTCCAAACTGGACAAAATTTCTTAATTTTCCTTTTTTTTAAAGTAAATTCTAATTAGCAAATTATTTTTTCCTTTAATGCTGAGAAACTCCCACTTATGGGGAAGGAATCACTGGAAACCGGACCAAATCGGTCCGGTCAGATTTCAGGGGAGAACCCGACCCACCCTAATCGGCTCGGCGCTCATTGTCTCCAGGTGCAAACGTACCTCCGCATCTTCCTTAAACCCTTGGCCCCTGCATCTTCCTCTGCAAGCCCAAACTCACTCACGGCCGAGGCACGAAAACATCGACGACAGAGACTCGATGCTGACGCTAGCTCGTCGGACGCGAAGCTCGTCTGTCTCGAAGCTCAGGTTCCTCGTCTCCCCACCTCTCTCTTCTTCCAAATCGCTCCACTCTCCTCCCATCCATCATGGCCCCAACGACGCGGCAACGACGACCCCACCGCCATTCCTCTCCGCCGCCTCCTTCGCGTCCCTGTCCACGGCAGCACAAGCGCCGAAGCAATCGCCTCCGTCCCTGACCCGGGAGGGGAATTACGATGAAGCCACCCCGGCCCGCGCCGTCTGCCCCGGCTGCGGCGTCCACATGCAGGACTCCGACCCTCGGCACCCGGGCTACTTTGCGAAGCCCTCGCCCAAGACCCCGCACTACCGCCTGCTCGATGCCCACCTCGCGCCCGTCGCGCAGGAGCCCGAGTTCTCCGATATCCTGAAAAGGGGCTTCGTCGTCGAGGACGAAAGCCCCGGCGGCGGCGGCGGCACTGATTCGGACGGTAAGCCGGTGGTCTGCGCGCGGTGCCACTCCCTGAGGCACTATGGGAAAGTGAAGGACCCGAGCGTCGAGAATCTGTTGCCGGATTTCGACTTCGATCACACGGTCGGGAGGAAGCTGGCTTCGGCGACGGGGACGCGGTCGGTCGTGCTGATGGTGGTGGACGCGGCCGATTTCGACGGGTCCTTACCGAAGAAGGTGGCGAAGCTGGTTTCGACGACGATTGAGGAGAATTCGACTGCTTGGAAGGAGAAGAAATCGGGGAATGTGCCTAGAATAGTTTTGGTGGTGACGAAGATTGATTTGTTACCCAGTAGCATATCGCCCACCGGCTTCGAACATTGGGTAAGGCAGAGAGCGAAGGAAAATGGGGTGATCAAAATCACGAGTTTGCATATGGTGAGCGCAGTGAGGAATTGGGGGTTGAAGAATCTTGTGGACGATGTCGTTGCTTTGGTTGGGCCTAGGGGGAATGTCTGGGCGATTGGCGCGCAAAATGCAGGGAAGAGTACTTTGATTAATGCAATCGGGAAGCATGTTGAAGGGGGGAAAGTTACCCACTTGACAGAGGCACCGGTGCCCGGTACCACGCTGGGAATAATTAGGGTCGAGGGGATTTTGCCGGGTAAGGCGAAGTTGTTTGATACACCAGGGCTTTTGAATCCGCATCAGATCACAACGAGGCTGACCAGGGAAGAGCAGAAGCTTGTTTATGTCAGTAAGGAGCTCAGACCAAGGACTTACAGAATTAAGGTAAGCATGCTTAGACAAGTAGGATTATGTAGCTACTGCAAGATTTCATTCTCTCTGCAATGAGAAGGAACGTGCATCCGTGTGAATGCGAATATATTTGCGAAGCAATCAACTAAGTGGTCAGTGAAGTGTTAATCTCCATTCTGGATAATGCTAGGTTGGGAATTCTTTTGAGCTTCTTTAAAGGGCTAGTTATTTATTTTGTGTAAGGTCGATGTGCTATCTGAACAGTGCAAGACCTTTGACGAGCATTTGCTACTTTGGAGAAAACAGTGTCGTGTGATGAATGTTGTATGTCTACCCTTTTTCCCGCTAAGCATTATGTCTTCGTTGCGGTTGTCTTTATTTTTAGTCGACTAATTGAAGGTGTTAGTGTGGTAATGCTTACCCTAGTTGTTGCCAATTGATTGAAGTTGCTTACGATTTCTGTGTCATTGAATTAACCAAAGCAAGCAGAAACCATTCACTTGCTTAGGGTCTTGACATGACACTTAATCAAGTTTGCATCATGCATCTAAGGTTCGTGTGTTTCACTTTTTGTCATGACAGGCAGGTCATTCGATTCATATTGCTGGGCTCATGAGGCTGGACATTGAAGAATCATCTGTAGATTCAGTTTATGTTACTGTATGGGCGTCTCCCTATCTCCCATTGCACATGGGGAAAACAGAAAATGCACATGCAATGGTAGATGACCATTTTGGTCGTCAATTGCAGGTAGAGCTTTCATTTAGAAGCCACTTTCTTTGACAATTTTTTTGCGAAAAAGAGTACTTTACTTTTACTTTGAAGTCTTGCTGGACCAATTACAAATTGAAAAATAGTTGATGGTTTCTGAAGCAAGTTGAGCTCTATGAGCCAATTTAAACATGTCTGGAATTGATTTTTTTGGTCTTTTATCTTCTTCTTCATCTTTGTTTCTTGTTTGATGCAAAAACCACATGAATGACCTTAATCACATTTTTAATTTGGCCCCACTTCACGTTCTTGGCATCTGGCTGGGATGCTTCTAAGTCTTCATTTCTGCCCATACATCTTCTGTATCTTGTTATTATGTTGCAGAGACAACGCTGATTTTTGTATTTGAGTGCACTGTTTTTTTGGAAATTTAATGAACTCGAGTCTGTTTTCCTCTTCCACCTTGCATGCTAGTGTTAAGCTCATGCGAGGGCAGCAGCTCCAGTATTTTGGACGTGGATCCTCTACACACCACAGCGCTCCCATGAATGTCCCAATATATCTTAACCATTGATGCATATCTATATTTACATACATCAACGAATCGAGAATTGGTTGAGACACTAATGGGAGCGCTGTGCGCAATAGAGGATCTCCATCCCTTGATTTTATTGCAAGCTAGTTTTTAGGTACAATTTTTCTGACCATCTTATGAATGCCTTTGCCAGCCACCAATTGGTGAAAAACGAGTGGAAGAGCTTGGACAATGGGTGAGAAGGGAATTTCGTGTAAGTGGTAACAGCTGGGACGCAAGTTCTGTGGATGTTGCAGCTGCAGGTCTTGGGTGGTTTGCCATTGGAATAAAAGGAGAGGCACTCTTAGGGGTTTGGACATACGACGGAGTCGATGTCATCCTCCGCAACTCACTAATTCCCCATAGATCCCAGATATTTGAGGTTGCGGGATTTACGGTTTCCAAAATCGTCTCAAAAGCGGACCAGGCTATGAATAAGTCAAAGTGCCAGAGTGAAGAGAAAGTGAAACCAAGTAATCCTGAAAAAGCTGTACCTGTTAAGTTATCATCATCGACCTCCAACACAAGCTCAAATGCTCACGGTAATTTAGTGTAACAAGAAATTTTTTGAAAGGTTTTGGAAGGACCAGTTGGAAATACTTCATGGACTTGGGTCTTCAAGCGGGGCCATATGCTCAAGCAGCCTAGCAAGACTAGGGTCATCGGAGTTCAGTTGTATCTTCTCACTGGAAGTGGCAATTGTGGTGGAATAGAAGCGGATTTTGCAGAGAATTTGACGCCAATTGAATAGAGGAATACTCTGTTGCAACAGATGTGTCGTGCCTATTGACTTGTTGGCTGAAACAAGCTGCCGATGGAATCCATTCATGAAGTTAATGGCCAACCGCCAATAAGATCAATGCTTCAACCGAAGTTGTGATCTTAGTCATGGAATAAGAAGTTGACGCCATCTGATCTAGCAACAAAAGGTGCACTTCTGATACATCTGTTTTGTTTCAAGGACTTGTGTGACAGAAATCGATGGCACATATGGAAGCACAAAATCTTGTTTCTTCCGTTTGGTGGACTGACCATGAGGTTCTGTTTATCAGGAGACCTTTTCTTTTCTTCTGCGTGTGCTTGGTTATAGGTGATTTGGTTTTTGTTTGATTTGCCCTCCAATCGAACTTTTTCTTTGGTCGGACCACGTCAAACAGGATTGCCTGGAAAGTACAAACGCATGAAATAATGAAAAGACTTCGTTGAACATTTTAAGTACAGAACTGCATTATACTTCAAGATGACATCAGAAAATAAAAAAAACTTTAATGCAGAGAGTCAAAAGTCGGATAAGTGGGTGATATCTCCCATCACCCCGGCCACATAATTTCTGCGACGCTGCTGCCTCGATCGCTACGTAACAATCGATCTCCTGTAAAAATCATAACCATGGTCCACTTGCGCTCACGATCGTCGTGTCGGCTTGCACAAATCCGGTGTGGGAGTTGGTCAAGTCAGATTATTGATACCGATGTTACAGCAAAAGAGAAAACTACTAGTTGGAGATGACAGAAAAGGGAAGTGCAGCGTAAAAGTTGTGAAGGGTTAAAAATTTAAAATGATGCAACTTCTCCAATCCAACAAACTCACGAAGCCAGTCGTTCAGGAAGCCACCCTCAAAATGATCACTTGTTCATCGACAAGCAACGAGGCTCTTCAATGCAGAAGCAGGCTCATTTCATTGGAGAAGCAGAGTCGAAGCAGGCTCATTTCATTGGATAAGCAGAGTCGATCGACCTAAAATATTCAGCTGACCAATTTTTGTTTGATAACACACTTATAAAGAGGAAATATTTCATGTTGTAAAATATTACGTTGCGAGTATATAATAGAGAGAATAAAGATTAAATAGAGAAAGTAAATAAATACCGAAGATATATATTTTCTCTTTTCATTCCGTTCTGAATTCTCTTACACAATAACCAAAACTAAACTCCTATTTATAAGAAAACAAGAATGTACAAATCATTAATGTCAATGTATTTAATACATATGTTAAATAGGGAGATGAACATTCATTGGAGATGTATGTAGAATGTAGGTTACAAATATACCATAATGGGTACATTGAATATTCATTCATGTACGTAAGTTACAAATGTACCATAATAGGTACATTGAACATAATGAATATTCATTCGTGTATTTCATAACACTCCCCCTTGAATATTCATTGTATTCATTATATTATGAATGTGCATTGAATGATATTGTTTCATTAAAAACCTTAAGCCGGAAAAATCCAGTAGGACAAAAAACTAGACAAAAGGGAAAAAGAGTACATAACACAAATTTTAAGATCTCTCCCTTTTATAGATGCATAAATTGCCTCGTTAAAACTTTAAGCAAGAAAAACCCTGTGGGAAAAAACCAGACAGAAAGAAAAAGAGTGCAATGCATAATTCATAATATCTCCCCCTCAATTTGAGCTATATAGCCACTGTTAGGGCTAGTTAATCTTGCATCTTATGAACTCGCCGCATACTAATGTCATATACTAACTTCTCAAAAGTTGACGTTGGCAATGATTTGATAAAAAGATCTGCAAGATTATTTATGGATTGAATCTGCTTAACATCAATTTGTCGACTTTCTTGGAGTTCGTGAGTATAGAAAAATTTCGACGAGATATGCTTGGTCCTATCACCGTTGATATATCTTCCCCTAACTTGGGCAACACAAGCAGCATTATCTTCACAAATTATAGTGGGAGAATTTGTAACCGATGTTAAACAACAAAAATTGTAAATATGTGTTATAACGGAGCTTAACCAAACACACTCTCTTCCAGCTTCATATAAAGCAATAATCTCACAGTGGTTGGAAGATGTAGCTACTAGTAATTGCTTCGTAGAACACCAAGAAATGGCGGTGCCGTTATAACAAAATAAATAACCGGTTTGAGAGCAAGCTTCATGTGGATCAGATCTATATCCAGCATCATAATATCCAACTAAACTAGAGGTAGTGGAATCATTGGAATAATATAATCCCAAATCTATGGTTCCTCGGAGATAACGAAAAATATGTTTAATTCCATTCTAGTGTCTCCGAGTTGGCTCAGAACTAAAACGTGCCAATAAATTTACTACAAAAGTGATGTCTGGTCTCGTATATTGTGCCAAGTACATCAAAAGCCCCAATTGCATTGAGATATGGTACTTCAGGACCAAGTATCTTTTCATCAGATTCTCTAGGACGAAACTGATCCTTTTGGGGATCTAGAGACCTTACAACCATAGGAGTACTCAATGGGTGAGCCTTGTCCATGTTGAAGAGTTTAAGTAATCTTTCAATGCATGTTGATTGATGGACGATTATTCCATTTGCTCTATGCTCGAGCTCTAGACCGAGATAAAGTTTGGTTTTATCCAAATCTTTAACTTCAAATTCCCTTTTCAAATACTCAACAGTTTTAGCTAACTCTTCTGGAGTTTCAATTAAATTTATATCGTCAACATAAACTGCTATAATAGCAAATCCGATTTCTGATTTCTTAATAAACACACATGGGCAGATAGGATCATTCATATACCTTTCCTTAATTAGGTACTCATTTAGGCGTTGATACCACATACGACTATATTGCTTTAACCAGTACAAAGATCTTTGTAATTTTATTGAGAATAAGTTGCGAGGAGTGCATGCATTAGGCATTTTGAATCCTTTGGGAATTTTCATATAAATATCCGAGTCTAATGAGCCATATAGATATGCCGTGACAACGTCCATAAGATGCATTTCCAATCTTTCAGAGAGTACTAAGCTAATGAGAAAACGAAATGTAATCATATCCATCACAGGTGAATATGTCTCATCATAATCAATCCGAGGTCTTTGGGAGAATCCTTGGGCAACGAGTCGTGCTTTATACTTAACAACCTCGTTTTTCTCATTTCGTTTCCGGACAAATACCCATTTATATCCAACGAGCTTTACATTATCGAGGATGCGAGTTATAGGTCCAAAAACCTCTCGTTTGGCAAAGGAAGCTAATTCAACCTTAATTGCTTCCTTTCATTTAGACCAATCTTGCCTTTGACGGTATTCAATAATAGATTGCAGCTCACAATCATCATCCATAATTTTATCAGCAACCAAGAATGTAAAAGCATCATCAATGATGATTTCATTCCAATCCCAAATCTCATTACAATATGTAATGGAATTCTCAATATTCCTAGGGTTGGTGATCTTTTCATGGGTTTGTGCCTCTTCAGGGGCAATAAGCTCTTTGGAAGTAAGCACAACACCAAGCTCTTCTGGAGCAGATTTATGATTCTTTCACCTTCGTTTTCGAGGAATAGTGTTTTTTGATCCTATCGATCTATTGCGTTTCTGTGGGGGATTTTGATCTATTTAGCTTGTCCTTCGGGAATAGCTATCCTAGCTGGAGCATTTGTAGCTGGAATATGAGACTTCATTATCTTAGCAGCATCATTAAATGCGTCAAGAAGTCTATTGGCTATAGCTTGTAAATGGATTATGCGTTGCACCTTGTTTTCACACTCAGGAGTTCTTAGGTCTAATTGAGATAAATTTTTCTCATTCCAGGAGAATACCTTAACTAGTTTTTGCTTTGCAGCCATATCAGTTTTAGGTGTCCCAATTGATGAAAACATAGTCTCGTTGAAATGACAATCTGCAAATCTGACAGTAAAAAGATCACTAGTAGTCGGTTTTAAGAACCTAATGATGGACGGTGAAGTAAACCTAACATTAATGCCCAAACGGCGTTGGGGACCCATTTTCGTTCTTTTTGGTGGTGCTTCAGGCACTTGTACTGCACAACCAAATGTGTGTAAATGTGAAATATCAGGTTCGTAACCAAAAACC
Organism: Syzygium aqueum; assembly: GCA_031216185.1. Classification (NCBI taxonomy): domain Eukaryota; kingdom Viridiplantae; phylum Streptophyta; class Magnoliopsida; order Myrtales; family Myrtaceae; genus Syzygium; species Syzygium aqueum. The sequence continues at coordinate 34,271,130 of CM062232.1, forward strand.
ATTTGAAAGAGAGATTGTAAGAGACTAGCAGTGGGGCACAATCTTGTTAGTGCTGCCGCATGCAAAACTACATGACCCCATGCTGTATCGTTGAGATTTGTTCTCAATAATAGAGCGTGGGCAATGATTTGGATATGTTTAATCAAGGACTCTGCTAATCTATTTTGAATATGAACATATGCGACCGGGTGCTCAATCTCGATTCCGAGTGAAGCACAATACGTATCAAAACTCTTTGATGTAAATTCATCAGCATTATTCATCCTTATGCTTTTAATTAAATAATCAGGGAATTGTGCCCGGAGCTTTATAATCTACGCAAGTAAACGTGCAAATGTGACATTACACGTAGATAATAGACAAACATGGGACCATCTACAGGATGCGTCCACTAATACCATAAAAATATCGAAATAGTCCACTTGGCGGTTGTATTGGTCCACAAATATCACCCTAAATTCTTTGTAGGAATAAAAGGGGATTCAAGATTAACCTTTGTTATAGAAGGTTTGGTAATGAGTTTTCCTTGTGAACAAGCTTCACAATTATTATCTTTGGACAACAATACCTTTGTATCCTTTAAAGGGTGCCATTTTGTATTATGGATTATTCTACGCATCATTGAAGCGTCAGGGTGACCAAGGCGATCATGCTATAATCCAAACTGATTAGGGTTTACCAATCTCCGGGATATGGTGGCGTAGGTTTCAACGGCCTTAATCATGACACAATATAAACCCATAGAAGAAGCTTCTAGCTTCTCATGGATGGTCTTCAGGCCCATCTTATAAGAGGTAATGCCAATATATTCTTTATTTTGCTCATAAATAGTCTCAATATGATACCCATTACGGCGTACGTCTTTGAAGTTAAGCAGATTTCTTTTTGATCTATTGCTTAGAAACGCATCCTTAATACGCAAGATGGTGCCTTTTGGCAAAACAATTGTGGCATTCCCGAAACCATCAATAATCGGAAGAGGAACTAATATTGTATGGACATGTGTTTTATGCAATGTTATACTCGAGAAAAAGCGTCTACTACGAAATATGGTACGTGTTGATGCACTATCAAGCAAACAAACAATCTTCCTTTTTCTCGGTATTGTCCATTTGCATTTATGTTGACAACTTCACGTGTCAAGTATCATAAACTTTTCATATTAGTTATAGGGTCAAATAAAATTTCAAAATAATAAATATTATATCAGGTTCATAAGCATTTCATTCATAACCATATTAAAGAACAATAAAAGGTAATACATTTAAAGAAAAACAACTAGAAAAGAAATTATTAGAATCATAAAATTCGAAGTCTAAGTTATCATCCACGAGTTTAATGCTTCATTAAAGTAATTAAAGATCCTCAAAGAATCAGAGACATCCACGGATGCATTTGCTACTTCAGGAGCAAGAGGAGTACTACCGACAGAGATATTGTTGGCCTCAACAGTGGTTATGGCAGTAAGATTAATTTCAATGGCGTGAAATTCACTACCCTTGCCCCTATTTTTTAAAGATGCCTGGTATAGAACAATAAAGTGCTTTGGCATACAACAAGTACGTGACCAATGCCCAGTCATGCCACAACGGTGGTAAATACTTTTATTAGTCAACTTGCTTGGTTTCTTTTCTTTGTCATGATTCGAGCCAAATTTAGATTTCCTAGGGCTGTTAAATTTCTTGCCACCCCTTCGAGGATTATGTTCTCACCTGCGCTTATAGTCTTTAAAATGGCCAGTATTTTTCTCAGAGTTAGCATGTGCTTCAGGCAATGCTTTTGAGCCAGCAGGTCTAAGATCATGATTTTTGAGCAGCAATTCATTAGTTTGTTCAATAGTGAGGAGCACAGAAATTAATTCAGAGTATGTAGTAAAGTGACGCTGCCAGTATGTTGCAATATAATATTCAAAGCATGAAAGGTGGAGAAAATTTTCTCTAACAGTTCCGCATCAGTGAGCTTGATACCGCATAACTCAAGCCGAGAAACAATATCAAATAAAGCAGAGTTATAGTTAGACACTAATTTAAAATCTTGCAACTTGAGATTTTGCCAGTCATATGGTGCTTGAGGGAGGATATCGGTCTTGGTATGATCATACCTATCCTTCAACCTCTTCCACAAGGTCTGAGAGTCTCGAACGGATAAATATTGAGCCTGCAGACTCTCATGCAAATGATGATGAATAAAACTCAGTGCATTTGCTTTATCTTTTGCATTAGAGGTTCCGTCTTATGTAATTGCATTAGCGAGACCTTGCCCTTGGATGTGCATTTCCATGTCACGGCACCAGGATGGATAATTATTTCCACTCACTTTCAAGATGTGGAATTTGGGCTTTTCCATATTTGTCATAATTCTTACAAAAAAAGAATGAATCCTTAAATTAATTAGAAGGATTTCCAAATATCCACTGTCACTTCAGGAGTAAAATGATACTTTTAGATTTGAAATTGGTTTCAAGCCAAGAAAAAGAAAAATGAAGAATTGATAGAAGAAGATGAAGTAGAAGTTGATTAAGGAAAATAAAGAGAACACTTACCTTGCAAAAATTATTTACTTAGTCGATAGATCTTCGTGCTGATAACGTGTTGTATGGTATTGCGTTGCAAGTATATAATAGAGAGAATAAAGATTAAATAGAGAAGTAAATAAACACCGAAGATATATATTTTTTCTTTTCATTCTGTTCTGAATTCTCTTACATAATGATCAAACTAAACTCCTATTTATAAGAAAACAAGAATGTACAAATCATTAATGTCAATGTATTTAATACATATGTTAAATAGGGAGATAAATATTCATTGGAGATGTACGTAGAATGTAGTTACAAATATACCATAATGGGTACATTGAATATTCATTCATGTATGTAGGTTACAAATGTACCATAATAGGTACATTGAATATAATGAATATTCATTCATGTATTTCATAACAAATGCTATAAAATTTTTGCTATAGATGAGTGTTTTTACTACACCTAATTTATTTTACTTCACATGAGAATAGTTACCTAAATAATGAGAACGTTTACTATAAAAAAAGCAGTTTTTACTGAAGGAATAGGCAGCCTGATCAGCAAGTCGTAAAATGAACGGACCGAATTGCTTGTAATTTTTTTTGGCGGTAAAAGATTTAACCTCATGGTTAGACCACTCAGCTGTATAAGTTTCCTATCACCCATTGGGCGAAAGGTATCGCATCATTTTGTATTAATTCGTGACTAGATACCTAGCTCGCGCTTTTGCGGGGGCACATACTTGTATCTGCAGCTTTGAATACCTAAATAGCAAAACTAAATTCCTAACAATGTTTTGGACTTTGGAATATAAAATCAAGGTCGCACCAGAAAATTACAACAAGGTAACAAATTCAGAAAATTTATTGTAAGGCCGCAGAAAAGTAAAAACCTCAATAGTAAGAAGACATGTTAGGGATGAATGGTTCTTTTTTTCACAGCATCATTTTTTCATCGTTGCTTGATGTTGTAGTTATTGATGAATGAGGTATTTCGTAAAAACTCCCACCATTGTCCCATTCCAGAGGCTTGTGTTGATGAGACTGAAAAATAAATGCTGAAAATGTAAGTAGTAAATTTTAAATGCCGATAACCGTAACTCTTGAAAATTGATACAGAAGTTGTGTTGATGATAATTGCATATCAATGGTTGAATATTGATATTTTTTTAACGGAAAGCAGAAGAATGATCATTATCGATCAGTTTTAGCAATATATTAGCAATACTTCACTTGTCGTTATTTTTTTTTTATCGAGTGAATTAAGTAACCCCTTCCTCCTCCCTTACTACCACAATAAGTTGATTGTTCATTTAGTTGAGTCTAAAGGTGTATTTGATATTCAATTAAGTGCTAACGACTAAAAATTTCGGCACTTAACGATATTAATCTTATTAGATAACCCTATATAGAATTTTTTTTTGTTTTTACCCTATATAGAATTGACTTAAATGATTTAATTAAGTTAAAAACTACTCAATTCGGTAAGCAAGAAAGGAGTTATTTAATTCCTTCAATAGAATGATAATTGCAAGTAATTAGAATCTTACCAAACATATTGACAAAACCTACCAATAATGATATTTTTCCATATTCGGTAAAAAATTAACAATATTCAACTATCAATTTTTATTTTTTAATATCATCAAATGACTCTTTAATTCAATTTTCAACACTCCAGCAATTAATGTTTCAATTTTAATAAACAGGACCTAACGCCAAATGCTAATTAAGGTTTACGAAACAAGTTTAATTTCACTAATCGCCGAATTTTCAATTTTTGGCACTTAATTTGGTTACCAAACAGGTCCTCAATTTTGGCTAAGTTAAATTCGAGATCATATCTTTTTTCTATCAAATCTTTAAAGTATATTCGAAATATATCTCTGGCTAGGTAATAGGATTTCTTTCTTTTTAGTTTCAAGTTCGTTGGATTTTTCATTCAAAGAACCAAAAATGTTCAAAAGAAATTAGAGAGATTTTTCACGTCCTAATTTTGGGACAAATTCAAAAAAGAAAAAAACACAAACTTTACTTTCAGTGACAATTTCGACACTTTCGTTTTGTCTTATTAAAAAAATGCAAACTTTTACTTGAGTCCCAAATTTAGCTCTCGAAATGTGAAATTTTCAAAAATTGTACTAGCCAGATTTGAAATTTCAGTGAAAGTTTGTGATTTTTTACGAGATAAAAAATAGTACGAACCAAAATTATCACTCAAGATAAAATTAGCGCCCTTTTTTTTTTCTTGGAATTGGGCCCCTAATTTTATGTAGATCTACCTTCTTCTAAAGAGCTATGAGGCCATGTCTTCTTATCCATAATCATTTGTTAACAACATCCCTCACGAATCTCCTCCCAGTAAGAATTTTAATCGGCTGCGACGCCAGCATTCCTGACCATCACGATTTATCCATCGTTTTTCTCCCAAAATCACACGGGCGTGGCGGGTCTCTACCCAAGCCCCCCTGCTCCGGCGAGCACCCAACCACAACCCCCACCCCACCCACCGCGGCGGGCCCCACAGGGGCATTCCCTCCCTCCTCCGGAGGAAAAAATCCCCGAAAAATTTTGGGGAGTTTTTCCCGCTCATCTTTCAAACTCCGCCCCTTGAAGACTTCCCCGAAATCGAGGAACGAGATTGAAAAAGCTCCTCCCTTTTCGTCTCCCCGCCCGTTCCCTCCCCTCCCCTCCCGCATCGCTTCCCCTCGCCACCCCCTCCTCCGATCCCTCTCTAGCGCCTCCGCCTCCGCCTCCGCCTCTCTCTCTCTCTCAAGACCGTCGCGGCCGGCCGGAGAATGCCGAGCAAGCGGAAGTCCGGGGCTTGCGGGGCGGCGTCGTCCGCCTCCGCCAAGAGGGGGAAGGCGGAGAAGCCAAAGGAGGCGCCTGCGGAGGAGCTGGAGCAGCAGCAGAAGCTCCAGCTCAGCGGCCAGGTGAAGGAGGGGATCAATGTTGCCGACGAGGCGCTTGCCAAGAAGGGCGTCGCTCGTGCCACCGCCGATGGCGGCGGCGATGGGGAGGAGTCGGAGTGCCGGTTCGTCGGGGCTCCGATCCCGAACGAGGAGGCTCGCCAGAAATGGCCGAAGCGCTATCTTGGATTGGGCAAGGTAGCCTTTCTTGTGTGTTTTTTTTTTTTACTCTTCTTTTTATTCGTTCTTCTCTCGAATCTGATTCAGCTCAGTGACTTGCCATTGGGTTTTAGCGCTGGTTTTGTTTCTGCTCCTTGAAAAAGCGTTGCTTTAGGGTTCAGAATGAGCGTGCTGTGAACTGTTGTGTGGCTTGCAACGGTAGATGAATTCTTTTCACATAGGGTGGGTTTGGGAATTGTTGGTAGGTCCATTGGAGTGAGCTGAGTTCAGTAGGATAATAATGGGTATTTACACCGAGTCTTGTTTAGAAATACTGTCGATCTAATTAGCAAAAAAAAGAATAACACAATGGGTTGGGTTACAAACGTTGCAGCTGTAGCTAATGCCTTGAGCCAAATGTAGTGCCCGACATTGAGCCTTTTTGCGTTTGTAAGTGTGTCGAAGACTTACGTTTGTAAGTGTGTCCAAATCAGAAGCTAGAGCTAGAAGTGTTTCTTTGCAACCTAGACTCGTAGTTCTACTGCTGTAGAGAAGGATGTTTAGAGAAGATATGATTTTTGCACTTAGTATCACTGAGACTCTTGCATTTGTCTTTTAAGTACTTAAAAGTAGGCTCGAATTGACTTTATGGTTTGTCAGAATGCTCTCATCCATTGTCATTTACACTGTCAAGACTAGAATCATTAGACATAGGAGGCATCTATCATTTGTGGAAGGTATTGAAGCTTATTTCTGATGAAGTTTTGTACTCCCAAGTTGCTCATTAAGGTGATTACTCATCAGTTCCTTGGTGCAAGTGTTGATCATTTGATCTGGAGGATTGTTAGCTAAACTAAACTAGCTAATGAAACCATGGCATTTGTTCATGACGGGAGAGTCAGTCAAAACAGAGGAACCTTTGCACTTGCTTTAGAAATAATTAGTCTCAAACCAATGACTTTTGCCATGCCAAGTTCACATTCCAGCTTCCAGCTCTCTGGTGTGTGGAGAAATAACGGAAACATTGGACAAGGTCATCTACTTAAAGGCAATGAACCCTTGCTGCCATTCTACATTACCACACAAGAGATTATCGACATGCACTTTCTTTTGTTGCTTTGAATATTCCTTTTCTTCTCTCCGCTCGTATTGATCTTTTATTATATTACTCATGTTGATATATGTCCATGGTGCCTTTTCTATCTTGCAGAAGAAAAAAGTGGTCAATGTAAACAGCAATAAAGAGTAAGATTAGATTTGAATACCTGCTTATTTTTTCTGAGATAGGGTAAACTTCCTTTCCTTGTCAATAATATTATTTCCTAGACATTCTAATACAACATTTGATTTGTAGAGGGGAGAACTCTGAAGAAATTATTCAAGCGAAGTGCCACTACATGAAGGCTAATGTCGATGGGGTTTGCTATGACATTGGTGATGATGCCTATGTGAAGGTTAGTTATTTAACATTTCTTTCCAAAATTGCAACTATACATATTTTGCGGTTATATGGCATCCGGCTAGTGGAATGAAACGTTTGTCCATAGAAACGAATTTTGTTCTAGCAATGGTTTTATTATAGCTTCCATGACAACTTGTTTCTTGCAAGTTTAAAATTGCACTAATGTAAAATGATTTAAAGGATTCTACTTATGGTTGAATTGTATAACTTGAAATATGCGATGCATCAATCCAATACTTGATATGGATGTAAGGGATGTGGTTTTGTTTGAAGATTCATTCAAATATCGTTTGAATCAAGGGAGTAATATAGCAGTCGTGACAATTGACCTGTCAATCAGGGCGTGCTAGTCTTATGCAAAGATGAGATAGATCTCTAGTACACCATAGATTACCACCAGCAACCCAGTTGCATAAAGCTTGGCATCGCACACTCTAAATCTAGATTGTTATTCATTTTTTATGTTATTTGTACAGTCAAAGATGAGATATAGCACTTTTGTTTGGTGTAAACCTTTCCAATGCATGCTACTCGTACACTTTTATTTTTAGGGATAAGTAAAAGAGTGGGAAGGGGTGGCCAACGTGTGATGCTTACGTTTAATCTCTATTATTAGGTTGATCAGAAATAATTGACACACTTAGTTAAGTTGTATTGATGCGGTATATGCATCATCAAACTTACAAGTTTGTTCATAGGTGACTTGAGCATTTCACCAAAATTTTGTTTGATGTAATTAAAGTGTTTCGAAGGTACTTGTTTGAATTCCCAAGTTTGTTCACAGGTGACTTAAGCATTTGACCAAAATTTTGTTTTGATGTAATTGAAGTGTTTAAAAGGTACTTGTTTGAATTGTCTCATAAATTGTACTACACGTATGGTGATATATGGAAAAAAAACAGTGAATGCAACCGAGTTCATTTTCATTCAAAACTATACGCACGTTTTATATCCTTGGTTCTCATCACTTTCACTGGGATTTTGTTACGGAGGCCAGACTCTGAGGATTGTGTCACATAGTTGGAGAGTTAGGTAGTTGCAAAGTCATAGTTTTCCAGCTTTTGTTGAGCTGAATGTTACCATTAAAGTGCATTAAACTTCCAGTTATTTATTTGGTCTAAGTTCCACACAATCTTCTCCTTCAAATGCTAAAGCTAAAATCTCTTAGCAGTGATTTTAGTACAAACCTTTGATTCTATTTTCTAGGATTGTATTTTTCTCTATGAACCTCAGATTTTGATTGTAAATTTATTTGTCAGCTAATTTTATATGTATTCCTTATCTTTTGGTCTCCTTGAGGGAGCTTTGATACAAAGGTACTTCAACTATATGAAAATATCTTATGATCGATAATTTACCAGATAATGGCTCAGTAACTAATTGTAAATCGCCATTTATCAATTGTGATACCACCATAAGAACTTTTTTTGGCTGGTACCATAAAAACTTCATTGATGACTCTTTTGCTCATAAAATTTAGGCTGGGGAAGGGGAGGACAACTATATTTGTAAGATCGTGGAATTGTTCGAGGCAGTCGATGGCTCATTTTATTTTTGTGCGCAATGGTATTACAGAGCTCGAGATACAGTAAGTATGTTCATAATCTTTTGTTATGCTCTTATCGGCTTTATGATTATCTTATGTTGTTCTTTACTTGTAACAGGTCATCAAGCAATTGTCTTACCTAATTGATGATAAGCGTGTCTTCTTCTCAGAGATACGCGATGACAATCCTTTAGAATGCCTCGTCGAGAAGTTGAACATTGCTCGAGTGCCTCTCGATGTATGTTTGACATAAGTTTCTGCAGATTGAATCGTTCTTAGGAATATCGCAATATTAATTTGATTCTGATTTGTAGGCTAATTTGGATGCAAAAAGAGCGGCAATTCCATCATGTGACTATTATTGTGATACTTTGTATCTACTACCTTACTCAACATTCAAACACTTGCCTACAGGTATGCTTTTCTTTTTGGATACCCATGTTCCCATAAATGTTTTCTCCTCATTAATTAGATAAAAACATGATAGGGCATTCATAATTATCATTGCATCTGATTTTTTTGTTTTTTTTTATGGGATCGGTACCTGATGCCTTATTTTATGTTGCAGATCATAAGGTGGATGGCTGCGAGACTTCATCAACCATTTCAAGTGATGATGTTGACATGGCTGGTACAACATGGGAGGTGAACTCCAAGGAGATTTCGCAAAAGAACAACAAGGGGGAGGTGACATTACTAGATATGTATTCTGGTTGTGGTGCAATGTCCACGGGTTTATGTCTTGGAGCAAATCTTTCTGGTTCGAATCTTGTCACGGTACGCATTTTGTAAACTTTGTCTTAGTAAAAGGTTAGTATGCACTACTTATGCATTCTTTATTTCATTGTTCATAGAGGTGGGCTGTTGACATGAACGAACATGCATGCAATAGTTTGAAACTGAACCACCCGGAGACAGAGGTATAACCTTTCTTTTTGGTTGATGAATATATTAATTTTTCCTATCCGCATATCTTCTGATAGCATTGTACTGTTGACTATTATCGTAAAATCAGGTGAGGAATGAGTCTGCAGAAGATTTCCTCTTGCTGTTGAAGGAGTGGCAGAAATTGTGCATGCAATTTCACCTCATTGAAAGTGATGGTCAGCAGCTGCCATATGCTGATTTATTTAGCGTGGACGATGAAATAAGTGATGAGGAGGAAGATAGTAACGATGATGATGGGGGTAGTGATGGTGAGGTGTTTGAAGTAGAGAAGGTTCTGGCAATTTGTTATGGAGATCCTAAAGAGAAGGGAGACAGAGCATTGTACTTCAAGGTACTTAAAATAATGAATTCAACTTGCCGAACTTGGACATTTATTGTTTAATAGCTTCATCCATTTTTTCTTCTTCTTAGTCCTTGATTATGCATAGTACTTAGAATGCAAACCTTTTCGTTGTAGACGATTCTTAGTCAACGATAATGATAAGTTGATGAATTTGGTGGTTTAATAATTCTTTATGTATGTCTTACAACCCCATGATGCTATAATTCGATCATGATGCTTCTTTGTGTACTTTAGCATGTAATTTAAATTGCATAACCTAGTATCCTAGCAGTGTGATTCTTTTCTAGTGCTTCAGATAATTTTGAGTCTCGTCATTTTCTTGCAGGTTTCATGGAAAGGTTATGGTCCTGATGAGGACACTTGGGAGCCAATTGAGGGATTAAGGTAGGCACAATGATAAAACAAACTTGATATGAAAATCCTAAGTACCGCATCTCTAACATAGTGTCTTTGTGTCAGCAACTGTTGTGAAAAACTAAAGGAATTCGTAGTTGAAGGTCACAAATCAAGGATTTTGCCTTTGCCAGTGAGTATTTCATTTCCAATGTTTTTTTCTTTTTGCTTCTTGTCATGTATCCTCTGGATGAACCTACTCCATTGATGGCCTCTGCATACACTTTACAGGAGAAGCCTTCCTTTGATTTAGGAGACTTATCTCTTTGTATCATCATTTATTATTTCATACTAGATATTTCCTTTGATTTAGTGTGCTCATTGTACTTGATTACAAAGAAACAATCACCTTAAGAGTTTCTTTGCTTGGCTGACTTTTTCAGGGGGATGTAGATGTGGTCTGTGGTGGACCGCCCTGTCAAGGAATAAGCGGTTTCAACCGTTTTAGAGATAAGGACAATCCTTTGGCTGATGTGAAAAACAAGCAACTTCTTGTGTTTATGGAAGTTGTAGAGTTTTTGAAACCAAGGTTTGTTTTGATGGAGAATGTGGTGGATCTAGTTAAATTTTCTAATGGTTTCTTGGGGAGGTATGCACTTGGTCGTTTAGTGCAAATGAACTATCAAACAAGATTGGGTATGATGGCCGCAGGAGCTTACGGGCTTCCTCAATTTAGAATGCGTTGTTTTCTTTGGGGTGCTCGTCCCAGTGAGGTAAACTTGTATATGCACCTATGTCTCAGATAAAAGAATCTTAAACTTGTCTGTCTTTATAATAGGATTCGAAAGAATTTCACTCATTGGTTTTTATTTGATGCTTTAGAAGCTGCCCCAGTACCCATTGCCAACACACGATGTTGTTGTTAGAGGTGTCATTCCTCTAGAATTTGAGGTATCGGTTTCTGTGTTATAATGTGTGATTTACTAAGGTGTGGTCTGAAATTTCCTTGAAATAAAATCAGATGCACACTGTTGCCTATGATGAGGGCCATTCATACGAATTGCAAAAGAAATTGCTACTGGAGGATGCAATCTCTGATCTTCCACCTGTATGTATCTGTCATCCTAATGTTGTTTTTAAAGCTTTGATGGATTGTAATTTTGATGGATTTCAATTGATTTAGGTTGGAACTTATGATGGAAGAGATGAAATGTCATATGAAAAGGTTCCACAGACAGATTTTCAACGTTTCATTAGATCAAGTGAAAAAGGTGAATAGCATTTTTTTTATTTCCCTGTATATAGAACATTAAATGCAAAACACTTTAATAACTAAGCAGCTTTATGTGGTACTATATTTGATTTCAAGTTTCTGTACATGTATACATGTTAGATGGATGTGAATAGATTGTAGTGTAGTCCACGAGTAGATAGACATTCTTAGATGCCATTGTTTAACCATCTTTGCCTTAAAAGTAACTTTAACTAGTGGTTTCGTGACATGCATGAGACTCTAGCTTAAATTATAGAAGCTCTTAAAGATGAGCATTTTGAAAATTGTGTTGATACAAGATTGATATTTATGTTGCTTGATGGGCTCTCCCTCTTTTATTGCCTTAGAGGCTAGGGTGGCATGCTAGTAGGAGTCAATTGAGATGGGTCTAGTTTAAGGGGAAGTGAGCTTAGAAGGATGTTTCTGATCACTAAGATTTATTGATTGAAGCTTTTGCGCATTTTGGGCTGCTTAACTAAATTAAGTGTTCAATTCTAGTTTTTCCTTTTCTTTCTTCTCTAATCCTGAAATTTTTACAGAAATGATGGGGATCACAGACAACTCTGTGGATTCAGATCGATTACTCTTTGATCATCGACCACTTGAATTGAATTCAGACGACTATGAACGTGTTTGCCGTATACCAAAGAAAAAGGTTTTCTTTCTTTTCTTGCGTTCATAAAAGTCAACATGTTTGTAATCTATTGTATTCGAAGCTCTACTGTTTGCTGATTGTTTCGTGAATTTTGCGAAGGGTGCAAATTTTAGGGATTTGCCTGGTGTTCGTGTGCGTCCGGACAACAAAGTTGAATGGGACCCTGATGTTCCCCGGGTTTATTTGGACTCAGGGAAACCTTTGGTAAGAACATTCATCAATTTATACTTCCCTCAGTTTCTTTTTTTTTGACAGAATTTTGTTCGTACTTCCTAATGACATTTAGTTCTGTCTTTTTGCAAGTCTTATAACAGAACTGCTGTCCTTCTGCAGGTCCCTGATTATGCAATGACGTTTGTGAATGGTTCATCGTCAAAGTAAGTGTCAAGGTGCTTCAATACATTTAGTCTTTGTAATTTCAGCTTTCCAACCTCTTCGAATTATGTAGGCCTTTTGCACGTATGTGGTGGGATGAAACTGTGCCTACTGTAGTGACTAGAGCAGAACCCCACAACCAGGTATGCTACTCTTGATTAATGACAGTTTGATTTGGAGATGAATATATGTCCCATCTTTTAGGGTTTCTACACTTATGGTTGTCGACTAATATGGAGTTTCCAATAGTTAAATTCTGTCTAACCTTAGTGATGACGACTTGTGTCACTCTATTTTGTCTACAATAAATGTTGTGTAGTTGCTTAATTGGATTTAATTTTGTTAACTATGATGAGAATTTTATCTTTTGAATATTATCCGAACATATGAAGTGGTTTCAGTGTTAAGTTAGTGTTGTGTTAGGTGAGACTTGATTTCTCTTGCTGTATTTCCAGGGTCGTGTCAAAAGTTACCATCCATTACATCTTTATGCTGAAGATCTAGCAAAAAGGAAATTGGTCATTCATGTAATTATACAATAATGAATAAGCAATGGCCAACATATTATTTGATCGACTATGCAGGCAATATTGCATCCCGAGCAAGACAGAGTTTTTACAGTTCGTGAAAATGCAAGACTTCAGGGTTTTCCTGATTATTACAAGCTTACTGGCCCCATTAAGGAGAGGTAACTATTTGATAAATGTTGCCGCTCTTTGATTCGTCTACTTCATAGAAACCCACAATGCACAAAGGTTAAATGCACCCTGATTGCACGAGAGTTCTTTAAGTATGATGATAGCATGATGTTGTGAGCTGCATAGCATGAATGCTGATAGAGTGTATATGTACTTCCTTTGGTAAGTTAATATATATTGCAAAATACCAATTATGTTCCTATAGCTACTGATGCACCATATCGTAACATCATGTAGTTGATCATTTATCATCAAGTTTTGAGACAACTTGTGTTGATGTTACCAGGTATAAGAATAGTCATTTAGTCACTAGAGTTTGGGTACAACGTGCACTCGGTATGAGCATTTTCCTTCTCACAAGAAAATCTAGAGAGATGCATAGCCAATCCAGTTGAAATTGGAAAATGCTAGCTATTTGTTTGTTGACACCGAACAGTAGAAAAGTAGTGGCCTGAGACAAGGTTATAATATACGTGTAAAATAAGCCATCATTTTATTTCCAAAAGGTCTTTCAGAAAATTCCTCTCTTGAAGCATGGTGCAGGCAGGGATAGTGAGAATTGACAAATTATTCTTAAGTTACTTTGTCAAGTCGTGGATTTCATTTTTCAGTAATCTAATTTCCCCAGGCATCTAATTGGGTTTCTCAAAATGAATCCTGCTGAATTCTTGTTAGCACAAGTTTTGATCAGATTATATAACACTTAATCTCGGTGGTCTGGAAATGCAAGCATGCATTCCACTAGGAAAACTTTTTATTGATGATGTACTTCACAATTATATGTACACCCGAGTATTTCTGTGCTTCTGCTCTTCCATTGATTCTCCAATATTTACCAGGTACATTCAAGTTGGAAATGCAGTTGCAGTTCCTGTAGCTAGAGCTTTGGGATGTGCATTGGCTCAAGCTTTCCAAAGAAGCGCCAATGAAGATCCGTTGTTTCGGTTGCCGGATGTATTCGTCTATAAGTTCGAGCAACATTCTTCTGCATCGTCTGAAAATGATGCATAGTTGTACTGTCTTAGAAGTGAATTGTAGGTTATTGAGATTAAGTACACAATGATTGGGAGTGGGAGCTTTACTCCCAGCTAACGAGGTTATTCCTGAAGGAGACTGCGAAGCTGTGGTCAAAGCGATTGGTTCACCAAAGCAATTTGGAGTGGCGTGCAAGCGATCGAAGACAGTAGAGAGGTTTTAGTGAAAAAGAAGAGTCTCAGCCTCTCAGGATTGTCTGGACTCTTAAGAGAGAAACAGAGCTGCACATGTATTTGCTTTTAGAAACCCTTCTGTATTTCATCTGCTCTGTAATCTTTTATGGTCGGAGGGCGTGTCTAAGTTATCTTATTTGGTGGCTTAGGGGAGGACCTTCTGACAGAGTCTTTGCTGTATTTTCTTTGGAAGTAGGACCCTCAAATTAAATGATTGATTCAGTCATTTCCTAGCCAAAAAATAAAAAGACGGGGGCATATTGATATGCTAATTGTCCATCTAATTATGTATGAATGTAAGGTCATGCCCTCAGCTAGTGCCCGTGCATCATATCAGCGAATTCTCATTCATTCTTTGGTATCTCTTTCTAAAATTGAGTTTTGCACCCACCTTCTCTTCAATATGTAGTTTTTCCTCGTTTTAAGTGAATAGAACACGTTTGAAGCCCGAGTATGTAATTTTCTCCGCCGAACGTTAGTTTTATATTTGTATTGATGTCTATGTAGGTAAGTTTCATCAATGTCATCGGAGAATAACATTTGGACCTTAGAAATAGTTTAGGGACTTAATTGAACCCCTTAGAGTATGGAAATGACAATCTATATTGGACAATTTCAAGAATTTAATTTATTTAATTGAACTTTTACAGATTGAAAATTTATAGATGTTGTACGTTGGGCAGAAGTTCAAAGACTAGTGGTTCAATGTACTTAGTCCCTCATCCAAAGGAAGACTACTATGTTAAGATTAATGCTTACTTCGAGTTCCTTTATCAGTGAAGAGGCAATAACTTTGGCATCGATTATGAGAGATTGAAGGAGATTAACTCCAATTCATTAACACAAGTATACACATAACTCTTGCCTATACACTGCAAATTTTAGATTGCTTAGGTTTGTTGGTAAGTGTCAGAAAATAAGCTAGTAAAACGACAGGATTAATTTCTGCAAAGGTATCAATTCAACTAAACTATTTGGTAAAAGCTGATATTCATGCCTATGCCTGATGCCACCTGATCAAGCATGTCCAGCATTTGGCACAAAGAGCATTGCTCGGAACTCCTTTTATTTGGTCATAAGGACAATGTTTAGGGTATCTCAAAGCATGCAATGTTTTTCCTTTTGAAGCAAGCTGACATGCTTTATTCGAATCTATTTGGACATGAAGACCCAAAAAAGTTGCAAGCAACTGCAGTCGGGCTTGGTGGGGTGTTTGAGTTGCGCACTTCAGACAGGTGAATCAAATGTGGTGCGGTTTAGTAGTAAGCTTAGTACCGTGGCTGCAGGAATTGGTCATAAACCTCGATCACTTTGCCTCTCTAGCCACTGTGTCCCTCAAGGATCGCAAAGGGGCTGTTCTTTTGCGGAAACTTGTTTAAAGAAACTCCTTCCAACCGTCATGACAAATATTGGTATGTCGCCAACGTCTCACACATAAAAGGGCTGATTGAGAAGTTGGTTACGCAGAACTAACTTCGAATTTTGGAATCTGAATATAGTAGAGCAAGGGCAATGCATTGCAAAAAGGCATGTGTGACCGCTCTAATGATGGTCTAAATACGGTACAAAGCGATGGCAACTTGACGGAGAGGGGGAAGTTGCATCCTTTCAGGATGACTAACCTTTCAGAGACAGAAACGGAAGATGGAAAAGAGTTGCGGGGAACGGACTTGATGGAAGAAAAATGTGCTAAGCATCCCTGTAATGTTCGACTTCTTCATCAACGACGAAAAATAACAATTGAAAGTGGGTAACGCTAGTTACCTATCATGCATCATGCAAACGAACCAAAAGTTTAAGCCCCGATTGGCAACTGAATATGAAGGTTGAACACATTCGGTCATTCATAGGCAGGGCCGTCATTGAATAGATATAAAGCTTGTGCAGCTGGCCCCGCTTCCGATCCGAATGAAAATGCCCTTTTTTCAGAAGAAGGAACTCGGATCGGAATAAACTGGGGCAGATGATGGCGTTGGTGGATCGTATCTTAGCGAAGGGTCGATTCTTAATTCACCTTGACGATAAGCAGGCAAGACTAAAAAGGCCATGAACCTCAACGCATTCACCAGACCTATCTCTGTTCAGTCTCATTCAACAGGCTAAGGCCATTAGCTATAAACCCCTGACTCTCAATTGGCATAAGTTCTAGAATGCGAACTCCAAATTTTCATTGCAGTCCAAACATCTTCTTGCGTCCAAGCCGAACGAAACTATCCCCCCATCTTAATGAAATCAGGAAATCAAGCCTTGAATAAGAGAGTATTCGACGTTCGAACTAACGCGAACAGACTGAAAGATCAACGAAACTCCAACCAGCCATCACGGGAGGCAGGGGCATTAAGTTTTTTAGCTACGCGAACCCCGAAACAATCCCGACATCGAGAGCAAGAACGGAGATTAAAAGAGTATCAACCGGTGTCGGGTTGAGTACTTGATCGAGCGGCGGCAGCGGGGAGCGGGGGCAGTCGCAGCACTGCTTCCTCCGTCTCAATCGGATCCGACCTCAGTATCTACCAAAACAAAAGCAGAACAAACAACAACCCCCGTCAGTCGCAAAGATGCAAAACAAGAAAATCCATACGAAGGAACAACGCACTAAAGACGGCTTAGAGATAGAGATAGAGATGGAGAGAGAGAGAGAGAGAGAGAGAGAGGTACTGGGTCTTGGAGGACGGGCTTCGTGTCGTCCGTAGCTCTTCTGAAGCTAGGCTTGGGGTGAGGGATCTGCTCCTCCTTGACGATGGGGGTTTGGAATTGGGTGGTCGGACGGCGGTCTGCACCGGCGCCGGACTCCATTGAAACGGACGGCGAAGCTCTCGTCTGTTCTGCTCTGCTCTGTTTCGTCAGGGCCAGAGGATGATTTCCCTCCGAGGTCGGAGCGGACGAGCAAAAGGCGGTGGCGATTGGGTGCGGTGGGTTTCTTGAAATTCCAGACACGCGACGGTCGAGAGAGACGGTGAAAAGTAACCAGAGTTCTTAACCCCGTTTTGGTAACTGGTTTAAATTTTTACCATTATAAGTCACTAAATAAATAAAACATCTAAATATAACATAACAATTTCATTTGAAGTTTTGAGTCAGGTCATGGATAGAAGGTAAAATGACATAAATAGTCCCTAGAAATTGAACGTGCAATGTGATACTGAATTTTTAATTTGTTCGATATGGTCCATGAACTTTAGCCTATTGAAATGTGATCCCTGAATTTTTAATTTGTTTAATGCGATACTGAAATTTTTTTGTACATGTTCAATTTAGTCCGTACACTATATAAAAATGTTCAATGTTTTTCATGATCTTCAATAAATGAAAGAACAACATTGAATATTTTTATATTGTTCAGAAACTACATTGACCATGTATAAAAAATTTAAGGATCACACTTAATAAATTAAAATTTCTGAGATTATATTACAAATTAGGTTAAATTTTATGAACCACATTAAACAGATTAAAAAATCAGGGACAATATTACACGTCAGAAAAAAGTTTAGGGATTATTTGAGTCATCATCCCTTGATCGAAATAGCCGATCGAAGTGTACTAATTATTGGGATGCAATGTATGGTAAGAAGTCACATCGATTGTTTTTGTAGATTTTAATGGATCAAATCTGAACGCGATGTAATAAAGATCGAGGTATCCCTCCATCGTTTCTCGTCCGGAAATCTTTGAGTCGGGAATTTTTGCCAGGAAACTGCCTTCCACTTCTTCCTTTGAAGCTCACTAGGGTCGGAGCACGCACTGGGCCCGTGCGCATAGTTAGGTAGCCCCACATTAGAAACAGATGAGTAGTTGTGCATGAAATCAGGTGGGTATAAGAAAGTGAGAGCAGTTTAGAAAAATTCAAAGTGGGTGTTTATTTATAAATTGGGCAGGTAAAGGAATGGTAAGTTTGACAAATCTGGAAGTGAGACTGCAGATCAACTAGGCAATGACAAATGGGCCAAAGTTTAGCTGCAGATGGGGCACCAACACTGACTGAAAAACACAACAATCCTCTTCCAACCTCCTCTGTTTGTGACGCACCGGCCCACTTCAAACATCATGCAGCTGCGACACACTAAATAGTAGGGGTGTGCATGATCTGGGTGGGCAGTTCCTGCTTCAGAACCGTGGACCGCCCGCTATATGACTGGTTTCAAAATTGAAATCGAGACCCCTTGTTGATTCTATGGATTCACCCGAGAACCGGACCACCGGTCCAGTCCGGTTCTCTGATGGATCTATGAAACCGGTCTCAACAAGTTTTTTTGGACAAATAAAAAAAATCTATGAACCAACATCGGATCAACAGAATAAAAAGAAAATAGCATAACTTTTTATACAATTCATACACTATGATCGGTTATATTAACCACATCATCCATAAATTAAGTAGGTACCCATCAATTATTGGGAAAAATGACCAAGGTTATCCCAATTACACAAGACCTTTAGACATGATAACAAATTTTTTTTTTTTTAAATTTTTTTGTCAGATTTTTTAGTTAAAAATTTAAAAAATAAAATATATTATTATTATATTACCAGTCTGGCTCGGGTGAGCGGGTGGGCGGTTCCACATCAGAAACCGGGAAGCGGATCGGTACCCACCGATTTCAAAAAATTGAAACCGAGAACTGGATCGATTCCCTTGAGAATTACCGGTTCCGAGCGGTCCCGGATGGTCTGGGCAGATCTTGATTTTTCTGCACACCCCTGCTAAACAGCCGAAGTGCTGCGTGATCCCAAGCTCTCAATTGGTCACAATAACGAGCTCCGAGGAGCGCCCGTGGCTAATCGCTGTCCTCGTAACGGCGCTTCGATTCTTTCCCGGGGATTGAAGTCGACGATCGTCCGGCGACCCGGATCGAGCCTCATCGACACTGCCGCCACCTGTGGAGGTGCTCCGGTTGACGGCGACTTCGCGGCAGGAATCCATTGGCCCGTCCGAATTTCAAAATGTCCAACGTTTGACCAGCTTTCGGACCGAAACAAAAAACACCCGCTTGACTCTCTCGCTGGCGACGCTCCCCACACCGAAGACAAACGACAAGACCGGCGTTGCGTTGCGTGGCGTTTGCAATTGCATTTGCCTCCTGCTCTGCAGTACCTTCTCCTCTGCTGCCGCAGCTGCACAGTATCTCTTCCTTCCTCTCACCTACTCCGAAGAAAACCCTCGGCGAAGCGAAGCCACATTCCCCAAAATCCCTCTGCATCCTCTTCGACACCATCTCCAGCACGATGAATTCGACCCTCGCTTCCTCGCCCGTGTTCAGTTTCGCTAAGCCTCCTTCCTTCGCGCTCCTCAGTCGACCTCCTCTTCCTCTTCCTCCTCCTCCTCCTTCGATCGTTCGCTTCCCAGCTCGGAAGCCCCTGGAAGGTCCCCCGCTCCGTCGAAACACCATCGCGGCTCGCTCCGTCGCCGACCCCGGCAATCCCCCCCCGAGGAACCCATTTCTCCAAAAGCTCCGAAGCTGCGCCGGAGCCGCCGTCCTCGTCGGCGCCGCCGTTTCCTTCGTCTTCAGCGCCGAGAAGTCCGCGGCGAGAGCCGAGCCTCCTCCGGCGGCTGTTGAGGCGGAGCAATCTCCCAGCCTTGAAGAGACCCGAGAGCAAGCCCCGGAAGGCCGGGAGTCCCAGCCCTCGCCGTTGGCGGAGCTCCTCGAATCGGACCCGGAGTCGGTCGACGCGATGAGGAAGCTCTTGCAGCAGAAGCTCGAGAGCGGAGAGGACCAAGAGGCTCTCGGGATATTGCGGCGTTTGGTTGCCGCTCAGCCTGAGGTCACCGAATGGAAGTTCTTGCTGGCGAGGTTGTTTTGTGAGATTGGAGACACCGAGAATGCCCGCAACGTGTTCGAGGAAATTCTCGCGGCGAACCCGCTGTCATTTGAGGCCTTATTTGAGAACGCTCTGTTGATGGACCGGTGCGGAGAGGGAGAGGCGGTCATTAAGCGGCTGGAGGAGGCACTGAGGATCGCGGAGGAGGAGAACAAGGCAAAGGAGGCGAGGGACGTGAGGTTGATAATGGCGCAGATACAGTTCCTGCAGAAGAATGTGGAAGGGGCTTTGAAGAGTTATCAGGACTTGGCTAAGGAGGATCCTACTGACTTTAGGCCCTATTTTTGTCAGGGGATGATATACAGCTTGCTTGATAAGAATGCAGAGGCGAGGGAGCACTTCGCCAAGTACCGCGAACTCTCGCCGAAAAAGTTTGAGGTCGAGGGTTATCTGAGGACACCGCTATCGCGGATGAAGCTGTTCGGGACAGATGAGGCTAATTGAGTTTCGGCGTCTGTTATTCTTAGCTCTTTCATCTTTTCTGAAATAAGGCAGGTTGGAGAGACGGTTCGTTCTCTTGACACCTAGTTTGGAGCAGGACTTGGGTAATCCTCTGGATTCTTGGCATATGGTCAGTTGTAGTTTTTGTTTTCTTGTAATTGTTTCAGTAGTAATTTGAAATGGAGAGGTGACTCTAGAGAACTTATGAGGCTTTATAGAGGGCAAACAGTGCGGTCAGCGTTGATCACTCAATAAATTAGGCTCTATTTACACATTTTTGTCCTGCAAATTCTGCTTCTGGTATCTTAATGTTGCTTTTCCATGGCTGTTGTTCATCTGTTGCATTGGCCTTGTGTAAAGGAAATTGAATGAAGTTCCTGAGCAGGAATGGTGTTTAAGACTACTCGGAAGTTGGACTTAATTAACTAGCGTTTGCTGTTTAGCTTGATGACATTGTAATACCGTCTCTGGATTTGGAGGTAAACAAAAATGGTGATTAGCTCGAGAATAAACCAGGGTTCGGTCCCTCAAAGCGATCGAAACCCTTGAGGCAGGCTGTCTTTGTCAGCCAAATCAGGCCTTTTTTCGTCTCTCCGAGAGATCTGTCTGGACTTTAATTCTACTTCCTAGTTTCTCTGTACAAGTTTATTTTCTTCAGCTTGAATCTTTTGCTTTGGCAATTGATGCCTGCGTACTTCCATTACGATTGGCCAATTCTTTCGACTGGATTATACTAAAAAAAAAGAGAGAAAAAGATTCTCTCGACTGTAATCCGGTTTGAGGATTTCAGCTATAGGATTTAGCAGCTTATTTGAAGTATGAAGAAGTTTGATGATGATACAACATGGTCTAGGATTTTAAGCTACCTGTCTTTGTTGCAGTTCCTGTGTGTATAGGAAGAAGGTGATATTTATCATTCTTTGTGACAGTCTTGCCCAAAAAGGATATCCCTGAAGCAGGATTTGCTGTGAACCGAAGCTGATCAATCTGAATGACAGCTGATGATGCTAAGTAAAGAGTTCGAGGTGATATCTTAATAGACCCAACACAAGTTTTTAAACCTTGGTTTAAGGGTGAATTGGAACATAAATCTGCGCCACTGACCGTTGATTTGCATAATGTGGAACAAGAAAAAGGCAATAGAATAATTTGGCTTGCTCATCTAGTTCCAAGTAAATGAGATTAGTTGGTAAAGGGTACAAAATGACATGAGCTATCCCTATTTGCACATTTCCCATTCATAGTTTTCTTTCAAGAAACAACTGAGAAGAGGAAAAGAAATCTCTCGAAATGCCACGTGATGGTACTGCTTCTTCATCAACAAATTGCCAATCAAAGTCAAATTTTTTGACCTGATATCTACTTGAGTATAGCCATTTGGCACCAATAACATGGCAATGATCAGATTCAGTCTAGTTGTTGGAGATGAAGTGGATTCTGCATTCACCACATCTCTGAAAAGATGATGTAATGGCGGCAGTTTTCTGCGCGCTTTGGCATTTATTCAATGTGTATCGTGATGTTATACTTAGTGAGAATTAGTTAGTACGAAAAATATAGGACAAAAAATGGAGCCGACTATATTACTTGAGAATGGATAGCTACGCAAATCATCCATAAAGTTTGACTCAAAGTGTAATGTCACCTATGAATTTTAATTTATTCAACGTGGTCCCTGTAATTTAACCCAATGTGCAATGTCGTCCTTACACTTTTAATTTGTTTAATTTGGTACTTGAAATTTTGGTATATGTTCGATCTAGTTTCTAAATTATATGTAAATATCCAATTTTATCTTTTCATCAATTCAAGTTCAGAGACAATATCAATCATGTTCATATAATTCAAGGACTAAATTGAACATATACCAAAAATTAAAAGACTATATTGAACAAATTAAAAGTTCGAAGATGACATTGGTCATTAAACAAAAGTTCAGGGTTCACATTAAATAAATTAAAAGTTCAAGAATATATTAAACAAGTGAAAAGTTCATTAATGACATTATATATTAGATTAAAGTTCGAAGATCACATTAAATAAATTAAAAATTTTAAAAAAATATCGCATATTAAATTAAAATTTAAAAATTATTCGTGTCATTTTTCCCGAGCATAATGATGTCCTAAGTACCTGTATTCGAAGGTGAAGTCCCGTCCACAAGCTAAAACTGACGTGGAGGTGGAAAAACAAAATCGACCTCAGACTTGAAAATTCCTGGCCCCAAAAAGAAGATGTAGACACAATAAATTTCAGGACAGGATGCTGTGTCCAGAAACCTCCCATGTGGCAGTCGTTTAGTGGCTCCTACGATCTGCACCCATGGCAAAATCCAGTGAGGATAAGGTATATATATATATAACCGAAGCTCAACACGGTCGTCCCAGTTTTCAAGCCTCAAATCTCAGACATGGCCATTTTGAGCTCACCAGAGAAGGTCTTGTTGGCCAGCATCGGCTGCTGCAGAGAGCTCCACCGAGTCCCCTTTACCAGATCATGCAAGACCCTTCTCTTCCCGTCGCTCCGGCTCTCGAATCTCGGAGTTTCCTGCTCGAATTGCCCTTCCACTGTCCTCGAGGAACCGTCTGGTGCCTCGCCTTCTACACGATTTGACTTGCAAGCAGCGGATTCTCTGCAAGGTCCGACCACAGACTCCGAGAGTTTCAACAGATTCTTACGTGGGTTATTTGAAGCTCCTGAAACTGAGAAGTTTGCTTGCGAGTACTACGAGAAGGCGAAAGAGAGTCCAAACTTTGAGCCGGAGAAGTTGACGCTGGATAGCCTCGCCAGGTACCTGATAAGAGAAAAGAAGTGGGATTTGATTGCGGGTCTTTCTTATGATTTCATGGTCTACAATGTGTTCCCTGATAAAGTTACCTGTGCTAGACTGGTCAGTAATTGCATTGAAGCTAGGAAATTTAGAGTTGTTGACGGTATACTAGAAGTGTTAGGACCGAATAGAGAGGCCGGACTTTTCGCATTCGACACGGCAATGCGAGGTTATAACAAGCTCCATATGTATAGCAGCACGATTGTCGTGCATGAACGGATGAAATCCATAGGGGTTGCTCTGGATCCTGGATGTTATTACATGATAATGGAAGCTCACATGAAAATTGGGGATGTCGCAAAAGTTGTTGAGTTGTTTCGTGAGTTTGAAAGTCGCCGATTCAGCACAACTTCCATTTCAACTCGGGTTTTCGGTGTTGTTTGTGAGTCATTATGCAAATCCAGAAGAGCCTTTGAGGCCCTTGAATACTTTAAGAAAATGAAAAACAGTGGAATTGCTGCCGACACCAAAATTTATACATCGTTGATATCTTCTTTTGCAAGAATAGGGGAAATAAAAGTAGCTGAACAGCTTTTTAAGGAAGCCAGTGAAGAGAAGATATTGTTGAGGGATCCCGACATGTTCCTAAAGCTTGTTTTGATGTACATAGAAGAAGGATTACTGGAGAAAACTTTTCAGGTCATCGAGGCAATGAAGGGCATGAGTCTAAAAGTGTCCGATTGCATATTGTGCGCAATAGTCAACGGCTTTTCGAAGAAGCGCGGGTCCAGGGCCGCAGTTAGTGTGTACCGAAATCTCATCTCTCGGGGATGCAAGCCCGGGCAAGTGACGTATGCTTCGGTCCTAAGTGCATATTGCCGTGTCAGGCTCTACTCCCAAGCTGAGGCGCTTTTCTTGGAGATGGAAACCAAGGGGTACGACAAATGTGTTGTGGCATACTCTAGCATGGTTGCCATGTATGGCAAGAGAGGAAAAGTAAGAGAAGCAATGAAATTGGTCGCGAAAATGAAAGCCAGAGGATGCAAACCGAATGTGTGGGTGTACAACACCTTAATGGAAATCCATGGGAGGGCGAAGAACTTGAGGCAGGTCGACAAAATATGGAAGGAAATGAAGAGAAAAAAGGTGGCACCTGACAAGGTTAGTTACACAAGCCTCATTGCTGCGTACAATAGGGCACGGGAGTTCGAGATGTGCATAAAATTCTACGAGGAGTTTCGGGCAAATGGGGGATCAATCGATAGAGCAATGGGCGGGATCATGGTGGGGGTTTTCTCCAAGAGCAGCCGGATCGACGAGTTGATTAGGCTTCTTCAGGACATGAAATCGGAGGGAACGGAGTTGGATGGGCGGCTTTACGGATCGGCTTTGAATGCACTGAAAGACGCTGGCCTGCTAGTTCAAGCTAGTTGGTTCCAGGAAAGCTTCGGCATGGCCAGAGTTAGAGGAGTTCCTAGTTAAGACTATTTTACCAATTGACTGATACGATAGATTCGACCAATCGCAATTCAGGTTTGCTGTCCTCTGCATTCAACTTGTACAGTTTCATGTATCTCCCACTGGTGGATGCTCTATTCTGTGTAGTTCAATTGTAAATTAGCAGGACTCAGTTGAATTTTTTCTGGGAATATACTTGAGATGCTTACCAACAAATTGTGAGAGAAAAACCGAAAACGCTGGATCTTCTTTTTGTTTATCAATACAAATGAGAAAGTTGGTCGTGGGATTGATTTTTCCGTCAGTCAATTGATGGCTCATTATCATGAAATTGAACCTTATGTACATGTTTGAGTACTTGCAAGGAGATTTCCCTAATATCGTGGTGAGAACAGCTAGAATTTCACGAAGAAGAATATAAGATTGAGAGGAAAAGTGAAAAGAGTTGATGTATTTATTAACTGCCGGGTCCATGGTGGATCGGACTGCAGATCTTGGAGTGACTGTACAACCCATCCTTGACCTCGTGGAGAACAAGGGTTTGGCTGAGTTAACAAAATGGTTGATCCTAGTAAAGAACATACAGGTCCAGGACTCAACCAAGTACATATGCTTTGATTGCCGACAATGGACTTGGTTGCTAGGTCCACAATGGCAAAGTTGTCGTGTTAAGTCGAAGTCATGATCACACCGATATATCCCATGTTCGTATATGAGATGAACTTGAGCAGTCAAGATCAGAAACAAGTTATGGCTGTTAAACATATTTCACACTCACAAACAGAAGCAACCATGAAAAAGGAGTAAACAGACAAGACGATATTCCGATGCAACACCAGATTATTTCATAATATTGATGAGATACGACATGATGTAATGCAAAAGCATGTGAAACTCAGGGTGGTGGACTAGGGCAAGGTTTGATGCAGAAGCAACGGCGGCAAAAGCCCCTGGCAATGCCTGCTCGGGAATCCCTCCATCTTGCAAATGGCAACACATTTGAACTTGTGGAAGCATAGTCCCTTGAACTTGTGGCTTTGGTACTCGCAAATTCTCGCCTTCACCACGGCCACCATTGGCTCCATCTCTGTGCGTACCAAAATTAAAAATGGGGGTCAGTCTACAACTGATTTGATTAATCAAAATTCTCTCATGGAAAATGAGTTGATAAATCATGCTCAGAATTATCTAGCAGCATTCCAATCCATTTCGTTGAGCCCTTCATTTTTTAAGTCCACTTCCATTTGATCGTTTCAGACAGGACTGCTTTATCCTTTTGATCTGTTTTTCATGTATCTCTGAGCTTGGTTCTCCCCATACCAACCACTGTAGTTCAATTACAGACGTTCACACAGCAAACATTTCTTCTCTTTTCTTTACGTTGTTTCAAATGGAACATCTTACCTTCTTTAACATATCTCCTACCTACTTCCAGCTCCTCAGGTCCCGAGCATCTTCACAGTCATGTCATGTATATAAAGAGCTTATATTGATTTGTCCCACTTTTCTATTGTCCAAAGTTCTCACTACAAAAATTCCCGTAAATATTATGTAAAATACATGTCACAAACACTTCCGTTTGCGATGTATTCTCTGAATTTACGCAGGAATACTTGTCCTCTTATCTAAGTCATATTTACTTATGAAAGCTAGTCGATGAGATGGCTCTGCATGAACCCCGGCATCGCTCTCCTTCCAAAGAAACAAGCTACTGCATTTCACTCCAACCTGACAAGGATCGACAACAATTAAATTAGAACAATGCCGAAGGCAAATTTGCTACTTCTCTTTTAGTGATGAGTACTTAATGATCCAAAACCTTGTAAAGGAAAAGTCCCAAGGACCTACGGCTTTGAAAACAGCGATTCTCTCAATTAATTGATAGTTGCCATTGAGTCTTGAACGATCTCGAAGGCTGGAAATTCCAATTAAGTTAAACATTGTAGTAGGTTCAAATAAGTGCAATGAATGAAGAACAGTAGCCGAGAAGCTTTTCTAGGAAGCTGAGTAAAGAGAAGATATTGTTGAGGGATCCGGACTCATGTTCCCAAAGCTTGTTTTGATGTACATAGAAGAAGGATTACTGGAGAAATTTTTTTTGGGTCATCCAGGCAATGAAGGGCACGAATCTGAAAGAGTCTGATTGCATATTGTGCACATTAGGCAATGGCTTTTCGAAGAAGCGCGGGTCTCGGGCCGCGATTAGGGTGTACGGAAATCTCACCTCTCGGGGATGCAAGCCTGGGCAAGTGACATTCCCTTTGGTCATAAGTGGGTACTGCCGCCTCAAGCTCTACTCCCGAATTGAGGCGCCTTTCTCGGAGTTGGAAACCGAGGGGTATGAAAAGTGTGTCGTGGCGTACTCTAACATGGTTGCCATGTATGGCAAGAGGGGGAAAATAAGAGAAGCAATGAAATTGTTGGCGAAAATGAAAGCCAGAGGATGCAAGCCGAATGTGTGGGTGTACAATGCCTCGATGGAAATCCACGAGAGGGCAAAGAACTCGAGGCCGGTTGAGAAAGTATGTGAGGAAATGAAGAGAATGAAGGTGGCAACCGACAAGGTGAGTTACACGAGCCTCATCGCCGCATACAATGCGCGGGAATTCGAGACGTGCATAAGATTTTACGAAGAGTTTCGGGCTATGGGGGCGCGATTCATGGGGCGATGGACGGGATCTTGGTCAGGGTTTTCTCTAAGAGCAGCCATTGGTTAGGCTTCTTCAGGACGAAGGGCTGGCTTTGAATGTACCTAGAGACGCAAGCCTGCTAGTTCAAGCTAGGTGGTTCCAGGAAAGCTTTGGCATGGCCCGAGTAAGAGGAGTTCCCAGTTAATACTATTTTAGAGATTCGACTGATGTGATAGATCCGACTGATCACATTCGGTTTGGTGTCCTCCTCATGTATTGCCCATTGGTGGATGCTCAATTCTTGGCAGTCCACCTTTATATTAGGAGCAGGGAAAATGACATAAACAGCTCCTGAACTTTAGCTTAATGTGCGATTCGGTCCCTGAATTTTTAATTTGTTCAATATAGTCCTTGAACTTTAATCAAATATTCAATGTTGTCCTTGAACTTTTGGTACATGTTCAATTTAGTCTCTGAACTATATAAAAATATTCAATGTAGTCCTTTCACTAATTCAAGTTTAGGGACTATATTGTACATTTTCATATAGTTCGGGGATTAAATTGAACATGTATCAAAAGTTCAGGGACTACATTGAACAAATTAAAAGTTCAAGAACTACATTGAATATCAAGCCAAAGTTCAGGGACTACATTAAGTAAATTAAAAATTCAGGGATCAAATTACACATTAGGCCAAAATTCAGGAACTATTTATGTCATTATCCCTCAGCAGTACCTAGTTAAAATCTTTGTGGGAATATACTCAAGATTCTTACCGACAAAAGCGGTTGTTGTGAGAGGAAAATTGAAAATGGCGGATCTTCTTTTTGCTTTTCAGTACAAATGAGAAAGTGTTTTGTCGGATTGAGTGAATTTTCCTCGTATATGCATATTTTTCTTTTTCTGTAGCGAAAGAGCACCTGCACATTTTCCACTAGCTTTCTGGGGGTACAATCTGCAGAAGCAACTCCTTTCATTTTGAGTTCAATTACACTTATTAGGCTAAAAGACTATAGTTTTTAAATTTGAACTGTGAATTTTGTCAATCTTTTCTGAGGTGACTCATGTTGAGCTACTTGAAATTCTCATCAAATTGAGGGCATCTTCTTTTGGAAATCCTAGCTATTCTTAGCACAATATTAGGGAAATCTCTAATTGCTTGTACTCAAACAAGCACAGCTTCGATTACAGCATAACGAGCCGTCAATCGCCCGACTTTGGAAAACTAGAATTCGAATGTGGGGATAAACTGGAGATGTATGCTAATACTAATCTAAACCAGGGAAGAATATGAGATTGAGAGGCAAAGTAACCAGGGTTGATATATTTATTAACTTCCGTTTCCATGGTGGATCGGACTGAAAATCTTGGAATGACTGTACAACCCATCCTCGACCTCGTGGAGATTCAAGGGTCTGCATAAGTTAACAAAATAGTTGATCGTAGTGAAGAAAATACAGAGTCCAGGACTCAAACAAACAAGTATATAGTTGCTAGGGCCATGATGGCAAAGTTAACGTGTCAAGTTGAAGTCATGATCATGCCGATGTATCCCGTGATAGTATATAAGATGAACATGAGCTGCCAAGATCAGAAACAAGTAAGGGCTCTTAAACAGATTTCACACTCTCAAACGGAAGCGACCATGAAAATAAGAGCAAACAGCCAAAGGAAGATTACATCCGCAACCACACAGTGACATTCACCAGATTATTCAAAAGATTGGTGAGATAAGATAAGATGTAATTCAAAAGCGCATTCAGAGCGCACTCTCTAGCAATTTTTGGTGCAGAAGCAACGGCGACGAAAGCCTCGGCAATGCCCGCTGTGGAAGCCCTCTGTCTGGCAAACAGCAGCGCAGTTGCTCTTCTGCACGCATGCCCCCTTGAACCGGTGGCTTTGGGACTCGCAAGTTCTCGCCTCCACCACCATAGGCTGCATCTCTGCTCATAACAATATCGAGGTGAAAGAAAAAAGGTCGAGTTAGTCAAAATTCTCTCACAGAAAATGAGTCAACAAATCATGCTCAGACTCATCTATAAGTTATCCAATCCATTTCGTTGAGCCCTTCATATCATAAGTTCACTACCATTCGAATGTCTTGTGTGATTCTAGTGAAGTGTGCGTATCGTAAGGGCCAACATTTTAAGACGTATTGTTGATTTGAACCATGAAACACATGCACATGCATAAGTGTGCTGTAGGATGAGGAAGGACCAGTTGCCACGAGCAGCAGCATCACAATAAAAGCAGCTGGAATCATTCGCTTCGAGAAATCCATTGAGAGAGAGAGAGAGAGAGAGAGAGAGAGAGAGAGAGAGAGAGAGAGAGATGGATGGAGGATTGGGCACGGCATGAAAGGTATTTTATAGGTGAGTGAGGTGGTGAGCATAAGCTTATCATCCACGAGGCAAACCTTTGGGTTTGGAGTCGCAGAACGATCGAGAAAAACGAGAGGGAGAAATTATTTCTGTGAGCTCAAAATGAAGGGTCTTGCATGGATCCCAATAGATCAACGGTCCAGATTTAGTTTAATTCTGCGACATCCCTAGATTAACTCAATGTATTGTCGACTCTGGCTTGTCTCATACTGAAACCCGCAATCATCGACGATTTTCCATCTTGCTACAGAATTGAACAGTATTGTTACAGTGATGAACAGTACTGAACAGTGACTCTTAGAGCATCTTGCTATAGTATTTTAGCGTATAGGTAGGCACCTTCCTAGGAAATCACTCATTCTAGAAATGCTCTCATCTGAGCATGTTTCCAAAGTTAAGTATTGTCGTTATGTCAAAAGGCATCTCCTTGAGTTAATTCTAATTTTCACATATATATCTCAAAATTGCTCTCCTCCTATTCAATTTACGGTTCGGTTCATTTTTGCCATTTTCGCCATCCTAGAAGCCTATTAGGAACCGTTCCTTGTCCAATTACTTTAGTCTCGGCACCTACTTCTCACCCTCGTCGAACTGAGTCGTTACAAATTCATGGTCATTTACCGACAAAAAGAAGAAAATGGATGAGCTTCTGGAGCCATCATCACTCGTCGGCACAGCGCAAACCCCACTTTAGACAGGATTGCTTTATCTTTTTTGACATATCTTTGATGGATCCCATCTTCGTCGTCCCCAGATACCAACCTTTGCAATAAATCTACCCACGTTCACACGATGCACCTCTCTCTTTTCTTTTCTCTCCTTTTTTTACGACGGATCGCGTCAAATCTTTCTTTAACACATCTCATCCCAACTCTTTTCAAAAAGATCCAGCTCCAACTGGTCCCCCAGCGTTTTCACACGATCACATCATGTTTATAAAGAGATCCTACCGATTTGTCCCGCTGTTCTATCATCTAAAGATCCCACTACAAAAGTACCGATCATCTTTACGTACAATACGCGTTACGAACACTCCCATATACGGTATGCTTTCTACATGTACATGTACGAAAGAATGCTCGTTCTTCTTTTTACAAGCAAGTTATATTTACGCAAGAAAACTAGTCGACGAGATGGATCTCCATAAACCGCAGCATTGGCCTCCTTTCAATGAAAACGAGCTACTGCATTCGGTGCATGGTACACCAACCTCACGAATTTGACAGTAATCAACTTGGAACGACTCCGAAAGCAAAATAGGAACTTCTGTGTTGGTGATGGTTTGTAATTTATCAGCCAGAACCTTTCAAAGGGAAAGTTCCGAAGACCTAGGCTTTGAAAAACACCGGTCTTAATTGATGGCTTGTTAGTGATTAGCCTTGAACAATCTCAACGGCTGGAAATTCCAATCAAACTAATCATTGTAGTAGAGAAATGACAACTGTTATCAATGAAGTAATGGCACCTTTGGTCACGAGCTTTTGTCGAACGTGCAATATCTTTTGAACTTGGTTCACAAGTTTGGTTTATAAACTTTGGTTCAATATGTAATGTCCACTATAAACTTTCACTTAGTCAGGGTTACAAACAATGTCAAAATGTCTAATGTCGTATTTTCATCAAAGAGAGGGTTACCGACAATGTCCTCTACCTCAAGCTTTCAGTCAAGTTCGCGTGACAATAAAGGAAATGCCTCGAAGAGATTGATTGAATTCTCCATATATTGCTGGTAGAAATCTAGAGCCGCTCTCCTTGTTCCTCTTAAAGAGTGAATGGATGAGAAAGTGACCGACCAAAGGAAAATCATCTTGTTTAAAATGACTATCACATGTTGAAAAGGAACGCATATTTCTTCTCTTTTCTTTTTTATAATTTTACAAGAATGTTAATCTTACTAGTCTACGTGTATAATTTGTTTTATCCAAGGTTGGTTTCCCTATATTGGTGACTATTTCGGAAACTTCTACTAGCGTTGACAAATGAAAGGATGACATTGAACTTTAAACGAAAATGCGGGAAGTTAATTGAGCCAATTAAAAGTTCAAGGATAATAATACACATCAAACGAAAATTTAGAGACCGAATTGAACCAATTGATAGTTCAAAAAGAAATTCCATGTACGAGAATTCAAGGACTAATAATTCATCACGTCATTAACTTAATGCTTGCATTATTAATCAACTTAAGAAATGGGAATTATTGTAGCTTTTTGAGATTCTCCTCTTAAAGAACATTACTAAAAGATAGTTTATAACGTGCATAGATGGACACTCCTTCCTTTCCAGTCATATAAATTTTTTTTATATTTATTTATTTTTTTTTTTTGGGAAAAGTTAAAAAGTACCCGATCCAAAACAAATGGAGGATTTCGAGAAAAAAAAACAAATGGAGGATGTTATACCAAAAAATTCTACTGTCCCGCAACTGAGAAAATATCTCACAAATTTGTTGGAGACAAAACTCGGAACAAACATTCCATTTGTTTCAAAGAAAGCGAAATTTGCTGGAAGATATTTTTGAAAAAAAATCATTTGCAAAGAAAATGATTATATGGAAGTCATTTTATTATATCTGTTTTGGAACAATTATGAAAAACACGTTTGACAAAAAATTCCAAGCACAACCCAAGTCCCGGGTTCGGGTCCTAGAGTTCCGGGCCCTGGCGTCAAGGACCTTGACTCGGGCATGGTCGCCAAGGACCCGAGCTTTGGCTTCGAGGTCCAAAGCATGAGCACTAAGGACCTGGCACAACCGCCAAGGTCTGGGGGACAATCGTCGGGAGCATAGCCTCGGAGGACCCAAGCCCAACCTTGGGGCTCCCAAACTCGGTTGCTAGGAGGACCGGCCCGGTCTCAAGTGGACACAAGTCCAAGCGCTAGGATCCGAAGTCCAAGCATCGTGATCTAATCATATTTTTAAAATGATTTCAAATTTTCAAAAGAAAAAATTATTTTCCTGAATTTAAGCATAAAACTGATCATGAGAGAATTTTCCATTCGACGATGCAAAAATCGAAAAATAAGGAGGTTTTCCAATAGTAAATTTTTCTGGAAACAAATGGACTCTCGATCGAAGCATTTTCTTATTTATCCAACAGTTAAATTGCTATTCAACAGAAAACAAACCAGTAATATTGCTGTCATAATAATCGCAACATGCAATGCAGGACCTTTGATTTTCCACTACGAAATTAGTGGACGCTAGAAATCCTTTCAAGATCGCCGTTTCACTTGATAAAGGGTGACTGATTCTTGTCAATACATCAACCTTGGAGATTGCCAAGCTCAACAGAGCACCAAAACACGGCCTTGATTGTTAAGTCATCAATGCCCCAAACTATAGCAGATAGTTATAAGTCACAATACGCATTTACATGCTGGCAGACAAATGAACATGCAGCTACTCGGCAGAAGACACAAGAAATAATGGAAGGTTCAGCGCCTTCCCGATGCCACTGATTCAGCAGAGAAGAGGTACTTCACTCTCGAAAGCACTGAATCATGAGTAGGGTCATAAGGATGATCCTTTGAAGGGATCTCCAGAATTGCTGGAACTGGCTTATTGTAGCTATCAACTAGAAACCTTATCATGTTTGCAACCTGAAAGCCAGAGATATCGTCAACAATTAGAAGTATGTCACCATATGCTCTTATTATGAAGAGGAATAATAACCCATTTGTATTGATTAGAAAGGCCTATGCAGCAATAATCGGCAAACACAGGACCAATATTGTTAAATATTGTTTCTGAGACTGTCCAAAATATTTGGATTGGACCCAAAAGAATCTTGAAGTTGATTATTATTGGTACCATAAGACACTCTTAATTTGTTAATGCTGAGGGCTGGATGACTAGATTAATACAAGGCCATATGATCTTGTACGAGCGACCAACGCTTACTAGTCATGCACGTGTACAGACATTATCAGGGTTGCTGATCACTAATTTAACAGATCAACAACTCTTCTGTTTACTACGTGGAGAAATGACCAACCAAAGGCAGTACCCTCCCAAGTGTGAGAAACAACATATGATTGAAGCACTTGATCCTTTATTTATCAGGAAAAGCAGCCCATTTAATCTACAGTTCAAGTATGAAAAAGAACTCACATATTGACTGATCAAAACAATAGCGATATCCTCCCTTGATGTGAACTCCTTGAAGGTATCTTCAATAGCTTTCACAGTTGTTTCTAAGAAGGACCACAAAAAAACACCATTAAAGAGGCAAGCATCAGCTATCTTAGAATTCTGCGACCCGTGTTGATTAAAGAAATATTGCAATCAGAAAATGAAAAAGGGCCTTAAGTTACAAACACTAACATCACAAGAAGAAATGAGAAGACCATCTGCATCTAAGAATTAGCAAGAGACCATAACAGTTTTTAATATCAAAGAACTTGTCATGAAACAAGCAAGCTATTCAGAAGAATTTCAAACCATATTTAAATTAGCTAAAATATTAGCAGGACTACAAGCGATCTGAGAAATAAGGGGGTTATGCCACAATACTATGGAAGATAATTGCAGCGCAAGAACTTGCGAAGGACAAAGATATCAATAAATGAATGTCATTATAAAATCAATTGTACAGCAAATAATGATAATGTAAGGAGGACAGAATCATACTTGAGTCAACGATGAGATAGTTTGTCTTCCTCCTTAAGTCAACATTACCAACACCAGCCAGTAAAAACCCAGTGACAGTGTCCTACACAATATATTTGCATCATTCAAGAATTTTCAGATCAAAATTATCTCTGGTCAACTAGCCAGCATTGCGTTGCATTGATTTGTTACAACTAAAGTGCATACATGTACAGTGCCAAGATAAGGATCTACAATGGTAAAAACAGTCTCATTTCCGATAGCTAAAATTGCCAAGAAAACTTCTTGCTCTAATGTTTGCATAATACATCTCAAAGCAGTTTCAATACTGTGATTCACATAGCAGACCATGGATAATTTGAGAGTAATTCTCAAGCATTTCAGAAAATGCCATCATTACATAAGTTATGCATGGCTATTTCATGTCCCACTCAACCAACGAATGACCCATGCAAAAAACATTTGCAAGCCGATAGAATCTCATCAGGTAGATTTCCTGCAAAAGGACATACGTCCTTCAAGAAAGAAAACTGATTGCTCAAGATACTAGAAAAACGAAGCCAGGCATCTCCCAAAGGTAGAACCACCCATTTGAGTGCTTCTAATGCTATATCTTTTATCAAATCCCACTCCACCAAAAGTCAGCATCGTTTTTTAGCCAAAGATGCCTATTTCACTTCAACCCACTTGTTCAAATAGTACAAAAACCATGACAAAAAAAAGGGCCGCCTTCTGCTTCAAAATTGCCTCAAAAAAATTATTCAGACCCAATAAGAGAATGAGCCAATACTTCAAGGAGCTTCTCACGGTCCACATCATCATCAATTCATTTCAGTATCGTTATCTGTAAATAGGATCGCAGTATATTCCCAAAAGTATCCGAAATCATGACCCACGATCTCGCTGCCTATGTTTCTTCAGATGATGAAGTTCCTTGGTCACATTTCTAGTCAAAAGAAGTCCTCGCACTTAGGAATCCTACATGAGGAATGATATTTAACCAGAAAAACTCAGATCAAATCTATGCATCCATACCTCATCGGCAATCATGGCAATGAGCGCTGAACTTTTAGCCGCGATAGGGGTCCTTCCAGCCATTTGAAGTCGAATATTAAATACCCGCAACCGCTTGGCAGAAACTGGGAGAAATTATCCAACGAACGGTCAAATTAAAACCCGGGCAATTCCCTCTTCTGACAAACAAGACATTCAACTTCAGCACTCTCGAAATTTCCCCGCGAAAGACACCGGCACATACATTTGTTTACGTAAAGCGATGGGAAGCAAAAAAAAGCCGTCTTGATACAGAGATCTCACACCCTTTATGTCCAGATAACTCCTAATCATAGCCACGACCAGAATTCGGGAAACCGAACCCTAAATCAAGAACATTTCCATCAAAATACCTACTTTCTTGCTCTCCCGTCACCGGAATTTTCAGCGGAACGAACCCAATTTGCACTGGAGAAGAGAGAGAGAGAGATCTAAATCAACGCCACCCTATCCCTAATCACACGGAATTCAATCACCAATTACATTGCCCCGGGGCATCTCTCGCTTCGCGATCAATCGACGAATCACGAAAAACCAGATCTCGGATACGAAATCCGAACCATCAAAAGGATCATCGGAGCGGGGAAAAGAAAATTGTCAGCTGAAAATCATCTCAGAGCAAGTCGATCGATTCGAACCTGTAAGCTAGATCGCCGAAGCTCCGAGCTCTTTCCTCGCCGTGAATTGACAGGGTAGAGATCCTGATCAGAGAGACCCGAGGGACTGATGTTGGGGAAATTTGGACTTTGTCGAGGGCTGGGCACCAAATATGAATACCTTCATAAAATTACGCTGTAATATTTTTAATATATTCCGGAGATTAAATTAAATTTGCTTGAGTAATAAAATCATGCATACTTTAATTATAGATATTATGCCTACTTTATTAATGTTATTCCACGAAATGAGATGTGCTTTTCGTTATTATTGTATCGTCAATTACATGGTTAGTTTCACTGCATGATTCAAAAGAGATAAAAGTTGAGAAATGAGAAATCAATGGACTAAATTTATTGGTCGAATATGTGCCATGCGATAAATGTATACCTCACGTGCGTCAAGTGACTAGGAATGATCAATTCTCGGGTGGTACAGTTCCCATTTAAGAATTGGAAACTGGACCGAACCGAACTGATCAGTTCGATTCCTATGTGTGCCAATGGAACCGGTGGCATTTTTATGTGTAGAGTTTCTTGACCACGTATATTATTCCCACTACTCTTGTGATGCATATAGGTAACATCTGCATGGTTTATACTGAACAACGATCAATCCAAACACCAAGCATAAGAATACTTCCCAAATTTGTACACGAATTATATTCGGTCCGATTTAGGAGGTGGTTTTATACATGAAATCGAGAACCGGACAGGTGCCCTCGGGAACCGCCCAATACTGGCTGGTTCTGTTTAGTCTTGGCGGTTCCTTTTGCACATCCCAAATACGCACGAGAGGTAAATGTGACAATTAACCAAATTGTCCATGAACTTTAATCTAGTATGCAATATCGTCTATGAATTTTTAATTTGTTTAATGTGGTTCTTGAATTTTTGGTAAATGTTCAATCTAGTCCCTATAATATATAAAATTTCTAGATACTTGAATTAATAGAAGGATAACATTTGATATTTTCATTAAATTTAGGACTAGATTGAGCCTTTATCAAAAATTCAAGAACAACATTACACATTGAGTTAAAGTTTATGAATTACGTTGAATAAATAAAAAGTACATTGCTTGTTAAGTGAAAGTTCAAGGACTATATATGTTATTTTCCTAATGTTAATTGACACGTGATAAACACATGCATTAGAAATCGAAGTAGGTTTTCTTTCTATGGATTGGACCTATGGACAAGAGCCAAGTAACTGCAAAAGCCATGTAATGAAACATTGCGCTTGGTGTTTTCAGGGAAAATTATCAAAAATCAATTTAGTCATAAAATTTTTAACAATTTCCTAATGTAGTGCAACCGGTCAATTTAAGTTGGAGATCACTAACGTAACAATTTTTGCAATTTTTTCTCCTTTCCTTTCTCTTTTTTTTTTATTCTACTATTCAACGCCTAGCCTTGGCAATGGTCAGAGGAGGCCTTGGCCACAAGCGAGGGTTGCCCTTGCCAACCACCCCTCTCCCAAATTTGGCAAGAGTGTCACAATGCCCTCACCTGTGACCAACAACCGGCGGAGGAAAAAGATGAATAGTAGAATAGGAAAGAAAGAAATAAGAGAAACGAAAGGAAAAAATAATTTAGAAAGTTCTAAAAACTTATGAAAATCGTCAACGTCAGTACCGGCCATGCAGGATTGCCAACACTGATTGGACCACCATATTAGCGATTTTCAATCTAAATTGGCCAAATGTTCTTCATTAAAAAATTGTTAGAAGATTTAAAATTAAATTGGTTGAATTGAAAAGTTACAAATTAAATTGACCGCTATATAATAAATTTAAAAGTTTTTGAACAATTCTCCGTAAAGTTCCTATTGAACTCTTTTCACATGAATAATGAGTGCAAGTAGTCCTCAGGTGAGATTGGCAAGTGTTTCCGAAGTTTACCAATAGCGGGGAAATAGAGTACTAGAAACTACGCTTCAAAATAACCGCAGAAAATTAAAAAAAATTACAATTTTAAATGACCTGTGATGTATAAGAATACTCTAATTATAGCAAATATTTTTGTTATTAGTAATGCTTAAGCGCATACCATAATGTGGGTAGACTTCTTAGCTTGTACATGGACCCCCTGCTTTTAGATTTCCTTGTTAGGACGGGTAAATAGATAGCATGAGCCCAACTCACCACAAATTTTGCGCCTGAGGGCCCTTCCATGAGAATTGGAACTCAAACAATCAGAAAGAGATTTCAAACTTCAAAAAGGAGATCCGATAAAACCGCCCGTGCATACATACAATTGAGATTCTATCGCATCTGCAATGAAAGTGAAATGCTGTCGTGATGCATTTAACTTGGACAGTTACACATTCAAAATGAAATCTACGGGTCCCTTGAAAACAGAATGGTTTGGGGGAGGGAATAGACAGTGGACCAAATATGACGATATAGACATGTATCAGAAGTTCTTCAATCATTTCCAGCGGATCAAACCATCCCAGAAAGGTATTGCACGAGTATCATTCCCAAGTGAGAGAGATCATAGAATTTGCAAGCCCAGACTCCTGGAAGGTTAACTTGCTGTCATAGTCCAGACTTTTTGAAGCCCCAGGAATTGCTTGCGCCAAGCGAAATGGTTTACTTTCAGCCTCTTCCAGTTGAGAACAGCAGAATGACCACAGAAGCTGCAGAAAAATTATGTGAATAACCATTTTGTCCCACTAAGTGTGTGTGCACTGCAAAATTCCAAGCAGAAGAGTCTATGCCAACTAACCAAGGCTTACAAGCATAAACAGAAAGGGATTCAAGGCATTATGCAAGAAATCTAGCATTTTTTTCTAAGATAATAGAAGTTCTGATGAACCTGTATTGGATCAGTACGGAGAAAATTCCGCTGGACCCTACGTCCATCGGGAAGACGGACTCCAACCCGGCAAAGGAGTCTTCTATCACCGTTAGGTTCCTCAGGAAGAGGCGGATAGGCAGGTATCTTCCTTGTGAATGTCTCTTCTTCCTTGCTGGTATTAGTTTTGTCATATTCACTAGTTGTCTTAATTGGCTCGTCTACATTTTCCAAGGAAGCTGCCAATGCAGCCTGTAGTTCCTCATCTTCTTCCTTGGGCATTTCATCTGCATCAACCCCGGCATCTGAAATTACATATATAATGGCAGACAAAGGGTATGCACGCACAACACTCCAGCAGACAGAGCCACCGATCTTTTTATTTTTTTTATACCATCTAAAGATGCAGCAACATATATCATAACAGGAACTCAATACGTTATACAGAAATATGACATACCCTTAAGTTTCTGTGGAGGAGTCGTAGACTTTTCTCTGGGACGTTTATGTGATGAACTTACATGATGATCCTTGGGGCCACCTTCCAGGAAGAGTAACAAATTCTGCAGTAAAATTTACTTTCTGGGATGAAAACTGCAACTATTATAATAAAATGTCTAAGTGCTTGTATACTCATGTTATATGCTGCTACGACATTAACATTCATTGTTTATTTAAATGCAAGTGTATTGGGTAACACCTGCTGTGATAGGTACCTCAAGCAAGCTCTCAGGTTGAATCATCCCAGTCCAAGACCGCATCTTTTGGCCAGTGATGGGGTCAATAACAAGCACTACAGGGATCGAATCCAGTCTGTAATAGGTGCAGACCTTCTGGCCCTCACTCGTGTCATCATATACCTAATATAAGTTAGAGTCAGCTGAGCAATTTATCATTTAACATTAACTTCATCTGTTGGTCATTATATATGAACACACATTGAAGAGAGCACCCTTGATGACTAATCAAAACTGAAATCTAAAAAGAGAGAGCTCCACTCCACTGTCTGCTATCATCAAAGGCACTCCTTGTGATTGTATGTGAAAGGGAGCACATTTTGAATATAGCCTTAGATTATCACATTACTTAATTGAAAAAGAAAAGGGAGGAAAATAAAGTGAAGGGCATGAAAATTCTAAAAGAAAGTACTTGCTTCGCTTGAAGGTGGGGAGGGGATTTAAATTGCGACCAAATACACTTGAGAAGTAAAAAGGGGACCTCATTTCACTGTCAAAGCACTGCTAAGTGCTATGTTATTTGTTCTATTTTCAAACTATCCTTATGTCATTCATTCATGTATTAGCATCATGAAGTGGTCAACTAGTAGAATGGTTGGATCTCTAGATATATTTTCATAGATCAGCCCACTTATAAAATGTGTCTGCACTCTGAAAGACAAATCCATATTCTACACTCTTACTTTCTTCGGACTAAGAATTTTCCGAATAATCTCCCATTCCAGCAAACAATGTGAAGAGGCACATTCCAGACAATAATATCTGACTCACTCATCCATCTACTGTCTTTTTGCCATATATCCATCTACTGTCTATACATACACATAAACACACAAATCTAGATTCAAAAATGGCATAATGCCTTTAGGTAGTCCCTAGTTTATGCAATTGTTTGAAGACCAGCTAACCAGGTCCTCCTACAACAATATGATAATTCCATCGAGGAATGAGGACACAAAAAGAAACTCTTTGAAATAACCAGGCCTTGCTACCAACAGAAGGCCTTAGGTAGTGTTATAGAAGCCAGCAACTCTATAGCATGACAAAGCACATGGACAGAACTTGGAATAGCATAAAAAGAGCTGATCTGAAGAAAGAGCATGTGCTATTATTTAATCTAAAAATAATTTTAAGCACTCATGATTGAGATAACAAATAAATTGATAAAGTTGGGCCACTATAAGAGAGAATAATAAAGATCCAGCCAGAAGCACACCTGCCAGAAGATAAAATTAGTGCTGATAGTTTGTGAGACGGCTTCATTTGCCCATGTATCCCGATTCAGCTTCAAGAGAAAATAAACAAAAACAGATAAGAATCAGTATTCTCAAAGACTCCAGGGAGATAAAGCAATAAAGCAGAGAGGGCGAGAGAGAGAGAGAGAGAGAACACGCTACCATATGCGAGCTGAACTCCTTGGTGGATTGCAAGTTTACTAGAAGCCACTTGTCTTGTAGTGAAGCTGCCGCTTTAGCCTGTTTACATTCATAATTATCAAAATCAGTTAAATAAGAAACAGCAAATTGTTAACCAAAAACTAAAGTACCAGCCAATAAAGTCCTGCAACTACACATCTCCCTACACACGCTAAGCTCATATCATTGATGAAAGCAAAAATTACACTCAATATCCTCCATAATTTATGCTTTTCATTCCCTGTTTTTACGGATTATAGTTCCTATTGTCAAGTTTATCTCCCTAACACTTTCCCATCTCTCTCTCTCTCTCTCTCTCTCTCTCTCACACACACACACACACACACACCCCAAAAAGAGCGCACGCATAATATTTCAGTACAAAGAATTCTAGTAAATTAAAGGAAAGGGGACACTAGATAATTCCCTTTTTCATATAACAAAACACTAACAAAGTTATCTTGACAATGTGTACTTCTAAAAACAAAAGATGAGTGGTGTAACCATAATAATCTATGATGCAAACCACAATGTCTGCTAATAGAAAAGAATGAGAACCTTATATTGGTTCGATCTCCAATCTACACTTACATAGGAATAAATTTCAACTGCAGGATGAGCTATTCATCTACTCTGTTTGATACTCTCCTAGTTATGTAATATAATGTAAAAACACTACAAGGTAGTTAATTCCTCTTAGCGCATGCACTCTCCTCATCAGTTAAAGATTATCAAAGTTGTCCCCAAGATGGTGCTAATCATCGTGGGACCAACTCTGAAAACTTCAGATTGGAGAAAACAACAGGAAAAAATTCAAATTCACCTAATCATTAAAAAATCAAACAAAAGATCAGGATGTATTAAATTTCCAGTGGATAAAACATCAAACATATGCATGCAATGATGTGATAATGTCCTCTTGATGCACTTCGTGATGATGAATAAAGTAATGTTGAATTATTATTGATCCTCAAAAAGTTATTTCCTCAGAATGTCACCCCAAAGATTAATAGTGGAGCTCACATGAGCCGTCAATTCTTGATTCAAATACCAGCCACCACCTATGCAGTAGTGATCAGTCAAGCTCACCTGAACCCAGGCAACTTTGCCGCCAATTAATTGTGGCGGCACTGAGCTCATACGGTGGTGCTCTCGTTCCAGATCCCGTCAGTTGTCGATTCAAATACCAGCCACTGTCAATGCCATAGTGATCGGTCAAGCTTACCCGAGCGCAAGCGACTTTGCTGCCAATCAATTGTGGCATCAAGTCCACTGAGCTCATGCGGTGGTTCTCTCTCTCTCTCTCTCTGTAAAAATAGTGCCTAGAATCCTCCTCTATTTTTTCCCAAAGCTGATATCCTTTGGTTAAATAAATCAGGTGAAAACAAATCTATTTCAATCTCACATTCGCAGGTCAGTTCATTTGTTTGCGGGTTCAACCTGGACCGACCCCTAGAGATACTTATTTTTAGTACCCGAAGCACGAAGTCACTCAACCCATCGGGAACAGAGAAAACTTATTCGAACTGATCTGTCTGGGTGTGGTTTTGGGCCCTCTGGATATTTTTCTTAACACCCATTTTCACAAGTAACAATACTACTAAATAGACTTGAAACCTCATGATCTGGAACTCAGATTCCTGTGCCAGGAAGAGTACCCTTAGTATAAAACATGTCATACCAATTACACCGTTGCTAATGGAAATGTTGGTCACATCAGTTCAAAAAAGTTTGCATACTTAGTTGTTCGGAAATAGCCACTGTACAATCAACTACAGCTTTAATCACTCAAGCCCCACTTTGGCAAGCTGCAAAGCATTATAACTCCAAAAGTTGCAATAACTATGAAATCCGCACTTTCCATTCAACCTCATCAAAATACCAAACTGTATAAGGCAATATACCAGAGAGCTTTGACATATGCACACAAGGAATGTTTTTTTCAAAGACCGTTCAACATGAAAAGAAACGAGTACACTCCAGATAGAGTGTGAATTAATTGCACACAAATTGTAAGAGTGAGTTCACGCCAACTACCTTCTCAAAGGATCCGCGATACATCAAATGGAACGGAGGACGATATAGAGAGGCAAGATTATCACGAGCATTTTCTGCAGTAGATGTTGAACCTTGATCTGATTCCCACACCCCAGGGCGTTTCATTTCCTCATCAAAGTTCCTGAATGCAATTAGTGAACTTGACTCATGTGACCCCATCCCCAATGCTCTGCATGGTCATTAAATTTTGACCATTAGTAATAGCACATTATATCATTCTTGCATAATAGCCAATGGCTGCAATAGAGCAACAAAGACAGCAACACTAAGGAGAGTATACATACGGGTATAATACCGCATCATCATAGAGGACCTCTCTCCTAACAGGTAAAGGAGGACGCACTTCATCTCCATCATGCTGTCCAATGTTTTCTTTACCATTTTCATTCCTTGATACCCTAAGGAAACACATAGAAATCAGAAGAAGAAGAAGAAGAAGAAGAAGAAGAGGAAGAAGAAGAGGAAGAGGAAGAGGAAGAGGAAGAAGAAGAAGAAGAAGAAGAAGAGGAAGAGGAAGAGGAAGAAGAAGAAGAGGAAGAAGAGGAAGAGGAAGAGGAAGAGGAAGAGGAAGAAGAAGAAGAAGAAGAAGAAGAAGAAGAGGCAAAAAGAAGAAGAAGAAGAAGAAGAACTAAAGAGGCAAAAACACGATAATTTACAGAAAACGCGGCAAATACCCGGCATTTTCATCTGCCA
This sequence comes from Syzygium aqueum, assembly GCA_031216185.1. Classification (NCBI taxonomy): domain Eukaryota; kingdom Viridiplantae; phylum Streptophyta; class Magnoliopsida; order Myrtales; family Myrtaceae; genus Syzygium; species Syzygium aqueum. The sequence continues at coordinate 34,315,086 of CM062232.1, forward strand.
AAACGGCATTTCCACCATCTGCTGGGGAAGGATTGGACTGTCCCCCAATACCACCACTTTCATTACCTACATAAAATAGTTGAATGGCTTCCTCAAGCTTCCAACTTGTTGCCTGATGGAATGCATCTCATCAGAATTCGAACAATCTTGTTTTTTCACAGATAAAGCATCGTACACACACAAAAACAAAGAAAATACCAAGATAATAGCAATAAAAGAGCAATTCACTGCTGATACGTATCACCAGACAATTGGAAGGCAAATGACAAAAACAATAAGCACGGACCTTTCAGTTTAAACCCTTAATTTTTATGGAATGGACCTGTAAAACCAAGTATATGACCACCGAAACAAAGAGGGGAAAAGGCACGCAAAATTAAATGGAAGTCTCAGGGACGCTGGCAGCAACTGAATATCAAAATTTACACGCAATTCCACCCGAAAGCTTCAGATAACTTAAGATGCTCATATCTAGCATTGGTTACAGACAAGATCTAGCATGCAGAAGACGGGAGGCTCCTTCTAATGCAACCAGCCCGGGTGTGCACGAGAGCCAAAGCTTCAATCAAGGGAATTGTACGGCCAAATCAAAAGCCTGACTTCTTCCCTAGCTTCATCAACACAAGGCATCGAAACCGCAAAACCCAGAACAAAGGTTGACTTTTTCCTCACGAACACATAAATAAGTGGACAAACAAATCGCTATCATAACAAGCACCAAACAACACCAAACATCACGGTAAACCAACTACAGATCAAGTGTTCATATCGTTATAATCTCTATAAGCAGCAATAACTAGTCAGTCATGTCTACGTCGGTATAGCTCAGCTATTTTGCAATGTTAAAGGTTTCGGCAAATCAATGCGTGTGAGGACCCAGCATGCGCAAGAGGGACTGGCAGCGAGAACCTGCAAGAACTGGCGGGCGGTATCGTCGGTTTGACCGACGGCGATCTCCAAGAAGGAAGAGATCATGCTCTGCTTATCGGTCGGTGACAGCACGCTCTCCATCTCCCCCCACCCCAACCCAACCCACCCTGGTGCACCGTCACCGAAACCCTAGAAAAAAAAAAGGCCCTTCGATCACGCCGCGACAAAAGAAGGGAGGGCAATTCCTTTGCCCTAGTTTAGGGAAAGAGACGAGCAGAATCTGAATCTGAAGCTTCCATGTCTGGCGAGCAAGCGGCGGGGGAGAGCGAAGGGAGTGAGGGGGGGACTCCCTCCAGTCGTCGCCGTACCTGAGTCGTGGAGGCTCATTCGGATTTCCCAGTTTCCTTTTTCGACCAGGGCAACGCGGAATTGACGTTTTTGTCCTTGTAGCTGAGACCGGCTCCTTAATGGTAATTTCCCGCCTGGCACGGGAGTGGCGGCCTTTGTAATTTGTTTTGGTGATAAGGGTGTTGTGGGTACACGGCGATAGGGGCGGAAATGTTTTTTTAGGACAAAAGGGGACGGAAATTAAATTATGAGAATTGTGTGGGGGGAAAACAAATTAGAATTTCTGGAAAGTGTTTTTTTTTTTGGTTCGATTTTCTGGAAAATGTTTGCTCAGCAGAAAATATGATATTTTCCGTAAAATGTGTTTCGAGAGTTATTTCTCGGGAAAATATCATATTTGTTTCGGTATTAAATCTGAAAATTAATTAGAAAATATTTTCTACAGTGATATGAAAAATCTAATTTGATTTTCTTGAAAAAATTACAAAAGAAATGGAATTTTTAATTATTTTTTATTTCTTTTCTTTTCTTTTTCTTTCTTCCTTCGTTGGTCATCAACCACGGCAAAAGCCGGCCATCGACCAAAGAGGAGGGACAAGCTCGCGTGATTTGACGAGCTCGAGCCTCCCTAGATATGGCAAGGTGGAGATCTTCCTACGTTGTATGTCACGGAGGAGGGCCTTCTCGCCTTTCCAAAAGCAATAATTGGCGAACGCCCATCGATCCGACACCACCTTTTTTAATCCTCGAGAGCCAATTGATTGTGATCATCAACACGAAGAAGATTCTGCAGAAATTGAATTCTAAATCAAGCAAAATCACATTTCGGGAATCGCAATCACAGACTTACTAAGTGTTTAGCTGATGAACGAAATTGGAGAAATTGTTGTGCTTGACATGCTTGGAAAGCAAATCCTTGGCGAATTCAATTGGCCATCACACGATGAACATTGTCCTCTCCTCGTTCCACGAAATCAAATCATCCATCGCCGGATTGTCCACGAGCTGGTAAGTGTTGGTGAGGAATAGCATCGGAGCTTCGCCCGAGGTTGATGAGCTCATCTCTCGCTTGTTGCTAGTTGAACTCTAGAGGCAGAGCAACAAGGTGAGGGAGAGGGAGGAATTCTGGAGGCAGAGAGACGGACGAGGAGGACGAACCCTAGAACCGGTAGATGAAGAGCACATAGACAAAGAGGAGGAAGTCCAAAGGTGAAGAGGTGGAGTAACTTTGGAGCGGGACATAGATGGGAAAATGAATGGTTTGGAATTTAAAAAGTAATTGCTTATAGCGCTTAAAATAATTAGTTGATGAAAAATATTTTCATTATCGACAACAATTTATATATAAACACTTTCGAGTAAAGGACGATGAAATATTTTTCATTCATTCATTTTTTCATACAATACAAGTGATCATTTTTAGGAATATATGTAATTTGTGTCATGATAATTATATCCCAATTCCGTTAACAAATATCTCAAAATATGTTAAGTGTCTACATAAATAATTAGGGTTAATACCACGAAAAACCTTAAACTGGTACACTTGTGACAATTTTACCCTGAACTATTTTTTTGATCACGAAAAATTTCAAACTGGTACACCTGTGATAAATTTGCCTCGAACTATTTTTTTGACCACCAAAAACCCAAAAACTGATATACTTATGATAATTTTACCCCGAACTATTTCTTTGACCACCAAAAACCCTATACTGGTATACATGGTATACATGAGATCTTCCTACGTTGTGTCGCGACCTAAAAATTTCTTTTCGGGCTAATGGATTATTAAGACTAAACTTAACTCGGGCTCTCCCAAACCCTACCAATTCGCAACTTAAGGTTTAAGTTCTTAACGTGCAAATGTTTTCATGCTTGGAATCGCCACTAATCTATTTATGGTAGGTCGATTAGAAACCTAAATTAAACATAGAGAGATATGTTTTATTTCTACGAACTAGAGATTCTAAGTTCGGGGACTTGATTACGCTAGATCTAGTTTAACGCCCTTTCGTTACCTTTTCTTTTAAAAAAAAAATGTTTTGGCGGACAGTCTGGATTCATTTCAACCTAGTCACTAACATGTGAGGTGTTCATGCGGGTGCACAAACCATCAATTTAACACTCAAGAAAGCATTAAATAAATGACAAGATTGGAAGAATTACTTACCTCAAAGCAACGTAAACATCTACATTATTAGCTAGAAAATCACATCAACAACCCTAATATGATTTCTAATTAACAAGCAGTTCACTCAATATTTTTTTTTGGATTTTCGCTTATTTAAATGAAATCTAATCTATATGCAATGACGTGCAAAAATTGATATGCGATTAATGCAACTTAACATGCAAACTATATGTCATGCGACGACGTGACCTAATTCTAATGATGAACAAATGATTTATTTTTGGTATTTTTCCAATGAAATTCGGAATTAAAAAATTACCTAAAATAACATGCAATCTATTGACTTTTTTTTTTTATTAAAAATTGGAAATAAAAAATTACTCAAATTAAGAATGCAATCTATCCTAATCTATCCTAAAGCGACTCATTCTTTTTTAGATTTTCATAAAAATTCGAAATTTAAAAATAACCTACATAATTTATTAGGATTAGAACAATATCTAATTTAAACTAGGAAATAGATGATCTCAAGTCCTAATTTAAATTAAATAATTATCCTATTCTTTTAGACAAATTTAAAATTCCTAAACATGCAAAACTCTAATTTAAATCCTAACTGATATTTTTTTGAATTTTCTTTTTTAAAGGAAATACATCAAACAGATAGATAACCACCACAATTAAAATCAATTCACACGATTCGCAAGATTTGTTTCAAAATCGGATTAGGCAAAGAAATTAAACTAATGGTTATATCTATAAGGTTATAGATATTGACGGGAAGTTGATCATTCAAAATTGAAAAGCAGATAAAATTCATTATCGTATCCAAGTGGTTATGGATAAGATAACAATTCCCTGTATCGCTGTGTATCGTACCATAGGGATAAGGTCGGATAGTCGTCCAGATACGTTGTTAAATTAGGAAAATTTCCTAATTTCAGATATTTTCAAATATTGCAGACATCAGAAAATTATCCTAAGTTATCTAATTATCCACCAAATATTCACGAAATATTCCAAACATTCAAACTAGGAAATTGAATATTTCGGAAAAACATTCGGATAATAATCTTACCTAATTTCAAATTATTTCCAAATTTGAAACTTGATTCAGGATCGGGTTTGCGGATCACGCGACTAGCGTCACGGCGGCGTCGAGAAAGTAGCATGGCAAGGGCGAGTCACGGCGGAGGCAGCGGCTGTGCAAGGCGGGACGGCGGTGGCGGCGACATCGGGGATGGCGCTCGGCGCGACGGCAACGTCAGGAATGGCGTCCGGTGTGGCGGAGCAGCAACGGCGGGAGCTGTGGCGGGGGCTTAGGCGACGAGTTGAAGCAGCGTCATGCTCGGCGGTTCTCCGGCATGGCGGCGACGATGCTGTAGCTTGCAGCGTCTGGCATGGCGGTGGCTCTCCGGCGTTGCGGCAACAGGGCTGTAGACGTCTCACAAGCGCCTCCGGACAGGAACGGCGGAGCAGCAAGGAAACAGGGTGAGAGGCGCCGGCGGGAAGCAGCAGCTCCGGCGGGGAGAGGATAGAGGCTGGGCGGCGCGGCTCCGGAAAGCAGCGGCGCGGCAGGACAGCGAGGACGAGCAAAGGGGCGGAGCAGCGGCTGAGGTGCGGTGATGTGCTTCTCCGGCGTGGCTGTGCAAGCGGAAGCGTGGAGTAGCGGCTGCAGGCTGTAACGGCGGCAGGAGGCGGTGGCATATGGCGGCAGTGGGCGACGGGACCGGCGGTGGCGGTGCGGTGCGGGCGGTGGTGTTGCGCCGTCCTCTCCTCTCTCTCTCTTACCCTAACTCTCACTTTCTAAAAAATTTCTGATCTGAATTATGTGTCTCCTCTGATTATGTGACCTAAACATATATTTATAATACTAACCTAGGTCAATTAGATGGGCTTGCTAATCCTAATGGGCTTAGGCTTGGGTTTAGGCTTCAATTAACATTTAATTTCAAGTGGGCTGAATTAATGTGGGCTTCTGTTTAATTAAGCTTAATAGACTGAATTAAGCTTAAACTAAAATAACCAAGTCCGTTTAACTTGTGATTTCCGGCACTTGCCTTCCGAGTGAGCCGAGTCTCGTTCGATGAATTTTAAGCTCGTCTGACACCGCCGATCTGATGTGGAATGCAATTAACCTAAATGGACCTAAACTATATGTTATGCAATTTTAATATTTTTGTTTAGGGGTTAAATTTAATCCCTAATTTTCTATGCAAATTACGACTAAATGGTCGCCAAAATTTAAGTGTCAGCACGTTGTATGTCACGGAGGAGGGCCTTCTCGCCTTTCCAAAAGCAATAATTGGCGAACGCCCACCGATCCGACATCACCTTTTTTAATCCCTGAGAGCCAATTGATTGTGATCATCAACACGAAGAAGATTCTACAGAAATTGAATCCTAAATCAAGCAAAATCACATTTCGGGAATCACAATCACAGACTTACTAAGTGTTTAGCTGATGAACGAAATTGGAGAAATTGTTGTGCTTGACATGCTTGGGAAGCAAATCCTTGGTGAATTCAATTGGCCATCACACGATGAACATCGTCCTCTCCTCGTTCCACGAAATCAAATCGTCCATCGCCGAATTGTCCATGAGCTGGTAAGTCTTGCTGAGGAATAGCATCGGAGCCTCGCTCGAGGTTGATGAGCTCGTCTCTCGCCTGTCGCTAGTCGAACTCTAGAGGCAAAGCAACAAGGTGAGGGAGAAAGAGGAATTCTGGAGGCAGAGAGACGGACGAGGAGGACGAATCCTAGAACTGGTAGATGAAGAGCACATAGACAAAGAGGAGGAAGTCCAAAGGCGAAGAGGTGGAGTAACTTTGGAGCGGGACATAGATGGGAAAATGAATGATTTGGAACTCAAAAAATAATTGCTTATAGCGCTTAAAATAATTAGTTAATGAAAAATATTTTCATTATCGACAACAATTTATATATAAACACTTTCGAGTAAAGGACGATGAAATATTTTTCATTCATTTATTTTTTCATACAATACAAGTGACCAATTTTAGGAATATATGTAATTTGTGTCATGATAATTATATCCCAATTCGGTTAACAAATATCTCAAAATATGTTAAGTGTCTACATAAATAATTAGGGTTAATACCACGAAAAACCCTAAACTGGTATACTTGTGACAATTTTACCTTGAACTATTTTTTTTACCACGAAAAATTTTAAATTGGTACACCTGTGATAAATTTACCTCGAACTATTTTTTTTACCACCAAAAACCCAAAAACTGGTATACTTGTGATAATTTTGCCCCGAACTATTTCTTTGACCACCAAAAACCCTATACTGGTATACATGTGACAATTTTACCCTCGAACTAATTTTTTGACCACTAAAAACCCCAAACTGATACATTTGTGACAAATTTACCTTCTGTTAGTGTCCGTTAAATTATATTAATATCACAAAAAATCACAAATTGATAAACGTGTGACAAACAGAGGGGTAAAATCCAAAATCGGTACACATGTCAATTATCACGTGTAATTAAACTTCGCAATGTGACAGTAAAATTTAACGAAACTAACCAAGGGTAAATTTGTCACGGGTATATCAGTTTGGGATTTTTGGTGGTCAAAAAATTAGTTCGAGGGTAAAATTGTCACATATACACCAGTATGAGATTTTTGATGATAAAAAAAATAGTTCGGGATAAAATTATCACAGATGTACCAGTTTAAGGTTTTTTGTGGTAAAAAAAATAATTTGGGGTAAATTTGTCACAAGTGTATCAGTTTGGGGTTTTTCATGGTATTAACCCAAATAAGTATTATTACCTTTCAATGCACTCTCTCATGCTATATGTAAACTATGTATTAAAATTTAAAATATCTCTCAATAAAATCTTTAGTATTATAATTATCGGGATACAAGTCTATTCGGTCGTGGGTTGTGCCTTGCCTTGGGCTTGGGCAATTAAAGCCACATAACTCCAACCGTATTGGATTTGGACACGATTAGGCACGACCATTATGATAGCTTTGCATTTTTTTTTTATGAAAAAGGGTTAAAGTTGAATACAAAAGTTCAACGTCCTTAATTTACTATCCCTTTTTTAATACCAAATAAAACACGAAGTAAGGTACTAAAAAGAAATTAGTATCCAAATGCTTATTTATTCCATGATTAGTAAGCCAGTCAGCAAAAAAATTTTCTTTCCGAAAGTTTTGTTGTACTTTAAACTCAAAGTGAGAATGGAGCAGTCTTTCGATAATTTTAAGCAGAGTAGGGCCATCATTATCAATTATAAGTTCTAGACTAACAATATCATTGATGGCTTAGAGTCAATCTCAATTATGATATTATTAAAACTAAGTTGCTTTGCGAAGTTAAGTCCTAACCACAAAACCCAAAATTTTGCTTGTGTTGACAAACATGTTTCTATAAATGCGGCAAAACCACCAAGCTAGTCACCCCTTCGTTTCTGATAAACCCCCGTACCAGTAAGTCCCTATTGCCTTTAGAGGGCCCATCATTATTCAATTTAATCTACTCAGAACGTGGAGGATCCCATCTTACCAAACTTGGAGAAATGCATTATCCATTTAAAGTCTAGTTATTCACAGATGAAACTCTAATGACTTCCTTTGTGTATGACCGAATTGCTTGTAATAGATTCGAAGGAAGAAGTTATTATGGAAAAGTGACTTATTTCTCCATTGCCAAAAAAGCCATGCACCTACTTCAAAAAGGAAAAATGCCACAAAAATCCTTAAAATATACTCACTGTGACATATTTACCTAGTCGAGTTATTCACATATGAAACTCTAATACATTGTGGTCCCTTCCGCTTCCAAATTATGGATCATATACTATCAGATTCCTGATTATCTGCCCCATCAATTACCTCATATGCTGACTTAACAAAGAAAGACCCGCTTCCATACCCTCCCACGAAAGAGTATCTTCTCCATCAGAGGCTAAAAGAGGTTTGACAGATCTAATGCAAGGATTATCTTCTGGTATAATTCCTTGAAATATCCGAAAATTTCAATTTCCATTCGGCACAAAATCACAAACTTTTTTGTTCATCTCAGAAGGAGATATGTCACGCCTCGAATCCTACGGACACACAACATCCCGCTATGGTCATTATGATGCGACGACCCAAGACTCGTCGCCGACCTTTTTCTTTTTATCTTTGAATTACGTAAGCGAAAACGATAACCAACACAACAAACCCTAGACAATAATCAAATCAGGGATAGCAAGGGAAAACCATTCATAACAAAAGCCATTTTCTTTTTTTTTTTATTGATTAACCCCAGGAATATACTTACAAGCCCACTTTGGGCGTTTCCACCAAAAAGCCAGCAAAAGACAAAGGCTAGGGTTAATCTACTCCATCCAAAATATCAACTTCCAGGCCTAACCCTCAAAGACCAACCAAAAACTACAGTACTCCAAACCGCATAGGAAGCAATGACGTGCTAAGGTCCTGAAAAAGATTTAACAACAACAAATAAGATAAAATCTCAATAAGTTAATGGCCTATGCCCCACTTAGGAGACCAACTAACATGGGAGTCCCTAAACAGGCAATACAACATCAACAGTAACATTATTACAAAACCACAGGTATTCTTACTTCGCCTTAGTACACTCGTTGATGAAATGAACATGCCACATACTCAACATTTAAATAGATTTCCTATGCATCAATGCATCACAGGCGTGCGTGTCTCGATTATAAGACAAAATCCATTTAGGCACGTCCCATACCATGCTTAGCAGTTTCTATCACATAATCAGACACTATGCATTACACGTATTCCAGTTATTACGTCCCCTCGGGCCCATTACACATCAAGCGATCTGCAGCAAGATGACAGTCTACCGGTATAACCAAGCTCCGTCCTGCCCCGTCGGGCACGGCTACGTCAAATGATTTATAGTAAGACGGCATTCCAATACGGCAACATCAAACGATCTATAGTAAGATGGTATCCCATAAGGAGTATCGAGTCCGGCCTCGAGTCACGACAAGGCATCCAGAGTATTGGCAATCTAGATAATCTCTAGGCATCCGATGAATCGAGTATTGTCAAGCGATCTACAGCAAGACCCTGATAAATCAAGCATCATCAAGCGATCCATAGCAAGACGGCGTCAATGTGTGACCACACGAGCACACAAGCATTCCGGCCAATTATTATCTTTTCAATTAGCCCATGTGTACATAAATCGTGCTCTCATCAATGTCATATAATAATACCAAGTGGTCACACATGCAAACAATCAATCAATTCTTGCAAGCTTCGATGCCAAACACGTTTATCAACCACAAAGCATCACTATCATTTCTTGGCATAACAATAAAAATAGTTTAATTTAAAAAATCTCATAAGTTTTCCTTGAAAACTTCCATTCAAAATAACTTGTCATAAGCAATTTAATACAACGATTCACGATATAATCGCCACCATTCAAGTTAGAAATCATAATTTGAGATTCAAGATTTTCCAAAATAATAATGAATAAATTCGGAAATTAATTATTTAATAATATCCGAAAATAATTTATTTTAAAAAATTCAAAATATTTTCTCGAATCATAATCATTCAAATCATTTAGCAAAAACGCTAATTTATACGGTAAAATCCAACTTCGGAATCACCATCCAAACATAAATGATCACAATTCGGTATTGAAATCCTTCGAAATACCAATATTTAATTTTCGAAAATTAATTATTTAATAATAAAATTTTAATATTTAATTCGAAAATAATTTATTAAATGATAAAATAATATTTAACTCCGAAAATAATTCATTTAATAAAATAATCATTAATAATAAACTAATTGATAACTTATCATTAAAATAACGATAACTTATCATAAACACAACGATAGCTTATCACGTAAATACTCATAAGTTATCGAACAAATACCGATAACCTATCACTTAACTCCAATTAACTAAATATAACCTTAATTAAACTTAATCTAAACTACCCTAAGCAAGTTTAACACTCTAAACATGGGATTAGGGATTAACTTACTTGGTTAACATCGGCGAAGTCGCGGGGACGGCGGCGGCGACGAGGGCTGTTTGCGGTGGTTTCCGGCTCGACACGGTGAGCGACAGACGACGGTGAATGGAAGCGACGAAGAAGCGGCCGTTGTGGGTTGCTCCGGCACAGCCTGGGGGTGTTGGACAGCGGCGGTGAGCAGTGGAGACGAGCAGTGGAGGTGGACGACAGAGCTGGTTGATAGTGAGCTCGGTCGAACGAGCGGCGAGCACACGAGCGAGCGGCGGTCATAGCAGTGAGCTTGCTGCTAGCACGAACAAGAACAGGGGAGGAGTGGCCAGGGGAGTTCGGTGGTGATGGTGGCGACGGCCGGGGTGACCATGGCTCGGCTGGATAGCGCTGGGCACGACGGGCAACAGCAGCGAGCTCACTGCCGCGCGCGCAAAGGAAGGGGGAAAGCAGCTAGCGGATGGGAGCTGGGGGCAATGCACGGCAACGGTCGAGGTGACGGCGGCTCGGTTTTGATCAGCGGTGAGTAGCGAAACAGGAACCATAAGCCAGAAGCATCGGCGTCCAGGGGAGGAAGGAGGAAGAGGGAAAGAAGGAAGAAAAGAAAAGAGAGAGAGGAGTAGGTGGGGCCGGTCAGACGCATGAGGGGGATCGATGGAGAAAAAGGGAAGAGAGAGAGAGAGAGAGACAAAAAGTCAAAGGATAAATTAGGAAAAAGGCCGAAGGATATTAGTAAAAACACATTGCGATGGAGGTCTACCAGTCCAAATCTACACTCGGTCAAAAATTTCACTTTTCGCATATCCCGGGCAATATCGAGGTTGGCCACAATAATATCGATACCGTCCAATTAAATTCTCCTGAAACTTCAAGAAATTCGACACCAAAATTTGGGCTCTAAATAACGGCAAAATTCGATCGAATGTGATTATAGCAAAATCTCAATTTTAAAAATAATAACCGAGAGTGATCCGTTCCCGGGCGAAATTTTACTATAAACACACTGACGAATTACACATTTCATAAATCTCAAAAATGGGTTGAAATTCAGAATGTCACAAGAAAGTTGGATACTAACAATTTTATAGAGTGGCTCCATACATTGTATATATTTATCTGTTCAAAACCTGACATGTTTATCATTTCCCAAACTTCATAAAACTCCTTTTTGTAATGCCAGCCATACATTTACAATTGCATTTCATAAGATCAAGTCACCAGATTAAGCATGAAAATTAGTTCTTTGCGAACAATATTTAGCATTCAGAATTTGTGCCCAGAGATTATTAAGTTGGATCTTTAGGCCCGATGCTAGCTTCATCATAAATCCTTAATTAGTTTGTTCAAGAGATCCAAAACCAAGACCACCAAATTTTTTAGGCTCACAAATGGGTTCCCAATTTAGAAGGTGAATTCAACGTTTGTCGTTCATGTCTCCCCCAACAATTTTTTTCAATCTCCAGACAAACTTGAGTTAGGAACTTTAGTGTGGTACATGTGATAGACAGGGATAGATATAACTACATACTGAGCTAAAGCAATTCAATTTGCGACAAACTTTCAGATTTCCATCCACAAAGCCTTTTGTTCATCCTCTCTAACACAAACTAAAAAATGCCTCAAAGAAGTTCTTCCATCAATCAAAGGCGCTCCGAGATATTTGCCTAATTCTGCGTATACACCAAAACTGGAAATCTCGTTCAAATTATGTTTCGGCCCCAGAGAAGGATCCTTTGAACAAAAAACTTTAGTTTTAGCCTTGCTTGCAATTTATCGATCACCTAAACATCCCATGATGACATCCATTTGATCTCTCGAAGCTAGATCATCCACAGACAAGAGATGCGAAATTTGTGGTCCACTCTTTCAAAAAAAAAAAAAGAAGAAAAGGTTTCCACCATTTTGAATTTATTGCATCATCAATTGTGAGATAACCTTTCTATGTATAATACAAGTATGTATGGTGAAAGAGGGTCTCCTTGACAAATTCCCTTGCTTGGAAAGAATTTATCTGCAGTCTTGCCATTCAAAAAAAATTGCAAGGATAATAATGTGATGCAATTCATAATTAAAAGAAACATAGAATCTAGGGCACTTGATAAAGTGAAGATGAAGAGTGGCCTCATCGAAAACCACTTAAGTCAATCATACGCCTTTTAAACATCAATTTTGAGGATCATATACCCCATTTTCCCTTGAATTTTGCTCATCGAGTGAATTGTCTCTTGTGCGATAATAACATATTCCTGAATATGTCTACCAGGAACAAAAGTATTTTAATTCGGGGAGACGAGTTACGGAGGCACTTCCTTTCGTCTATTCACGATCACTTTGGTGAGAATTTTGTAAGCGACGTTACACGGACTAATTGGTTTAAAGTTGCAAATTGATTATGGTCGTTTCACTCTTGGAATTAGTACTAAGAGAGTTTTATTAATCTCAGCCCGGTTACAATTTCCAGACCACGCTCGAGCCTTTGTAAGATCCCATATCAAATAGTGCTATGTGGACCTCTTCTTTGTCGACTAACTTAGCCAGATTTGAAGCTTACAAAGAACTCAGGACTTGAAATCCATTAGTTTGTGGAATCGCGGTTGGGGTTGGATCATCTTCGGTGAAAAGGTTCTTGTAGAAATCCATCACAGTGCCTTTCAATTCCTTTTGGTCAAACACGTATTTTCCACTATTATTTTTTAGAGCATTGATTTTATTTTTTCGACGGTGAAGGATTGTAGTAACATAAAAAAAAAATTCATATTTTTATCCACAAAGTGCATCTATTGATGTCTTGCTTTGCATTTTAATTAGTAAGGAAAATAAATTACTCTTTTTGATAACGCATGGCAAAGTGTGTTTCTGGGCAATTAATAAGAAAAAAAATAACAAAATAGATATAACAGATTAGGGAAAATTCCAAATAAAGACTCGAAGTGCCTTCATTTTCTCAAATAAGAGTCTGAAATGGAACTTGTGTCAAATAAGAACATAAAGTGCTTATTTTTCTCAAATAAGGGACTGAAGTGATTATAACAGTTTTAAATAAAGGGCTCACCCCGTCAGCCAGCCAAATTTTCTAGTCAATCAAGAGCATGTTCATCCAAAAATAATTTTAATAAAATTAAATTAAAAAGTTTTAAAAAAAATTTTAAAAGGAGAAAAAAATTGAGGGAGAGCTAGTAGCCCTGTGACATCCCCGAATTCGAGCCTAGGAAGCCGAAGGTATGTGGTAAAAGATTAGGCAAGTAGTCCAAGTAGTGGATCGGTAATGGAACGGACAATATGATCGGAATGAGTATACTGAGAGTTGGTCATGGTTCGATCAAAAAGATTATCCATGAATTGACCTAGGGATCGACAGTGGAATGACTCCCTGATCATGTAAGACGATTAAAGTAATATGATCGTGCAGTGACACTTCGACCATAAGAGCCGTTAGTGAAACGATCCAGAATATCTATGGATCAGTGTCATGTCAGCATGTGTTAGTCGCGGGTGATTCCACACGATCATGCATCGGTCACGGGCAACCATGAGTTGATCTCGGGATACTTGATTCCACAAGGCCATATGACAACCGAGAGTTGATCATGGATCAGTGATACCTGAACATGGACTGGTCGCGAATCCGTCACGAATGGTTGCACCAAGTCAGGTAGGTCATGGACGAGCCATGTGCTAGGCCACGAGTCCAATGGCTTGGTTGCGGACTAGGCTATGTACCAGCCGCGCCGACTAGGCCTTGTGCCCGGACATGTCCAACCATTATGCTCATCAGCTAGGCCACGGACCGGCTACATGACCAGTTGTGTTTCGGTCATTGTGCCTGACCCTTGTGCTAGGCAATATGTCCGTCAACTGGCTCCGATCTAATTTCGTGCCCAATAAACTTGGCCATAAGCCAATGCATGTGTTGGACCCATGAACCGGCCCCTTACTTGTGTAGGTCGACATTGTGCTTAGCGCACCGCTCATGCAGCTCAGTACTGTGCCCTTGCGCTCGGCCACGTGCCCGGCCATGTGCTCGGTCATGTGCCCGTGCAGCCCGGCAGTGTGCTAGGCCATGCGCCCAGTCAAGCCTAGTTAGACAAGCCACGCTCTTAGGTAACCCGACTGGCCCGAATTGACACTGATGGACTTAGACCTTTGTTTGGTCATACTTCGCCATATGTGGAGGTTTTTCTACACCAAACCTCAAATTGAACGGGATTAATAAGCGCGTTTTATTGCGGAAAACCCTCGGAAAACAAGTTGAACGAGTATGATGCGGGGTTGCGAATTAAGTATCAATTAGTCCATATCATGCAACTCAATTGATTCGAGCTATTTGTGAGCGATCCAGCACAGGTCTTATGCTTCGGAAATAGAGGGTCTATAGAAGACAAAAGTTGACCAAATCAAATGCCCATTAAAAGCCATTAAAAGTCACCATTATTGGACTTAGTTTAGGTGTACCCTTCATTATTGAGAACCAGCTGAATTGGCCATCTATATAATATAGGCATGGTGACTCATGATCACCAATAATGCACAAAAAACAAAGGGGAGAATTGACCAAGGAAGAGAGGGAGTCGAGAGAGAGAGAATCGGCTAAGGAAGAGAGAGGGAGCTGAGAGAGAGATCAAGAAGAGATAAGGCCACATTAAAATTCCTTGATAGCACTTCATCATGTTGTTTTGTCCATGGTTCATTAATGTTTTTAATACTCACTTGACTTTAGGGACACTAGAATTATTGCTTGCTTTCTCTTCAAGTTTTTTTTTTTGGTAAAATGCTTTCTCTTCAATTTTGACTCTCTATAAAAGGAGAAGCCCCTACGTGAAAGGAGCCTCTCACATCTACACACCCACAGACTATCCCTTTTCTTCTTGCTTTGTTCGGCCAACTAAGGAGTGCACGCTAGAAACCCGCCCGAGATCCCGCCTTTCCGTGTTCAAGCCACACGACACTTGCGTTCTTTCTTTTCACGTGTTCTAGTGTTATGTTGAGTAAGTAAATTCACTAATATCGGAAAAGGAAGTTGAGATGCGTTGTAACATTATTTGCTTGGGCCGTTTCTCGGTTACTTGGACGATTATAACTTGTCCCTTATTTGACTAGTGATGTTCACGCGTGACAATCATGTTTGATGTTGTTTGTTATTTCGTAGCATGAACTTTGCTATTCATTTGCCATCGGTGCTGGTACGGTAAGAGCCAACTTATGTTAACGGTGATTGATTCATTATCACTTGATATTATTGCTTTCACTTATTAGGTCTTTCCGACTCATTCCCTATTGTTTTTTTTCTTTTTAGGTTTGTAGGATGGCGTCTCCCCCAACCCAGTTTGATAATCTCGTGGAGATAAGAGCCAAGTTGTTCACGGTGATAGATGCCTAAGAAGGTCATGCCTACTGTTAGATCACAACATATGTTATGGTAGATGAAGGCCATGAAGACTTGGTTCTTCACCGTACGTGGCGTGGTATCTCCTCGTGAACGGAGATTGGGTTGGACCCCTTCGTGGGTTCAATGGGCTGTTTGGCGGAACAAGCGGACCAGCTCTAGGGCAAGCCATAGGCGGGGTATAAGACGGTCAGACGGATGGGATGCGGGGAGGAGACGAGCGTGGAGCGAGGAGCGAGTAGCCGTAAGAAATAATGGGAATAGGATAACCAAACCAAAGTTTTGTTTATCCGTAATTGGCTCGTGTGCGAAACTGCTATTGATGATGGCATGTAAAATATAAGTATGGTTTGCAAGGGCCTAAAAAAGGGACTTGTCAAAATAAGCACGAATTATGTAAATATAACGTCCGATGTTTGCTTATATTACTTATGTTGTCTTGTTTCTTTCTATTTGCTTCCGTTTGTGCATTAAAAACAATGAATAGGACATACTAATGCATTTCCGCAAGTCATGGTTCCGTTCAGGTCATAATTGGTCATCAAGCATCGATCATGATTCCGAGTCGGGGTGTGATAAGCCCTCCCCAGCCTGTAGCCGCCGACCCTTGCCGGCCATGGCCGCTGTTGTCACGTCCTGACTCGAAGTCACGAACGATGCTTAATGAGAGAACATGACCCGACGGAACCGTGACTTGCGGAAATAAATTAGTGCGTCCCGTTCATTTTAATCAATGCGCACGCGAAAACAAATAGAAACGGAACAACATAATATCAACATAAGCAAACTTCGCACGTTGTATTTATATGATACATGCTTATTTTGTCAAGCTCTTCTCTTGGGTCTTTACAAGCTACGTTTATATTTTACATGCCAATTTCAAGGGCAATTCCGCAGAGCAAGCCAACTATTGCACAAACAAAAGTTTGGCTTGGGTTCCTATCTTCACTATGGCTTCTCGCTTCTTGCTTTTCGCTCCTCCCACTCCTCATCCGTCCGGCCATCTCACGCCCCACCCCCGGCTTGCCTCAGAGTTGGCAAAAGGACACTATTGATGCCATAACTTGTATACAGCGATCACTTTGGTGCCATAACTTTTTTTTTCAGATTACTTTGGTGCTAACTTTTTTGAAAAACGATTACTTTAATGTCAATGCTGATGTGGCTTGCCGAAAATCCTACGTGGCACTGACATGGCTCGCTGGAGAGGTCCATGGCTCGCCAGAGAGGTCCAGTCAGCATTAAAAATAAAATTTAGTCCGTTGACGTGTATTTTTTATAAAAATAAAATTTAAATTATATTAAAATAATTAAAAAAGAAAAATACCACATAAAATTTAACGTTTATTTATTTATTTTTTTCTTCTCCGACGAGGGCAACCCTCGCCAGCGTTGGGCGAGACTGCCCTCGTCGGATTTGGCGAAGGCCACCCTCGCCGACGTCGAGCGAGGGCGGCCCTCGCCGACGTCGGGCGAGGGCGGCCCTCGCCTGGGCCGGCGATGGAAGCCCTTGCTGAATCTGGTGAGGGCGACCCTCGCCGGTGTCGGGCGAGGGAAGCCCTCACCTAGGCGGGCAAGGTTCGCCCACACCCAACACAGGCGAGGGCTTCCCTCGCTCGATGTCGGCAAGGGTCGCCCTCACTAGATCCGGCAAGCCCCTTACTTGGGCCGAGTGAGGGCGACCCTTGCTTGGACCGGGCAAGGGCCGCCCTCGCCCGACGCCGACAAGGGTGGCCCTCGCCAGATCCGGCGAGGGCAGTCTCACCCGACGCCGGCGAGGGTTGCCCTTGCCGAAGAAGAAAAAAAATAGAAAAAGGAAAAAAAATTCAAAAAAAAAACCTACATAATTTCCACGTGTACAAGACAGATTATTTTTTAAAAAATATAAATGCCATGTTAGCTTTTTGACCGGAGTCACTAAAGTAATCTATTTTTTCCGATTTTAGCACTAAAGTGATTCGAAAAAAAGTTATGGCACCAAAGTGATTACCGTACATAAGTTATGACACCATTAGTGTTCTTTTGCCCCTCAGAACCAGCCCATCCATACCAGTGAATGGACCGTTGAACCTGCGCAAGGGTCCAACCCAATCTCCGTTAGCCAAACAATACCATGCCACGTACGTATGAGGGACTAATTCCTCTCACCCCTCATCTACCATCACGTACATGGTGATCCTATGATAGGCTTGGCCTTCGCGGGCATCAATAACTGTGAGTAGTTCCGCTCTCATCTCGATGGGATTTCCGAATTGAGTCAGGGGAGACGCCATGTTACGGACCTGAAAAGAGGAAAAACAAAGGGGAGTGAGTCGGGGAGACTCACTAAGTAAAAATACTAATATCAAACGAGGACGAGACAATCACCGTTCACATAAGTTAGCTCTTATCATATTGGCATCGATGGCAAATCAATAGCAAAGTTCATGCTACGAAACAACAAAACAAACATCAAACATGATTATCACACGTGAGTATCACTTGTCAAATAAGAACAAGCTATAATTGATCAAGAAACCACGAAACGGGCCAAACAAATCATGTTTTAATGTATCGCAACTTTCTTTCTCGATATTAGGGAATTCACTTACACAACAAAACACTAGAACATGAGATACTAAAGAAAGTAAGTGGCTGTCGGCTTGGTCTTGAGCACAAAAATTCTTGAGTTCAGGGAAAATGGGGTCTCGAGTGATTCTCGAGTGTGATTTTCTAGTTGGTCAAACAACCAAGGAGGAAGAAGAAGGTTGGCTAGTGCTTCTTCGAGCGTGAACAAGGAAGCAAGAAGGAAAAATAGAAGCTGATGGTTGTTTTTTTTTTTTTTTTTTTTTTGGGGGGGCGACTTCTCACGTGAGCTTCTTACTCCTTTTTAAAGACAAGCTAGGCTTAGAGAAGACGCCAAGCAATAAATGCATTAATACACTAAGGCCAAAAAGAAATGATGCATGGCAATTAAGTGTTTTCAATGTGATCTTATGCCTTGGTCTCTCTCTCTCTCTCTCTCTCTCTCTCTCTCTCTCGATTTCTTTCTCTTTCCTTTGGCCGATTGCCTTTCTCGGTTTTCTTCTTCACTTGGCCAATTGTCCCTTGGTTTGTGCCCATAATTGGTGGCCATTGAGTCATCAAACTCCCTTAATGCCATGCACAACTCAGCTAGCCAGCAACAATTGAAGGGGACACCTAAGGGGGTGCAATTATGGAGGCCTTAAATGACTTTAATGGGGCAGTTGACCAAGTCAACGAATTTGTCTTCTTGTCCTCTTCAATTGTGAATCGCGAGGGACCTCTGAAGCATGTTGGTTCATTTCCAACTACTTGGGCCAATCGGTTTGCACAAAATCGGTTAATCGACACTACACTCATAACCCCGCATCATACTTGTTCGCCTTATTTTTCGAGGGTTGTCCACCCTTGGTATACCCGTTCAACCCGAGGTTCGGTGCGAGAATGTCCTCAAATATCACCTAACACAACCAAATCAAAGTTCAAGCAAAATGGAATAAACCCAAGCTAACCAGGTGGCTGGACGCGTGGCCGGGTCTGACTGGACGCGTGGCCGGGTCTGACTGGACGCGTGGCCGGGTCTGACTGGACGCGTCACTTGACACATTGCCAGGCCATACGGGCACTTGACTAGGTCACACGAGCACAAGGCCAGGCACATGGCTGGGCTACATGGGCGCCGCGCCGGGTTGCATAAGTAACGTGCCGAGCACCATGCCGGGTCACACGAGCCGGAGATCGATTCATGGCTAAACACGCGCAATGGCTCATGAATGGCATAATGCACGGCTCATGGTCATATTTCTTGAGCACGAGACTAGGTCAGAACCGAATCTTACGGGCAGAAGGATCTGCACAATGACTGGCACACGATCGGGCACGTAGCCAGTCTGTAGCCTAGCTGACAAGCACGATGGCCGGTCACGTTCGGGCATATGGCCTAGTTTGTGGACAAGCCATTGGGCTCGCGACCTGGAACATGGCTCGTTCATGGCCTACCTGACTCGGCACAATGATTCGTGGCCGATTTGCGACCGGTCCACGTTCGAGTATCAACTACTCATGGTCAACTATTGATTGTCATGTAGCATCGTGGAATTCAGTATTTCAGAATTAACTCATGGTCATTCGTGACCGGTTCATGGCCGTGTGGTATCATCCGCGATCGACACTTGCCGATACCAGACTGATCTACAGCTATCCCAAACCGTTCCACTAACGTCCCTTATGGTTGAAGGGTCAATTCACTATCATATTACTCTAATCATTTTGCAAAATTCGGGAGTCATTCCACTATCGATCCCTAGACTAATTCATGGACAATCTTTCGATTGAACCATGACCAACCCTTAGTACACTTGTTCCGACTAAATTGTCCGTTCCATTACCGATCCTCGGCTCCCTTGGCTCAAGTTACCCGCTCATTCATCGATCACTTGCCCTTGGCTTCTAGGCTTAAAATCGAGGATGTCATAGCCGTTGCCTCACCTGTCACATCCCGATCAAGATTGTGACTCGTGGCTTACTTTGTGACGTCCCGTTCGTTATTATTTTTCTTTACGAGCAAGCGGAAGCATGAATTTGGGACAATCACAACCAAAACAAACAATAGGATTAAGATAAGTATCATAAGCAAACTTTATATTTACATGATAGCTTATATATTTTACAAGTCAAACTTTTTTTTACAAACCCCTTCTTTTTATGGGCCAATTCGCACACATATACACGCTATAACAAACACGGTTGGGTTATGCCTAACCCTGCTACCGTGATTTTCTCCAAAAAGGTCATCCAAAAAGTTCCTTCCTAAAATACGCTCAGTCATCCCCAAGTCATGTTCGCTGCCTAGGCTCCGTTTGCATCGTTCCCGAGTGTCGGTCTGTTGGCATCTCGAAAAGAGTCATTAAACCCGCGGGGGGACCAAAGTGTCCTTCCTCCGTCCATATGTACCAAGCTTCGTACCGATGCAGAATAGGGTCATCAAGGCCCTCGTTGACCTTGATTTATGAGATAACCTTACAATAGGCTCTCCTATCTCGGGCATCTACTACATCGATCACATCTACTATCATCTCCACCGAAGTATCGAAGTGCACAAGTGAAGCTGCCATCTTACAAGTCTGGAAAAACAACGGAGAGTGAGTCATTGAATTAATAAGTAAATCCTCTACTGTCAAGTTAGGAGGAAACAATTATCATTGAACACGCGTCCAACCTTACTATCTCGGTATCGATAGCAAATCAATAGCAAATAGGCATTTACCTTGTCTATGTGCTATCCATGGAACACGCTCCAAATAAGAGAACATCAAGCATGGTACACAAGTGATGCATGTAAGAACAAAACACACGGGATTCATTTATTTTTAACTGAAATCCATCGGTTCTTCCGAAATCTATCGGGTATCCGGAATCCATCAGGCATCCGGAATCCATCGAGCATCCGGAATACACTAGGCATCCGGAATCCATCATACATTTGAAATCCATAGGGCAACATCTCAAAATTCATCGTAGACAGCTTTAGTCTCTCATGTGTCCATACGTCATAAGCAATCAATCAAATCGATTTTTTATCTTTCTTTAATAGCCATGCAAAACAATATTGCCCAAAGGCGTGGGTGCAAGTGTGAAACTCATGAACAATGATCCTAGGTCACTTAATATGTCGATCACGGTTCAGGGCCCGCGACTTGATTCAACAAGCCAAGTATTAAACAAAACTATACTTAGTTCGGATCTGATACACCTCAATATCGAACCTTTGCCAAAAAAAATCTTGATCCAAACGCCATAACGTGCGTACAAGACATACGTTCCCTCTTTTGCGACCGAGTCATGCTTTTCTCATAACTATGTCTTGCGACAACAATAAAGCACACAAACAACAATGAATCCCTATCCTGGCTCGGGAAAGAACACAAGTCAATAATGTATCGTGACATCCTATCTCGAGATGAGGAAATCTACTTACAGTACTTGATAAAAGCAAGATCTAGTGGGGACCAAGAAGGTAGCATGAGAGAGAAAGAGAGATAGGATGGCATCAGCAAGGTGGTCGGTTGGTAAGGTAGGCGAGAGAGAGAGAGAGAGAGAGAGAGAGAGAGAGAGAGAGAGAGAGAGAGAGAGAGAGTGGCGTGAGAGTTGGTGATGGTGTATGGAAAAAGGGAGACTAAGTGGGGACAAGGCTTATTTATAGGGTGGTCCACTAATGCCCTCTATAAAAAAAGAACAAAAAGCTAAGCTAATGATAAAGATGGTCTTGAAAGTCTTTAGCTATCATTAATCTTCCTCTTCAAGCTTTTAACTTGGGTCACTTATTTTTTAACTTGGTCTCTAAGTCTCTCATTAAAGTCATCATATCCTAAGTTTAGGGCATGTGACTCATCTTCTTCATTAATGACCAAGAAGACACCCAAGCCTTTAATAATGAGCCTCCAATAACTTCGTAGACTTGGTCTTCTATTTTTCTTCATTTTGGGGGTGACTCTCTTGTTGGGCGTGAACTATGGCCTTATTCTTCAAAACTCAATTGTCGGTGGCTTCTATAAGACACTTTATTATTGGCCCTATCTCTATTATCGGTGTCTTCTTCAAGAACCTTTAATTATTGACAACTTATAAAGAAAGTTGTTAATCCCTTTGGGCGTGAACCTCTCCTTAGGCTCCACAATTATTGGTCTTGCAAGACAAGCTTCATTATTGGTCTGTGGCTCTATTATTGGAGATTGGTCTTCATTATTGGTTCTTGTAGAACAAGTTCCATTATCGGTGACAAGTTCAATTATTGGCAACTTAGTCAAGTCAACATGCCTTCTTGTTCTAAGAAGCTTTTAGGCGTGAACGATGTGTCCAATTTCAAGAACACTCAATTATTCGGTGTCTTTGCTTAATTTTAATGACACATCTTCCTTTGAACACTCAATTTTCACTAAAACTTGACTTAATAAAGAACTAAGGTAATTGGAAGGTTTTCAAGTGCCA
Organism: Syzygium aqueum; assembly: GCA_031216185.1. Taxonomy (NCBI): domain Eukaryota; kingdom Viridiplantae; phylum Streptophyta; class Magnoliopsida; order Myrtales; family Myrtaceae; genus Syzygium; species Syzygium aqueum. The sequence goes on from CM062232.1 coordinate 34,337,823, forward strand.
TAAACGATCGACCATCCTATTTGAAACTGAGGTTTGGTGTAAAATATGTCCAAGTATGTTTGGACACTACTTAGCCAAAGACCGGGTTGAACAGCGCAAGGTCGAACCAGTCAGATTGTCCCGGTACATGGCATATTTGGCTAGGCTTGACCGGGCGTCGGGCCTAGCACACGGCTTTGCCGCATGGGCATGGGGTTGGGCACACTGCCAGGCCATACGGATGACGTACCGAGCGTACTGTCAGGCTGCACGAGTAAGGAGCCAAGCATACGGACAGGATATACTAACGAGGGACTAGTTCGTTAGCTGTGCACATGTATTGACTCACGGGTAGGCACAATGCATGTCCTGTGGCTAAGTCTGATCAGTACGGAACTAAGACTAGGCTCGAATCAATGGGCACAAGGCCTGGCACATAGGTCAATCACAATGACTGGCACACAGCCGGGCACGGAGCCGGCCCGTGGCCTGACTGATGGCTCACGATCGGTCTATGACTGGGCAAAATGCCTGGCTTGCACGGCCGGCACAAAACCTGGTCTGTGACCAAGCCACTAGGCTCATAGCTTGACACACAGCTTGTCCATGGCCTACCTGACTCAATACAGTGATCCATGGCCGATTCGCAATCGGTCCATATTCAAGCATCATCGATCCATAATCAACCCTCGGTTATCATGTAATCGCGTGGAATCGAATACCACAGAATCGATCCATGGCTACCCGCGACCAGTGCATGTTTGATGGAATCACCCGTGATCGACACATGCTAGCACGACATCGGTCCATGGTTGTCCGGGATCGTTCCACTGTCGACCCTTATGGTCGAATGGTCGATCTATGGTCGAATCACTCCAATCAACTTGCGTGACTGGGAAATCATTTCATTATCGATCCCTCGACCGATCCATGGATGATTCTTCGATCAAACCATGATTGATCCTTTAAATACCCGTTTTGACAACACTAGCCGATCCATGACTGATCCTCGAATCAATCTACTTGCCAATTCCATTTCCTTTTGTTGACTTGGTCCAAATTGGGAGTGTCACATCACCGGCGATGGGGCGGCAGCCATAGGCCGGCTAGCCCTCCCCCTATTTTTTTATATAATTTTTTTTGAGTTCGTTTTTTATGAAAAAAAACTCAAAAGGAAAGGAAAAAAAAGAAAAAAAAATTAAAAGACTAAAATGCCCTCGACTCCGGTAACTTTTTTTGAGATTGAGATAGCTACTTTAGACCTTTATTTGAGACAATATTCACTTCAGATCCTTATTTGAGAAAATGAGGGTACTTTAGGTATTTATTTGACGCAAGGTTCACTTTAAGCCCTCATTTCAGAAAATGAGAGTGCTTCAGGTCCTTATTTAAAATTTTTCCGATAGATTATGTATTGATGAAACAAATTTTAATTGACATTTCAACATCCTGGAAACTACAAACTAAAATTCATGTATGAAAAAAGAAAAGTTGCTAAGTAGTAATTACTTTAGTTTTATGTACTTTTTACATTTTTATTTTTTGAATGTCCTGTTATATCTATATAACTAGAGCAAATCGTTATTCCAAAATAAATTCTATCGTTCATACTTTTTTATGGCGATCCGGGTCTTCTTTAATTACAATATTCTTAGTCTATCGTAAAAAAAATTATTTCTTTTCCTTAAATTAAACGATCTTAAAAATACAGAAAGAATACCCAATTACCGCTATTAATCCTGTTCAGTAGAATTGTATGTACTTATCACATTTTTTATTTTTTCGGATGTCCTGTTATATCTAATTAACAAGAGCGAATCGTTATCTAGAATTGAAATTCTACCGTTCAGGCTTTTTACGGTGATCAGGGTCTCCTTTAGTTATATTATTCTTAGCCTATAATTAAAAAAATTATTTATTTTCCTTAAATTAAACTAATCTAAAAAATATAGGTACAGAGAATACCTAATCACTGGTATTATTAATCTTGCTTAGTAGAAGAACAGTGCAGGACGAGTCAACGATACAAAATTCACGCCGGCTTGGGATTTGGTGCGGGCGTCGGAACCAGGCTTGGGAAGCTCGCTTTGCCTCTCCGAAACCTCAGGTACGGTCTCAGGCTTGGAACAATCCTTCCCTCCCTCTCTCTCTCTCTCTCTCTTTCTCTCTCGCTCAAATAGCAGAAGCAACGCGAGCAGCCACGAAGCTCGGCATTCACCGGCAAAAGTCAGGACCTAAATCGGACGAGAAATCGAATCTCTTTGACGTCGATGATGGCGACTCTTGAGCTGATCCCGCCGCCGCCTCTCTTCTTCTTGTTCGCAGTCGCCGGAGCTCGGGCCGCCGCCGCCGCCGGCGGAGGGGAGGGCTTGGGGCATTGCCCGGCGGGAGTGGAGTGGCGGGGATGGGGAGTAGGGTTCCGGTGGAGCACTACGATCTGAGGGCGGCGGGGTCCTTCGTCGGCGCCTCTTCGCTCCACGACCTCAACACCGTCGACGACATCGGCGGCGTCAGCCGGGACGCGGTGACCGAGGACAGCTTGGACAACGACGACGATTCCGCTGCCGTCGTGAGCTACTACTAATCGTCCGCGTTGTCGATACTCGTGTTCTGACTGATTTTGGAGGCGAGTGTGAGGATTCCTTTTATTCATTGTGCTTGCAGGAATGTATACATGATTCGTACCGGGCTTCTCTGCCAATTCATGGTGTTGGAGCTGAAGAAGATCGCTCGAGCCTCGAGGAAGTCGGTCCGTCGAGGAGTTCCTACGACGTCTTGACCATCGATGGTGATTTGTTTGTTTATACTGTGTTGCGATCGGTTTTGAGTTGCAGTTAGGGAGGATTTAGATGTTGCTTTTTTATTATTATCAGAGTCTGGTGGAGTGATTTTTGGCCTGAGCTGATCGATGGTTGAATGTTGAACTAGATGTTTCACCTATTGAATCCTCGAGGGCGAGATTTCTGCAAATTGTTGTGGATCATTTCATTACTGATCATGTGGTCCAAGTATCTGATCCTGAGCCTGATTTCTCTGCTCAATCTGGGCAAGGCCAGCTGAACAAAAGGAAGTCAAGAGAAGTCCAATTTGAGGGTGACGGGAGATTTGCATTGCCTCTAATGTACGTGGCGAATATGTACGAGACTTTAGTTAGCGATGTAAATGTAAGGCTCACTTCGTTGAATGGTATCCGTGAGAAGACTATTGGAGTAGCTCTTGAAGCGGCTGGTGGTTTATACAGGAGGCTGGCTAAAAAATTTCCTAAAAAAGGTATCATCTTTTTTATCCGATGATAATAGTTTGATTACATCTGCAGAGGATTGTTTAACAGCTGTTCCTTGGAAAGATTTGGCTGAAGTCTGTATCTGTGACCAATTGTGAAGTAAGATAGTTTTTCAGGTTTTGTTTTACAATGGTGGGATGGCATGCTATTCAGTCATTACTAGGGGTGTCAACCTGAGTTAGGGCTACACAGTGCCTGGCTTGGGCCCAACTTGAGGTCAATCTAGTATTGTGTTTCTTGTTCAAGCCTAATTTGACAAGGAAGTTGAATGCTTGAGCTTGACTCAGTCCGACTCGATTTTTACGAATAAAATTCAAGTTTTGTAAGATCGACCATGGGAAATTACCTACAGTTAAATTTGCACTAAATAGAATATGTATAAATCATTTTTTTAAGATGTGAGATAACCTATAAGGATGTGCCCGTGGCCGTAAGAATCTTGATTCCACAGAAAATTTTGATTTTGAAAGGAGAAAAGCTTTCTAATGAGACAAAGGACCTAGCCCTAATCATCATAAGGCACCGATGGACAATAAAGGAACAAGCAAGTGAAGGTCTATGGGTTTCGTTTCAATGAATAGAAGGCTCGGTGGCTCTCTTATTGTAATTAGCACTTGAACTAATCTTCTTTCATCTTCAACTATCTGTCAAACTGGGTAGAGACTGGTCACATATGTGTGTGCTTGAGAGAGAGAGAGAGAGATCATAGCTAGGGGGATGCCCTTGATAAGTAAGGGAGTTGCAGGATGAGATGAAAGAGAAGAGAGAGGGAGGGAGGGAGAGGCAGAGGGAGATCATAGCTAGGGGGATGCCCTTGATAAGTAAAGGGAGTTGCAGGTCGAGATGAAAGAGAGAAGAGGGACATTAGGTTTGTTTTGGAAAAGAGTGCGATTAATAAAAGGGTTAAGCTGGTCATGCCAGTTCAGGGAGTTCCTGATTTATCATTTGAACATGACATGTGAAAAATATATTAGAAAATTTAATTACGGTTGTGTGCTGATTGAGTCAAGTATCCAAACTGGATAAGCCACTTGAGTTCCTCGAACTCCATTTGAGCTAAAAAGACAGATTCGACTTCAGTATGCACGAGTAGCTCAATTATGACTTGACTTTCCCTATTTATTATAGTGCTGTGAAAGAAGATGTTTAATTGCTGATAATCACCTATGTTTGTGTGTTGGCACCTCGCCTATGTACAAAAACCATATTATTTGTACATTCGAGTCTTAGTTGTTATTGCTTTCATGATGAACAGGTCCTTGCACATTTAGGAGAAGAGAGTTGGCTACTTCCGTTGAAACAAGAACAAGATTTCCTGAATTAGTGATACAGGAAGAGAAGCGAGTTCGCTTTGTAGTAGTTAATGGTTTGGACATTGTCGAGAAACCAGATAGTATGTCAATTGATGATGCAGAATGGTAAGGGCATCCTTATTGACCTTACTTTTATAATAAAAGAGTTTTATATTCCATTATAGTCTTCTATTTCTATATAGATGTCTCAATGCATTGAGCTAGCTTTGCTTTGTTTATGGCCTTCTTCTTGTCCTCTTTCAGCACTATTCTAAGTTTTCTGCCTCTCTTAGGTTATGTAAGGGAACTAGTCGATAAATCGCATGATACGTGGGAATTAAAACTTTGTATTTCTATAGAGAATAATTGATTATTAGTATATAACTGATTATACACAAAGGTTTCACTACAAATTAGAATAATAGAAACTTTACATAGTGTTGTATCACATATGCATACTTCTGTGATACTTTTCATAGTCAAATATATAAATTAAGCATAAAAAATTGATTAGTTATGATGTTTATGCTCAAAGAATAGCAAATTGTTGTTAAAATGTTCATCTGAATTTCAGTGCGGTAAAACAATTTTCTTTTCTAACGATATGAAACTTATGAACTTGAAGTGTTGGACCTTCAGTCTTAGCTAATGCCAAGGCATGCCTTTGCATTAAGAAGAAGTCCATTGGTTACTGTTCTTGTATTGTAACCGAAGATGACCCAATCTAGTATGAGTCACGGCCTTAATAAAATATGCTCTTACAATTAATGATAGTGAGATTTGAGCAATAAATCAAAATATTGAATATGTCAACAGGATATTCATGTGGTATTAGAAACGAACAGAATTGTGCCAAATGAAAGATTTATCAAATTTTCATATGCTTATATGGCGTAAATAGAAAAATTCTTCTCGATGCTTATGCTTTCTATTATATGTAGGTAGATGGCATTTTTAACATTGATTTTTGCTTATTCATTCTACCATTTAGACTCTTCCTTATGCGAAGCATAATATTTTAATAGTATGATAACTTCTTGAGCCACTTTCATGCACTACCAGTCATGAATTTCCTAATATACTAGCAGCTTTTCCTTTAATATCCAGAAGTCTTGCTTTTTTTGTGATGAACTTGCATTCTTCTTTTTGTGTTCCAGCACCTTCTTTACAGTGTGCTACTTATGTTCTTCCCCCTTATTGGCCTTTTTTTCAGGTTTAAACGATTGACTGGTCGAAATGAGGTCGCTATCTCTCCTCGTGACTATAAGTTTTATTCACCAAGACACAAGTATAGGCGCATTGCGTCCAGTTCCGTGTCTAATATCCCTGCTCTGCCTGTAAGCCTTATGACTCATGAAAAGCTCTTCCAGGGAGATTCTACAGTTTGATTTGCTCTGCATTCCAGGCAATGATAAGGACCTAATGACATGCCCGGCCTAAAAAAATATGAGATTAATGACCGGACTTATTTGATAGCATTACATTGACATCATGTTTGCTTTTGTCTTTCCTACATTTCCTCTTGTCATTTCTGTGCGTCTGGGCTTGTATATTTGTGTGGCTGCAGCTGCACATATATTATGTGCATGTTTTTTTTTTTCGCTAATTTTCGTTGTTCGATTGTTTTGAAGATTGAGCTACTTTAATTGCTTATCTTCTATTTCAGCCATATCATGGAAGAGATTCTGCAGCCATGTCCCCCGCCGAAGAAGGGTATCGGTCCATCAGTGAAGTAAGGGTTTCTATCTTTCTCTGCAATGTTTGATTGACATTGATTTCAATCATTGTGATTCACTACGTAGCATGCTCATCTTCTTCCCAGCCCTATCTTCTCTTGGCAACATCTGGTTTAATACTGGACTATTGAGAATACTGAAGTTGTTTGTCAAGGTGCTTGTGTCAAAGCATAGTATCTGGAAGTTATTACCTATTGATCCTGTCTAAGTGCTGAGACTAGAGAGGATCTAGGTTCGACATATCTACTGTCAGTTGATGTGTGTGTGTGTCTCTGTGTTGGGATTGTTTCCCTAAAGAAAATCTTGATAGTTTTTTGTTTTGAAGAAATAATTCTGATTTGAAAGCTGGTAGAGTAAGGATGTGAGTGGTATTCTTATCAAGGAGATGCTGGTTACAAATGTTCTAAAGAACTTATGCAGTTAAATTGTGTGCAAATGTCTGAATTTGCTGCTGTTTCTTTTGTCTATTGCTGCCATACTAGTAAATGTTGCCCTCTGGCAGCTGAGTGTGATGTAGAAGCTCATGCTGTCCTGATTATAAATTGTTTTCCGTATTTGGGTAGTTGGTTGATTATATCCTACTCTGCAGCCACAGAGTCAGCAGTCGCCTTCGAAGCATGATATGCAGCCAATGTCACATCAGCCCCAGTTTCACCCAATTCACCAGAGCCATCATCAACCAATTCACCAGAGTCAACATGCATCTCATTTTCCTTCCACCCATCATTGTGGTTCATCTTCTAATATGCCTGATTTAGCCCATTCTCATCATTCGTCACCTATATCGCAACACATGGCTTGCTTACAACCCCTCAGTGGAGGCCATGTAGGAGGGCGCTTGCACATGATGGTGAGAATCAGGATTTTAATTTTGTATTGTTTTGATAAGGTTCCAAGGTTTTTGCTGTCAGATTACTCATCTGCTATAAGTCTAAGACTAAGGGATTACAGAGAATTATATCAGAGCACACAATTCATCCGAAAAAAAGACAGAGTATGCACCATTGCATCTTGTAAAGATATATATGCTTGTAATTTACTGTTACTGCTGCTCTGTTCCTTCATTGAAAATTTTTTTGGGGGCAAATCTGGTTTACTACTGCTTATGTCTTATATGGTTTTGTTTTTTCTTTCGGCTTTCCCCTCTCCCCCTAACAAACTTGGTGGGCTACTCTTTATATGTTCATGATTTCAACTGTTTGTTTAATTTGTTTTACAAGCAGGCACCTGCCCCTGCAAAATTCTGTGATGAATGTGGGGCCCCATATTTGAGAGAAACCTCAAAATTTTGCTCGGAGTGCGGTGCTAAGAGATTGGGAACATAACACCAACATCATGTCCTCCCTGGCCCTGTAATATTGGTGATTTCTTTTAGCTCTTTTCTGTTCTTGTTGACATTTTTCTGTTTGTTGTACATATTAAATCCATTGAACTCTTTGGCCAAAAGAATTTGACTCCTCACATACTTTTGGAATTGTGTTTAGGATATTCAAATTAGACCAGTTCTGAGCACGAATCATATATTTGTTTGCTGTTCTCATCGACATTTTATTTGTTACCTAGGCATTGGAGAAACTCTGTCCTCTCTCGTGTATACACAAACAAAATATGCGGCGGGAGAATTGGCCGGGTGATCTGGCTTCGGCCATGCTTGAAGGCTGTATATGCAGCAGATATGTACACGTTTGCAATGTTTCGGAGAGTGCAGAAAATGGCTTTTGTTGTATATTGGTCTCGTGGGGGGTTTTATTTATCAGACAGGGAAAAGGCATAGATACTGCGAAGTTCGTCCTTACGAGCTTCTTGCAAGATGTACTGGTTGTAAAAAAATAGATTGTAGAACAATTAGCGATCGTTGTCCCTTCTCTGAGTAAGAAGAGCAGCTCGTAAGTTCGAGTTATAAATGGGAAATGTAGGTGATTGAGTATGTGTAGGAATGCAGATGGTCTTGAGTTTGATGGCAGTATGCGTTATGATGCTCAACCAAACTGCCGTGCCAATGCGAAACCTGAGAAAACTGGACATGCATAGCAAACCTTAGTCACCAACGCCTTCTTTCACTCGCTTTTCGGCCACGCCACAAGATGACTGGTGAACAGGATGACCGGTGTAACGGTAAGAACTAGGGGCATTGAAAACATTAAGTCATACCTTAACATTGCGTTCGAAAATGTGGAAATTTTTTTTCCCAACATGCTTTTAATGCTGTTGTCGGAGCGATGAGAAAGACACGGGTGTTTCTGTCTCTTTCATCTCATGGTCACGACGCCATCGCGGTGGTTGCTGCCCTTAGGCAAAAACGACGATCATTCAGCAGTGGTTGTACAGCTTCGAGATGTTATATGCTTATGTCCAACGTCGTAACTACAATTCTCTGAACAAAAGAATAACACAATGACCAATCTACCCAATCGAATCACAGCTCATCCGATAAGTTGATTCAACAACAGTGAAAGTCCGTATGAAGAACCTCGCATTCAATTTCGATCGACTTTGTAAAAGTCACGAAGACCAATCATCAAACCCGAACAGCGCTCGCCTCGCACATTCCCTAGTCAAAATCCCATTCGAGGGACATAGATCAATCACTCCCGGGGCTCAACTGGGTTCGTAACATGTGGCAATCTTTGGAGGTGTTTGGTTCAGCTTTAGGAAAGGACTTTTGGCCTCGAAACCCCCTTGGGGAAATGTTGAACTGTTTGGCAAGCATTTCCAATGGGCTTTTAACATTTGGCAAATGCCGAAACCAACTTTTTGTCTCCCAACTACCCTAACTTATTCTGGCTTATTCCGGTTTTACCCCTCTTATTACTGTTCATCTTTTGTGTGAGGGCGGCCAACATTAGATCAGGCTGACGAGGTCAAACGATCGCCCAGGCATCGTCGGCCTGGGCGATTGTGTGACCTCAGGTGATAGCCATTGAGGTTGCGTGACTCTAGGCGGGTCGCGCGACCCTTGCCGAGGGTCGCCCGGCCTCGGGCTACGGCTGCCATCGGCAAATCTGGCTCGCCAGTGCCAGATCTAGCTCGCCAGCAGTCGTAGGCCTTCACCGGCTCCGGCAAAGGGTAGGGTAAGTTTTTTTTTAATAAAAAAAAAATTCCAAAATCCCTTTGCAAAAAAAAATTGCCAAATACTACTTAGGCCAAAGCAGCTTCATAAAGGATTTTGGGATAATTGGGATAAGTGCATTCAAAATTCTAAAACTTGTTATGAAAGTGCAATTGGGTCCTAAAATTTTCAAAAAGTGCAAACAAGTCCTAAAACTTGTCAAATTAGTTCAATCAAATCCTTCCATTGATTGTACTTTTTAAAAGTTTTAGGACTTGATTGCACCTTTGTAATAAATTTCAGGACTTGATTGCACCTTCGTGAAAAGTTTTAAGACTTGATTACACTTTTTGAAAATTTTAGGACTTGATTGCACTTTCGTGACTGGTTTTAGGACTTGATTATATTTTGTGAAAGTTTTATGACTCAATTACACTTTCTTGATAAGTTTTAGGACTTCTAGTGCACTTATCCTGAGGATTTTTTTATCAAATGCCATTTGCATTTTTCTAATGAGCTTTAACCTGAAGGCAATTGTATTCCCTTAAGTCCCATTTGTAAAGTTAAATCAAATGGCCCCTTAATCCCCACGGTCATCCACTTTGACTGTTTGACATCGATTATAGCCGCCCCTAAAGGGACCACGAGTTTTTTGAGTGGGCGGGACGGGATTCCAAATTAGCCCCTGGAAAATCCGACACCAAGCAAAATTAGGTCAACACTCATTATTTTAATCTTTTCCTATACATTGGTTGCTGGTGATCTTTAAACAAGCAATCGCCACCATAATCCATGATTAATTAACACGAGCACCAACTTTAGCATCCTTTTCAGGACGAACTTTTTAGACTTTTAATTTACTGATTCCTTTCGAGGGTGGCGTGCGGATTGCTTGTCTCATCTAAATTTCATTTCATTTATTTAAATTTTTCTCGGTTCTTTTTGGCCCGGGAAAAGTTGATAGACTCGTGCCTCATTTCGACACGCTTCCAGGAGGCCTCACCCCATTCACGCTGATATGATTTATAATAAAAAAGGAAGAGGCGTGTGCATTAGACAGGACAATGGCTGCCACTACGATAATGGACGTCTGAACTTCAATTGGGTTTTTAGGCACTGAAATGTTTCTTATTTTTGTCACCTAACTTTGATAGGTCCTAGTACATTTATTTTGTCTCGATAGGTCCTCGCCAAAATTCGCTAGGTGTTGCGATTTCATTTGGGGAGAAATCGAATCGTTCCTCTCTAGGCGGAAGCGTACGGCTACATAAATCTCACATTTGTACATTAATTAATGCGATGCCATCGGGATTAGCCTAATCAGCGGCCCCCAATTTTCAGCGATCCGTGGACCTTATGGCTTGTTGAGCAAATTATAAATAGGGGAAAAGCAAAGGGCAGCTTCTTTTGTAAAGCATGAGTGTCTTTCTTGCCTTGGTGGCTGATTCACCGGTGTTTATTAATTTTGGTAAAGTAGGTCGATGGAAGTTTCATTTCTTGCATCAAGAAAGCGACCTTCCCTTAGGGCTTGCATGGCCACGGCGATTGCTTCGTTAATAAGGATATAACTTTCTCGTTTTTAACCTGGATTCGAATCATCGTGCTTTAAACATTAGTTTAGGGTTATTATCAGAAGCACGAACACGTGTACTTTTGTAGTTACATGGAGCGAGTGAAACGACGAAATAGTCAAGTCGTTAAAAATAAGAAAAGTATTACATAATTCCTATACTTATTACATTGATGCCAACTCAATAATAAGGCTTTCAATTGGACCAACTTAATCCTAATCATTTTCACATTTTACTAATTGAGTTATTTGGAAAATCACTAATGTAGATGCTAACGGTCCTACATGGCACAACTGACATCAGTACTGACGCAAGCATTTTTTTAATGATTTTTTTAATTTCTTTTTTGTTTCCTTTCTTTTTCTTTCCCTTCTCTTTTTACCAATGATTGGTCATCGGCCACCAGCCACGGGTCATGGCCGACGAGGGTGACAAGCGAGGGTCAACCTCGTTGGGCCTCAATTGGGTGAGGGTGAGCGTTAACAAAGGTTACTCTCACCAGATCTAGCAAGGGCGAGGCCAACCCTCACCAAGCTAGGGCAGCCTCGCCGGGCATTGCTTGGGTGAGGGCAAGCACTAGCGAGGGCCACCCTCGCCCCAGCCAAAAAAAGAAAGCAAAAAAAATAAAAATTATTAAAAATTTCCACGTCAACATCAGTTATGTCACATAGAACGGTCGGTATCCACGTTAGTAATTTCCGATCTAAATTGATCGGATGGACTCAATTGGCAAAATGTGAAAATATTTAGGACTAAATTGGTCCAATTGAAAGGTTTAGCATTAAACTGATACCAATATAATAGGTTTTTTTTGGTATCTTTCCCGCTCGAAGAGTCTAAGAGGTTCGGGCCTCTTGTTAAAAAAATTAGACAAAAGAAGAAAAAAAAATTGTAGGGCTTGCATGCGTACGTCTTAGGGCTACTTGGGGAAATTATCAGGGAGAATTATGATTGGCGTGAACCAAGGTGGCGGCAAGATCATCAGCTCAAAAAGGATGCCACAAAGAAATAGATATATAGGGCTGGAAAAGTATCATAACATGAAAAGGCAAGAAGATATGTTTGAGCATCTATTCTATAAACTTCTAACTCAATTAGTTATAGAAGGGATACAAATTATTGATAAATCATACGAAGAGCTTGAACTTAGGCATCAATTTTGGATAGGAAAAATTATCCAATTAATCCTAAACCTAATATACGGATGCAAATTCAATATTTGCCCATTTAGTCCTAAACATTTGCTCAAATTTCAATATAATCTATTTTCACCGAAATTCGTCTCAAATCGTCAACTTGGCGGTGTGCCATGTAGGACGGACGACAATGAATAGATAACCATATCGGCAATTTTTTATGACAATTTTTTTGTGTTCTATTTCTGATGATAATTGATCGGAAAAACTACATTGAAATTTTGAGCAAAGGTTTAGGATGAAATGGGTAAAATTGAAAAGTTCATAACTAAATTGACGTGTTTTATATCTGATCCGGTAAGTTTCCCATTTTGTGTAGGACTAATCTCTCTCTATTTTCTTTCTACCCATGTTATTTGCATCGCCTTTTTCTCTTTCCTAAGACATGATTCGAAAGTTTTGAAACATTAGAAAAGAGACCTTCTATTCTTTTCGGAAAGGTTTTGCTGCAGTAGGGCCACAACGTTAATGTTTTTTGTTAGGATATGTGACTGTCATTCACATTAGTTTTGATCTTCTAAAAGTAACCAATCTATTCACCAATTTAAACAACCTAGAATAATCTCAATCCTTTTGTTTTCTCTCTCGTCTTCCGTCTCCTTGATCTCTTCACACACATGCAAACCCTAATCTGCTCATATCTCTCTCTCCCTCCCTTCCGCCCTCTCCGTTTGTCATGGTCGGGATTGACAAAGGGTCGAGCTCCACATCATGGCAAAGATGGACTCGGACCTGTTGCATTGAGCTCGCCAGATCCGGCATCGAGCTCTCATTGACACTGGCCAGAGAGAGAGAGAGAGGCGGAGATGTAGGTAGAGACGAGCGCCGCTGGTGGTGGCTCTCGGCCATGAGGCAGGGGCTGGTCTGGGGTTGATAGGGGGCTACGACACGGCGACCATGGGTGTAATGTGAAAGCGGTAAACTATCCATTCCAAAGGAACAAAGTATTGCATATTTTCCATGAAGAAGGATGCTCAACTTATTAGATCTTTTTACCGAAATTTAAATGCTAATTGATTGGCAGGATCATATTCGATGCTAAATAAGTCAACCACTTTATGTAGGATCTTCTTTGTTTACGCTTTCAATTGCCACTGAGTATAATTAGTTTAGTAGACGATCTTAGTTTCTGGAGGACCGATCATCCGTGAAAGATGGAACAAGAGGAATGATATCTCTCTCTCTATATGTAGAACAAATAAGAAATTATGGTTCGGCCGAAATTATTACTCAAGATCCACAGTGCATCCCTCTTTCTGTCACAAATTATTAAAAATATTCCGATATGTAAATTCATCCTCTTTTAACTAAAACTATTCATGACCTAAGAAAAAAAATTATTAAATCACTTTCACATAGTTATTAAATGATGACTAGATTACCGACATGTCATTTTCATCCCTCTTTTAACTTATTTTATACTCAGTCTGATTCACTCTATCATAACTCCAACGATATAAAGTTCATAATCACTAAATAGTCTAAAATTTTAATTAAACTATACCATTACGCACTCAGTTTTTAAATTAATGACTCTATTCTCATATCTAATGCAACGGAATTTCGCCGAACTCTGCCATTGTATAACTACAACTTTCATTACCATTCGGTATGAAGGAGCTAAAGTCAAGCCTAATAAAGGGTAATTCCTCAAATTATCAGTCAATTTTTTTTATTACTTCATCACCGACGAGCGAATGGTACCCATGTATTATGTGATAGAGACTTCCTTGATTAAGGCTCTTCTATACACACAAACCGAAAGGCGACTGTGCCTTGTAGCCAATGGCTTTGAAAGTGGGAGGAAAAAGATGGAGTGGAAGGTGGATGTGAACCGATCCATACCCGATAGCACCTTAATAAAAGAAATACCCACAAAGCGAAACCTGTCCTTTTCTTCCTCTATAATTACAAGAAAAGGAGGCCAAGTAGCTCTAGCTTTCAACCAAAAGCTACCCAATATATAAATTCAGATCAGGAGGCTAAGGAGATGAGCTCTGGGAACTTGTGGAGTGATATTGATCCATATTAGACTTCTGATGAGATTGTTAAGGCAATTATCTCCTGAATTCTATCTGGTGAACCATGTTTAGATTCTACGGGCCAACTGTAAGCATAAACGTCATTTTTAATGAAAAATTATCAAAAAAGTCTTAAATCTATTATAATCATGTAAATTTAATGCTAAATCTTCTTTTATATCAATTTAATCCTAAACTTTTTGTATTTGTGCCAATTTTGGCCGGCCAACATTGACATGGACGTTGGCAATTTTTAAATATTTTTTAAATTTTTTTATTAATTTTTTTATTTTTCTTTCTTTTTCCTTTTCTTTCTTTTTTTCTTTTTTTCCCCACAACGGTCGGCGATCTAGGCGCGAGGCAGCCTCGCCTTGATTTGGGTGAGGCCAACCTCGCTAGGGCCTTGTTGGCCTTTTCTGCAGTTGGTGAGGCCATGGTTGCCTTCGCCCGTGTTGCCAAGGCCTCACCGGCCACAGGCGATCATGGCTAGCGTCCTCACTGGCCACTATGAGAAGAAAAAAGAAAAGAAGGAAGAAAAGGAATAAATAAAAAATATTAAAAAATAATCATGTTAGCGTTGCTTGGACAGTCAGTGCAGGATGGACTGAATTGGCACAAATGCAAAAAGTGTAGTACTGAATTGGTATAAAAAATAATTCAGAACTGAATTGGTACAATTACAATAAAGTTGAGCCTTTTTGGTAAATTTTCTCTGTTCTAGCATAAGTGACGTTAAAATTTAGATGCGTGTATCGTGTGATACAGGAAAACCTGCGGAATGATTCTTCCGCGTGCTGTTTGCAAAGTATATTTATGGGTGACACGATGAGTAGATTGATTAAAGTACACTTTTAGGACGGATTTAGGTAGGGACAGATCCGCACTCACTTTTTAGATGCGGGCAAAACTTCATAGTCAATGATATATTTTTACAAATCCAATTGGCAAACTTAAAGAGTTAATTATGTTATTTTTTCAATCAATCTAAGTAAATACCGTGGGGCCTTTTGTGTTTAGAAAGATGGGTTATATGTGCAAATGACAAATAAAATTGGCTAGTGAATCAATTATTTCCTGATAGCTACGGTTGACTATAATGGTTCCTAGCAAAAAATTAAGGGAAAATGGAAATGAGCAATTGTAAACTTGTCTTGTAGGTCTTTTGGAACTCTTGTGGGGGCAAAAGTGAGATGATTCAAAAGCCTAAGATATGTCAGTAGGTCTTCGAAAAGTATGGGGGGCAATTGCCCTCGCATGATATAATAGCATGTGCGATGAAAAGGAGTTTAAATTTAGAATTACATTGCTTGCAGAATTAGATTCCTTAGAATATATGCTGAAGCGGATTTTCTAATAATACCTTGTTTTTTTTTTTTGGTAAAGAACAACAAAAAATAATACCTTGTTTTGAGTTTCCCACTTTTCAAAATATCACCACAAAGCAATGCGAAAACCAAGTCCCACCTTCTCTTGTTACATCTCGCCACCACCATGCAGCGCCGGCGCCGTCTTCGTCTTTGCCGCCGCCACGGTCATTTCCACCTCAGCTGGCTGCTGTCTTTCCTCTTTGCACAACAAGTCATCTTAGAATTCTTAGCCATTTAAGACATTGCGAGAAGTAAGATTTCACGGGATGTGGTTACTTGTATTGAGAAAGTATTCATGGATTGAACCCATGTATCATTTTTGGATATTGTGATATATATTACTGGCGATACGAAAGTACATCAAATAATCTCTTTCTTTATCCAATAAATCGTGTTTTTAGTTTGCATGGTGCAATCATTAATCTTGAAAATTTCGACAATAAAATTAGGTAGGTTGTTTGTAGAGATAAGAACATTAGAAGTGTTATAACTTTTTTTTTCGCTCACTTGATTGCCATAAATTTAAAAAGTTGATCACTTGAGTGCCATTGTCGATTTGCCTCGTCGAAAAATCCAAGTCATCCTACGTGGTTTCGCCTAAGCTGACATGCATAATTTTTTAATAATTTTTTAAAATTTTTTATTTTGCAAATTTTTTTTTCAATGTCGACGAGGGTCATCCGCAACCTTCGTCGGCTACGAAGGCTGTCGCCAGATCTGGGCAACCGTGGGCGAGGCGGCCTTGCTAGATCTGGCGAGAGCCTTTGCGATTGCTAGTGAGGCAACCTCACGCATATCTAATGAGAGCCTTCGTTGCCTCCCCTACGACAGGCGAGGCCGCGGTGGCCTTGCCAAGGGTTTTTGCGACTACAGGCAAGGCAGCCTCGCCAGATCTGGCAAGAGCTTTCGTCGCCTTGCTCGCGGCTAGTGAAGCCGCGACGGCTTTGCCAAGGGCCTTTGTAGCCATACTAGCCGATGGCGAGGCGGCCCTCGTCTAGTTTGGCCGAGGGCGGCGACCCTCCCCGACCTTGAAAAACAGATAAAAAAGAAAAAAAAAGAGAAAAATTCAAGAAAATTCAATAAAATAAAATAAAATAAACATTAAAAAATCTAAGTCTGATGGAAAATTAATTAAAAAAATCTACATAGGATGATTTGCTAGAAATGGCACTCAAATTATCGATTTTACTCCGATGTTGCACTTGAACGAAAAAAAAGTTATAGCACTCAAGTAAGCACCATATGAAAGTTATGACACTTGCGTTATTCTTATCCTGTTATTTGTATATTTCTCTATCCACAATTTTGCTATTTACTTAACTAAAATCTTCCCAATCTATTTTCGTTATTCAACTCTTTTACAACATGAAAAAACCAAAAGCTCTGCCCCCTCTCTATCTATCCAAGGAATGGAAGGGGAGAGGCATTTGGTGTTCCCTCGAGTCGAAATTTGGAACCTCACAATTACTAGTCAATATGTTTTTCTCTCGTGCCTTTCTTCATTCACGTTTTGATATTCTAGTCTCCTAGGCATAGAAGAACCACATCAATCCATCCCGGTGGTTAAACTCTACTGTGGTGAAGACACTGTAGAGGAGGTTAACGCATGTAATTGAGGAAGGTCGTCATTTTCAATGCATTATCTGCTTTGTGTTACGTGTAGTCGGTGTGTCAAAAATGGAAATACTTCTTTGATAGCTACGGATAACAGTGCTTGGGGGCACTCATTAAGAAGATTCATACTTTTTTTTAGATATTTGTAACGTGGCTTTTTGCAGGGCTGTGATAGACAAAAATTCACTTGTTTCAATTAAAAGTTTAATGGGATAAGTATACCAGAAGTCCTAAAACTTATCATAAAAGTGCAATTGAATCCTAAAACTTATAAAAAGCATAAGCAAGTTTTAAAACTTGATATATTGGTGCAATCGAGTCGTTTTTGTTAACTCCGTTATATTATATTAACGGGAAAAGTTGACGTGGCTTTCTTTATTATTTTTTCTCTCTTACCTGGCTTTTTTTTTAATATTTTCTCTCTCCTACATGGCATTGACCTTATTTACATAAGACTAAAACAACATCATTTTGGTCTAAATTCTAATTTTTTAAACAAAATATTAATAAAATAGGATTTAAAAAAAATTAATTTTTCTATTAAAAAAACACAAAAAATACAAAAGGCCAAGACCGCATGCCCTTGCTGTCGCTGCCTCAGTGTAGCCGAAAGGGCCCATTAGGCCTTTTTTAAAAAGAAAAATTAGCTTTTCTCTCAAATCTAATTTAATTATTATATTGGTTAAAAAATTAAGATTTAGACTAAAACAACATCATTTTAGTCTTATGTTTCATATTTTAGTAAGGTCAATGCCACGTCGGAGAAAGAAAACAATTTAATAAGCCACATAGGAGAGGGAAAATTATAAGAAAGTCACGTCAGCATTTTTCATTAACCTATTTGGATGGAGTTTACAGAAGTACTCGATCTCACAAATTTGATAAATTTTAGGACTTAATTGCACTTTTGAAAGTTTTAAAACTCAATCGCACTTTCACGATTAGTTTTAGGAGGATATTTGATGAAGACCCGCAAAACATGCAATTTCCCTTTTAGAAGGATATTGAAATGCACATATAAATTGTGTTAGAAAAGTTCCACATATCATGAGTATTGGTGTAGTGCGAAGCGGTTAATATATTCTAGTTGGCCCATGACTTATTGGCATAAGCTTTTGAATAAAAATAGGTCCAATTGTATATATTGACAAATTTGGACTTAGCGATCACGGAAGGTATCTAACTTAGTCTAAAACCTTTTCACATTAATACCAATTCAGTTCATCTAGCCAATTTAGGTTCGAAATAGCTAATATGGATACCGGACATCCTACGTGGCATTGGCGGCGTTAATGCAGACATTTTTAATAATATTTTAAAATTTTTATTAATTTTTAAAACAATCTCCCTTTTTTTCTCTTTTTTTTTCCTTTTTTTCCTTTCCTTTAGCTTAAGGGCCAGCAAGGGCATCGCAGCCCTCAGGCCAAAGGAAAGAGAAGGAAAAAGAAGAGGAAATTTTTAAAAAATTAATAAAAATTCAACAAATTATGAAATATATTATAAAAATATTCACATTAGCGTCGATTGATCGTTGGTCATGCCACATAGGATGGCTGATATCCACGTCAGTGATTTTCTGCCTAACTTGGCCGGATGGACTAAATTGGTATCAATGCAGTAGGCTTAAGATTTTTTTGTGGCAGAAGGACACTATTGGTGCCATAACTTGTGTACGGCGATCACTTTGATGTCATAACTTTTTTTCGGATCACTTTGATAACGATCATTTTAGTGTCAATGATGACGTAGCTTGTCGAAAATCCTACGTGGCGCTGATATGGCTCGCCGGAGAGGTTCAGTTAGCATTAAAAAAATAATAAAAAAGAAAATACCACATAAAATTTAATTTTTTTCTGTTTTTTTTCTTCTCTGACGAGGGCTCTCGCCGACGTTGGCCGAGATTGCCCTCACCGGCGTCAGGCTAGGGTGGCCCTCGCTTGGGCCGGCAAGAGCGGCCCTTGCCCGACTTAGGCGAGGGTGACCCTCGCCGGCCCAGGAGAGGGTTGCCCTCACTGGCGTCGAGCGAGGGAAGCCCTTGCCTAGGTGGGCAAGGGTCACCCTCGCCTGAGTCGGGCGTGGGTGACCCTCGCTCGCCCAGGCGAGGGCAACCCTCGCTACCCTCGCCGGAGAAGAAAAAAAATTTTAAAAAAATAATAATAAATTAAAAAAAGAGCTACATAATTTTCATGTGTACAAGTTATATTATTTTTTAAAAAAATATAAATATCACGTCAGCTTTTTGACAGGAATTTTGATCGGAGTCACTAAAGTGATCTATTTTTTCCGATTTTAGCACCAAAGTGATCCGAAAAAAGTTATGGCATCAAAGTGATCACCGTACACAAGTTATAGCACCAATAGTGTCCTTCTGCCATTTTTTGGTACTTTTCCCACACTCTTGAACAAAGGAATATATAGATACAATATGTAGAACTCATACGTGTCTCGTACAATTGCAAAATGCAGTTTGAAATCCGATGTCCTCGTCTAAGATGCCTCAGTGTCCACGTCCTGATTCATTAGAATAAGACTCATGTATTACTCATAAGTCCACATTCTAAGTCATTATCCATTATGGTGCTCATATATATATATATATAAGAGAGAAGGACCACCCAACTCTAAACGTCAACCAGAACCTTAACGCCCGTAAACTGACTTAACCCATCTAAACCAGATCCCTTTCCTACGCTCAGGCAGCCACCTCTACCGTCCCAGACGAAGCCAAAACCATCTTCGACGGAGTCGCCACCACCATCATATTGCTCAGCCCGCCGCCGCCCACCACCCGCACCCCCACCCCCTTCTTTCCGTAGCTCCGTCCACGTTTGATGGATCTACACAATTCATTAGACCATTATCCAATATCAGTTTAAGAATCAATTCTGTCAGAAAAGTAAAAGCACGAGACTAAACTTGAATAGTTGTAGTGATACATGACTTATTTTCGTTATTGTCTGAAAGTTGTCATATGCTTTCAACTTTCCAACTGAAGCTTAACCAACGTTTTTGTAATATAAATCGTTGCATCTTTCTAATATCTATAACTAACGATTCATGCCTACATGTAGTAGCTATGACGATATTGGTCTACATAAACCGAGTCTATGTAATATTTTTCTTGAACTATGTGAGATGTAGCAAAAAAGTTGCACTAGACTAATTTTAGTCATTTCTATCTCCTCTCCCTCTGTCAATGCTTCCCTTGGATCCTTGGTTAAGAGGTAATCTCACAAAAAGAAGGGGACCAAATCCCTTATAGGGGCCTCCACAATATGTCCCCGTCCTGTCAGGAGGGCTCCACGGATGTATTCTTTATTTTGAAATGCCAGTGCCTGCACGCCCTCTACCCTTAATTCCCTCCAAATATTTTTCTTCTCTAAAGAGAGGGAATACCCCTATTCTATTTACAACCCCATAGTATTGGGTTGTAGCCTTTTAAGGCCGTCCCATTCTTGAACTATGTGAGATATACTAGACTAATTTCGGTCATTTTATATCTCCTCTCCCTCTCTCAATTTCGCGGATGGGTCGGCTAATGCTTTGACAGCTTTTTCTTTTTATTTTCTTTTTTCCAATGTGCTTGTCCTCGTATCTTAATTAGGCCGACTTGTATTGAATAGCATTATTTACCATTGCGAGTACTCCCTCTTTATGCATAATGTTTACTGTTAAGCTGGAAGTAGTCTGTACAAATCTTCGCATTTTCTCCTTTTGCCCTTTAAAAGAAAACAGTTAAGAGGGCCTATGGACTCGCTTGTTGTGCGGTTTCGATGCGAGAATGACACGAGATACTAGGATATAATGGCGATGAATAAGTTAAAAGGACCCGATGCGGGGACCTTCACATGACATCTCTTTGTTTTTGTCAATTATTTCATTTTGCGTCTTTTCTCTAAGATCTTTGAATTTTTTTTATAAGACTGTTATACCTAATTGGAGGAAATCTGATTGGTCAGCTTTTTTAGAAATTTTATATTTTCGTTAGTGTTACATCCACAAAATAATTACACCTCTCTCTATCTCTCGCATGCGCCAGTGGTGGAGCCAAATCTGGCTCCGTCTCTGTCAATGGTGGAGCACAAACATCTGGTTGAGGCAGCCTCGATTGGGCTAGGTTTGGCTCGTATCATCCTCGATGGGACTAGATCTGGCTTCGCTCGGCCCCGCCGATGATGGTTAAGCTAAGATCGACTAGTTTGATCACCGTCAATAAAACGACTCTTATGTGTGCACGCATACGTGGAAAATAGATTTGAGAAATTTTTGTATATTTCTATAGATTTTCATAAAGAGTACATGAGCCTATTTATAAGAACAAGCTCATCGATAAAGGTAATAAGATGAACATAATATCAATTATAATCAATTAATGATACGTACAATTAAAAAAGATATACGTGTATTCCTAACAGATAGAAAATAAGTAAATATCCTAATTTCGCGCTAATATCCCATCTCAGACTCAAGTATTGCTAACATCGAAGTCAATTAGAGTGTGGAATCAAGTCAAACAATGCGGCGAAAATTTATTTCTCCATGAAATAGGTGTGCTGGAAAATGACACCAAAAATGGACTGAGCACGCCAAAGTACCCTAGGAACCAATCCAAAATCGCCACGAACCGGTCGCAAAAATACTATGAAACTGGTCGAACCAGTTAGACTAAACCTGTTAACATCGATCAATTGTAGGTGTGCTTGTGCATGAAGAGCGTGGAGTTGATTTTCGGTGCCTGTTCCTGGTGAAATTTCGGGCTATGAATCGTCTGAGGGCAACGAGTTTGGTGGTGGTTTCGGCTTCTCGAAACAAGAAGTGAGAATTTGGGGGGAACAGCGAAAAATTCTGATGGTGGTACCGAATGTTCAAGTTGAGAGCTAGAGGGGATAGCGAAAAATTCAAGTCTTATGCCAAGTTGAATAATGATAAAAATCGATTTGAGGAATTTATATATATCTATATATATATCTCTTGATAAAGAGTACATAAGCCTATTTATAGATTTTATTGATAATTATTTAAGATAATATGATAAACATAATAGCAATTATAATCAATTAGTGATATTCATAAATCTACTTTGATCGTGCATATCCCTGTAAAATGTGCACAATCAAAGTAGATTTATTCATAATCCTAAGAAATATGGAAAATAAGCAAATATATATTTGTATGTATGTATGTATAGAGAGAGAGAGAGAGTTATTAAGGTTTTCGCAGTTATTTAATTTCTTTTAGGTTAAGCCTGCACATAAGTTGAAGGAAAGGCACATTGAAAACCTTTTCCAATTTTTTCTCTACCAGCTTAGCTTCAGTTTCCTTGCACCGTCCCCCAACATTAACGAGCCTGAGCCAAAACTCTTCCCGGGCCCAAAACCCCATTTCTCAAAAACAATAATAATTGTCCCCACGAGACCCTAGTGGAAAAACTCAGTCTGCATATATTATTGTCCCCTCTCCTACAAACGCATAAACTGTGTACGTCACCACCAACAGATATATATCCTCCTTTAAATTCCAGCCCTCCACTCGCGCACCCAAAAAAGAAGACCGGAATTTCTCTCTTTCTTCCAATCAATCCACCACTCCAGATCCCACCGCAGCACAACAAGAGAAGCAGACATGGCCGAAGAATGTGCCGAGAGCTCCGTCGCCATCGATGCCACGGCCATGCAGCCCGGCAGCTGGTGGCATGATCCCCACGGAAGCTCTATATCTCCTCCTCCTCCTGCATGGATTAACGGTAGCAACCACAACTTATGGGGCCACCACAACCAAAACCCTAGCTCCAACGACTCTCCCTGCGATGAAGCTGTTTCGATCTCGTCCTCGGCCTATACTAACACATCGATCCACTCGGGACTGACTGTTGAGTCCTCTGGCAGGCTTCTTGAGTCGACTTCCTCGCCAAACGAGTTGATCGGGGAGCATCTTTCTGACCATCATCTCTGGAACCATGTCTTACTGTAAGTTCCTAGGCATATTTTTGTACCGATAGAGCTATTTGATCTTGCAAATGATCCTATGACCACTCTTCTTCTGATGAACATGATAGAAGGAGGGCGGCCGAGCGGTCTAACGTTCAGTTGAGATGCAACAAATCTCATGTTTGAATCATAACGTTTGTTACTTAAGAGTAAATTCGGGATCGGGTTCATCACCTTGTGATGAAGAGCTTTACCTGGTGTACGTGAATGGGAAGGTTCGAGTACATCAAGTCGCATGGTTTGGATACCCGTATTAAAAATAGTAGATATGAGTATAGTAGGACAAACTGAGTTGATGTGCTTCTAATCGTTATCAGTGGAAAAGAAGAACTTTAAAGAAAATAATTGGAGAAAAGGGTGATTGTGGTGGTAGGTGTGGATTTGGGGTATCAAGAGACGGGTATTGTTTATTGTTAGGGCAAGAGAGTCTTGCTAGAATTGAAGGAAATGAAACTAGAAATCTTCGGGTGGTCACTGCAACCGATCTAATGTCTCTAAAGAGAGTTAAGATTCTCCCATCCAGCATATATAAAAAATATATATATAGCTAAGTTCTGCAACCATAGAGATTAATATTGCAAATGACACTCAATCAGATGATTTTTGCGCATAACATAATGCTAAAAATATTTAACGTCTCTAGTATTTACATTTCTTGCTATTATTTTTCTATTGACTTGCTAGCTAGGACTATCTTTCATTTCTTTACATTAGACTAGTGTGTAAGCAAGATGAAACACATGCAATCAACAACTCCATTGACTTGTGTCAGAGCAATATCTCATCAACTTTCTCCCCTAAACATAAGCTGTCAACATATAATTGTATTTTCTTGCTGGTTTTTTTTATGAAGTATCTTTCTTTGCCAGACCCATGCAGAAGTGTTTCTCCTTCATTTCACTTTCTTGGACCATTTTCTTTACTTTTCGAAGAATATACACATATATTTACTTCCATATATATATATATCTATCTCTCTATGTAGAATTGTCGGAAGCGGCGGAGATTTACATAACAACCAGCACGACGTGCCTGAGAACCTCCTCGATTCTCTCTCCTCCAAGACCATGTCAAACCTGAATAGCTTCGAACCACCAAGTGCAACCTCCTCGTGCAACAATTACTTGAAGAAATTAAGCAACACTTGCAACATTTGGGACTTCCCAAACAGCAGTCTCAACGGGCCAACCTTCATGCAAGGCCAGAGGTTTAGCTCGAATAATAAGCTGTCCAACTCGGTCGGTGACTGGTCAATCGCGCCTCCCGACCCAGAAGTCAACCTCCCCTTCGACTCGAGCCCCATGTCATTGGGCTCCTCTTCCACGTGCCATGGTCTGTGCGGGTCGACAATCCCGCGCACTCAATATGGCAGCGAGCTCGAAGCATCAGTTGGAACAGCACTGTTCAGGAGATCGCCAAGCGTTTATAGCAGTAGCAATACTCTTGGAGACGGGTTTGGGCCAACGAACACGTCTATCATGGCAGAAAACGGCAGATATTACGGCGGAGTGGCTGGTTCCTTGTGCAGAGGCTTCGACGACGATAATACGTCATCGTCTCTTGGCAGCAGAATAGGGAGGCGCTTCAAGACGTTGAATTTATCTGACAGTAAGATCAAGCCCGTGTCATCTCCTCTGGTAAGCACGCAAGCAGGAGAGATTAAGTCAATTAGGTTTTATTGACGGCGCAGGTTCATTTATGTTTGCTTTTTCAATGATATGGAGTTCTTTTCTCTATCTGGGTGTGATAAACAAGCAGCCCGCCATGAACTGAGTGATCTAAACAGTAACATTTGTGGGTTTCACGTGAAATTCAACCGATCTAATAGCTCAGATCACTCAAGACATATCTAAGCACAATCATGGTATCAAAGTCATTTACGATAAGTAGGACCCTGTCTCACATGTTTGGTGGATTTGCCCTGAACAAGAGCTTTCACTTATCTTCTTTGGTCTGATTTTTTCATTCCCATGAACAAGAGCTTATTGCTATAATGATCTTTTACAACATATAGGTAAGGGCCAACATGAGAGGACAGGGAAATGCAAGCGAGGGCAAGAAGAAAAGGTCGGAAGACAGTTCGGAGACCGTCGCCAAGAAACCCAAGCACGAGTGCTCCACAGTTTCATCTTCCAAGGTACTAACAACATATTATTTCCTCTCTTTTTTTCTATTTTTCTCAAACTTAATACGTATAAATACACATATATGTATATAGTACACTTTGTTCGGGCAAAGTAAATTAATTTTGAATGTGGAATTAGTAATAAAATTGGTTTTTACTGTTGTTATGTTGTTTCTGCAAAAGATGCAGGTAACAAAAGTCAAGCTTGGGGACAGGATTACAGCCCTTCAGCAAATTGTGTCGCCATTCGGAAAGGTCTGGCTTTATTTTATTTATGGAAAGAAAAGAAGAAGAAAAGAAGAGCACTAACACAATGCTTTTCTTCTTTTTTTATATTTCCCTAATTTAATTCAGTATTTTAATTCGTGTCCTTTCTAACAACTACTTCCAATTGATCTTCAGACCGACACTGCATCGGTTCTAATGGAAGCGATCGGGTACATAAAGTTTCTGCAGGAGCAAGTGCGGGTAATATGTTCTCCAAAGTCATGATCATGACTTGTACTTCGACACTAATTGGAAAAGCAAGAAAAAAGGGCTGCATATATACGTCAGCATGCCAATTATTGACGAGATAATTTGAAAATATAATAGTAAGCTAATAAGCGGCCCGCATTATGAAAGTGGAAAGTGAACATGAATTGTTTTCTTTTGTGAGGATGAACCAAATGTAGATAAATCTAATGTGGTGCACGTTTTAAGGGGCACCGAGAAATCATGCACTTGCTAGTTTTCTCTAGAGGGTACGAAAGCACTTTCCATTTCATAATTTCTCAAATCAAGTTGAAAATAGATTCTTAAAGTGTTATGATGTGACTCTCCGCAACGAAAATAGATATCATGTAATTTAATTCATTTTGATGTGATATACAAAGCCAATCACTGTGCGAGAAATGTATAATTCATGTTCTAAAGTAGGACATAGCTAGTACAAATTGTCTTGTGCCTTAAAATGTTAGTATCTGATCTTTTAGGACAAGTTTAGGCCCCCTTTTGCTCATTATATGGAATTAGAAATTGAGAGTGATTCTTAGTATTGTTAATAAAGTAAATCCCTCCTTTGCAGCTATTAGTGAGCAACCCCTATTTGAAGACGAATCCCCACAAGGTGAATAAATTCCACATGCTTCTCTAATAACTCTTTCTTGTGGAACATTATGTGATATAGGCCTATGTGTTTCACACCTACAATTTTAGTGATGAAACCCTAAATATTTGCAGGACCCATGGGGAGCGTTGGATAGGAAAGAGAAGGGAGATTTCAGGGTTGATCTCAAAAGCAGAGGGCTTTGCTTAGTCCCGGTTTCGTGCACGCCTCAGGTCTACCGCGAGAACACGGGGTCCGACTACTGGACGCCGCCGTATCGTGGGGTTCTGTATAGGTGAACGAGTCTTGCGCGCATATAGGATAACAGCTTTGATTAGTCCATTATGCAATCAGTAAGCTCACTGTGTACTTGGTTATCAATTTGGACACCAAAGCGATGGTAACTTCGAAACTCAAGCTTGAGTAGTATTTTGTGGTAAAGCTGGAGTAGGTATTGGCTTGTCTTCACCCTCTGACCTAACTCTATTGTACAATAAAAAGTTGGAGCAATAAACCTACTTCCAAGTCCAGTATATCATACAAATATATTTCATCTGTGGTGACCGTAAGCTTGAATCTTGAGTTTGTTTACCCGATTTGCTTTGAAATCCATGGCCAACTAATGTGATGTCGGGTATTAACTCATAAGCTTAATGATGATATTAAAGCATAAACGCACGCCAAATATGATACTGATACGTTGTTGAGAGCAATTCAGGATGACAATAAGCCGAACTTCGAAATGAACTACTCGTGCACGGTGCATACACTAAGCTATGTGCAAAGGAGCAGCTTTAAGTAATCAGAGAGAGGGTCCTAGATGTCAAGTAGTTGATTGAACTGCTTGGGGAGATTAATGTTACACATTCATTCCACTATTTTCATAAAATGCTACAGAGGTACATTAACAGCAGAATAAATTTACATTGAAAAAGTTTTTCATTTCTGTTCCTTGAAAATCGTGCATAAAAGATGCATGCATCGTGTTAAAATGGCTAATAATTTAAACAAGATTCGGTAACGAAGCAACAATAGGAGGAAAGCAAATCGTCGCCAGTCCTGCGAATGATAGAAAGAGTGATCCCCCCTCACAATTGCTCAATAAAGAAGGGAACGGAGCAGCTTCAATGGCATTCAAGGTGGCCACTCAGATTGTCCCGTTTCAGTGCTTTTTTTTTATGAGGAGTTCTGTTGTCAAAAGACCGGTTTCTAGAAATGCAGGTGACGCAGAAAAAGGAGACGATGCAACGAGACAAAAGGGTCAAAAGGAGACTCGAGCTGTGAGGTGAATGAACGAAGTTGCTGAGCCTAGTGGGTGGGCTCGGAGAGGCCACAGAGAGAGAGATGTTGCTCTCTCCTCTCTCTCTCTCTCTAATTATAAGAAAGAAGTAGACTCTCTTTGAATTCTACTCGAGAAATGATGAGGAGCTAGTGGGCGAGACTCGTGCTTTCACCTCTTAGTGAAAAAAACTAATGTCTCTCTGCATCTTTAAGTGCTTAAGATCAGCCCTGACCACACGAACGAAAGAGATTACAACCGTACTCTCTCTCTCTCTCTCTCTCTCTCTCTCTCTCTCTCTGTGACCAAGAAACCCTAATCAAATTGAAAGCAAACAATATGGAGACCTGTCGTGAGGTCTAGTGTTGGTAGTGCCACTTCTAGATGTTAATGACATGATCTAGTAGAATGACATTAAACAATTATGTCCCGACCTCATATATTTTGGATTTCGAATGCTCGGTTACTTAAAAGCTTTTTATTAGCTTTCAAAATAGTTGTGATTTAATATTTAAATATTTATCGGTACGATCGAACTTAACCTTCTATATCGATCTTAGGCTCTCCACTTATGTGGAGCTACGAGGATGGGGAGAGATGGAGACCTCCTTTATTTGAACAATACTCTTGTTTTTTGTGATGACCTTGCTTGTGTAACTTGAACCGTGTGTTTGGGTCTTAAGTAATATGCCTGTCGGTTGGTTTACCTAAAAGAAAAAAAATATATCGACAGGACGACAGATATCTCATGCGCAATTGATAAGTGCGGTAGAGGAGTTGAGAGATGAGACGTACAAAAAAGGAAGGCTCATACATCGATAAAAGGGGATTATTATTGATATAACTTGATGTAGATCTAATACAGATATAGTGGAGAGCAGATTGTTCATAACCAGCCTCGCACACCCATTATGTCATGGCTGATATAAGAGTGGGTAGATACAATACCACCAAAGCAATGGTGGAGAACAACTTGTTCTTTTTCTTCTATTAGTAGTTGTATACAATGATAATCCCTTCTTTTCTCCTAAAAGTAAAATGAATTGGGAATGGAAAAATTCATATTTAATAATAATTTTTTAGTACTAGATAGTTGAGCAAATGATTTTTCTTGATCCCTTTTCCTTTGACTTGAACAGGGTTGCTTTATTTTCCAACAAAACAACGTAATTTTGTCTAACGTGTAATTAACTTATAGCTTCGTCAGCATTTTTTGAGACCTAAAATGGCATGTCGGATTCCTCATTGGCATTTAAAGGAGCTCTTACTAGTGATACCGATGGATGATATTCTTATTGTTAGGATACATGTGTGAGTTATGTTAAAAAGTCATATATTGGAGAATTGGTGTGGTGTGGAGCAATTAATATATCTAAGTTGACCCATAATTCGTTAGTTTAAGCTTTTAAATGAAGGTGAATCAAACTGAATATATTGATAAGCCCAAACTTAATCTCCTTCTTGATGATTTCCCAGGTGAAGGTATTGGACTTTTGGGGCATGCATGATAACCATTCTGTTTCTATGTTTTTCTATTTTTCTGTTCTAGGGATTAGGTTTGGAACAGAAATATGTTTTGTAACGCAATTTCATTTTTCTATTTCTAGAATAAATTTCTACTCCAAAAATAAGTTTGGAACAAAAATCAGAAGTATAAATTTTCTACTTTTTCTATTTCTAAAACAGAAATGAGAAATAAAAACTCTTTTTATCGCTTGCTTTTCTATTTACTGGCCGCCTATCCACAGCTTGCCGGCCGCCTCCTGTTGTCGCCGTCCTCTGATGCCCGCCGACCACCTCCCACCGCTATCCTCCACCGGCTGTCGTCTATCACCATCCGTCATTGCCCAACGCTGGCTGCCTCCTGCAGTTGGCCACCATCCTCTGCTGCCACCTGCAGTCTTCCGTCACTACCCACCGACCACCTACCGTCGCCACTTACCATCCTTCACAACAGGCTATCGTCCTCTACCCCCTGCTGTCCTCCGATGACCGCCTAAAAGGGAGAAATTTTGTATCCTTATCAAATGAATTTCTATTTCGAAAATAAAAAGTTTGTATTGTTGTCAAATGCGTATTTTTGCTCATAGAATCGTCCATGGAATAGAAATAAAAAAAATTTATTTCTGGCTAGAAATTAATTTCTAAAACAAAATGATTATCATTCAGACCCTCAAAATGGTATTAGTGTCAAGAGTAGATTGGTGGGCTTCCAATTTGCTCCCATATCTCAAGGACGAAATATGGTGACCAACATGGTCTCCAGGCGATGGGCGTTGTGGTGTAGTAATAGTGATTAAGTTGGGCATTGATAGAGATTTAAGTTTAAGATATTTTTAAGCTCATATGTAAATAGGAGATTGCTACGATACACGTGTGGGGGAGATTGTTATGATATACGTGTGAATTATCTTAAAGAAAATGGTTAATATCACAAAAAACCCAAAACTAATACATCTGTAACAATTTTACCCCGAACTAATTTTTTTATCACCAAAAACCCCAAATTAGTACACTTATGACAAATTTACCTCGAACCATTTTTTTTACCACAAAAAACCCCATACTGATATACTTATGATAATTTTATTCCGAACTAATTTTTTGATCATAAAAAACCCAAAACTGGCACATCCATGATAATTTTATCCAAATCTAATTTTTTAACCACTAAAAACCTCAAACTAATACATTTATGATAACTTTATTAATTTTTTGACCACTGAAGACTCCAAAACTGGTATATTTATAATAAATTTATCCTTTGTTAATATCCGTTAAATTGGATTAATATCACGAAAAATCACAAATTGATAAATTTGTGATAAATAAAGAGGTAAAACCCTAAACTGGTACACCCATTAACTATCACGTGTCATCATACTTAGCAATTTGACAGTAAAATTTAACGAAAACTAACGGAGGATAAATTTATCACAGGTGTACCAGTTTGAGTTTTTGGTAGTTAAAAAATTATTTCGGTGTGAAACTGTCACAGGTGTACCGATTTAGGATTTTTGGTGATCAAAAAATTAATTCGGAGTAAAATTATCACAAGTGTACAAGTTTGAGGTTTTTTGTGATAAAAAAATAGTTTGAAGTAAATTAGTCACGAGTGTACCAATTTAAGGTTTTTCATGGCATTAACCCCGAAGAAAATCCAACATCAAATCGGAGTATTGATGCGATGTGGAGCAGCCAAACACTTAATAAAAAAAAAATCAAGTTTGAGGGTCCTCACAAACATTCTAAAGTCTAGGGTACTTTTGATAAACGGTACAGAGTTTATGATTTCTTTTTTTTTTATGGAATTTGGCCTCGAAAATAAAGTAAACAGTAAGACTGCAACACATATGCATGCAATAATAATCTCTTTTATACATTCCTTCACTTTATCGGTTGCCTAAACAAGAAGGAATATGTTTATTTTCCAATTCATGTCTCTAAAACCAAATAAGTTAGAAAGGTTCAGATTGAGAAACGATGCCGAGTCCAATCCAGGGCCGTGGTTAGAGTCCTTTAGATTCATTCCCAGAGATGTCTAATTGGGCCGGAAATGGAGTGGGCCAAAGCCCAATTCCAATCGAGCTGTAGTCTCGAATTTGAGTTGAGCGCTCGTTTTATTTCATGTCAAATATTCCCTCTTGCAATGTATTTGGTCAAACGGTACGGTTGACTGTTTATTGAACAAAGAAAAAAGTACGAATTTTGAGTGCCACTCTCACTTTTCCCAATCGCCTTCAATATTTATTTTCAATCCTTTTTCAACACGACTCTTCCTCATTAGTTATTTAGGCCAATTAAGAACTTTGACTACGTATTCATAATTTTTTGACATGTACAATTTAACTCCGAAATTTCTAAACGCTTTCGAAACTAGCAAATGTTTATACGATAAGGTGAGTGATAAATTTTGTTTTACAAATAACCTTTTAGGTTTTCGCAAAAAAGGTAATAAGAACCTTTTTATCTAGAAAAGGTGAAGCGACGGTGTTTATTTAGCCAGATTTTTTTTTTGCCAAATTTAACGGTGTACACAATTTGACGTTTAGCACACAAGACATTTCGAAATATGCAAACATGAACCAGAATACGAGATACGATTTTTCTTTATGCGTCGTTTTCTCTCTCTCTCTTTTTTAAATTTAGTTCTTAGCGTGGTGTCTAAATTCTTGCCGTTACGCAAGCAAAATTATTCAGAGAAGCCTCAATATTTTTCTATTTTCCCTTGTTCGAAAAATTTGTTTTCTCCTGTTTCTGCCATAGAGATTCGACAAACAAGGAAAAAGGAGAAAGAGTAGGAAAAAAAAAAACAAAACAAAATTATGCTCCGTAGACCCGCGCGGGTCCCTTTCACTTTGGAGCGGCACTTTTCCGCTCCGACCTTACTATTAAATCCCCGAGTGTCCGCACAAATGGCGTCGCCTCCTCCTCCTCCTCCTCCTCCTCTGGGCGACGCTGATCTCCTCCTCCTCCTCTGGTCTAGGGTTTCCGCGGCAACCGCCTCCCTCAGTCGCCGTCGCCGTCGCCGTCGGAGGAGGACCGCCATGCGACGGTGATGAAGCGCGCACTGGACGAGCTCACGGAGGAGGACTGGGGCGACCTGTCCCGCTCCTTCAAGCCCTCCCGCGTCCTCCGGAGGACCCCGTCGCCCCCGCCCCCGATCGAGTCCTTTGCCTTCTCCGGAAAATCGCGCGGGCCTCGCTCCCCGAGCTCCTCCGGCCGAGGAATCGTCGAGATCGGCAGGTCCGATAACTTGGAGGACGACGACGTCGAGCTGGTGGGCTCCGCCGCGCCGGCGCCGGCGAGCCGTGGCCGCCGGTTCGTCGTCGACGACGACGATGGGGAGGAGGAGGAGGAGGAAGAGGGGGAGGAGGCGGCGGGAGCGGGGAGCAAGGTGGAGAGCGACGGGGATTTGGTCGATGTTTATGATATAAGCTCCGCGGAGGACGAGAAGGGCGAGGAGGCCGAGGTGGAGGAACCGGGAGAAGAAGAGGACGCGGTGGAGGATGATGATGTGGTGGGGAAGGCTCTGCAGAAATGCGCCAAAATTTCTTCGGATTTGAAGAAGGCTCTTTATGGTTCTTCCGTCGCTTCATGCGAGCACTACTCCGAAGTGGAAGCTTCCTCTAATCGGATTGTCACTCAGGTTCTCTTTGCAATTTCCTTTCCATCCCATGAATTAAGTTTAGGACCTTTGGTTGCTCGGCATTTTCGCTCCTTACGAGTGTTTGCCAAGGTTGGAGTTTTACCATGTGATGGAAGCTTGGGGGACGAGGATACTGTCGGTGTTGATTGAGTTGGTTTCTTGATTTTTTTTTTTTGTTTTATTGGCATGGCTGATGTGGTTGTTTTGGCTATGGACGGAAGGAATTGTTTAAGTGACTTGAAGAACCTTGGCTCATGACTAGGTGAAATGTAGGATTTTTCTGGACGGAAGGAATTTTTTAAGTGACTTGAAGAACCTTGGCTGATGACTAGGTGAAATGTAGGTTTTTTCTGGGCTGCGTTGAAGGTTCTTTCTCTTCTTCTTTTTTCCCTCCTAGACATGCTTGTTACGTTGCAAAGCTGTTACTTTTATATATATTATCAGCTGCTATTGGGCTGGGAGCTCTGTAGTAGCCTGGACTGGGTTGTTAATTAGTAGAAACAGATGATACTATTCCGTGAAATTAATTGTTCACAATCTGCTGTTATCGAAACTGTGGCTCAAGCCAATTTTTTAGTTTTTTGTGCCGAGTTATCTCATGAAGCTGAACTGCACCTAGGTGGCAGATGGATGTTTGTACAAGTTTTAACAGTTTAACTAAGATTGTGCTTCTTCTGGGAATTACCTAACCAGAAAACTTTGTGCTATAACAACACGGAGAACGGAGCAACTAATTTCACTTCTTCCAGATCTTGTGTACAGAGAGTAAATTTCTCTCATGACTAGTAGGTGACCAAGCATTGAACTAGAAAGTTAATAGGGGTCCGAAAGTTGTTTACGATTCGTAGCCCTTCTCCTTTAGCATTGCATGATGTATAGAGGGACGAATGGGATACTTTGGTTCAGTCGATTGATGTCATGTGGAGGAATTATAAAGGTTGATATGGCTGGGTTTCCTTAAACGTCGTCTTTCCATTTTTTGATTGTGGTTTTCAAATAAATGCAGTAGTGCTTCTCCTTTGGGAACCTGAGAATATAGACATATTTTTAGCAGGTCTGTTCATCATGTTTCCCTTTGACGTTGACTTTGCAGGATGATGTTGATGCAGCATGTGGTTCTGATGATACAGATTTTCAGCCTGTTCTGAAACCTTATCAGCTTGTTGGTGTCAACTTTCTTCTTTTGTTGCACCGGAAGGGTGTTGGAGGAGGTATCGTGAATCTTTTCAACCTTCTTTTTTGATGTAATCAGCAGTGTCATTTAGGGCCTAAACCGAATGAATACTTGTTTTTAATATAACGATCTTTGACAACTTAGCTCTTGTTTTTAATAAGCTTTATGTTCCTACTGTATTCGTTAGACTAGATACGGCCACAAGAAAAGCTTTCTGTCTAAAGTTTGGGGAAGCAGAGCATCACATTTTTCCTCTATATCTGCTTGATGAGATTGGGAAAGTGGCCAGTGAGACTCGCATTGAAGTCAACTACTTGGAAAGGAATGGCAACTACCAACCCTATAGCTCCATGGCCTGTTAACTTTTGGCTCTTCGTGTCTTCTGCGGTCTTTGCTTGTGTTTCTGGACGTGGCTGCCTATTACTGCTGTTTGTTTGTATGAAGGAGTAGGCAGAAAATAATGTCACACGAGCAAGCTTAAATTTTTTACTGTCTGCAACTAGAAAGAATGAGTGATGTTCCTAGAAATGGAGGAGAAAAGAGTTATAAAATTATTGACCATTTTGTTCAAGAGAGTTTCCTCTTGTTATTATCACAGAGAAAATTCAAATATAGTTCTTAGATTTCTCCGAGAAAATAGGAATAATGAAAATCATGAAAGATGTTTATTTGACAGGTTTCACTATGGGAACTCCATGAGCTTGTGGGTTCTGCTAGAAGTTGTCATGTCGGTTATTTATTTTATTACAAGAGATTTCTACTTGACAGCATCACTAGTTTCTGTGGAAGAGTGACACATTTTAAATTTAGAGAAACCACTTGTTTTTAGGTGGGCAGGATTGTTTAAAAGTATTATTTGCCCTATGAGGATGTCGATGGAAAGGATTTAGAGAGTGATGATTGTAGATCTTGTCGATGCAAATGAGATGATCCTCAGAGAATTTTTTTGGGTGGGCAACTTTGGAGTAGAAAGTGATATAATTGCAACATCTAGGATTTACCATGTGCATCATGGATGTTGCTTTGTTAACGGAAAATGAAGGGATGAATTAGGAAGTCTCTACTGCAGTATCCTTTGTTTAGGTTCAGCATTCAAACCCTAGCAATTTTTCCTTAGTACTGGATAACATGGTGCTGTCTCTTGGTGTATGCCTTTAGGGGAGGATACATTCATTGTGGGTGAGATCAAGCTTGGAGTGTATTTGGAGCTTGAAGCATGACAGGAACTCTTCAATTTAAGGATTCGTGTTCTAATAGGTACCGAGAAGATATGAAATACGACTTTACTAGAGAATTATGTGCAAATAAAGGGTCTACCAAAAATTTTCTT
This sequence comes from Syzygium aqueum, assembly GCA_031216185.1. Lineage (NCBI taxonomy): Eukaryota > Viridiplantae > Streptophyta > Magnoliopsida > Myrtales > Myrtaceae > Syzygium > Syzygium aqueum. Next base: position 34,373,062 of record CM062232.1, read on the forward strand.
CTTAGATGAATACTGATATTCTTTAAAAAGTAATAGACTATGAAAACACAAATTGTGTAGAAAAGATGATGTTTTGATATCTAAGCAAGAAGGACGACACTGATGATGCATCGACAGACCATTAAAACCTGTTTGGTTTCTGGAAATTTGTGAAATTTTCTGTATTCATTTTCATATAAAAATTCTGGTTTTCAAACGAAACACTGAAACTGGTACAAACTATAAGTGGCTTCCTGTTGTTTTCATTGTCTTCATTCAAATGAAGTCAAGTGGATTTGAAGAAACAGAGAAAGAAAATCTTCTATTTTTAATTGGATATAAATACAATTTTACTTTTCTTTCATAAAGAGGATTTTCATTTTCTCTTAGCAAACATGTTTTCGACAAAATGGATAACCAAGAACTGTTTTCATCGTCATCATCTGCGGAGAAGAAGACTGAAAAATGTTCTTTTGATCCCAACAGGCCCTTTTGTTGCTGTATCAAGGATGGGGAAACTCTTTTGAGGTGGTATACTCATGCAATGGTGATATTAAGATGCTTCATTAGGATGAAAAATCCAAGGTGAAAAGAGGGAAGGGAGGCCTAAGAATGTACCAGTAAAGCCCTATAGAGGACCTTGAATATAGAACTTACTGTTTAAATGTTGTTTGATAGGACTAAATAGTTTGTACGATCTAAAGAGCAGAGGCTTACCTAGATCAAGATGTGCTATGTTGTGGTTTGCAAATTATTTATGCCATTTGACTAGAAAGAGTGTGTGAAAGATAAAGCATGCTTAGTTGGGTTGCTTATTTGGATTGGCTACGTTAGAAGCATTTAATTGGATTATTCTATATTAATACGATATTTAGTAGTTTTTTTGTTGGTTCTCTTATTTCAACACCACATGGCATATAATTAATTCAATTAAGTAATAGCACTAGAGAACCAAGTCATTCTTATAATGCAAAAGCTTATGTTCTTTACAAACATGTTAGCACCACTAGATTTATGTCGACATCTTTAAGTGCACATGTATGTGGTGTGGTTGACGGATCCGCACTTTTGGTGATTGAGAATGTAAGAGTATCAAAACCAGAATGATGTAACCGGGATTGTAAAAGTGTGGGGATAGGGCAATCCACATCACAGTTATCTAGCCAGTTCCATTAAGTGCAAGAATGCCCAATTGTCGTAGGCATTGTGAAATCCACTCTAGGAACTGGAGATTAGGAGTAACCCCAAGTGACATGATTGTAATGTGCTACATAAACATGGTATCCAAGGACATCTCATATATCATTTTTATCAGAAAGTAAAGTCATTTATCAGCAAAAAGGAATGAAATCATTGATAAAAAGTTTTGTAGCATAAAAGTTGTGCAGCCCTTCAGTCAGGCGAGGCACCTTTTCTAGCCAAAAGTATAAATTTGCTGAATGACTTAGTTATGAAGGGTTTGACTTTTGTCTACTAACTTGTTTGGGTGATTCTGGATATATGGATATCCAAGATCACATTAGAAGAATCAAAACAAAAGCAATTCGAAAGGAACATCAATTTAAAATTCTGTTCTTTTGGAATTCAAGGCCAAGGAAAAGAGAACAACTTTCTTAAAGGAAACCTCATTCAATATGAGAACAGTTTCTAATCTGAAAAGAACCCTTAAAGACTGATAATAGACATAAAGATCCTTAAATCAAAGGAACACTTCCTAGGAAAGTAAAACTAATACTCCTAGGACTCTTAAAACTCAAGGTGAGACCCGAAAGGACTCTAAACAAAAACTTAAAAGCCTACTATATTGACTTGAACAGCATGAAAAAAATAATATTTGTTTGACATTGTCATAAGTCAAATAAAGACACAAAAGGACTCTAAAGCACAATTCAAAAATTTACTACAATAACTCGAACAACATGATAGCCGTAATATTATGTCCATATTTTAATGCTTCTGCGTGACTTTTTGTGCACCAGTTTTGTTTATGTCTTAGGACAGAGTGGCTTTAACGATTGGTAATGCAGACAGTGTCATGCTATTCTCTTTCTCTATTTCATGTTGTCAATCGCTTTTTGAGAGTTTATTGTGTAATATCAGCTTAGTACTTCTTCCCCTTTCTCTGCAGAGGGGCAGGGGGTGCTAAAATAGATACATCCTAGCTAATGGTGCATCTTTGTACTCCGTGCAGCCATCCTAGCAGATGAGATGGGTCTTGGGAAGACCATTCAGGTAATCACTTTTTTCTCTTCTCTTAAAAGTATTTGCTTATGCTTTTGCACTATTTTTGAAGATTGTGCTACATTTTTCTTTTCACAGACTATTATATACCTCTTTTTTGGCTGCTTTACAGGCCATAACATACTTAACATTGCTGAAACACTTGAATAATGACCCGGGTCCGCACTTGATTGTATGCCCCGCTTCTCTTTTGGAGAATTGGGAAAGGGAACTCAAAAGGTGGTGTCCTTCATTTTCAGCACTCCAATATCATGGTGCTAACCGGTCAATCTACTCAAAAGAGTTGACCTCACTGTCGAAAGCAGGATTACCTCCTCCGTTCAACGTGCTTCTTGTGTGTTACTCTCTTTTTGAACGTCACAGGTTGCATATCTCTGTCTTAGGTTGTCTGCTACCAACTTGACATATGTCCATTACTGATTGTTGATTATGATCACAGTGTTCAGCAGAAAGACGATCGCAAAATTTTAAGACGTTGGCGGTGGAGCTGCGTCTTGATGGATGAAGCCCATGCATTGAAGGATAAAAACAGTTACAGATGGAAAAACTTAATGTCCGTTGCACGAAATGCGAATCAGCGTCTAATGTTGACTGGGACACCCCTACAAAATGATCTACATGTATGCTTGATGATATTTCTCTCTAATTCAATTTCCTCAATTTTTAATATGCCTGAAAAGTAAATAGATACTTTTTGTTAAATATTGTATCGTTTTAAGTTTCTGTGTCTCTCTGGTTGTTGATTTCTATGTGGAAGAACTTGTTGTGATGCAATTTGAAGCCCATATATTTTCATTAGTTGAACTGGGAGACAAGTTAATCGACAATATAGTATTGTTTTAAGTTTCTGTGTCTCTCTGGTTGTTGATTTCTCTTTTGAAGAACTTCTTGTGGTACAATTTGAAGCCCGTATATTTTCATTAGTCAAACTGGGAGACAAGTTAATCAACAAAAAGGAAGAAACGAACTGTGAAAGAATGTGCTACACTTCACAACCTTCTTTGAGGATTATAATACTGAGTGAAAATATTTTAGTGTACTCTTTTTAATATTTTTAGCAGTCAAAACTCCATATGACAGTTAATAATTCTCTTTGTGCTCATTTTTTTCTCCATAGATATTTTTTCTATAATTGGAAGAATTGCAGAAAAGTATGAATTTTCTTATAGCAACCATATTGAGATTTATTGCATGGGTAGGAGAGAATGAGGGAAAGTCATTGGTGAAAAGCACAAATGAAAAGCCATGTGCCCATGGTAGTCATGAGGCAAACCAGGCCAAAACGACCCCAAGAACCAACTTATAGCTTTGTGATGATGTTTGTTAAATAAAAAAAAAAAAAGACATAATTGCTCTTTGTTAGAGGTAATGTAGTTTCGTTAGATGTAGGTTGTGTAATGTACTTTGTCCTCACTTCCTTGGGTTTCTTTGTAGGAATTGTGGTCACTGTTGGAATTTATGATGCCTGATCTTTTTGCAACTGAAGATGTGGACTTGAAAAAACTTTTAAATGCTGAGGACCGAGCCTTAGTCAGTCGTATGAAGTCCATCCTCGGCCCATTTATCTTGAGACGTTTAAAATCTGATGTTATGCGGCAACTTGTTCCTAAGATACAAAAGGTATGGATTTTGTTGTCACCCCTGGCAGATGATAGTTTTAGATAGGTTCAACCTCTCTCTTTCTGAGTTGGGCCAGTTTCACTTTTGTTCCTTTTTATTTTTTGGCCAATGCTTCATTCTGGGGGGTCTGAGTGTTAATTCTTGCATAGGTCGAGTTTGTGACAATGGATCAACAACAGGAGGAGGCTTATGTAGAAGCTATTGAGGAGTATCGTGCCGCTTCAGGTGCTCGTTTGGCAAAGTTTTCAGGAGATTGCCTGAGCAATATCAACAAAATTCTTCCAAAGCGTCAAATTTCTAACTATTTTGTTCAGTTTCGGAAGGTGCTGCATCATAATTGTAATGTTTCCTAATGCAGATGTTGTAAGGATCTCGTGACTGAAATGTGTTTTTTCTTGTCTAAAATTTGATCCAGATTGCAAATCATCCTTTGCTAGTAAGGCGGCTTTATGATGATGGTGATATTGTTTGTTTCGCTAAGAAGTTATATCAAAAGGGTGCCTTTGGGTTTGAATGTGGTTTGGAACGAGTAATAGATGAAATGAAGAAGTATAGTGATTTCTCTATTCATCAGGTATTTCTTAGTGTCATAAACTACATATCTATAATGAAGTTATTCATATGATTGAGATGGAGTATACTCTCTTGTACAGTTGCTCTTATTGATTGCTGCTTGTTTTCCTTCCGTTTTATTGAGCAGAACACTTCCTTATATTATGCAGAAAATGTTGCAGATAAGCCTGTAGTTTCCATTAAACTAAATGCTTGCTAAATGAACTTAGTATGTCGAGTTTCCACTGCAGCCTTGTCAATAACTTATCTAGATGGCTGGGGCACAAACAATCTGCGGTGCAACTTCCAATCCTCTCAGTTACGTGTATTATGCTGGAGCTACATATATTGATTTGGGCCTTTAATGGAAAGCATTTGTTGGCCATCTTCAAGTATTACTGAGGAATAGATGAGCTTCATAGTTTCCCTTAGTCTTAGGGCCATTATGCTTAAAGAAAGCTGATATGCAGTTGTTTATTGGCTATACTCTCAAGTGTTGCAGTTAGACAGACTTGTGTTCTTTCTTTCGATACTTATTGACGGACATCCCAGAATATTTAGCATCTTCTTTCTGCTTGTCTCATTGCCTACAACATGAATTTTTGAACTGGAGCAGTCAATAATTTATTGGCATCAGCACTTTTCTACCTATTTGATCAGACAGAGAGTTTAATTTACCGCAAACTACTTACTGATGATTTATTTCGCCTTTTAACTTTTTACACTGATAGGTGCCATAACTATCTTTGTGCAGCTTTTACTTTGTTATGGTATCGATGGGATTCTATCAGAGGAACATGCCATGCTTTCTGCTAAGTGCCGTGTATGTTTTCATCTTATATCATATCAAGTTTAATTTGACCCAATCCCGCTTGTAATCAGATGGATTAGCTGCATTACAGGCATTGGCTGAACTTCTTCCTGCACTCCATAAAGGTGGTCATCGCGTCCTGATATTTAGCCAGTGGACCTCGATGCTTGATATCTTAGAATGGATATTGGAACTTATCGGCGTTACTTACAGACGTCTTGACGGAAGGTGCTCCTGTCTGATTTCTTTCTCTCCCTTGTCGTTCTTCTGCATACATTGGCTGCCCGCTATCTTTGTCATTTGCTTGCTCCTACTAACTGAATGGTGGGAATTCAATAAGCAAATCTGGGCAATACTACACTCATAACAGAAATGATTTTATCTCCTTGATCTTCTATTTTGGTTTTCTTAGTAATTGCATGATCCTGGGAGTGAATTTAGTTTCTAAGTAGTATGTTCTATTGGCCGTGTCTAGCCTACTATCTCTCGGGGTTGGGCTAGATGTCATCTTGTCGAAAGCAGGAATTTCTCAAGGTCTCTGTTGATTGAAGGTGTTCTCAAAATGGTTATTTCTCAAGCATGTCTTGAGTATTGTTCCCCCTTTTGGATCTCCTTGTCCACTAGAGCAGTTGGATTAATGCCTACATCTTCAAAAATCCATTAGTACTTCCTGGATTGTAGTTTTGTTTTTGCTCATTGATTCATTATAAAGTGTGGTTTAATGTTCATGCATGCTCTGTAAAAGCACTTTGTTAATTTGCATATTAAATTGCCAGTACCCAGGTGACGGACAGACAAAGCATAGTTGACACTTTCAATAATGATACTTCCATATTTGCTTGCTTGCTTTCGACGAGAGCTGGTGGACAGGGTTTGAATTTGACCGGAGCTGACACAGTTGTCATCCATGACATGGATTTCAACCCACAAATTGACCGACAGGCAGAGGATCGCTGTCACCGAATTGGCCAAATAAAGCCAGTAACTATTTATAGGTGCGGTGCCAGTGCCCCCACTTCTGAGAAATTTTTTTTGTGATCTCCTACTCATCGCTTTGCTTGTTTTTGTGATTGCACATGAGTTTTTGTTATATTAGGATATTGAACCGAATTCTGTTCAGGTTGGTGACCAAGGGTACAGTCGATGAGAATATTTATGAGATTGCAAAAAGGAAGCTGGTTCTGGATGCTGCTGTTCTGGAGTCTGGTCTTGAGGTAGATAATGAGAAGGATACGTCTGAGAAGACAATGGGGGAGATACTGTCTGCACTTTTGCTTCGCTAGAGGTTATTTTCTTTAGATAACAAATAGGTCGACAGAAGTTCACATTATTGGAATCTTCTGGTTATTTTCCTTTCATATTTCAGGGTTATAGTGGGGGCATATGCCATTATACTTTTCTGATGATCTCCCAATAACACCGGTACCATGACAGTAAGTTTGTATATTTTAGGATTAACTTTAGAGCTCTGAGAGAAAAGGAATGTTGATGAGGGAGATTTGTAATATTAAATGTCGACAAGCATCTGTATTGGGGGCCTAAATTGGGCTCTGATAGAAGTGAATGTTGGCAGGAACCATCTTTATCAAGTGATCATCTGTCTGTTAAAGAGCTTTTGATGTTGACCTCTCTCGGACTTCCGTATAGCGATAGAAGTGAATATCGACAGGCATCACTCTTATCAAATGATCATTGGTCTGTTAGCCCGCTTTCAATTGAATCTCTCTCAGAAATCAGTTTGCTGCTTGGAATCGTAGTATATTTTGTCAAGGATGGCTGACCGGCTCATTTCTCCGTGATCAGCTTAAGCCTTTGATGTACCCAATCAAGGTCTTAGGCCTAGTTCTGTTTGCAGATTGTCAGATGACGCAACAGTCTTTACGGTTAATAAAGAATATAGCTGGTTCGTTGCGACCGTGGTGACAGATTGGAACCGGTAGAAGTTTAACCCAAGGTTTAATAAAAGGGAGAGAGCTGCCGAGGTTTACACGAATCCGTGCACTTCTGTTCCATAGTCCTCATCTTCCCAACCTTACGCCAAATTGATAACTAAACTGCTCTCAACCTTAGTGGAACGATAAGATCCAAGAACCTCAAACGATTCGGGTAACTCTCCCCAACAAGACATGAAGCCGGATTCATAGTCTGTTTTTCTTTCTGCGTAGCTTGAGATTCCTTCACAATCTTAAAGGTGAAGATGACCACTCCCAATCTAGAGTCCAAAATATTTCCTCTAGATCCTAACGATGCAATGCACGCAAGTGCTGTCTAAACTCGAATGTGAAAGGAAACAAAATTGTATTTTAGGATTGATAAATTCATAAGTTAAGAGGTGATAGACTTGTAGTTACACGTGCACTCGAAATGAATTGTCCTGAGCTTCTTCAACTTATTAGATATATTAGAACAAGAACCTGCCAATGCCTGAAATCCGTTTGTTTTGAAAGATTGTGACCACTTCTTGATGTAATACCAACTGCATTTCCATGAATTTCAAGAGCAATCCAAACGTGGACGTTATACTATTAAATACCTAAGTCATGCTCGAGGACCATTTGAGCTCATTCAATAGGCCTACTAACGCTAGTAGATGTAAGAAGAAAAGTAATACCATGAATGTTTTACGAAATGCGTTTTATACATTCCAATGGGCAATTCTTTAAATCCACAAGTTTTCTTTTGACTTAAGTATTGTTACCTATATCTTTTTTATTTTAGTAATCACGTCTCTTGCATAACTTGCTTTCAGTTCTTTTAGAAAGAAACTTCATGAGATATGGAACTTCTTTTGAGGCATCATTAAGAGCCCACATATACAGGAATTCAGGTTTCTTAGGGTGCGTATGGTAACATTTCTGTTCCTGAAAATAATTTCTGTTCATAAATTATTTTTTTCTATTTCTATACCCTAGACAAGTTTCTGAGCAGAATAATGCATTTGGTAACTGCACAAAATTTATATTTCCGAAATAGAAAAAGAACATAAACGTGTTTGGTACAATCCTAAAAATTTCTATTCCCAATTTTTTTCATTTAATTTTGAAAATGTCAATGAAGACTTGATAATTGGATGACTTTAATACAATCATAAAGAAATTACCCCTTATAGACAAAGCAAATATCGGATGGTGGTCAAGGAAATTAGGGTTTGGGGTTTAGAGTTTAACATTTATGATTTAGGTTTTTAGGATTTTAGGTTTTAGGGCTTGGGGTTTAGGGTTTTGGGGTTTGGGTTTGGTTTGGGATTTATGGTTTTGAGGTTTTGGGTTTGTTTGGGTTTTGGTGTTTCGGGTATTAGGTTTTACGGTTTTGATTTTTGGTTTTGGGGTTTGGGTTTGGGATTTGGGGTTTTGAGGATTCGGGTTTTGATTCGGGGTTCGGGGTTTGGATTTTGGGGTTTCGGGTATTAGCTTTTAAAGTTTACGGTTTTAGGGTTTGGGGTTTAGGATTTCGTGTTTTAGGGTTTGGGATTTGGGGGATTTAATGGTTTATGAAATTGTTTCTCTAAAATGACATTGTTTCTTTTTTTTGTCCCTGGGAATAGAAAAGTAGATTTTTTTTACTTCTTGTTTCTGTTTCAAATCTATTCCCAGCTACTTTTCTATTCCGGAGAATAGAAAAATTAACTGACGTACACAAATAGATTTATGTTCTTTTCTTGTTCCGGAAAATAAAAGAACAGAAAAACAAAAAAATAGAAACATTACCAAACACGCCCTTAATAATCTACATGACCATTTACTTGTAGCAATATTTGAGGCCGCATGCAAGTTTTATGTAATAAACTATTAAATAATTACAACATCAAAAGAACTTTAACTAGTTTAGGGATTGTGCAAATGCAGCCTCTTAATTTTATTTGCACAGGGAGTTTTCGCAGCCCGAAGCATTTCATTGACCTAACGAGCTATCGCAACCCAAAATCTCCTCTTCACACGATGAGTTTAATAGCCCAAAGTGACCTAAAATTTCGAGGCTTCATTTTCATAAGAACTGGCTTGGAATCGGCAATTATAAGAGTTGTAAGTGCACAGCAGAAGCCCGATATTCACTCAGGAAGATCGCCAAGAGAAATTTCAAGTTCAAGCCAGTTAACATATCCAATTGAACTCAGATTAACTCAAAATCTTAATCCAATGATTTATGGGCCGATTAAGATATATTAACTACTCCATAGCACAACAATTTCCGATGTATGACATTTTTTAACACAACTCATACTTGTCTCTCAACAACCTCTTTTTCACATGTGAGCTTAGTGTTAGGTCTAGTCCTCTTGAATTTAGGTATCCTTTTGCTCCAACATGTCTCAACTTAAATCTCTAACGCTAGTCTCTTTATCCAGACTGGACCATGAAGGCTACCTTAGGATTGTGTTGGTTAGATTTCTCCCTTGACACATTCACCACACATTGATATGGATTGGGAGCGAGCCACTAATCAATCAACAATTTTGATATCATTTATTGAGAGTGCGCAGCAGAAGTCGGGGAGATTGCTTAGAGAAAGTCTAAGTTCGAGCCCATCAACATATTTAGCTGGATTCACCTTTACATAAAAACTTAAATCAATGAGTTATGAATCAATTATGATATATTAACTATTCTACACCATACAAATTCTTTGATGTTGGGCTTGAGAGAAAAAAAAATTCTTTGATGTTGGGCTTTTTTTAACACAACTCACCTGTGGATCTTAATGTCAAGAACCAATGAGTAGACTTCCATGTTCTACTCTCTCTCTCTCTCTCTCTCTCTGTCAAGCAGAGGTGATGTGGGTGTCGGTTGTCTTGATAGCTCTTGCCTCGCGACGGTGGCAACAGTGTTTGGCAGCAAAGGCCCGGTTGCAAGAGGTTTTTTGTCATTGTTGGAGGAGGTAGAAGACACGAGAATACAATAACGTGGAGGGGTTCTATGTCAGCAACAAAACACATAAACATGGATGTGTCGTTCAATTCAAAAGGGGACCAATTCAAGATGTGAACTCATCACATAGATATAAAGAATCCTCATCACATTAAGTAAACATCAAAAGCTCGTATCTGTTGCCTAACATCATCCTTGCATACGAGCTATTTGCAGCAATGTGACTGTTACCACCATATACCTTTTCCACTTGTTGGTCAGTTACCTTCGAAGGTATGTCAGCTCCACATCATCAACCTATCAAATAATCATGAGCTCGCGAATAATATTATATAAGACGAACTTATATGGCTATTGGAGCCATGTTAAGCTCCTACTTGATATCGATCGCATTTATCGATAGAACTAAAATATGTGGGGGTCCTCTCGTAACTTTACGTGACTACTCGAGTCAAAAGAAGGGAGCATACAAGAGTACTGAGGCCTTGCGTTTGTAGTAAGTAGAGACACAACATAGAAAGTTTTTTTTTTTGGTAAAGACCCAACATAGAAAGTTTAACGCGACTACTTTCTATAATGTATATAAGACATAGCCGGCACCAATCAAGTGGCTTGTTCCTTCAACACAAAATAATAAAAGGGTTCTTCATTTGTTTCTGGAAACAAAGAAAGAAAAGAAGAAGAAATGAACCGGCCTCAGGGCTGAGATGTTGCTGAAGTAAGGCTGAGTTTTTGGATTTGCGCGAGGTGTGACTGTTGCCGGAGCTCGATTTGCAGCTGCTTGTGACGCCACACATACATGAAAAGAACAGCCAAAAAAAATGGATATGTTGTTCTGAATATGATAAATATACACAGATGGATACACGGATGAGGTAGGATGATGCCTAAAAAGCAAAATTTATCAGTTACCGAGGGGGTTATCTGGGCTTAGCAGAAAGTGGATGGCAGGCGAAAAAGCGGTTGGTTGGTGTGTCATATTGGTAATGATGACAATAATAAAAAAATGACCACAATAATTCCATTTTTTCAAGATATTTTTGCTGCATCAGCTCCCTCTCAAGTCTCCATCTTTGTAGAGGAATCTTTTCTTTTCGGGGTGTGTGTTTGTGTGTCGTAGCACCACTCTCTAGTCTCTCTCTCTCCCACAGAAGTGATAGCCCGTGATCTCTCTCTCTCTCTCTCACTCGTATGGATATGGTACGGCAACTGCTACGAAGTTACCACCCCATGAAAAAACCCTACGATAAAAAGAAGGTTTCTTGTCATTTTTGCTCTCATATGTCAACAACGAATCTCTCCCTCTCTTCCTCTCTCTCTTTTTCTACATACCGATGTGCAATGTGGAAATGGTCCAACTGCTCCGAAATCAGCAGTTTGAGGGAACCCTAAAACAAAAAAGGAAGGTCCTCGATGCGTTTCTCTCTCCTTTTGACAGACAATCTTTCTCGCCTCTTTTTATTACCCTCAGAGTGAGAGAGAGAGAGAGAGAGAGAGAGAGAGAGAGAGAGGTACCTCTTCTCAGTACTTTCTGTCACTGCCTGCTTCTACTTGAACAGCAGCATCATATTAAATTATGCCATAACATAGATGGCAAAGGTAGATGGTAACCAATTAGGAGAAAGGAACATTTGTTCATCTAAAGAGAACTTTTGTTGAACCGATGGGTGGGTAATGAGATTTGAGGGATATTAACACTTTGTTTTTCACCCTTCCCTGAAAAGAAAAGAATATTTGTATCATATAAATAAACAAGGGGTGACCCACATAACGTGTCCACTCGAAGGTCTCCATCACTCACATGCAATCGAGCGGGCGAATCACGTCGTCTTCGGTCGTTTTGTTTGGGACTTTGTCCTACCTTTTTGTAGTCTTGCATGCCGTGAAAAAGTCCACCCAATTCGCGTAAAATCGCAAAACGCCATGCAACGACACAAAGATGAGTGAGTGCACGATGTGCGCGAGTGTGGGAGGTCGACTGAAGCACTAGTTTACTTTAACACTTGATGATGCACAATCCTTCGAGTCTGTATCTCAACTGATCATTTACTTGGTGCCGCTACATGTCATGCACTTACCTGTCTCGCATGGCGTAATTTTCTCTGTCATGTCTATTGGTGTGCTTGGGCTTGTTTCCTCTTTGTATTTATTTGAGGTTCCTGCCGAAATTCAATAGTCCATCATCGAGTTTTGGTTCGTCCCCTGTGGCCGGGTTATACATCAAGAGGTTCGGGTTGCTCGGTCAGTAGTGAAATGGCCATTCCTTCTGACCGAGTATTAACTACATGGCTAGTTTGCAAGCCAGTTTAGAGGCTTGCTTACTTCACTGATCCTGTAGGGACGTTTCGCAATGATCATGCCAACTCGATAGTGAACTTATAAGAACCCAAATTTTCGAAACCCTCAAATATTGGGAAAACTTCTCTTTCCTTTTTCTTTTTCCAGTTGGTCAAAACATATTCGATCGTCTGTACAATGCCTGACCTCAGAGAAAGTGAGTTCCCCGGAAGATGATCCTCATTTCTCAAAATTCAACTAAAAGCAGACAACGTGCTTTGTCCATCGGACTTCTCCTCCGTCTTCGAGCTTTAGGACTATGATCCTCTCCATCCAGTGCCTTCCGCGAACTGTGCATCACCAACAAAGCCCGCATCTTGAGACGCACTTGCCCAAACATTTTTTCTTTCCAGATTCACTAACTCGGAACTTTATTGATACATCCACATATCAACGTACCTTTAGTCCTAGAACTGCAGCCCCAATAGTTTGTTAGTAATTTCACGGCGGAAAACAGCAAAAGATTACGGGCACACAGACACAGACACAAACACCACATCACAGTAAAAGATGATGCTGGCTATGTACCTATTGGATTAGGGTCTTGAGAACCTCTTGACTATAATGCTTAATTTGTCGTTCCCAAATCATTAACATCACTTTGCAAAACTAATTGTTTTTTTTTTCAGGATGATGTGCCCTGACCTCGAAACTAAATTAGTTCGATAGTCTATTGAAGGGAAAGTATCTTACATGTTAATTGTTGGTGTGGGGAAGTACCAACCAATTGTCAAGAAAAGCGGAACTCGCTTTGGGATTTAAAGTATCTTAATTTTCATTCTCTCTTGATATGTGACGATTTAAAAAATCATCAATATGGAATTTAGAGTATGGACTTTTGTTTGGTACACCGGCGGTGTTTACACAAACAGGATTAAGATATAGAGGTTTTACTTTTGGTAAGTGAATTCGTTGATGAAAGTTTCTATTCGATGAATGTTCATGTAAGAAGTATTTCAAGTGGGAGGTGTACCTTATATGGATTCATAAAGCATCTTAATTCTAATCGGTGGTACGTGATTATCTTATTCACAAAAATCCCAAAAACTAATGGGTCTGTTGAATTGGAAGATGACGCGTAGCGAGTCAATTAACGCGCGGACGACCCAACAAAAGATATGGCCCACGGCGAACAGAAATGGAGGGGACCTTGAGTCCGAGCTCATCAGTTAGCCAAATTAATCACAAGAGAATCTACCCAGCTTCAGCTGCAGCAGGGTGCTTCTAGCCTCAAAGGTCTTGTCCATGGCCAAATTGTTGGGGGCATACGTGGAAGTTCAATGTGATCTTTATCTATAAAAAAAAAGTAAAAGAAAAATGAAGAAGAAGAGGAGATTCTCTCATCATTATGTCCACTCAAGAAGCAGGAACCCATGACTGGGTCGTTGCTATCTTTGGCTATGGCTGCTGGATGGATGTAAACTGGGGATCGACATCTCTGACTAAATAGACGTTCTCAATTCGTTCTCTTCGAAGTGGAATACACAGCGTATTTACGAGTCAATGGTCGAGATCAAATTCTCTCTTTTTATCTTTTCCTCCATTTTCGTTTCTTCCCTTTCTTTGACGCCGCCAGCGATGTCACCTCCACAATTGACCTCAGCCCTAGCCTACACGCCAACCCTGCCAAATCTCTCTCTCTCTCTCTCTCTCTCTCTCTCTCTCTCTCTCTCTCTCTCTCAGCAACCGATGGAGCGGTGATGTACGGCGGCGAGCCATTATGCTACACCAGATGAGCGGAGGTGGAGGCATGGGGGAGAGGGGAGAGGGGAGAGAGAAGGGTTTTGAGGGTTTGGTTTAAGATTTTCACAAAGAATAAGAGTAGTTCAGTCAGCTTGATCAACCCTTAACTGCAGAGGATTCTATTAAGACGGGAGGAGCTCACAGCTAAAATCTTCCTCTCGAATTCGAATGCATGCATTCTATGGTGAGTTAGCTCTTGATTTGACCATGGGAAGAACCGTTTACAGAAGTAGCTTAACTTTTCTTTGGCTAGCATTAGAATATACATGGACGTAAATGAAACGTGCCCAGTTTATACTTCCAAAAGGTCATTTTCATCTAACTGCAGTACATCAAATCACTTGTGTATCAATTGTTACGATTGTCAAGAATTCACTTATTCACCTACCTATACTTATTATCTCTGTGGATTTTACTTACTTTAAGTCAACCAATCACAGTTCATTAAAACTTCAGCAACATACTTTTCTTGAAATTATAAAAAAGGGCTTTGACTTTATTACTCTAGAATGGAACGCAATGAAAAGCTCAAGGAAAAACTTCCTCTATTGGATAGACACTAGGAAAATGAATGTGGGAGGAACTGTCGTGCCGAGCCACACCTGCGTGTCCTTTATATTGCAGGAGTACATGCCAATATATCATTTGTAACAAAAAAAAATTGGACATTTCGAGCGGTGACTTTTCTTGGCGAGACTTTACTTGCTTACCAAGTCGTGTTCTATTCCTTACTCCATACTCGACTACTTCCCGAGATTGACTTTATTTTGACTCTTGATTCCTAAATTTTCAAATGTGATTTGAACTGTTTTGACTAGTTTTAAGCACGAATTCGGTGCTCATATTTCCTCATTTTCATCAATGAAAAGCAATGCCAATTATGGTTTCTTCCCAACTCTTTCCTTTAGATTCCTCTTATCTGTCCACAAATATCATAAAAGGAACTTTTCCTTATAGTAGAAAGCAGCCATAATGAGCTTGGGGGGAAAAAAACAAGAGACGTGCCTCCTAATTTCTACAGAATTGCGACTTTTGTATTTCCATCAGGAATGTACCAAAGGAACAGCGGGCAGATGGTCAAAAAGCGAATAAATAAAAATCGTGAAACAAAGCCAGCATCGATCTCCCTCAAACCAAGTTTCCTGCACTTTCAATTTAATTAAATCAAGCGTACAGACATAAATTTCCAGGCACGAGTGAAATTAAAAACAACCATGTGCTTCTATAGTATAGACTATACAGTATACTAAGCCGTGCATGCACTTATGTTATCATGTGAGATAAAAAAAATCATTGTGGGGTTGGGGGGGGGGGGGGGCGGTCAGAGAAGTGCATGAAATCTCGTGAGAGAGAGAGAGAGAGAGAGAGAATAATTTTTTTTTATTAAAACAAGATGAAATATCACTTGCTGGGGTCGGATTTCGAACAGCTCACCAAGAGAGAGAAGGCTTGTCTTTTATGTTGTCCGTGCCGGCAAGGGGCAACTATTCTAAGCAACTGACCCACTGGGACTCTGCTAAAAACATCATATTATACTACTACTCCACTCGATCAATGATATCAACAATAGGGTCGTAATAGTTCTAGGGTTTGTGCTTGTTCAAAACGATTCGGATCCAAAGTCCCACTCTTCCTGACCAATTGATGAGCAAGAATGCCGAGAAATTAATGGCGATATGTTTTTCTCCCTTGGTTGTTATAAATATCAACATTACCCAAAGTGTGTGCTGGATGAAGTTAGGACCGGTCGACATATGTAACTTGCAACCTGCCAATCGAAGATTCAATCGGACGAAGCTTCCTCCGACGGACAGGCGACGATGATTCGAGAATACCTAAAGGGCGCTTCGCTTTCCGACGGGGGCCCCGCGACTCCTTCGTAGAGAAGGAGGTCCACGGACTCTCTCTCACTCCATACCCATCACTTTCGTGTCACTCCACCGTGGGGCACCGGGAATCCATGGAAGAAACCCTGAGAAAGAAGTCCTTTCTGGAGTGATAAAAGGGTGACCCACCCTCGGAACAGGTCGCCCTCTACTTTTCTTTAATTTAAACATTCTCCCCTTGTCCTTGTCCCCCCCTAGGCCGTGATCTAGACAATAAACCCACCTTGATGTTTTTTTTTATAATCCCATAAAGAATGAGGGAAAATTGTTGCGTTCCTGAGAGAATATTAAGTAGGTACTGTCTTGTTGTCTAAGAATTTAGGTAAAGTACGTCGCCACATTATTTAATGTCGTTCTTGACGGAGGAGGAGGCTGGATCACGTACGTGACTAGTTGGTCTCGCGGGCGTCAATTTTTATGGAGAAATGTGTTGCAAGGGCCCGAGTCCTGAGCAAGATTATTTGAAGCTTTTTTCCCCATTTTCTTGTGTTTAATCGGTTGTTTGATGTCATCACGGGCGACGGTAGCCACGACCTGCTGGAGGTGCGTCGGCGGCGAGGACACTAGCTGCTGCTGCAACAGGCGGGCAACGGCACAAACCTTTGTTGGATTTGTTGGAGAGAGAGATGGAAAAATGAAAAAATGAAATAAGATAAATAATGTCACGGCACAGTTGAATATTTAACGTGGTGACGAGTCACTCGTCCAAATGAATAAATTTATAATGTGAGTTTTACCCCATCTCCATTCTTTGATGTTATCTTAGGTATTGACAGTAGTTATTTCTTTTCGATTTCGTATTTTAGAATGATTCTTGCTTTCATTGAACTGAAAGATAGGCCGATCGAGTAATTTTCTGTTGTCTTCTACAGTGAATCGAGATTGTCATACCCATTACGCTACGTACTTAATCTGATATTTGTTTAATCGATTTCCTTCCTATTTTATTCCGCTTGTATATACCTTGCACTGACTATGGATGAGTCGTAAGAATATGTGCAATCCGATGTAAATGTCAATTAAACGAATTGTAATTTTAAAATTTAAAGGAAGACCAAACGAGAAAAAAAGACGAACACTCTTGCTTTTAAAACAGTAATTAACAGTGAAGAAGTCAAACATATATGCCAGATACTAATTAAGGAGAAACACTAATCAGACTTACGTAGTCCGTAAATTAACTAAAATAACTTTTTTTTCGTTAAGAGTTCGTTTTATTTGAAGTAAAACTATTTTCAGGAAATTGGTTTTCTACTTTCCGGTATTTGGATAATGGAAAACTAATTCATCTACGGTAAAAGTTCTTCATGGACTGAAAGCAACAAGTTTAGTTTAGGGAAGAATGACTTCTGTTTCTAGGGAGAAGAATTTCATTTTCTCTAAACCACAATGCAAATGAAAACTAACCATTTTCCTTGAAAATAATTTTCAAGGAAAATATTTTCCTTCGTCACGAAATGTTCCGTTAAACAAACGGATCCTAAATTATGGTTTTAAGTTTGCCACCTCTAAAGTTCAAATGGTCAAATGTAATTCTCATTTCCCATATATAATCACTCAGTCTTGCATCTATCATTGGCATACCCTAAATTTTGATGCTTATTACTAAGCATGTTTCTATGAGGAAAATCACTTTAGATTCATAAACTTCTGACTCGTAAAATACATCTAGCTTGAATTAGGGGATATGTAAGCAAAAGTCCAAACGGATAGCTCGGATATGGAATTTTTTTAGGCTATTATGCGGAAATACAGTTTTTTTTATAGAATTTAAATAATTATTAAATCATTAATTAATAATATCATGTGGGTCATAATTATTCTTGTAATTTTTTCCTGTTAGGCCCTGTTGTGATTGACAGCTCGAATGAGACAAGGGAAATAAATAAATAAAGCAACCAGAATAAAGAATAAGGAATGTGAAGAGTAATTAATCCCCGAATTAGAGAAGTGGTTGGTACCATTTTAGAATTGAATATTTAATTTGAATTTTAAAATTTCAAATAACTATAAAAATAAGAGGATATGTTTGGTACAAATTTTCTATAGTATTTGCTCCGTCTATGACAACAATGGGTGCCGTAACTTTCATGATGTATTTGTCAAATACTTATAAAGTTACAGCAACTTATAATAGCCTTTTGGAATCTGGTTAGCCTACCTTTAATCAAGATGTGATCGTTAAGAACATTTATCAGCAATCATACAGGTTACAAGACTTTACGGCACAACACCGTTACAGAAGAGCATAGTTAGAGTTCCGCAATATTTATATCAAGCGCGCTTTAAGTAAATTAATGAATTTATGAACTGAAAATACTAAATTTTCTTGGGCAATGCTAGTGTAACCACGATGTTATTGCTAGAGAATGACGGTGCAATTTCAACCCCTACTTTCATTTCAAGATGAACTGGTTACCGGATTTATGTAACTAAAGAACAAAGAAGGTAGTTCAATGGAATGTCTAGGAGCTAAACAAAATCCCAGAAGGAAAAATGGGAAATCTTTGTTTCTTTTCATCATGACCTCACACACTTTCTTGATCTCTAGCCCATCTTTCTCCTTGGGACTTTGTCTATCCGATATAATTCTTCTTCTTCTTTTGATTGATGTAGAAACTTAAAATCATACTATAAAAAAAGTAAGTCACTTACACTGATTTTATTCTTTTTTTACGAGTCCTGATATGCATGGCACTATCATATAAAATATATTGACAAGATTGAATTAACAGAAAAAGGAAATCTAGCATATGTCAGAGATAATTAGGATAATTCTCTGAGAGATTTTTCTATATTAAAGGTAATTAGTTTATTTATGTTTATTTCTCAAGATTGTGCAAATATCTGCTTTTGATTGTGGCATATCTTAATTGATATATGTTACTTAGATAGTCATCTTAAATAATATTTGTTATTATACATCGAAATATACTAAAATTATTCAATTCATATTTTCCACGTTATTCTTATCTTGGTATTAGAGCCACCATTCTTGAGAAACCCTAAGTGCACCGGGTGTGAGCTCCCTAGTGCACACAAATAAATCCATTCCAACCACTCAACAATATGTTCACTTTGTACGCACAAGTCTCATTTGAGGAAGCGCTTAGTCGAGTCCAATCCACAGTGGTTATATTTCTATGCACCTCGAGTCTAATTACAGGTCTGAACAGTATCCTGCAGTTGAGACACCTTGAGTTTAAATACAAGTCTAAACAGTGTCGCACAACTGAGACACGACCATCATGGAATGGACTCGACTAAGCGTTTGCTCAAATGAGACTAGTGAGCATAAAGTAAACACTGTTGAGCGGCTAGAATGGATTTATTTGGGTGTGCGAGAGGGAGCTCAGGTGCACTGGTTGCTATGTGCCGGGGCACTTAAAGTTTTTCAGGAATGGTGGCTTTGACACCAAGATAAGAATAATGCAAAAGATAAGAATTGAGAAATTTCAGTGTAACATAATGAAGATATTTTTTTATGGTCCGTCATACTCTAACTCTCAACTTTCTCTCAGACTTTTGTCGTGCCTCATTCTAGAGCGTGGGCGTGGGAGTCGAAACTCATTGCCCTGCCTCTTTGTAAAGGATGGAAGTTAAAACCAAAATCTGAAACTAAACGTTTCCAATCCTAATCCATGAGAAGATGGAGAATCAAACTCCCCACCCTTTCCAAGTAGGAAGGGTAGGAAGAGTGGCCACTGGGGTTTGTCCCAGTGGTTTATCATAATAGAGATTACATGAGCCTATTTATAAGTTTTATGAGATGGCTATAGCCTATCATAAGGTAATATATATCAATCAAGATATGCCATAATTAAAGGGAGATATTCACACGATCATGAGAGATATATACCAACAGAAATATCCTAATTATCTCTAATAGAGAATAATATCCTAAAAAATTATCCTAATTATCTCTAACACAGCTTTTGTGATCCCAAAAGTTTGATATCTGGTTCTTGCAAACATGGTTTCAATCTCCAGAAATTTCTTTTTTGTGCGTTTTGGTCCCTAATAGCCTGCATTTGCGTGGAGTTCGGCTCATGATATTCTTCTAGGGGAGTCAAATTGCAAGGATATAAGGGTCACCTTTTGACTTTTAGGGTCATTTTTGCAATTTCGTGGCGACGATTCCCCTATGTAATGAGCAAAGAAGTGAGACGCAAGTTCAACGGAAACTGATCCTTTGGTCGTAAAATATCAAACTTTAGGGACCGCTGATGCAATTTTTTCACACCAACATTCGAGTTTAGCACATTTAACATGAGTCGCCATAGTGGATTAGGTCGGCTTCACTTATTATAAAATATATCCTACGCACGCCCTTCTCTCAAGACTATTATGCAACCTTTCACATCCCTTTTCGTATAGTGTCGTCATATATGTGGGGATAGTGTCGTCATATATGTGTCGGTTGTTCATTCAAAATGTTTCAATACGATTGTAAAGTGGGTTTTCGATTGAAATTAAAAACTGGTGGAAGCATATATATCAAGTTATGTCAATTTCGCATTAGTGGTGTCGGTATCAAATTTGAATTTTTATTGGGATATTCTACTCGTGTCCGAATCTCATCTTGTCAAGTGAAGAATTGCCACCCCATAATATAGATCCTCTTAATTTTAAGAGAATTATTGCGTCATTTAATTTAGAGTTAATATCACGAAAAACTCTAAATTGATACATCTGTGACAAATTTACCCCAAACTTATTTTTTGATCACCAAAAATCTCAAACTGATACACGTGTGACAATTTTGTCCTAAATGAATTTTTTCACCACCAGATACTCCAAATTAGTACATTTTTGACAAATTTACTTTCCATTAAATTGGATTAACACTATGAAAAATCACAAATTAGTGCACTTATGACAAATGAAAGGCAAAACCCCAAATTGATACACTCGTCAACTGCCACATATCATTTGACTCAGAAATTTGATGGCAAAATTTGACGAAAACTAATGTAAGGTAAAATTATTATATGTGTACCAGTTTGGGGTTTTTAGTGGTAAAAAAATTAGTTTGGGATAAATTCATCACATATGTACCAATTTAAAATTTTTCGTGATATTAACCCTTTAATTTAATCTGCATCTTATCACGACATGTCATCAAAACACAGTGCCATAGTAATATATAATGATGTTAAAACGATGGATCAAGTTAATAAATAAAGGAATTTATATTGTGTACATAACTTGTGTAAAATATGCAATTCACAAAATTAGTTAAATCTTTTGGCATGTATGTGTCCATTTGTTATCTATCTATTGCACACAAAGGAAAACGATTTTTTACCAGCTTGGACTTGCCCCACTTATTGTATCGCATATAGAAGCTCTTGAGTACCCAAATTGTAAATAGTTAAACATTTACCACGATTTTGTTTTTTTTTTTTTTGGTAACCCAGGGAACCCCCGCACGGCCGACAGCCGGGAGGTAAACCCTGGGGGCGACACGTGCTAGCCACCACACACGTGCACCAGTTAAGTCACCCTGCGGCGCCCGGGATTCGAACACTCAACCTTTTGCGAGAGGAAGAGTGCCCGCGCCAGCAGCGCCACCCAGGCGGGTGGTACCACGATTTTGTTTTTGTGGCCATAAACATACTTTTAGGGACAATTTGCATTTTGGTGTTAGTAATTCGTGGCTAATAGGGATTTTCTCATAGGGTGTATTTATTTTGTGAAATATGAACGGTGTTAAAAATATTTTTTTAAAAATAATCGTTTGTGTCACTTATAAAGATGAATGAACAAGAAATTTTTGCATCGTCTATGAAAATATTTAGACATAAATTGTTAATGATGATAAAAATATTTTTCATTGACTAATTACTGGAAAAATTAATAAAAAAATCTCAAACCTATTGCGATTATGCCAATTTAGTTCTAAACCTTTTTTTGTGTCAATTGAGTCCTAAACCTTTTGCATTTGTGTCGATTTTGACCAAAAATTGCTGACTTTGACACCGGCCATTTTACGTGACAAGGTCGGCCCTAGCGTGGACATTTTTTAATAATTTTTAATAAATTTTTGTATTATTTTTTTTCTTTTCCTTTTCCTTTTTTTTATTTTCTTTCTCTTTCTTTTTTTTTCCTTCCGTTCTCCTCGGTGACCGGCCAGAGGCAAGGCAGGTGAGGTCAACCTCACTAGCCACTAGCAAAGCTCGATCTCGCCATCACTGGGCGAGTTAGCCTCGCGCTACCCCCTTTTATTAATTGATTATTCAATTCTTCTTAATTATATAATCAAGAGTTATCATATGCCTCCTTGTCATCGGCGAATTTGACTTTTCCTTGATGAATTTTATCTTGGTCAAATTCATTATGTGACTTATATCTTTCCATTGAAATCACGTTTTGTGTAAAGTTTTCAGGTGACCCCTTTATCTTTTTCCTTAAGTAGTTTCTCATACTTAGATACCCTCATTGCCAATTGGAATAAATCAGCAAAATTTTGGCCTTCAAATTTTTCTCTAAGATTGAATTTTAATTCACTGAAAGCCAGATTTGTGAATTCTCTTTAAAGAGTAAAGTAGCCATCTATTTTTAACCTTTTTGAATTGAGCAACAAACTTATCGACCAACTCATTATTGTATT
The DNA here is from genome assembly GCA_031216185.1 of Syzygium aqueum. Taxonomy (NCBI): domain Eukaryota; kingdom Viridiplantae; phylum Streptophyta; class Magnoliopsida; order Myrtales; family Myrtaceae; genus Syzygium; species Syzygium aqueum. Next base: position 34,395,709 of record CM062232.1, read on the forward strand.
GATAGAGTTTAGCCAAATTAGCAATTGATACCTCGGGTGTCATCCTATAAAATTGAGAATAAATTGTCTTTCCATCTCAACCCAAGTATGGATTGAATTAGGAGATACATTTGCATACAAAGTAAAGGCTGTTTTTTATAAAGACAAAGTGAACAATCTGAGTCTTAGGAATTCATTTGTTCCTGTCTCTCCACATTGGGCAATAAATTGACCGGTGTTTTCAATAGTCGATTGGTCATCTTCACCAGTATAAACGGCAAAGTCGAGAGTTTTAAATTTTGTTAGGTATGGTATGTTGTCAACCCAATTAGGATCTGGTTTTTTATACAATGGTTTAATGATTCCTCTACCAGCACCTATTCGTTGTGCAACCATATCTGCCATTTGCTGAATATTTGGAAACTAAGAAACCTACCCTTATTGCCTCCTAGGTTCAGGGTAGATAGGTTGATAAATCTGACCTTCTTGCCCCCTAGGGTCATGATCTAGGTCTTGGTTATCGACGTTATGATTAATTGGCAAATTAAACCTATTGTCGACGAGATTAATCTAGACTAGTTATTTCCAGTAACCAGATTAATTTGATTCGAACTTTGATGCCTTTGTAAAATCGTGACTGATGATGGGATCACTTCGCCTAAATTGTTTCCACCGCTCAACTGACCAAAAGTTGGACAAACATACCTAGAAGTCGTTGTATTTGGTTGTATTGGTATGGATTAATTGAATGTCCTAGGCCTTGAGATGATATCGTTGATCGGGTTAACAACCATTGGCTTGATCACATCAAAGAGATGTCTCTTAATGTGATTTTCCATCTCATTTTGTTGTTGCTTGAATAGCCTCTTCATGGTGGCCACCGAAATAGGATTAGGTGCCAAATCCATCATCTACTCTTCTGTAAGGTGTCCCGAGATGTTGACATTCCCACCTTGGCTTGTCTCTACTACTCTAAAAGCAGCTGAGATCTCAAATCGGGTGACCCTTTCACCGGGTTGTTACCCACAACGTGGTTAGGCTTTGGGTGATTCCTTGGTCTTGGCATTGTTAATCCTCAGAATAAACCACAAGTAGTCTCACCAAGTATGCCAAAAAAAATTTTGGCCAGAATTTGTCTTGACGACAAAATATCTTTCACCAAAAGTCGTTCTTTGGATTTTATAAGAGGAGACAAGTTCCGTGGCGAGTCCGAACGGGATATATCTCTGGAGCCCAAGAAAATCAATAGATATACTTTAACGAAATTTAACTAAAGTCAAAGTACAATGCTTTGCCGAAATTTAATTAACGACAAAATGAGATAACAACAAGATACAACACTAGAATTTAATCAACAACAAAGATATGAGAACTAGAACTAAGATAACGTGCTGGAATTTAATCGACAATGGGATATCTAGAAACCACAACTAAGATATAGGAATTGAAAGTTGATTGAAAGATAACGGGCTTTGTTTGTTTGTTTAGGGGGCTCTATAAGGAGTACAATGTAATTATTTAAAGCATACAATTGATGGTTACAAAAAGAAATTACAAACAGATGTTACAAGTGGTTACATTGACTCCACTACCTTGACGATTTCACCCACTCCACTATTTGGATGGTTTCATCGACTTCACTATATTGGCTATTGTTTTATTCCACTACATTAACAGTTACTTCTTTGATGGTTGCATCTAATTATCAATTATTTGTCAATTCCTTCAAGTTGTTGATTTTCAGATTGTAGATTCCTTCAAGCTGTCAGTTTCCTTGTTCATAAATGACCAATTGTTGTTCTCATCAACGAAGTCTATCAATTATCAATAATAATTAAAAGTTCGGCATTTTTGTGTTAATAAATACAGATTAATTTCATTCACTTTCCTGTTGCTCAGGCATCGGAAACATTGAATTTGATCAATCTCACCTTGAGGTTCGCCACATTTTGAAAAATGGACTCAGAATATAAGAATCGGATTCATAAAAGAGAATTTTCTCTTGGGAACCTGCTGATTGAGGGATCGATGAAGGCAGGTGGAATATGCCCACATGACACGCCAATGCAATGGCACAGAATCACAAACACAGCAACGTCAGTTCTTAGCACAAGATCTGTAAGAAACTGAAGCTTATAAGATGGGAAATACACGAATATTATAACTAGAAAAGATAATTAAATATAACAGTAAGGTCAGCCATTGCGACTTGTTAAGACCAACGCATATGGGATTTATTTATTTATTTATTTTTATCTAGGATTAAGTTGATTTACGTCGTTGGTATCAATTCCAGCTCTTAGTCGCACATCCCTATGTTGTGTTTTTATTTAGGGTAAGGACAAGACATGTGATTCGCGACTGACATTTGTTTGCGCTGTAACTGGTAAATACGAAACCGATCTTTGTCTCTGACTTGAAAAGCTCGACTTACTTCATTCTTTTCGATTATAAAATAGTAATAAGGATTTGCCACTAGCCTAAAGTTGCCATGGTCCAAGTAGTAATTAGTTAGTAATCTTCTCTTAATTCGTTTTGGCCATATTATTCTCTTAATTTAATTAAGTTGTTAATTCCTGAACTATCATTTTTGAATTGATAAAGATTACGGAAACTCATTACTCTCTTAGGGTGTGTTTGTTTCGCGAAAAATGAATAATTTGAAAAATATTTTCTTAAAAATAATCACTCATATCACTTACAAAATTGAACGAACCAAAAATATTTGCATTGGCCACGAAAATGTTAAAACATGAATTGTTGTCGGTAATGATAACATTTTTAATTGACTAATTATTTCAAACGGCACAAACAATCATTTTCAGAAAAATATTTTTCAAATAATTTATTTTCCGTGAAACACGCGAAACCCTTAAACTCGTTTTGGCCATATTCTTCTCATCATGCTCAAACAATCTTCTCATTTCAATCACTCAGCCTTCTTCATAGAATTATAATCACTATACTCAATTTCTACACAAGAAAATAGCGAGATAAAGATTATATGCCAAGAACATTCAGTTTTAATTTATTCTCTTTCCCCCAACTCAACGTCTCCCCTTGAATTGTATTCATAGACATTTGTCTTCAAATGACCTACACAAACTCAAATCCTAAATATAGTCGCGAGTTCTACCTTTAATCGCTTCAGAGAAAAAGTTCCCAAAACAAGTCATTGTTTCCACAACAGTCTGCCATTCTGTGTATCTGCTGGTAAAAGGCAAAAACTATTTGATCTTTTGTAGTTCTTTTTTGCAGGATTCTCACACTTAAAAATCAGCTGTGAAATACTCTTATTTGTAGATGCTCGCCATCACACATTTGGACCATTCACTTCGTTGGTAGCATGTTCGCCTTTCACAATCAGGTCCATCCAAATTTTTTTGACTATCAGGTCATACAGTTTGTTCGTCATACACAATTAGTTTCCTTCAAGTTTATTGATATTTTTCATGTCTTATAGTCTGTTCACTTTTTACTGGTCCATCCAAACTCCTTGACGATCTCACATCCTACAGTTTGCTCACCCTCTGCAAATCGGTACATCCAAGCTTACTGATGCCCTCGTGCCTTGTAGTTCATTCACCTTCCAGTAGTCCATCCAAATCCTTTCTACTTCCAGTAGTTTGTTAAATATATGCGAAATTGTCTTCGATATATATGCATATACGATAATTACCTCACTGATGAACAAAAAAATCAAATTTTAAGTGCATATAGAATAGATGAGTATGGACAGTGTATTGAGGATGAAAATGGACAAATCATTCAAGATGCTGTCGATACACTCATCTTCTCTATATCACTTCACTTTACAGGAAATCCTTCACACATAAGAGAGAGAAATCAAGATCATTTATCAAACATGAAAAGCAAATTCTTAGGGGATTCAGAGAATATAAAGACCTTTGCTTAGAAAGAGTCTTAGTTAGTGCAGATTGTAATGAACCTTTATACATAATACATATACACACACACACACACGTCCAACAAATTTGTTACTTTCTACAAAGTCCTTGCAAGCTCTGTAACTTATTTATGGTCAAACAACTTGTTCACATTCGACAATATACTGAAGGTCCTTCCACTTACACTAAAATGCACATGATCCTGTTATCAACACCATTTGCATATGATCCTATCTATGTATAAAAGTTGTACCTCACACTCAAATGCACGTATCAAAACCCTTTGATTATTTTATGATTTTCAAAAGAAATGCATTGGAGAGACTTTCCCCGGTAATCATTTTTTTTAATATGAATTACTTATACATTCAAATGCACATATTGGCGACCTTTGAGTATAAGTTCACAATAACTAATGACAATGCGCACATGAGACGCGCGATCAAGCCAAACAGCTCTAGGTTAAACCACATACTAATTTTTCAAAAAAAAAGATTGTGCACCATAGCCCTAGCTAGCTCACCTTAATCTTCAATTTGAACGAAGAATTAGAACGGGTTACGCGTATAAAATACTGAATAAATCATGGGGGTCAAAAAAGAGGAGAAGAGAAAAATATACGATCCTGGGGATGACGAAAGGAAGTTTTGGAAGGACTCAAAGCAAAGATGCGAAACTAGAGAGAGAGAGAGAGAGAGAGAGAGAGAGAGAGGGGGGGGGGATTGGTGGACCCAAACCCTTCGCCGAATAACGACACCCATGACCGCGTTGAGAGCTGCATGAATGGCAACCTCAACCTCCTCAATTAATTCTCTCTCCCTCTCTCTCTGTCTCTCGTTTCCCCCTTCGTTTTCTCGTTTTACGGTGTTTCTCCGTTTTTTTATTCAAGAAATAATGTGGGTTTAGGACAGTCTCTAGAGAGAGAGAGAGAGACAGACAGACAGACAGACAGACAGAAGAGGAGAGAGAAAGAGCATCTGCTAGACATGTAAGAGCCTTTCGGTCGCTGTGCTCTGTGTGTGTGTGTGTGTGTGTGTGTGGTCTTTAACGTTAAATGATTGAACAACAGTGAGAGTTTTTATTAAGAGCCCTTGATGATAACAGATTGATAGATAGACAGATAGATCCGTTCTGTTTACCAGAACAAAACAACTGGGCTTAGGGGGAGAAAGAGAGACAGAGTACTTAGAGAGAGAGAGAGAGAGCGAAGAAGAAGCAAAATAGGGTCGTCTCGTCTCGCTTCAACCCCAGTAGATCCACTGCGACAGTTGTTTCCCTCTCTTCATCTTCTCCGGATTGTAGCTGTCACCTCCTTTTGATATTTACCCTCTTGGATCTTTCTGTGCCTCTGTGCGTGTGTGTGGGGAGGGGGGTGGGGGGAGGGGGGGCTGGCTGTCTCAAACTCTCGTCACCCAGAAGCTTCACTCTCTCTCTCAAGGTAAACTCAACCCTTCACATCACAACCACCCCACCAAAAAGAAGAAAAGAAAAAGGGGGTAACGAGAGGGTTTAATTAGATTTGCGTTATCCGTATGTTGCATGACTTGGTCAGATGTTCAAGAACCACAGAAACAACTCAAGTACATGCCTACTGGTTTCTTTGTTGAATCGGATTGCTTTTTTGATAATTCAGCTGGGCTAGGGTTGAAGAAGAAGGAGAGCAGGGCGGAAGAAAGAATCGACCAGGAAGAGATTGCCCGCCAAACAGAGAGAGGGGGAGAGAGAGAGGAGAGAGAAAGCAGGTGTTAGAGAGATATGGCATCAACATCATCATCGACACCGTTCTTCAGCCTCGGAGACGAGAGCCAAAACCAGATGATGCTTCAGCAGCAATCCTCCACAACAACCTCTTCGACAGGCCCGACGCCGGCACCGCCCAAGAAGAAGAGGAACCAGCCCGGAACTCCAAGCAAGTCCCCCACTTTTATCCTCTTTCAATTCTAATCTCTATGCTTCCTTGCAAAAAAAATGGGGGAATTTCTTTTCCCTTTTTTTTCTATCTGGGTTTTTGCTCGTTAGCAGCAGTTACTCTCTCTCTCTCTCCCTTGACTTCTCTTCACACTTTTTCAATGAAGAGAAGAGAAAAAATTCAATACACATCCGTTGCGGTTCTCATTTCACGTAATATATGTACCCTTTTGTTTGTATGTTCTTCTTGAGCTAAAAGATTTAATTCTTGGCTCAATTTTGTTCTTTCTTTTCCTAATTGTCTTTTTTTTGTTTGTTCTTTGCCTCTTTTTTTTTGTTGGCACCTTGCAGATCCAGACGCAGAAGTGATAGCACTATCTCCCAAGACCCTAATGGCAACAAACAGGTTCATTTGTGAGGTATGCAACAAAGGGTTCCAACGGGAGCAAAACCTACAGCTCCACAGAAGAGGACACAACCTGCCTTGGAAGCTGAAGCAGAAGACCACAAAGGACGTGAAGCGCAAGGTCTACCTCTGCCCCGAGCCCACCTGCGTCCACCATGACCCATCCCGGGCCCTTGGCGACCTCACCGGCATCAAGAAGCACTACTCGCGCAAGCATGGCGAGAAGAAGTGGAAGTGCGAGAAGTGCTCCAAGCGCTATGCTGTCCAGTCTGATTGGAAGGCCCACTCCAAGATCTGCGGCACTCGGGAATACCGATGCGATTGCGGCACTCTCTTCTCTAGGTACGCTGCTACTATTACACTAATTTCACTCCACTACACTACACTCTTATCTATCTTACTCTGTGTGTTCACTATCCAATGAAGCCTACGCCATGGTTAGAGTTTTATTATAAGCTTTTCGATGATAACTTCAATCATTCAGTCCCCATTGAATCGCACGAGCTGACCCTGAAAAGCAATTCGCTTTTTTAGCCCAAAGCTTGAGAAAAAGAACCGGGACAAGAGGGATTTTATGCTTTTTGAACCTCAAAACACAAAAGGAGGAAAATGGTTCATTCGATTTTGAATGATGGTAGTCCGAGGTTACTCATCTTTTATTTCTTTTTTCCTTTATAAGACTTCAAATTTGGGTCATCTCACTTATCTCTGATTGTCATTAGGTGTCTGGGTAAATCCATAGCCAGCACAAACAAAAAAGCTACCTCTTTCTGAATCTTCATCATCTTGTGCTTGGCTGTCCATGCGTACGTGGAGGTTAACGACCCAAGGACAGCCTCCACGTGAACATCTGTGTGAAACGGAGCGGTCTGAAAAACAACAAGGATATTTTTTTCCTTCTTTTTTCTCATTTCTTCGGTTTCAAAGTGAGAGCAAAAAATTTGAAGCTTGTTTTTGTTTTTCCTTTTTTTCAGAACTTGTTCATTCCTCGAGAACAACGCCCTTCCTCACTCATTCATCTATCTATCTTGTTTTGTTTTTTGGGCCTTCCTTGTTCACGTGTAGTTTAACGACGCGAGGGAGTGTTTTTGTCGTCGTTTCTCACGAGCAGCATAATATTGTTTCCAGTCTTTTGTTCTCTTCTAGCTTGGCTCCATTGTACACCTCTCTCTCTCTCTCTCTCTCTGGTCCTCTCCTTTTCATGAAAACGTCTTGACATTTTTGCCAAAGATGCCCTCCCTCTCTCTCTCGACTAGCCATTCTCTTTCCTAGTCTTTTGAGATAATTGCCTCGTTCAGTGACCTTGCAAGTGCAGGCTCTCATGGGTCGATCAGAGGCGCTCCAAAAGTTTTTGGTTTTTTATCTTTTGGCTGAAAACGGTGACCCAGATTGTCCAAGGGGTTCGCTTTCTTGCAATTACTCAAATGGATGAGTTTTTGGGAAAAAAGTTTAGGTGGCCTTCACCAAATTGGCAAATAATTCTATCCCCTCATTTAATGAAGAGCCAGTTCCGGACATGGTAAACTTAGGGTTTTTATTTGATTGTTCACAAATCATTATCGACATCTGGGGTTTCGATAGTAGGATTCCGGGTCACTCGCGCCTTCAATTCTTTTCCATAATTGGGTACCGCATTTAATAGGGCTTCATTCATTTCAGGCATTTCTTTTCGGGACGGAATTTGTTTGTGCCTCATCATTTCTTCATCACCTATAGCCATAATTGCCATCCTTTCGACTCCTATTGTAGTTGTCCCTCCCCTTTAGTATTCTACCTTCTTTTGCCTATGCCGGAATTTGTCCTTCATTTAGAAAATCAGTATGGCTTTTATGTATAAAACTAATGCAATGGAAATTCACTGCTTTCTTATTGATTCACGATCATCCTGCTTCATTTTAACCTTTAGCTTTACCTGTAGCTAGTGGTAATGCGTTTGGAGACTATGGAATTAGCTAGTGAAATCAATAGTAATCACCGTCAGTAAGACCATAAAGGGTCCATGGCGCGTCGTATCAATCACTCATTCACTATTAGTTGGTCCTAACTGAGTCGTACGTGATTAAACAACTAAGTATTGATGTCCATAGCAATTACAGGACCGATTTATTTTCAAAAACCACTCCTTGTTCAGATCTTTCAGATCTTCCAGGAGCATGTGGAAAGTTGGGTCATGGATATTAGAACAAAAATGAAGACCATGTCAACTTTGTTTATTTTCTCCTATAGGCCCTAACCCTCACTTTCCACAAGTCATTTTCAATTTGCATTTGCCTCGTACGTCCTTTCACGTTATAATCGTTAAACTCGATACTCCTCATAGCTTCATCGAAGCAAATAAAAGTTTCCTTTTTTCTGCGCAGGCGCGACAGTTTCATCACTCACAGGGCCTTCTGCGACGCACTAGCTCAAGAAAGCGCGAGGCACCCATCGAGCTTAAACACTTTAGGGAGCAACCTCTATGGCAACAACATCAGTTTGGGCCTCTCTCACCAGGTTGGCTCCCAATTGCCCATCCTCCAATCCCATAACCACCCGCCAAGCAACATGCTCCGGCTTGGCGGTGCCTCCAACTCCTCTACTTTCTCGCAGCCGCCTCCACAAATGCCTCCCCCTCCTCCCGCCGCGTTTTTCAAGCCCGAAGCCGCCGACTCCCTGCATGAGCTCCCAAGCCACAATCCCCTCTCCGGGTTGATGCAGCTGCCAAACCTCCAAGGTAACGCTAGTGCCTCCCAATCGAACCTCTTCAACCTCAGCTTCTTTGGCAACAATGCCGCCGCTGCCAGCTTGGGCACCGGCGACAATCCCACCACTGCCTCAGCCGCCGCCGCCAACTTTCAATCTCCAGGCTTCTTGGGCCAGTTCAACGGCGGGAACAATGGCGGCAACCAAGCGGCTGGTCTCTTCTCAGATGACCGGGTCGGGTCAGGCTTTTCTTCTTTATTCAACGCCTCAGCGCAGAATGAGAACATGGTGGCTCACATGTCCGCAACTGCGCTGCTTCAAAAGGCAGCTCAAATGGGGTCCATAACGAGCGGCAACAGCTCCTCGTTGTTGGGCGGATTGGGGAGCTCATCAGGCGGCAGCAGCAGCGCTGTCAACCGGCAAATGGGGTCCGTCAACTTTGGTGGAGGCAGCGGCAATTTTCCTGACAGCGGCGGGAAGCTGCCACCACAGATGGAAAGCGAGAACCATCTCCGAGGCTTGATCAGTTCCTTCGCCAGCGGAAGCTCTTCGATATTCGGAGGTGGGGGTGGTCATGAGCATGAGAACAGCTTCGGTGGGTTCAATGACAGCAATATCTCGTTGGATCACCATCATCATCAGGACCAAGGTAGTGCGAGCTTCTGCAATGTGAACGACGCCAAGTTGCACCAAAATCTCACGACGAGCATGGGAGGGTCCGATAAGTTGACTTTGGACTTCCTGGGTGTGGGAGGGATGATGAGGAAGAGATTGGACGGTAGTTTCGCGCACAGAGAGCAGCAGCAGCAGCAACAACAACAACACGGGACGATCAACATGAGTTCTCTACACGGCGACAGGAAGTCAGAGCAGGGAAGTCAACCATTTGGGAGTTCGAAAATGCACTGAAGGAAATGAGGGTTGACCGAGAACTTGAGACGGGCAAAAGAGGTCAGTCCATCAGTTGGTAGGTTTTTATAAAGGATAAATATGTGCGACGAGAAAAAAAAATTGTAAGAAGAAAAAACGCATGTCGAAGTAGGGTTTGTCTCTATTAGGGTTTTTTCTGGTTTTTTTTGTTTTCCGTATCTTCAGGAAGAATGTGCCACCCCCCTCTCACCTCCATATTTTTTCTATTCGAACAATTCAGTTTGTAATGTTGGCTACAATTGAATGTGTACTTGCTTAGTTAGAGCAACAAGCTCGCATACACGTCCTCTCTCTCTCTCTCTCTCTCTCTCTCTCTCTCTCTCTCTCTCTCTCCCTCTCTCTCCCTCTCATCCATGAAGAATTATTGTTTTTTGGCCATATCCAAGCAGAAGCTATTTATTGCCGGTACGTTGCTGCGGTGGAAACACTGGTGAAGTTGGGTTTTTTTGTTTCTCTAATGTTTTGCGCATGTCTTTATTATATGGTTGGGTTCCACGTTATTTTTGAAAAATTAGGGTACAGGCTCATTCTACGATGATTACAAGGGTACATTTTTAAGTCAAATTTACGATGCAACCATTCTATTGATGTCTATATCCATTTGTCCTTTTCTAGCGAAACAAATAATATCATTTTTCCTAAGATCACATATGAAGTCCACATGATTTGTGAAGAACGTACGGTTAAGTTTAAGTTTGTGAACTAGCTTTTGTCGACTATGACTATGTTATCTTAAGTTTATATAGTTCTTCTCTGCATCAATGAATATGCTAAAAAATACATCATGGGTTCTTTTCCCGACAGTTTGAACTCCTAAGAAAAAGCGGTTTATCTGGAAACGGTGCCTAAACATATCTCATGAAGAATCGATTATGATTATTCTCTTGATCCCTTAACATTTTCTGAACAAGAAACAATTATCATTTGATTCGGAGCAAAGATAACTGTTAGTCTCAGCCAGGTATCTGCATAAGGCCACGACAGTAGGAACCGTACGTACGTTAGTTTCAAAACATTGCCTACAATTGCCCAGGAAGTTTCATCGCCCCCCCTCTATGTTTCGTGTCCTGAGCGCCCTTGCTCGGCGAGCTTCCAAGAAGATGACAATTTTTCCATAACTGGCCAATTGCCACAAGACAGAGACTGTGACTCTACGGAAAGGAAGCAGCAGAATGTCAAGAACAAGGACAGTTCACGAGTGACGAAAAACCCTTTTCTTTTTCTTTGCTTTTTTTCTTTTGCTTTCTTCCCACAGAATGAAGGACGTCAATTTTCCATTTTGGAGACTAGTAGTGGCAGCTACCAGTCGCTCATGTGTCGTGTTGCTTTTTTCTTGTTATAGTTGTTCGTGTAGAGACCGAGGAGAAAAGGCAACGGATGATGGCTTCTTTTGAATATTTTATAGTTTCCACAAAGAACTTCGTTCGTTCACCTAATACCTAACCCTAATTTTATAGAATTTTTGTTCTCGTGCTCTACTTGACTCCCACGTCATGCTGAAATCCAGGATCTCCCCCCCTGTTGACATTCCGTAGACGCTTTCCACGCGTTTCCTTCCATCTTACTTCTTCAGACCCTTGCTTGGATCTCTCTCTCTCTCTTTCTCATGATATGATAATTTTTTGAACTTATATATTGAATATTCTCCTCTAAGGAGCTCCTAGTGTAGCCGGTTCCTAGGCCCGAGCAAACCTAATGAGGAACTTTTTGTCTCGTTGATGGTCCATATAGCACAAAACTGGTTCTTGGATGGTATTTAGCTTAGAACTTGCGGGAGTGGCTGCCGGGTTTGCTGTACGTACATGCGTTATTGGAGACTGACATGTGATGACTGTCTGTTTTTTCCTTTCTTTATCTTGGTTTTGTCGCAGAGTGTTTATAGGCCAATCACTTGGAGGAATCTGCAGTCCGTGACTTGTTCCAGATCCAACTGTTTTTACTCCTGATAATTTGAATTCCCCGAAGGTGAACCTTATCGAGTGTTGTCATGTAGGGTTCCTGACACTTGGTCCTCAAAAAGATAACAAGTTAAAGAATATAAAATAGTGGGGTTCCAAAAGGCACGAAAATCGGTCTTTTCTACAGCAGCTGTAACTGGTTGTTCATCAAGAATCCAGCCTAGTGAAAACTTTCGAACGATGATGCTCGCTCAAGTTCTCCCAACAAGCTCATCTTTTGTGTCATTGTAGTGTTGTCACAATATATTCGCTTGTCAATAGGCATACACACGTTGAGATTTTGTTTTTTTTTTTGCCAGACACAACAACATGGAGATTGATGAAATACATCAAATAAAGGCAAAGACAATGTAGTAGAAGCTTTATTATATTCACATCATTTTCTAACAACTTTGTTTTTTGGCATAATTTATAGTGCATATTTTAATGGAGAGATATGCATTGTAATGGTCTCTCGAATAAATATTTTTCTAGATTGCAACTGACTCATTGAAAGAATTGGATCATATACAGGTCCACATGAAATTTTCATGTTTGACGACTATGTTGAACAAGGTGCATGTGCGTCGACCGAGAGAGGCAGATGGAGATAGAGAGGTGGAAAAAGCTCAATGGATTGGTTAAATCAAGTTTCTCTAGAGAGGGAGATGAAGAGTTGGAAAACTATACAATAGGTCGATTGATTAATGAACTCTCCATTCGACTGAATGGATTTTCTTTTTTGTGGTGTCAATTGATTCCATAAAAATGCTACTTTAATTATGGCAAAAGGACACTATAAGTGTCATAAGTTGTGTACGGAGATCACTTTGGTGTCAACTTTTTTGAAAACGATCACTTTAGTGTCAATGCTGATATAGTCGCCGGAAATCTGACATGATTCTTTTTTATTAATTTCCAATGCTGACATGGCTTGTCGGAAATCTGACGTAACTCTTTTTTTTGCTGGAATTTTGGTCGGAGTCACTGAAGTGATCTCTTTTCCTCCAACTTGGCACCAAAGTGATCCGAAAAAAAGTTATGGCACCAAAGCGATCTCCGTACACAACTTATAGCACTTATAGTGTCCTTTTGCCCTTTAATTACTATCTAACAATAAATTATTATGTGCAGTGTACATTCCATTATTTTGTAGATTTTGATGCCACCAGATAATTGAGACTTCAAAGTTTTAGAATTCAAGATATTACGTGGTAATATTTTAAGAATACATTGTTTGACATGGTTTTATTTTTGGATAAAATATCGAAAAAGATTTTTTCAGCACTGGCAATTTTCAGAAGTTACGTGATATAAGTATGAGACTCTAAGCACTCGAAAAGTTTTAGAATTTCTAGGTTGTCCATTTAACACAAGTACAGAGCAACACTAACATGAGTAATTGCAAACTATACAATCCATTCGACCCCCCCAAAAAAAAACTATTCAAGCCACAAATCATTGCAGCTGAAAGGCTTCCACCCAATAATTGACCAACAAGATATTACATTTCAACCAGAAACAATTTTTTAGGAAGAAAAGAGACCCTAGCTCTAAAATATATAGATATATATATATATTAATCGACATTACTGTATGAACTTATTCTGAAGGGAAAATGACACAAATAGTCCATAAATTTTGACCAAATGTGCAATGTCATCTTTAAAATTTTTCGTTCAACAGAGTTCTTAAACTATTTCTAAGTGCTTAGTCAAGTCCCTAAATTTTTAATTTGTTCAATCTAGTCATTCAACTTTCCTTTAAAAGGTCAAAAGTTTCATAATTACACTATTACTTGGATTTTAGAATACCTTCATTTGAATCTATTTCCTAAATCAACAAAAAGAATATGGGTATCTTTTTATTACTTTTTTTATTTTTTGTTCCTTATACGATACCTCCATTCAAGTATATTTAATTTATAATCTCTATAATAATAAAAGTAGAATCTCATTTAAAATTGCATCGGGTTGATATTCCTGCTATTTTAATTTCGTAATTAATAGATATAACCAAATCTATTTAAGAAAAAAATACAAAAAAATTGAATATTATATCTGTCTAAATGATTAGGAAAAATATTTAGATTAATATAAGTATGAGGCATCTATACGAAAATTACTGTCGTAATTGAATATTATCATGGAAAAAATTTATTTTAAAATAAAAGGTATATGAATCCGATGTAACTCTAAATGGGCCTATATATACTTAGTGGAACTATAGTTTTTTTTTTGGTAAAAATTAGTGGTGGAACTATAGTGATATTTATAAAGACCAAAAAGGTAAAAGATAATAAAAAGAGAACATATTTCTTGTTGATTTTTAGGAAATGGATTGAAATGAAAATAGTTCAAAATTATGGACAATAATGTAATTATGAAAACTTGTGAATAGTACCAAAGGAACGATTTGACTTTATTATAGAAAGCTAAGGGATTAGATTGAATAAGTTGAAAGTTTAAGGACTAGATTGAATATTTAGAAATAGTTCGACGACCACATTCAACTACTTAAAAGTCCACTGATGATGTACATTGGACCAAAATTTATGGACTATTTATCTCATTTTTCCTATATCAAATTGCAAAAATTGAGGCTAAATTAATTAAATAGTTTGAAAATAGACATGCTAGAATTCTGGCAAAACACAAAATCAAAGACTACAATAAACAAGAATGATATTTGATTAGGGGTAAGCAACGAGGTCGGTTCAACCCGGGAATTGCACTGAATGAGCCTTACCCAATCGGTTGTAGGAAGAATCGGTTAGCTTCTTGGTTCCCAAAAAACTAAGTTTACCATTTAACCAGTTCGGTTTCCAATTCTTGTATTAAAACCGCTAGTTCGACTGAGGAACTAACCAAGTAGGTAGGTTCTAAGGTCGAATCAGTTTAGAATTGATCTAATGTACCTTGATTTAAAAAAAAAAAAGTAAAAGTTCCAAGCCGATTCTAAGTTTAACCAGTTCGATAAATGATTCCACTTTTTCCAAACCAAGATCTATAGTGTAGGTTCTAGATTCTTATCTCGAAATCGACCCAACCAGTAACCAATCACCTTTATATATAAATGTAGCCTTCCAGTATGCAAATACATCTGTATATGTATATATATATATCTAGTTAATAGAATTTTTGTGGTAAATAACATGACATATTTGGATTTAAGATTGAATATGACTTAAGTTTTCAGATGTTCAGTTGCAGTCTGTCATATGAGAAAGTATAACATTTTTATAGATGTAGTATATAGCATATTAATTGTGGATAAGTAAATTACTAGCTATCTATAACATTAATTGCAAATCTTATATCCATGGACAACTGCGTTAATCAGTAGTTTACTTATCTTTCCCAAACTTCAGCTCTCTAATGTTTAAACCTTTCGATCAATCCTCCAGCAACCTTTTGAAAAAGTTAAAAGAATTCCACAAAATGCCCCCGTCTTTTTCATGGAGATGTATTCCGGTGCCATGGTATGCAAAAATTGGAGAAAATTGCAACCTAAAAATAGTCAAGATAATTGCAAGTAATCACATAAACATTTGACTTTCCAAAATTGAATATGAGACTATTTCATTTTTACAACCATATAAGACTGTTTCAAGAAATCTGGCATGATGTTGGGCTCAGGTCACATCTTTGGATCTGTATACTTTGGCCTTTCCTACAATTGCACAACTTCAAGAATTCAAAAGCCCCACAGGAAATGAAACTGCGTGCCCACCATCTAATGCAAACTGGAAAAGGAACGTACGAGCAGACCCGATAACAAAAGCCCACGGGTCAAGCGACATGAGCAAGTCCTCCAAAAGCCCAAAAGGCAACTCTCTCTTCCGTTTCCAGACATCGCATCAGGTTCGAAGCTTCAAGCTGGTTAAATCTGTGCGGTAAAAGACCAACAGTAGTTAACTTGTTGCGAGAAGCTCCTGGAGCTTTTGGGGTTTTACGACGAGCGGCGGATCAAGGAACATCGAGATGTATACGTGCACGTGTGTGTCTTATTTGGAGATATAAGACTTCATAAAAGTAACTCATTCCTGTATGTGAATGTTGTGTTTAGCTGATTCCGGTTAGTTGGAGTGGAGAAACGGATAAGATGTCTCTATCGTTGAAAGAATACTACACAAATCTCCATCAATGTGACTTATTCGAGTACGTTAATGGCGTTTCCAAATCCTATGGATGATGTGGGAAATAGATTGATGCTTGTGCTGTTGTAAGAGGTTTAAGTGGCGGGCATCAAAGGTTGTGCTATCTTCAAGGAGTAGACGATAATTTTCATTCGGATGCGTAGGGAGGATTTAGAGATGGACCCTGCCCTTGGATGCAAAGTATTAGGTGGGAGATGTGTGTTCTACAATTATGAACAAGTCAAAGATATGATCTTTTCATAACAAGATATGGCCTTGATCTTTTCCTCATCTTCAGCACATAATGAATATTTTCTTTTAGTGTATATATAAAAGTAAAATATCATCTTGATCTTTTCCTTATCTTTAGCACAAGATGAATATGTCTTAAAATGTACATATAAAGTAACTCATTTTATAAAATAGTGTGAGGGAGAAACAATCCATACTAAAAGTACCCTTTCACTTTTCTCATCTTTGCATATATTGATTTTCCTGTTATCTTTGTGTTTAGATTTTCTAATCAAATTTGGTATCAGAGCTCCTTGATGAAAGCCCTTTTCATAAACAGAATTAATGGCGTCTGTATCAGCCTCTTCTACCTACTCCATTCATCCAATTTTCGCTCAAGCCACCTATATTACCTCCTTTCTCCCAGCTCCAACTACTCCAAATGTAATCTCCAATCCCCCAGTCGGTGAGAAATTTGACGGAACAAATTTTGTAAGTTGGAAAACACGTCGAACTCCCTGCCTCTTGGCATCCTGACTTCTTTCCATTGTAAAAGGCACCAAACAGGCTCCACCACAGCACATCCAGCAGTAGGAGAGCAAACCCCAACACAACTCCAACTCAGAATCTAGCATACACAACCTGGTTAATAAGAGACCAAACAGCCATCGGGTGGATAATGGCCACCTCCACCACACCAATAGTCACCCTATCCAAACACTGCACCTCGGCTTCGGCTTCAACATGGGCTTATCTTTCTTCTGTATATGCGGCTAAATCTTCAGCCTGGGTTTCATCTCTCCGAATGCAACTGCAAACAATTAACAAAGGCGAAAGATCAGTCACAGGATACATACAACGACTAAAATCTGTGATCAACTCTCAACCATGAGTGAGATTGTTTCTGAAAGTGAATATCAAACTCATCTATTTCGTGGCCTTGGCAGTGAGCATGACCAACTTGCAATTGCAATTTCGATGCAAACCCAAGCTAATCCACTCTCCCTATCTCATCAAGGCCGAATTGAACTGTCCAATTTCAACATAGCACAACCACCCCCTGCCGCCTTTGCCACATACATTGGAACAACACCATTTTCAGCTAATCCGAGAAGCTTCTCCCTTACTGGCCGAAAAAACTCTTTAGGTCTCCATATAGTGCAGCAAAGTGGCATTTTACCCACTCCAAATTCGCCGCCAGTTGATCGTGGTTGTGGCTGCTGTTTATCGCCAATTGTGCCAATGCCCAGGTTACAAAGTTGCCACATGTCGAAAAGATACGACTCACATTTTGTACCTCCACCAACTCCCAATATGCCAACCCAAATCAGCCTACGTATAATCCACCCGCAACCCAAACACAAACTCAACCCCAACAACTTGGACCATCTCCCTAGGTTTACTACAATTCTCTTAGCTCCGCCACCCTCTGCTTTTGCTGCTGCTTGTGGTACCAGGATTCTGGTGCATCTCAACATGTTAATCATAGTACCACTATACTGTCTAACGCCACTCCATATGTGGGTCCACAACAACTCACCGTGGGTTGGAGTCTCTCTTCCCATCACCCACACAGGTACTCTTGAACCTATTTCATCCACTCATTTTCGTCTTTCGAATATTTTAGTTGTCCCTTCTATCACTAAAAATTTGTTGTGTCTCTCAATTTGCCATTGACAGCAATTGTGTCTTTATGTTTTATAGTATTCACCTTCGTGCCATTTCTTTTCGAACCAATCAGATTCTACTCGTGCGTAACTTCGCCACATGTGGACACCTAAATTTTAGCGACCCAGTTAATAGTTCATTGCATAAAAAATTAGGGATCGATCTTGACCTCTAGACCAAAAAAAATCGTTAAAAAGCATATAGTTAATAGGAGCGTATTTCGTTATCAAGTAAGTTCATGAATTATATTGAAATTGGACCGGTAGTAGTTTAAAGTACCACGCTTATTTAAATTAATCGAAATGAGCCCATGAATTGAAAATTTTGCCAAAGCCCATGTGATGGCAAAAAGTTATAAGATGAGGCAACAAGTTGATTCTATTGATCAAAATTTGAGGCAATCGGCACAATCCCATGATTATTGTGCATGATTGATTATTTGAAGGAACAAATAATAAAGAAAGAGCATCATGTACACGATTTGCATATGGAGAAGTCCATCCACGCTTGGAAAGAAAATTATACACGGAGCCATAAAATTGATCAAAATTCGGTCATCATGGGAGCAAGAAAATTGACTGGCATTGAATAAAGAGGAAAGAATTGATGCATGATTCTTTGGCCATATTCACACAATATTGGCAAAATAATAAAGAAAGGGAAGAAGTAAAAGCGAATCCCACTTCATTGGGAAGGAATAAAAGAATGTATTTTTTTTCCTCGTCCAAAGTTTGATATCCTGGCCTATACAAAGGAGAGTGAGGCCATGCAGCGAGAGGGAGGCCACACGTATTGAAAGACAACCACAAAGGAAGTAGAGAGTGAGAGAAGAGCTAGCACCATCAATTCCAGAGAGCTTGGCAATGTTCAGCAACTCCTGTTGCTGTCCAACACTTGCATGGTCCTTACCTGGACGAGTGGCAATTCTATTTTCACTCCCTAATTTTCGTGCAAAAACAGCCACTTGCCTTAGTCCTTGCAGCAAATTCAGAATTTCTAGCATCGAGCCAGAAATCAACTAGTGATTGTCGACGCACTTATCAGATCATATCAGCATCTTGTCGGTGTCGCGCTTGGAGTACCCTCAATTATGTCCAACTCGCAGCATTGACGTCAAGCACCTCGCGCCTCAGGCCCGACACCAACGTTGTCGAGCTACATCTTCATAGCAGACCCACGACGCTCCTCACTCATCACTAGCAGCCTCCCTTGCTCGACACCACAGCAATTCACAAGTGGTTTATTTAGAATTTTGTAGGTTCCGTAGCATTCTCAGCAAGCCCTGGCCTTTTCCAAGAGTGCTACCGATCATCAACACTCTTTGCTCGCAATCTTTGTGCCTCACCGTTACCAAATCGAAGCAATCCCGCTGCCACATTCGATCCTTATCGCAGCCGAGAGTTCCTCCTTGGTCAATCCACGGCCAGCATCACCGCCAGCACCACCATTGGCCACCGCAATCTGTGCCATCCCATCGAGTTCGAAATTGGAAACACTATCCTGGTGATATTGTGAATTAGGTAAGAATTTTCATTTACTGGATTTTCATATATTTTGTTGCCTAATTTGTGAAATTGCAATTTTATGTGAATCTTTGAATAATATAATCATATCCACAAATCTTCTAGTAACCTTTAAATCAGGAGTTATTTCTTAATTTCATAATGTGCTAGGGTCGTCAATCCAATCTCCCGCCAAAGATATGATTCAAGATCACACAGAAAATCATCAATCCAATCTTCCGCCAGAGATATGATTCATGATTGCGTGAAAAATTGGCCAAGCTGATCCTCATGCTCTAGATATGATCTGTCAATCTATTGTTCCTAAATTTGAATTGATATGGATAATATTTCTTATGATTTGATGTCATGGTGATTTGATTGCTATGTCTTTCCTCTTTTATTTCATTTGAATTGATTTTGTTCCTACAAAGAAAAATCCAAAAAAAATTTAGATATATTTGAAGTAGATTTTAGAGTAATATAACGTAATTAAGTCTCCGAATCTTAATTGGTGGCAACATCTAATTAAAATGATTTTGCATGTTAAGAACTTGAACTTTAAGTCGCGAATTGATAAAGGTTTGAGAGAGCTCAATCTAGACTTAATAATCCATTAGCCGAACCCCTAGAAGGTGCACCGCGAGGGTAAATCACAACATCACATTTATTGCTTTTCGTAAATTTGTGAAAACTTAGCTTCAATGTAGGTTGCAGACAATTCAATGTGATGGTGTGCCTGAATTTCTCTCTCCAACATTTAAAACTCACCTACTTCAACATGGAATCCATCAACGTATATCATGTTCCTATTTTCCATTTTAGAATGGCACTGTAGAACGCAAAGTATCGTCACATAGCCAAAACTGGATTGGCTCTCATGAATCAAGTTGGGATTCCATCTCATCTCTGGGAATATCGAGATTGCAACATTTCTGATAAATAGACTTCCCTCGAAGGTCATTAGCAACATCAGTTCTTGCCAAACAATTTTTCAAACACCACTTAATATTTCATCTTTGAGAGTTTTTTGTTGTGCAGTATTTCCGTATTTGCAACCCTATGCCCCTCATAAATTGGCCCCATGCTCTCAAGCTTGCATTTTTCATACCCTCCAGATCATAAGGGTAATGGGTGTTATTGCCCACTAAGCCCCTAGTTTTATATTGATGCAGATGCGATTTTTGACGAAACCTCACTTCCCTTCAGCACTATGTCTTCCCCAACACCACCAGCTCCAACTCTAGACATCGTGTTGCCTCTACCTCCGCACCTATGCCACTTCCAGTACAAGAAACTTCCGTACAACCACCTCCATCAGCATCACCACCAGACACATCTCAAATAGCTCCTACCTCAACTAATTCACAACCGACAACAAATGTTCCTACTTCCAACTGATTCACAATCGTCACCAAGTTTTCATGCTCCTACTCATTTAATGGTTACTCGCCATCTCAAGAATGGAACTATTTCACACCAGACTATCAGCCGTCAACACATTTTTGCGATGACTACCACTAAACATTCTTATAAGGAGCCTACATGTTTACTAATGCCTCTTGTGATCCTCCTTGGCTCACAGCAATGGAAGCAGTTATATACTACCCTCATAATAAATGGCACTTGGGAACTTGTTCTAGCTCCTTCTCATGCTTGTCCAATTGGATGCAAATGGATTTACAAAGTTAAGTTGCATGCGAATGGAACTCTAGAACGGTTTAAAGCTTGACTTGTTGCCAAAGGATTCCACCACTAGGCTGAAATTGATTGCATTGAAACCTTTAGCCCCGTTGCCAAGCTAGTCACTCTTTGCACTGTCATTGTTGTTGCCTACTCTAAAGGATGGCCCATCAAACAACCTGATGTCTCCAATGCTTTTCTACATGGATACTTAAATGAAGAGGTTTATATGGTATAACCTCTAGGGTTGTTGATCCCACAAGGCCTCATCATGTATGTCGTTGTTATTGCTGATATATTCAACTAATTCACACAAACTTCAAATTTTTACAGAGAGAGAGATATAGAATGAAAAATCATTTTCTTCATTATACAGGAAACTATCAAGTACAAGCAAAATAGAAAACTTCTAGAACTGCACACAAACGTGCAAAACTAACTTGTTCCAGTTCCTAGAAAATAGCTAACAAACCAACTGCCTAACAAACAAACTTGATTGAATAACAAAAAAAAAAAAACTAAAACGACAGAACATCAATAGCAGCATTGAGACACAGCTCCAACAAACTCCTCCTTGGATCAGTTGCTGCTATAAACTCCTATTTTCTCTGTTAACACCTCAAATCTTCCAACCTGAAGTGGCTTTATGAACATGTCTGCAAGCTTATCTTCTGATCAGCAATAGACCAACTTAACTTCACCACTTTGTTGCACTTCATGTAGAAAGAAGAATTTGACCTTAAAATGGTTGGTTTTGCCATGGAAAACTGGATTTTGTGAAATTGCTAATGCAGCCCGATTGTCCACATAAACTTCAATGCAATCACCAGAATTCAACCATAAATCCTTAATTATCTTCTTCAGCCACAAAGCTTGATTTGCAGCTACAGTAGCTGCTATAAACTCAGCCTCTGTGGTAGACTAAGCTACAATCTCCTGCTTTTTGGAACACCAGGAGAAACAAGCAGAACCAAGAGTGAAGCAGTATCCAGATGTACTATTCATGTCATCCACTGAGCCAGCCTGGTCACTATTAGAAAAGCCCTGCAACCTAAACTTGTAGCCTTTCCTAAACTTCACAATAAATAACAATGTTCCTTTAAGGTATCTCAAGACCCTTTTTGTAGCAACCAAATATAACTGACTAGGACTACTCATGAACCTAGATAGAACACTCACAGCGAATAGAATATCTGGTCTTGTTGCTATAAGATACATGAGACATCCAATCAAGCTTATATACATAGAAGCTTCTATTGCATCTATTCCATCATTCTTCTGTAGCTTCTCCTTAGCAACCATAGGAGTGCTTACACTTCTACAATCTTCCATTTGAAACTTCTTCAGAATTTCCTTCATGTATTTTTTTTTGGCAGATGAAGATCTCATGTGAAGCTTGTTTGATTTATAGACCCAGGAAATAAGCCGTCTTTCCCAAGTCTGATATCTCAAAAACTGCAAACAGACCTTGCTTCACCCTCTCTATCAGTTCCACATTATTCCTTGTCACCAATAAATCATCTACATAGAGTGACAGAATTACAACACTATGATTCACCCTCTTAACATAAAGAGTGAACTCACTCAAGCTTGTTACAAAGCTAAAATCTCGCATCTATCTATCTTCCCATACCAAGCTCTTGGAGCCTGCATCAGTCCATATAGAGATTTCCTCAATTTGTATACCTTCTTTTCTTGTCCTTTGATATTGAAGCCTTCAGGTTGTTCAACAAAAATCTCCTCCTTGAGCTCTCCATTTAGAAATGCAGACTTGACATTTAACTGAAATATAGGCCACTCCTTCTCTGCTGCAACAGCTAATAGTAATTTGATTGTCTCAAGTCTTGCAACAAGAACAAAAGTCTTAGAATAGTCTACTCCCAATAGCTGAGCACAGCCTTTCACAATCAGTCTAGCTTTGTGTTTATTGACAGAACCATCAGGATTAAGTTTTGTTTTGAACACCCACTTAACCCCAATCACATTCTTATCAGATGGTCTATCAACAAGCTCCCATGTGTGGTTTTTCTTAATCATTGCCAACCCCTCCTGCATTGCTGCAATCCACCTCTGATCCTCCTTAGCTTCCACAAGGTTGGCTGGTTCAAGCACTGCCACATTGTTTCTTTCATAAATTTCAGCAAGTGACCTTGTGCCTCTTATTGGCAGATGATTCATAGTATCTTCCAATCCATCCACAACTTCATCAACCTATACTATTGTTGCAAGTTGTTGTTCTGCAAATTGATGTTGTCCTGCATTCTTTTCTTCCATCCAATTCCACTCATCTTCCTCTAGAAAATCAACATCTCTACTCACAGTCACCTTCCTTGTCATAGGCTGAAAAATCCTGTAAGCTTTTGATTGGAGACTGTACCCAATGAAGACTCCAAGCTCAGCTCTTTGATCCGGCTTGTCCCTCTTGGCCTGAGAAACATGACTATAACATAAACACCCAAAAACCTTCAAATTCTTCACAGAAGGTCTAACACCATACCAAACTTCAAAAGGTGTTTACCTCTCTAAGGCCTTTGTGGGCAATCTGTTCAACAAGAACACTGTAGTACTAGTTGCCTCAGCCCAAAACTTCTTAGGTAAGATCTTCTCCTACATCATACATCTGACCATCTCCATAATGCTTATGTTTTTTCCTCTCACTGACCCCATTCTGTTAAGGTGAATAAGGAGCAGTGAATTGCTGCACAATACCTGCTTACTCACAGTTTAACTTAAATTTGTAAGCAGTATACTCAGAACCATTATCAGACCTGAGCATTTGGATTTTCTTCCCATTCTGATTCTCAACTAAGGCTTTGAACTTCACAAACACATCGGCAACTTCAGACTTGACTTGCAGAAAGTAAATCCAGATCATCCTAGTCATATCATCTGTGAAAGTAATAAAATACCTACTACCACTGAGAGATGACTCAGACATAGGTCCACATAAGTCTATGTGGACTAATTGCAGCTTCTCACATGCTCTCCAACCTCCTCCTTTAAAAGGAAATCTGACTTGCTCGCCAAGAAGTCAAGTTATGCATTATGGAAATTCCTCTTCCAAATTTGGCAAGTCATCTGCCAAGCTATTCCTTTGCATAAACAACATGTTCTTCCTGTGAACATGCCCAAGCCTTTTATGCCATAACTTTGCATTTTCTTCTTTGCACTGCAAAGCCATTTGTTGCATCTCTTGTGGCTTGAACAGGAAGCACTTGTCCTTCATTGGCATTTTCAGCACTTCCTTGCTATCTGCATTATCAATAAGGCATTCCTTCCCTTCAAACTTCACCTTGTAGCCCCTCTCAACTAATTGACCAACACTCAAGAGATTCTGGTAAACTTTTGCCACAAAGAGAACATCACTGATCAACTTTACGTCCTGATTTCCTTCAATAGCCACTGTAACCTTCCCTTGCACTTCGATATACTGCCCATTGCCAATTCTAACTCTGGACCTAACTAACCTGTCTGGTCTCCTAAACAGCTTCAAATTGCCAGTCGTATGATTGGTACAGCCACTATCCACCAGCCATGCATCATTCTCAACAAGAGAACCAGAATAGGAAGCTACAAACAAGTGTTCTTCCTCAATCTCATTCAATGTTATCTGTGCTTCTCCTGCTTACTGGTGATTGTTCTCTTTGCAGATAGCTTCCATGTGACCAACCTTGTGACATCTTTTGCACTTAGCATCAGGCTTCCTCCAGCATCTAAGGACTAATGATTAGTTCTACCACAGTGTTGACAAGGCTTCTTGTTCTTCTTCCATTTGACAGACCCACTAGAACTTCCTTCTTTTGCTGCAAACTTAGAGTCCCCTGCATTCCCTTTGGACTGATTCCATTTCTTCCCTTTGTCTCCATTATTGAACTTCACTTTAGCTTGCAGTGCACCCTCTACAGGCTCTTCTCTCCTCATTAGTCTTCTATGCTCATGTGCCTGCAGGGCACTTAACAATTCAGCAAGTTTTATGTCAACTAAGTCTCTTGTATTTTCCAGAGAAGCTATGGTAGCTTCAAACTTCTCTGGAAGAGACACCAGGATCTTTTGAACCAGCCTTTCATCCTTCAAGTCAGTCCCTAAGACTCTGATCTTTTCAGCTATCTCAATCAGCCTATTAGAGTATTCCTTCACTGACTCTGAGTCCTTCATCTGCTGTCTCTCAAACTCTCTCAAGAGATTCAGCACCTTCATGCTCCTTACCTTCTGATCTCCCTCATATTCATCCTTCAAGAAATCCCATATTGCCTTTGCAGAATCACATCTAATGATCCTTGTGAAGATAGGGGGTGAGACAGCAGCATACAGGCAAGACTTTGCCATGGCCTTCCTTGTGGTTCTCTCTTTATGGTACTTTATCTGATTCGAGGTCGGATTATTTGGAAGTGGAGTAACCTCATAATCATTCTCCACGGCCTCCCATAGATCATGACCCTCCAAGAATGCTGTCATCTTGACAGCCCAAGCTTGATAATTTTCCCTAGTAAAGACTGGAGTAGCCACTTCAGAGAATCCATTTGATCCTGCCTCCATCAACTTTTTCTTTGCAAATTGGAAGCAGTCTTCACACTCACTTACCCTCACTTCACAATCCCTTAAGATCCCACAGAGGCTCTAATACCATTGTTATTGCTGATATATTCAGCTAATTCGCACAAACTTCAAGTTTTTACAGAGAGATAGAATGAAAAACCATTTTCTTCATTGTACAGAAAACTATCAAGTACAAGCAAAATAGGAACCTTTTCGAACTGCACACAAACGTGCAAAACTGACTTGTTCCACTTCCTAGAAAATAGCTAACAAACCAACTGCCTAACAAACAAACTTGACTAAATAACCAAAAAAAAAAAACTAAAACGACAGAACATCAACAGCAGCACTGAGACACAGCTCCAACAGTCATCTTCACTGTTCCCTCTATGGTCTCAAGCAAGCTTCTTGTGCTTGGTACCAGCAGTTGAGTTCCCACCTCATTGACCTTTGCTTTTGATTGTCGAGTGCAGATTTCATTATTTACTCTTCACACCACTCACTACAACATAGTATTTCAAGCATATGTGCAATTCATTAAGCGTAAACTACGCTATTTGGCAGATGCTCCTTGTCTTGGTATTCTTTTCACTCGTGGCCCTTCCAAAGCTCTTCATTCATTTTCCGATGCTGGATGGGCTAGTGATAAAGATAATCGACGCTCAATTGGAGGTCATTGTGTCTTTCTTGGTTGCAATCTTATTTTCTGGTGTTTTTGCAAGCAATGAACTGCGACCCACCCTAGTATAGAAGCTGAATATAAGTGCTTAGCCAACAAAACTGCGGATTTTATGTGGATTGAATATATATTGAAAGATCTTCATGCTCTTTCACAACATCGACCAATTCTTTGGTGTGATAATATATCGGCTTTGTACCTCACTACGAATCATGTATTTCATGCTAAAACAAAGCACATGGAAATTGATTATCATTTTATCCATGAATGTCTAACCTAGGGATAGATCAACATCCATTTCATTTCATTTGTGGATCAGCCCTATGATATCTTCACTAAAGGTCTCTTCCACACACTTCAGACTTCTAAGGTTCAAGCTAATTATTTGTCTCGCCCCGTCAGATTGCAAAGAGATATAGAACAAGTCAAAGATAAGATCTTTTCCTAACGAGATATGATCTTGATCTTTTCCTCATTTTCAATACAAGATGAATATTTCTTGAAATGTATGTATAAAAACAAGATATGATCTTGATTTTTTCATCATCTTCTACACAAGAAACTATCTTTTCCTCATCTTCAGCATAAAATGAATATTTCTTGAAGTGTCTATATAAAGAGACTCACATTGTAAAATTATGTGAGTGAGAAATGATAAATACTAAACCGTATTCTTTCACTTTTCATTTTTCTCATCGGTGCATCCATTTTTTTTACCTATTACACTACAAAAAAAGTTGGTTTTAGCGACGAATTTTGCCACGAAAAATTTGGCAAAATTCGTCGCTAAACTAATTTGCGACGAAATTAGCGACGGAAAAAAATTCGTGGCTAATAGGTCGTCACGAAATTTTGCGACGGAAAATTTCAATTTTCGTCGCAAATTTGAGACGAAAAAAAATTCGTCGCAAAATTCGTCGCTAATTATTCGTGGCAAAATTCGTGGCTAATTTGCCACGAAAAAAAATTCGTCGCAAAATTCGTCGCTAATTATTCGTGGCAAAATTCATGGCAAAATTCGTCGCTAATTTGCCACGAACTGTATTCGTGGCAAAATTCGTCGCTATTTTTTTCAAAACTTTTTTTTGTTGGTCGCGAAATTGCGACGAAATATTTTCATGGCAAAAATCGTTCGTAATTATTCGTGGCAAAATTTATCGCTAATTTGCGACGAACACATTTCGTGGCAAAATTCGTGGCTAATTTGTCACCAAATTTTTTTTTGTCAGTTTTTTGCAACGAACTTATTCGTGGCAAAATTCATGGGTAATTTAAATTACCCACCAAAATGAAAGTATTTCATTTTCTTATTCGATTTTAAATGTAATTTAAAGCAAAATTAATTTCTAGAATTTGTATTTAACATTGATTAAGTACTTAATAACATCAAAATACTATAATAATATGAAAATGAAATACATTCAGCTATATTTTCCATGTACTTGAACATATAGCTCAATGTGATCAAACTATTATAATAATATGAAAATGAAATACATTCATCTGCATTTTTCATGTACTTGAACATTAGCTCAATGTACTTAAACATCCTTGGCAAATCTCCCCCTCCGCATATCAACACATAGCTCAATGTACTTGAACATAATCCTCTCAAGGGTATTTTGCCATGCTCGGGATCTCTTCAAGGTAATAAGATTGTGAAGTTCTTGCAAAGCATCTTGCTTCTTCTAGGATCCATGCAGAGCATTTTCTGGAATCCAGCAATTGCATCAGTGATAAGAATGCTGGATTGGCAATTTAATATCACTTCATACATTTCATTACATTGGTTCGAGGCACCAAAGGAGACATGATCTCGACCCTCATCTACAATTTTCAGTAGAGGATGGTCCATTACCAAGGATTGGCCACAAAGCACTACAATTATTAATTTGCGGTCAGGTCTTTTATGGCAACAAAGCACTACATTATCAACCCCCAAGTCCATCATTTCCTAAGTCTTGCACAGTAGGCACATTGGCCACAGAGGATAGAAAAGAATCAGAGACAACGAATCATAATATAACAGATAATTTGCAACTTATGATGGGAGAGTATTGTAACATGGTAGCAGCCAACACCCCTTACCCCCTCCTCCAAACGTCATAAAAAAACCAAAAGCAGAAAGACACATGAGCACCCATGTCTTCCCAACACCCAGAGGGAGAAAAATGAAGACAAACGCAGATACCCAGGGAGGCATAAGAGCATTGCCCATAGCAAGTGGTAGAATTACCTTTCCAACACCTGCGAAAGGTTCTCCATCTGGTCTGGGACGAGGTATGGCCACATTCACCAAATTACCTGCAAAACAAGTATCATTAGAACGAAGAAAAGAGCTTAGATTTTGAAATCTAGGTGAAGATATAAGGGTTTGGAAACTTCTTTCTGAATGTTAGGCCTGATTCTTTAAGCAGAATGTGGAACAAGAAAAGGCTGTAAAACAGAGATACAGCACAAAGAAAGAACAAAAATATTAATATACTTTTGGCGAGTCAAAAACCTCAAAATAAGAGCAGAAATTAACAAGAACTATATAGACAGTTCTTACCAAATTTTCCGCCTTCTTGTCTCATATCCTCCAATATATCTTCATACTCCCCATCATCTTTAAGCTCATCCTCAGTAACTACTTGTGTTAGACATACCACTTTAGTAGCAAGTGCACCAAGTTGATACATAAGCTTATGCAAAAGTTAAAAAGCCTTGGTAATTTAGACTTGAGGACATAATCGTAACAAGACAAATTAAAAAGAAGAAACCAATGTCACACATTCAATGAACCACATCTCAGTTAAAGTTCCAACTCACAGATGCAAAATAAAATAAAAGCGGAGATGACGCTGAAAAAAACTACTATGAATATACTTGAGAATATGTCAACAATGCTGCTATAATTCATGGAACTGAAATTGCAAGAATTAGCCAAAAAATTGAAATTGTAGAAAAACTTGACCATGCAAAAGCACTCAACGATGAATGTAAAAACCTTTCACCTGCAGAGCTATCTACTGCTGTGCATGCAACAAAACACTCTCCTGTTCAGGTTTTGGTTGGTTTGCACCCTGGTTAGCATGCCTAACAGTGAGAGTCTTGTCGCCCATTTTAATGCCATTGAGAGCTGCACAAGCTATATCCGTGACTGAGAGATCTTGATAAACGCAAAAAGCATAGCCTTTGGAATTTCCAGTCTCCCTGTCTTTCACTAGATCAAAACCCCTAAGAGGACCAAAAGATTCCAGTAGCTCCCTCACCTGCACTTCTGTAAAGTAATATGGTAATCCACCCACAAAAATGCGGTCAGGACCTTCAAGCCCACCAGCAGAACCCGGGGTTAAACCAACCGCACCAAGATGCTTTAAGTTAGGATTAGGTTGGCTAGGACCAAGAGTTGCTGCAAGGGAGGGGTTGTAATCACTGGACCTCCTAACCTTCACAGGCGCTCCCTGCACAAAAATTCAAACTAGTTAACGTTTTGTCAATGTCGTAGATATATGAATGTCCTTGAAAAAAGGGGGCAGATCTACCGCAAGAAAAAATGTAGAATTATGTTAAAAATGTAATTGAACTTACCTCAAAGATAATGCCATCTAAGGCCATTGCATTGCTTGCCTCCTCAACAGATCTCATTTCCACAAAAGCAAACTTCTTTTCATGGTTTATGTAAACATTGACAACAGCATCCCCTGTGCACCTAAAAACAAAAGATGAAAATCAATACCATAATAGAAATGTGAACTAAAATAGTTATTAACTCAAGGGCTTAAAATTAAAGTCCTCCTACCTGGACCTGCAGTATTTCCTCCAATAGCAGCCATAACCTGGCTAAAAAAGGTCGCAAGCATCTATCCAACGAAAGCTTCACAAAAATTAACACATGAAGCACTACCTTCTGCAAGTGAAGTCTGAGTGTTCTTGAGCATCTATCCAACGATTGCTTTGTCCTCTCCATTTTCTTCCTTTTCCCCAGAAAAAAAAAAAGAACACCCAAGAAAGAACTCACGCCTATTCGAGCCTCGCCCTGCTATTCACAACAGCATAAAAAAAGGTCCAAAATTGCACGTCTATTCTCAAATTGGAGAACTGGGTCATTCATCAAACACTTGCAAAGCACCCAATCCTGACCCATTTACCCTATAAACTCACAAACATCATCTCCATTTCTCGATCGAGACTATACCCAATTCTAACGAAACAAGAGCAACGACAATCATTACAATAATCCGACGATATATCTATCAGTTGACACACGAACATACTCGAGAACTTCAATAAGAAGGTCACAAAATCAGAGTAGACGGAACGTACAAATCTCGGAATGGGACCGACGGAACGTACTAATCTCGGAATGGGAACGTACTAATCTCGGAATGGCTGGAAAATATTGAGGCCCTCCTCCCACAGGTAGCCGTCCCTCTCGACGGTGGTGATGTTGCCGCCGACGCGGTCCCTGGCCTCGGTGAAGACCACTTCGGGGGCCCTGTCGCGGTGCTTCGTGGTGAGTGTCTAGGCGATGTAGAGCCCGCTGATCCCGCCCCCGACCACCACGCAATCAACCAGTCCCCCGCCGGCGGCCCTCGGCAACAGAGCACCTGATCCCGGCGGGCGCCCGGGAGGGCTTGTGGGAGCGGAACGGGCGGATGGCAACGGAGAAGGAGGCGACGGCGGCAATGGTGGTAAGGGTGGCCATCATGGCTTGTGGAGGGGAGGAGGGAGCGACGGAGAGGTGTTTGGCGGAAGGGGGGATCCGAGGAATAAGAGAGAGAGAGAGAGAGAAAAATTGGGGTGAGGGCGGGCAAATTTGAGAGAAGGCGGGGAACAAAATTAGGGAATTTTGCCACGGACATAAGAGTTCGTCGCTAAACAAAGCCACGGACATAAATTGCTACGGATTTTAGCCACGAAATTTAAAAAAATACCCATACACATACCTACATTCATTTTTTATAAAATTCGTGGCTAAAATCCGTGGCAATTTGCCATGGATTTTAGCCACGAATTTCATAAAAATGCCCATAATTCATTTTTTTATGAAATCCGTGGCTAAAATCCGTGGCAAATTTGCCACGGATTCATTTTTTTATAAAATTCGTGGCTAAAATCCGTGGCAAATTTGCCACGGATTTTAGCCACGAATTTCATAAAAATTCCCAAAATTCATTTTTTTATGAAATCCGTGGCTAAAATCCGTAGCAAATTTGCCACGGATTTTAGCCATGAATTTTAAAAAAATGCCCATACGCATGCCTATGTCCATTTTTTTTTATGAAACTCGTGGCTAAAATCCGTGGCAAATTTGCCACGGATTTTAGCCATGAATTTCATAAAAATTCCCAAAATTCATTTTTTTATGAAATCCGTGGCTAAAATCCGTGGCAAATTTGCCACGGATTTTAGCCACGAATTTTTTAAAAAATGCCCATACATATGCCTACATCCATTTTTTATGAAATTCGTGACAAATTTGCCTCGGATTTTAGCCATGAATTTCATAAAAATGCCCATGGATTCATTTTTTTATGAAATTCGTGGCTAAAATCCGTGGCAAATTTGCCACGGATTTTAGCCACGAATTTAAAAAAAAATGCCCATACACATGCCTACGTCTATTTTTTATGAAATCCGTGGCTAAAATCCGTGGCAAATTTGCCACGGATTTTAGCCATGAATTTCATAAAAATGCCCGCAATTCATTTTTTTTTCAAATTCGTGGTTAAATCCGTGGTAAATGCGTGGCAAATTTGCCACGCATTTAGCCACGAATTTCATTTCTACTAGCCCGCACACGCCTAATTCATTTTTTTCCCGACAAGAACGTGTCAGTAACAATAATAGCAATAATAATAATCAACAATAACAACATTAATAATAATAATAACAATAACAACAACAACAATACTAATAATTACGACAACAACAACAATAATAAATATGACAACAACAATAAACTCTTGTCATAATAATAATTACGACATAATTAGTAAAAAGTCTCAAAAATCTAAATCTTCATCTTCACCTTCGTCTTGATCTTGATCTTGATCTTCTTCTTGAACGTCGTCGTCGTCATCATCTTCATTATCATATTCCTCAGTTTGAACCGTGTTACAAACTTCCTCTTATTGATATGCTGTATCCTTTCAATGTTCCTCGATTTTTCTTCGTGCTTTGATTTTACATACAACCAATCAATCAGTTTGTCACGTTTCAAACTAGGATATGATGCATAATATACTTGAATTGCTTGTTGTGCCAACACAAATGGTTCATATTTCATATACATTTTCTTGTAATTTATTTCAACCAAATTAAACTTCGTATGCACTTTCATTCCTTTGATGGGGTCGAACCACATGCACTTAAATAACATAATCCGCATTAATAGTCCGGGGTACTCTATCTCCATGATTTCATCCAACAAGCCATAAAAATCATCTTTTGAACTACAACCATTGGATGACCGAACACACACCACTATTCATTGTGGCTTTTCCCACTCAATATTCTTGAGTGTGAAAATTATACCCGTTTATGAAATATGCTGGCCAAGTTCGTACTCTTGACTTTAGACCCCATGACAAATAATATAGCAATCTTTGCTCTTCAACTTGATCATGATTACTGTGAACCTAAAGTCACACACGCAAAGTCAATAATATATATTTAAATGATGTATAAAATATTAATAACTTGATTTTGGTCCATAGGCAACTTACATATGTTTTGAACCATGCTGCAAATTGTTCATCGCACAAACAGTTCAACTCATTTGGTGGTAGTTCATACATTGAAGTTTGAAAAATTCTATTAACAATTTACATTTATATATTAGTAAATATTTGACACGCAATACAAATATTAGCGACAAATTTATTTTTCGTTGCAAATTACGTGCAAAATTAGCGATGAAAAAAAATAAGTCACTAACTACGTCGCAAATTAGCAACGAATACTTTTTCGTCGCAAATTCCATTACAAATTAGCGACGAATTTTTTTTCGTGGCAAATTTCGTCGCAAATTAGCAACGGAAAAAAAATTCGTTGCTAATTTCGTCGCAACTTTGCGACGAATTTTTTTTCGTGGCAAATTCCGTCGCAAATTAGCGACGACTTTTTTTTTCATCGCAAATTAGCAACGGAAAAAAAATTCGTCGCTAATTCCGTCGCAAATTAGCCAAGAAAAAAATTCATGGCAAATTCCATCGCAAATTAGCCACGGATTTTTTTCCGTCACAAAATTCGTCGCTAATTAGCGACGAAAAATTATTCGTCGCTAATTAGCGACGAAAAATTATTCGTCGCTAATTTCCGTGGCTAAATCCTTGTTTTTTTGTAGTGTTATCTCTCTAATCTGATCCTCTATCAAACTACAATATTTGTGTGAATGTATACATCTCACCTTGCCCGACTTCACCCCAGCGAAGAATTATTATTCCCATGTTGTACAACCACAATCAACATCCGCGTGCGAGGGTTGTCGTCACCATTGCTCGTCTCCCGCCTCTGGTCCCCTCACATGCACGCCGGAGTCTTCACGAAGATTTAGTCAACATCGGTTCTTGTTGAGAAAATCAAATGGTCGAACAACAAAGTAAATAGCACAAGGAAATAAATCACGATGGAACCTACTCCATATGGGGAGCAACACATAATTTCACTATTGATCAAACGATAAAATAGATATTACAACTATACTCTAATCACTTAAATTCTCTCTACGTTTCTTAACCTCCAATTACATCCAAGAACTCACATAGTAATTAACTCTTGCGATTTTTCTCAAAATAATCTCTCAATCTCACAAAAAAATTGACAAATTTTACGACAAGATTTATTAACTTGGACACCAAAAGCTCCTCTTAGATTGATTCAGAGTGTAATTCAGGAACAAGCCACATATTGTATAAAATTCCTAAAGTAGTCTTAATTCCCATGTAGAAAAGAGTTAGATCCAAAATGGAAAATATACTCAAAATAGAAATCCGACTCCAACTAGCCTACTTAGATTAGGTTTCTTTTAGAGCTCAAACTAGACATATATTTTTAACAAAGCTCTCTCGCTTCACTGAGCATAATTGTGCCCTCGCGGAGCCTTCACAACCTCGTATCAAGGCCAATCCAAAGAGGTCAACCTTAGACCGGCCGCAACCAAGGCCCCGAAGCCCTTGAGGCTGTTTCGGGCTTCAGCAGCGTTGAGGTCACGATGAAGCAAGCTTGAGCTTGCTACACTCAAGTTTTTGTTAGAATAATTTATAACAAAGCAGTACTAGTTAGGGGTGAGCATAGTCCAGGCGGGTGGTTCCCGACATGAAACCGAGAACCGTCCACTAAGGACCAATTTCGAGAAATTGGAACCGAGAACCATCAGTTGGTTCCATGGATCTACTCGAGAACCGAACAGTCAGTCCGGTCCAATTCGGTTCCTAGACGGGTCCATAGAACCGGTCCCACCAAGTTTCACATAAATGGAAGTGACCGAGAGTGAGAGAGGGAGACGATGAATGGCTAAAGGCGCAGTCGTGAATTGATGGAAATTGAGAATTGAGCTTTAGATTAGAGATTTTATGGTTTTCATTTTTTCTAAAAATGTTTTCTTTTTTTTGGTTGAAATTTTTCTAAAAAATTATATAAATATATGTCTATATATATTACCTGTTCGATCTGGATGGGCTGACGGGTGGTTCCATACTTACAATCGGGAACCGAACCAATACTCACCGGTTCTAGAAAATTAGAACCGGGAACCAGACCAGTCCTCACGGGAACTACTGGTTCCGAGCCGGTTCGGTCCAGTTCCGAGCTGTTCCCAATTCCTTTGTACACCCCTAGTACTAATACCGAAGATATTAAAAATTTATGACAATCATCGCATGTGCCTATTTTTTATTGGGTGTTAAAACAAGTGGGACCGCAAGCATTAAATGATCAATGACCTAAAAAGAAATGACCAAATCACTTATAAGAGAACGTTAGTCAGTTTTGTGAGCATACGTAGTGTTTTATCTGGGGATGTTTTAAGCAATGTCGGATTACTTTCCCCTTATGCTTAAAAGGCGTCTCGAGTTTAACATGAAGGTGCCAAAACAAATGCTTAAATCATAATCTAACACAGAAATACATATACATTGACCAATTTTCGTCCACCATCAGAACATGTACTACGTAACGCTTCATATATATATATATATATAGCCGAAGTGGTACCACCAACTACCATGAATTATAAAAAGGGGATGATCTGATCAAAATCAACAAAAAAGAATACAAAACGTTGTACCACACCATTTTCACAGGAAACTTTAATTTAGGAACCGCAAAGAGCCATGGACAGATCCAAATTTACGCTGCTTTTATCCGAGTATGAACCCGAGTATTCCCTGGACCTCGAGCACGACGAGAAGGCCTCACTGATCTCGCTGGCCAATGAACCGTTGCTTCTGTGAATGAAGTGACATTGCAGAGAGAGCGAGAGCGACAGTTCGCAACCTTCAGATTCCTCGTATTCCTCCAAGGGAAAGCTTCTCCAGTCTGTGAGCGTTAACCCTTTTCGGGACATCTGTGTCGGATCTTGAAGTTTCGCAATCTACACAAGGCCAGGATAATTTTTCTCGTTAGTCACACTTTTGATGTGGTTAGTCCGACCAAGCAAACTGCATTGCATATTTTCAAACTTCAACGTGAATTTTCATGTCATAAATGTTGGATTTCATGTGCCACTGTACAAAAAGATGACTGAGATTTTGTCGATGAGGACTATACAGAGACAAACCTGACATTGGTGTTCAATGGCCTAGTGAGCCACAATGCAAATGCAGATCTTATTGTGCGAGAATTGATGGTTAGGGACTTCCAGATGGTCAATAACGCACCCAAGTTCAGGGGATCTGTCCCGCGACTATCCCACTCGGAAATTCCCAAGTACAAGAGAGAACAATTGAACGGAACTACAGACCATTATGATGAAGAATGGACTACATGAGCGTAGTGGCAAGCCCTAGAGAGGTTATATGATGAATTCTGGCTGTAACTGGTGTAGAGACCAGCCAACTTCATAGCAATGATGCGAACTGGTGACGCAGATCTGGTCCCTGGTGGGAAAATATCCCTATCTAACTCGGTCTATCACACTTCCAATTCAAGAGGAAACTGTTGTAGATTGGCCACAGAAAACAAGCTAGGCACCAGCAGCAAACGTCCATATAGCACACACAAATGTACTCAATCGTGATGGAAGATGTGTATAATTCTTCTTACTATGACAATTCATACATAACTAAGAATATGTTGCAAGAAGTTCCATAAATTTTGGCGCAAACACAGGCGGCCCATCCAAGATTAATTGCGGCAGCGTACCAGCAGCATGGTGGGAAAAGGTCTATGAAACAAGAAAAATGGACATAATACAATCTGCTTGCACAAAAAGTATTTACTACAATATATGTTTTCATTAAAAAATTCTTGGTTTTATTTTAATTTTTAAAATACAAAAAGTATATTGAGGATCCTTAATATACTTAGTTTTTCTCGTAAACTTTATGTGCCAGGTAGCATGGCAAGGTATGACCAATTCGAGTGGATAAATGGTAGTGGGGATGCCACAAATGGTATGTATCTATAGAATAATGTGAACGAGAATCATTCAAGAGTATTGCTAGGTTATCAAGACTAATATGCAAATTAGTTTTCAAAGTGATTTCCTAGCGAGTATTCCTTATGGTCCACATGCTTACAGTTTATCACAACAGTATGTACAACATCTGGATATATTAACCTTAGAATGGCGAGCATTTTCTCTGCTCTTTATTTGAAAGACTATATATAAGATAGTATAACAGAACTTTATGAATCATTTTGTTCTATTATCAGACTTTGGATCCTAGCAGTACTCAGTTTCACATACTTAGTATTCTCAGGTCAGAGGCAACAGAAAAGAAAAGAATAGAAAGAGCCTCTCAGGCTACGTTGAGGGGTCTGATCCCCCTTTCTTACACAAGAGTACTTTTCGAGTAGCCATGCAGTGAAGAGAATAACACTGTTGGACCATCATACGTGCGACGCAGGTTGACTCATTACCCCAAAAAAGAGAAATGAACCCAAGAAAACACGAGACGAGAAGACAAGAAACGAAAAAGGAAGATGGAGACAAAGTCAAGATAGCCTTCAAGTTCGAAACCCCAAAACCTAACACCGCACTCAACCCAACCATCCCAAACCCAAAAGGAAAAAATAAAAGCTGGCAAAAGTGAACCACATTCACACACAAATGCAGAGCGAGAGAGAGAGACAGAGAGAGAGAGAAAGAGAGAGCGTACCAAGGGGAATTTAGATTCTTCTTTCGCGGCGCACTCGAGAGGATCGTTGAAGCTGTGGAGATCTCGGGGCATGCATGGAGTGTGCCATCTGAAACCATCAACGCCCTGTGCCCGAAAGCCGTACGGCACTTGTTCTGCAGCTGCTGAAGTCGTCGTCGTCGTCGCCACCTTCTCTGTCCTCGATCTGTGCACCAACAAAAGAAGAAAGAAAAGCAAAAGAAACAATAAGAATTTTCATCAGTCAAAACCTTTTAAAATAAAAGAGAAGCTGCTGATTGTCCTCCATGGAAAAGACTCGACACATTTACGAAAACAGCTAGCTACGACATCTACCTCTCTAGCGTTTACTTTATTCTTTTTGACATCGCGAAATCACCAAGAAAGAGAAAACTGTAATAATGAAAGGTTTACCGTTTACAAGGAAGAGTATTGCATGCAAATCGAGAATGATGAGCAGGTTTTGCGAATGCATGAGGACCTTCGTCGTCGTTTACTTCGTCCAAACACCCGCCGTCGTGATCGGGATAGAGGTCTTCAGCGGCCCGTCTCTTCTGTTGGATGCAGCCCCTATCTGCATAAATTTGAAGATGCACCCATATAAAAGTTGCACAGATTTAGCTAATGTTTGTCTTGATTCAATACGTTGTTCATTTATGAACCGCATTGATTGCGTTACGGTGTTTTTTTTTTTGGTAAGGGATTGCGTTACGGTGTTGTGTGTGGTTTTCATCAAAGTCGTGACATGTGAGAGTGAGCACTCCTGTTTCGGTTCTATTTTCTGTGAAAATCACATGGGCAACAGCAGCAACAAAAACAGTCAACATAGAGCAACGTTAGTGGAAAGTAGGGTTTTTAATAAATGAAGCGAGTATCTAAGCCATAATACTTCCTAAAAAAATGCCAAGACGCAAACCCATGAAGTTTGATGCTGAAATATGGGTGAAGCACCAATAGGGGAAAGTAAGGTAAGAGAGCCAGCCATTAATGCACGTACCACAAAAAATGATGATATAATTTGAAGTTCCATTGGAAACCAAACAACACGCCCCCAAAAAAAAAAACAAAACAAAAAAATCAAAGACCCATCTTTTTCTTTAGTGAAAATGAAAACAACAAACAAGTCGTCCCTGAATGAAAAAGAAAAATAAACGAGGTAAGGACAGATATTTGAGGAGTGGTGGTTGACGAAATTAAATAAAGAAATGCAGTTTAGTACTACAGTTCTAAAATGGGAGGGTTAGGATTATCTACCTGATCTGCCCAGGTCGCTCCTCATGCTTCTGTACATCTGCTCCAAAAATCAAATTTTACTGATGATTAATTAAGAGCCTAAAAAAGGTTTTTATTTACGGAGGAAAGGAAGAGGGAAACTGAAATTGTGACTGATGAGAGAAGAGGGGGAAAGCAAGGCAAACTTATTGCACCTGGAGATGGCTCTTGACATGAGAGATGGTGAGCCCTCTCACATCCATCAGCTGAAGCACTAGCTTCGGCGTCGCCTCTGCCACACCAGCAGCCGCATCCAAGACAAAAGTCAATGAAACAGATGATGATCAAACCCTAACACCCAAGAAAAAAAGAGGCATCTCGCGCAGCAAACTGCGACGAAATATCATCACGCGAGCGAGAGACAGAGAGAGAGAGAGAGAGGGAAGCGTACTGTCTTGACCGCCGAGACGTTGGATGGCGTGGACGAAGCACTGGTGGAGCTCCGGAGTCCATCTCAGCCGCGGGACCTTCGACCTTACATACTGCCTCACCGTCCCGCTCCTCCCACAAGACCCCATTTTTCACTCCTCCTCCTTCCTCGTCTCCTTCTGCTGCAACACCAATCCGTATCTGGGTTTCGAGAGCCTTGGCTTGGAGGTCAAGGAGGGCGTCCAAAAACTACCCCAACGCAACGTCGTCTCGATGGTCAGGGCTCTCTAGTTCGAATCCCGTCACAACCGTCCGGGCTTTGAAGCAACAGTTATATAGCCTAGGACTTGGCTCGCAAAAAGTAAAAAAGAAAGGAAAAACGAGGGAAGCTTTTCCTTAATACGAAGCTGCGCGGAGAGAGAGAGAAATCACGAGAAAAGGAAAAGACAGGGAAAAGGGGGCCTGCAAATTCCTTTGAGGGGCTGATAAAAACTCTGCTAATTCCGCTTCTGTTCCCCTTCTGTTCCTCCTCCACCTCCTCTCTCTACCCGTCCCTCTCTCTCTCTCTTTCTCTCTTTATGCGCAGAGGAGACAGAAAGAGAAGAGAAGAGATAGAGATAGAGAGAGAGAAAATCCTCGTGGTCACGAGCTTTTGCGATCTCCTTCTCTTCCCACAAATCATTACTCCCCCTCCCTCTCCCTCTCCCTCTCCCTCTCTCCTACAAAACTACAACTGCTTACTTTGACCTTTGCTCTTTCTTTCTCTCTCTCTCTTCGTAAGTAAATTCTAATACGCCAACGTCGTCATCATCACCCGAGCCTGCCAAGTTTTCATATTCTTTTGTTGTATTATGCGTTTTCTTTTCTCTGCTCTCCTTTTCCTTTCCCTTTTCCCTTTCCCTTCTGTTCTTTTGCTGCTTTGATTTTCTCTCTTCTTCTTTTCTCCCGGAGGACGAATATGCCCCTACGTCTCCCTACCTGTTCTTCGGTATTTACTTGGTACGTCCTTCGTCAGAAATTTTGGAGAAGCCAGAGAATAATGCTTCTTTACCCGAGTTTTTTTTCCTTTTCCTTTTTTATTTATGCCTTTCATAAAGTGCCCTGGACCATGTACAGTGGCATTTTCACCTCTTTGTGGTGGGGAATAATTATTGATATCAATTACATCGGAACTGCATTTTACGTAACTGAATTTTTAAATCCACGTGATTCCTCTTATGGTCTTATCTTTTTTAAAAAGAGAAAATACCCTTGGAAAGTTTCACATCCGGTAATCTCGAAAATCGAGATGAAGCCTTAGGGACTTGCTTAGGTCCTAAACTTGTTCTTTTGCTAGGGAATTATTGGGATCAAGTACATCATAATCGCATTTTACATAATTGGATTTATACATTCCCTATAGATAGATATTTAAATAAGATTGTGTTACTTCGATTCATAAACTAATCTTAATATATCAAGTATTATATGTACTTAAATACTTAAAAAGTTGATAAATAGGATATTTTTATCTCCCGCTCTGGTCAATAACTTTTGGGCAATGTTCTTTTGAGGAATTAGTTACTATTTATGTAGATTAATTTGATTCATTTTGCAGAGTTTTCACTTATCTTAAGTGGAAAAATCGGAACTGGTCAAGTCTTAATCACCCTAGAATCAAAGCAAATAATAATGTGAATTAAAAGAAAATCGAATTTGTTAAAGAAAAGACATTGAAGGCCATGAAATTTTTAAATTGCAAGACACTTGATAGGTGAGATTAAAAGTTGAGTCAATTCACATTGGAGAGAACTATGGAGCTTGGTTATAAAACGATTTAGGGAGGAAATTTTCCGTTAATTATTATTTTTTTAAAGAAAGGTTGAAGGATGCAACATGCAAGAGCTCTTGATATAAAAATATATATTTTAGATAAAAATGAAATGGAAATGGGAAGTTCACGTCCAAATGGAAAAGAAATAGAAAAACAATTAACTCGTGTTTCTCATATAGGAAATCAATTAACTAGAGTTAAAGATATCATGTCATCCATGACATAATGGGGATTATAATTTAAGGTCGATTTTTAACAAGAATTGTTATCTAAAAGAGTGAGAAATAGCTAATTTTGGTGAAAATGAAGATATTTGGTATATTTTTTTTATGATATTTTACAATTTGGTAAATAAACAGAGAACGCCATGTCCGTTTTAAATACCAATAAGTCAAAAAAAATATTTTAAAACCGTCAAAATTATTATCAAGAGCTGTAAAATGCTAGGTTAATCTTAACAGATAAATTTTAAAATCTATAATTATCCAACATGTAATTCTAATTACACTGGTCCCCACCGACATTAACTACCTATCTCTAATAACAGCTTATGCGCTAATATCTATTAATTTGTACATACTAAAATTAGTAAAATCGTTTTTATTAATTGATTTTTAGCAAGTATGACGTATTCGGATATTGCGAAAACTAATCGGTTCGACATTCTATTGCGATGTTTTATAAACCATCAGAGCATTTTCATCAATGTAGACTCTCCGTCGTCCTTCTTATCCCTTTAAAAAAATTAATACCATCTACTAATTTAGACACTTAAATATTAGGACACCAGAAACCAATTTTCTAGAAACTTTCCAAAGTTAAACAAATTCAATGACAGGCTCCTAGTTTGTCGAAGTTATCAAATAATTCAAGCAAACTAGTTGTCATAAATAATATTAGGAAATGAAGAAACTTCAAAATGTCATCGCCATTGTTCCCCTCCCCCAATATTGGGCATCCAAAAAATGATTCAAATTTTAAAAATTCTGGTAAAAAGTACATGCAAACTTTATGTTATTGTCTATATATTGAAAATCTGTTATGTGAATAGAAATGACACTGTAAATGTGACAAGAAAACAAAAAAATCAAACATGAATATCAACATCAAAATCAATGCCAATAACGAGGAAAAGGCATATAAGTCCTGATTTGGCGAGTTATAAGATCCACGAGGGCAACTTGAAGAATTCATCAGACCTGAATGGTGGCAGTGACAAAGGCAGTCAAGTGCAATTTTAGCATAAAAATAATATGATTTTGGCATGTGCTGAATCACTTGTCTGTATTCGATCACATAGGACCACATTGTTGATTAATTTCATTTTTGTAATTTTGTTCAGGTCAATCCGAATATCTCAGGCATCCTAGTCCCAAGCCGGAGAGCTTGCCCGAGCCCATAAGAAAAATACAAAACAGGATAAGTGTATCAAAATTTTTTAAAACTTATCAAACTTTTAAGGAATGCAATTAATTCCTCAAACTTGTCAAACTAGTGCAATCAGGTTTCTCCGTCAATAGAATTTTCAGGCATTGAATATTCCAAGATGGAAATGAGAAGCGAAAGATCAGGGCCAAAGGTTCAAGGCTTAACCCCTATTTTTTCGTTCTTTACATTAGCTAGATGCCGGAGAGACTGCGAATGAATGTGGGAGTGGAGTACAAATGCGAGAACCCAAAAGCTACGAACCCATTTGCTTTCTGAATATGATGGTAGCGAATCCACATCCTCACGGTCAATTACCCAAAAGCACGAACTTGCTGCAACCAAGTTCAACAACTTTGCTAGGGCCTCGGTGAGCACCTGCACGCCCTCGCCCATGGTTGGTGTGGGTCGATTGCCCTTTTTGGAAAGGGTGAGGCTGCGGTGCCGCCCCATCGCGGCCAAACCCTTGAGATGTTTTGTTTCCTTGTATCCTTTTTCTTTTTATGTTTTCTCTCAGTTTTTGGCTACTATTTTTAATTTTTCTTTTTTCGGTCAGCTTTCTTTTTATTTGTAATCTAATTTAACTAAGATTTGGGGTAAAGAAATTAGAATTCGGAACAAAACAGCGTTTTAGTTAACGTGCAAGGGCATAGAGAGAACATAATAAAAAAAGCCACGTCGATATTTTTTATTAGCCAAATTAAACGGTATTCATTGAATATTGCGAAAGTTTTAAGACGTGCATTTTCGAAACAAGTTTTAAAACTTCTTGCCTACGTATCCCAAAAGAAATCGTTTAGTTGATACCAAGCAAATCGGTTTTCAAATAGCTTTCAAAGACTCGGGTTAGATTTGAGCATCCCTATTAGGCATTGAAATGATTTTTTTCTATTTACCACATAACGTAACGCAAATATCCTTTGGAACTTTTTGAAACGTGCCTTTGAATTTAAAATTTTCCCTAACTCTACTCAGAAGATGGCTAAATTTTTCAATTCGAGCAACCCTTAATCCTCGCTGAAATATGCTGTGGTACATATTAATTTTACGAAATACCTTTTTTTTTGGCGCATGGACAGTTGGAGTCGCACGCCCCTTTTTTAAAGGTCAAATACTCCCGTGGTCCAGAACCCTTGCCCTCCTTTCTGGAATTCCAGTCCTAATCTTTCTTGTCAAATTGACAAAGTCAAAACTGTACATACCAAATCTTGCTCTTGCTTAAAAAGAAAACAAGCCCAAAAAAGACAAAAATCATATTCCCTCAAATCCCAGCCGTTCGTTCCCAAGTAATCGATTCATTATTACCTTTTCGCCAGGGCGGATCAACGGTCGGATACGAACGATGTGGTCGGGACAAGACAGGATGACGGGAAGTTGGTGCTGCCGTAACTGGAATTTCTGGGAGGTGTGGGGGAAGAATTTTCGGATTTGCGAATTCCAATCAAATCAAATCGAAATCAATCACGGTTTTTTTATTTTATTGTATTCTTTTTTATGTATTCGTTGTCTTTTCTTTGGTGTTGCTTTGCCCCCAGAAAGACGATAGACGATAGACGGTGCCGACCGTTTGACAACTTGGCTGCAGTTTTTTCTTCAGCCAGTAGCTTCTTCGATTTTGTTGGTTTCATTGACTTTTTGTTGAAATGACTTGGGTTCGCGACCAAATCCTGGAGGATATATAAAAGAAGGAAATGGTCCATCTGATGATATCTTCTGAAAAGGGGTTGTTTCTTCTGGCTTTGTTTTTGTTAAGTTGCATTAGGTTTAGGTTGCCCGATTGATAAGGTAAACTATTGACTGCATGATTTTCAAGAC
This sequence comes from Syzygium aqueum, assembly GCA_031216185.1. Classification (NCBI taxonomy): domain Eukaryota; kingdom Viridiplantae; phylum Streptophyta; class Magnoliopsida; order Myrtales; family Myrtaceae; genus Syzygium; species Syzygium aqueum. The sequence goes on from CM062232.1 coordinate 34,439,896, forward strand.
TCCACAATGATCAGAAAGTCCATGGCATGCTCGCCATTGTCAACACCAAAATGCACACCACGCTTGTGATAATATAAATGATTTTTTGGTTTGCCGAGCAGGATTTCGATGACTTGACAAGGGCTTCATTTGACAAGATCAGAGTTGTTACTCGTTTTTTCATGTTGATTCAACGTCGCTGGGATGAATGACTCTTCTCATGGCAGGGAACACGATAAAATAAACAATATTTTTCCTTGGTGGTGCTTATATTGTACATTTCTGAAGTTGTGCAAAAGTGCTAGCTAGCTTCAAATCTCCCTTTACTAGGTAAATTGCTTTGGTTAAGACTGTACGGATTCGTTAGTGGACTTTGTGCTATATACAGTCTATGTAAAATTTAGTCCATCCAAGCTATTGTAGATATATTGCATATGGATTCTCAATATCGGACATCCACTAAATAAAAAGTGAGGCTATCGTCTGAAGCACGATAATTTCCATCTCCTTTTAGCCAAGTTCTTGCCTGCCTGAACGGAAATCATCTTGAGCAAAAGACATGAAGAATGATGCGTGGAGTAGAAGGAGGGCTCTGCATCATACGATTGACAATCAATAACTTGCCATGCTTATCTGAGTAGTCCTCGAGCACCAATTCGGATCCTTATCCAAGACTAGGCAATAAACGATGAATATAATGCATCTACGGGATGATAGAAGCACAAGAATTGTGTGGAAGAATCTCCAAGTATGGTGAAATTGGAAGACAAGATCCGACTTTTTAGTGCCTTCTGTCCTTACAGACCGGCCAAGTACTTTATTCACCTTGGTCCTTCGCATGTAGTGCATCACGTGACCAACTGACTGGCTCAAGTAAATGCCATGCGTACATTGGTACGTCAAGGATCAATTTGACATGCACTCTTCTCTTAATCAAGGAATAAACAAGGAAGCTTATGAGATTAGTATCGATTGTATTTTTGAATCCCACGGGATTCCATGTTAAGCCGGTCATAATGGTCAGATCAGTTCGATTGCTGGAATTGCTCAAATTGGCATGGGATGCTTTTGTAGTTTCTGTTCACTTCACTTGGAAAATGAAGAACAATACTGAACTCCATTTTTTTTTTTTTTGCTAGAACAATACTGAACTCCACTAACAAAAGGTCTATCGGTAAAAGTTCAGATTGCTGAGGATTGAGAATAGCAAAGGTTGACAAGTGAATTTTATGAAATATTTTTGCAGAAAATGGAAAACTCATGGACTAGCAATCAAAGTTCTGAGAGATTTCACGATAGAAACAACAATAATAAATGGCGCTGCCATGCAGGAGCCAGGGCCGTCCCGTCCAACCAGAGCTTGGGCGAATCTGACGGGCCAGGGGGCGTCTGGAGAAATTGATGGTAAAAATTTAATAGCAGGATCTGCATTGGATTATATACTTTAAGTAGCTTCATTGATTAAGTCTATTGCAAATCCCAAATGTTAATTTTTATAGTATAGCACAAAGAATTGCCTAACTATAAAGCTGGGATGAGCTCGCGGTATCTTAATCAGGGTTGGTTTCTAAAAAATCTTTGGAACATATGGTATGTGTAATTATAGTAAAAGCAGGGTAATTAAGTCTTATGAAAATCAATTTACCAAAAATGACATGATACATTGTGGCTGATCATTTAGCTGCCCTTGATTATCTTATTTGTGGGGTGTGGCGACTTATTGACATGATATTATAACATAAGTCAAACAAAATTATAATGAGAAATCCGAACTTGACACGGCGTATCATGACACAATATAATTTGATTTGAAATTGATGAAAATGATGTTTGTTATATTTTCATTATAAAAAAAAATCCTTAGTAGTCACTAAAGGTGTACATGATAACCATTCTAATTTTGGCTAGATCTATTTTTCTGTTTTTGTAACATATTTGGGATAGAACTCCATGGGGCAAGGAAATTTTATTTTTCTATTTCTTCAACAAATTTTTAGTCCATAAATAATTTTGGAACAGAAATGAGAAGTAAAAATTTTCTACTTTTCTCTTTCTAAAACAAAAGGATAAATACAAATTTTTCTCATCACTCACCCTTGCCTCCCGTCGCCCCCTTGCTTGCATGCCTGCTGCTAACCATTGCTCGTCGATAATGGAAAGGAGAATAAGAGGAAGATATTTAAGAAAGTCTATTAGATAATTTTTTTTTTGAAATAAAAATTTTGTGTTGTTATCAAACACGTATCTTTGCTCAGAAATTCGTATATTTTTTGCCATAAATATATTTCATGAATATAATGGTTATCATTTGCACCCTAACTTGCCATATGAAATCATTGTTGATCATTGGTCAGCCATGAATTCATTCCCCAATCTTGTAGACGTTGCCCATCACATAATGAGATCCGACCAAGGATGAAGTCGTTACTTCAACCTTGGTTTGGTGGAGTGGGGGGAGGGGGTGTTATTTGAAACTAATTTTACACCTAGACCAAAGGTATTTATCTAGCAATATCTCCCTTAAATTGAAACGGTATCATTGCTTGTCACAACAATGAGATGGATGGGCTCACTCCAACGAGGGGTTGGTATGTGTGGGGATATCACGATAATATTTAGGGATAATCGCTTATGTGACTATTCTTATTCCACCGTGATATTAACAATATGTTTTAGGTCATAAGAAACAAATAATTACAAGAGAAATGATTAAGTGGCGGTTCTTAATCAATTGTGAGATTAATAGCTTGTTCTAGTCCACGAAAAAAAATAAACAAATAACAAATAACTATAAATTATTATGGATCTACTTCTTCAAGAATTTATGGTTCACAACATGCTATTATTCTCACAGTGACTTAAAAACTATTATGCTAGTAAAGTAGTAATTAGAAAATATTGCGGGGTTTTAAGAATTTGTGGCTTATAATATGTCGTTACTCTCACAATGACCTAAAATTATTGTACTAGCAAAATCCTATTTAAGAACAATTGCGGCTTTAGCCGTCTTTCCTAATTCTTTTACCCTTAACTAAAAATTGTTGTACTAGCAAAATCTTATTTAAGGGTTAATATCATAAAAAACCTCAAACTGGTACATTTGTGACAGTTTTACCCCAAACTAATTTTTTGACTATCAAAAACCCCAAACTGGTAAACTTATAATAAATTTATCTAAAACTAATTTTTTGACTATAAAAAACCCTAAACTAGTATTTCTATAATAATTTTACCCCAGACAAATTTTTTGACCAACAAAAACCCAAAACTGATACACCCATGATAAATTTAACTAGAACTAATTTTTTACCTCAAAAAACCCCAAGCCGGTACACTTGTAACAAATTTATCCTCCGTTAAATTGGATTAATATCACGAAAAACAAAAAATTTGTAAATTTGTGACGGGTAAAACTTCAAACTGGTACACCTCTCAATTACCATACGTCATCAAACTCAACAATTTGACAGTAAAATTTAACGAAAATTAAAAAAGGGTAAATTTGTCATAGGTGTATCAGTTTGGGGTTTTTTGCGGTCAAAAAATTTATTTGGGATAAAATTGTTACATGTGTATCAGTTTGAAGTTTTTTATAGTTAAAAAATTAATTCGGGGTAAAATTATTATAGATGCATCAGTTTGAGATTTTTCATGATCAAAATATTAATATTAGATAAATTTATTATAGATATGTTAATTTGAAATTTTTCGTGATATCAATTCTTTTTTAATTTAGAAACTCCTTTAATTTATTAAAAAAAAAGGGTGAAAAAGAAGAGCAATGATGGGCATGGGGAAGGTGGGGACAATATGAGAAATTAAACCAGACATTAGACATGGCTCATCTGGGGCCCTCGTTGACTAGGTTAAAAAACCTGAAAACAAACAACCCCACACCCAAGAAAGAAGACAAAAAGCACAAGAAGGTCGAATTACATTAATCAAGAATTCAAAATCACAGACCAGAATTGACTGAGAATACATGCACCATCATATGATATAATCCAGGGAACGTGGCAGGTTCTGCAGACGATCAGGGGGCCTGTGGCCTGAAGCAATTCGGAAGAGAAAAGCAATGATGAAGAACGAGAAGGAGGTGGCAGAGAATGGAATGATGGGAAATTCCTGAGTCCCCCCTCTCCCACCCCCCACGCCTCGCCCCTGACTTTCAACCCTACTCCCCCAATGGGGAATATCCGTCATCATTGCTCCTCTTCCTCCTTCTCCTCCTCCAATTAACCTCCGATTCCCATTCCACCGTTCATTTCCCGGCCACCTTTCTTTCTCATCTGCTCCTCCTCTCTGCATCTTTTCCCTGCCTCGCATTTATGATTATGCCTTTTGCTTTCGCCCCTTCCGCGTCGCAAGAAAACAAAAGGGTAATGAAAGTTTGCGGCTTCGAGGACGCCGGTTTTCTTGGCTTGTGCAGTCCCCTTCCCTCGGCCTGTGTGCCCCCGGTTTGTCCCACGCTCTCTCCCATTTGCATAATTTTCAGAAAGAATATTTTTTTTAGGGGGCAACTCGATTGCTAAAATATCTCTACTCTTTACTTTAGGGATGGGAGGTTCTAAGATCCGTGAAGATTCCATCTGCATCCTTAAACCTATTGGTTAAATTTTTTTTTATAATATTGGAAACTCGAAATCTATCCTATGTATCTTGCAACTTAAAACCCAGTCTGTTATAAGTTTTAGGATTTACCTATAATCCACTTATACTGTTGATAGAATCATTACGATAAATCATCACTTCTAATAACCACAATTTATTACAATCCGCTTATTACAACTCATATTTAGATACACGGTAAAAGTCTCAATCATGGATATTGCTGGAAGTAGATACTCATAACAATGGTTTTAAATTACACACTCATTATTAGACATTATAGAATGCCGCAGGATAGTGCGAAAATATAGAATAAGAAAAACACAAAGACTTGAGAACCTGAAATTAACCCGTTGGAACACGTTTATCAATTTTTGGAACCTGGAACCTATTCTACATATCTTAAAATTTGGAATTGGACCGGTCACTACCTTAGAATTGTGCTCACCCCTACTTAGCTTAACATATTTTTTATGTTAGATGAGACGTATTTTGTCAAATTGTCATCCAAATTACTCGAGTACTAATTTTAGCGAGCGTTCTATTCATGTATTTTCTTTCATTTTAATGGTTGAAGTTTTAAAGTTGGCGTTTTCAATAGTTTTGTTAGGGTAATAAGCAGTCATTCACATAGATGGAGAGCCGATGTTGTGCACAAATAGGAATGTATAATAACTCTACTTTACGATGTGGAACTCCATCCGACATACAACCCTCGACACGAGCTAATGAACATCGCACTCAGAATCATAGTCTGAGTAATGAGTAAAGCTTAATCCCCAAGTACATGCTCAAATATAGAAATATTTACACATTAAGAAACATGGTATTATTGGATTCGCGTCGCAATGCCTAATCCTTACGCATGAGTTCGTTAAGTTTTTAATCACCAAAACATCTCAATGAAAGAGATATCCGGGGAACCATCGTAAAAGCCTAGCACCTTTATCAAATGGATCTAAGAAGGAGCTCAGAATTTGACTAATAAGCTTATCTAGTTAGACCCCGAATTCATCTATTTGCTTAAAAGTTTAAGCTATCTTGTTATTGGTGGCTTTGCTAATAATATTTGGGAAATGGCGCAAAAGTTCAGTGCCTACTTGATGCCGAGATTCAAAAGAGCTAATTAGTTTGAGACAGGTTTTAACTCAGAGTGTCAAACCGTTAATGTTATATTGTTAGCCAAATAGGTATATGATTACTTTGTTTTCACTCCACATGTACAGTGCGAGATTCATTTCAACATTCGCACCTCGAATGTGTATTAAACGAGAGATCCGAGAGAGGGAAAACAATTCAATAGGTATAAACTATTGTAATAGAACATAGAATTTAATCAGATCTTGTAATCAAATCAATCGAATCAACACGAAATCGATAGAAATAAACGAAGAACAATAAAAACAAATGAGATTAATGTGGTTCTGTTTGAATGTCGATACTTATTGCACGAAGAAAGTTGAGAACAAATAATTTATTAATAATAGGAGAATCGCATAGTTATAGTCACTTAAGTGCTTCTCAGTCCTATATAGCATCCAAAGCAAACTCATAAGTATCATCTTACAATCTCTCATAGAGAACTCATAGGAGAGAAAATATGATATCCTTCCTGTTTGCTCTACTGTATACGACATCATAGTAGAATACGCATGCCCACAATATTCCTAACCAAAATAGAAATCTTTGTTTTAGAAAGCCTGCTCAAACCAGAAGCATAATCTTGGCGTTTTCCATTGGTGTTTCTTTTATCCCCTAAATTCTTTTTCGAGTTACTCGTAATAACTTGTGTTAGTCTCGGGAGATTACTTCAGCTACAGACATGTTGTTTATTTCATAAGACATGGTTTCAATCATCACACCTGCACAAATTTTTTCGCAGCTCGCCGTATGCATATATGGCTTTGGGTCGCGTGTACTTTAATAATTGCTTGATTTGCATGAAATGGGAGAATCGCACGGTGTAAAAAAGGGTCAACCAAAATGCTCGTAACGTGGGGTCCAACAAAAAGTATTAAAAATCGGATTTATTTGTTGCAACTTAAAAATAAGTACAAGTACATTTTGCTTTTCCATCGAAATACACAATATCATTTAAAATTCAAAATATCGTGAAAAATTGTATATAAGAACATACGTAGTCAATATTTATAAATTATGAAATCTACATACATTTCAATTTAAAAAATAAAAAATCCATGAATGATAAAAATGGTTAATATCATGAAAAACCTCAAACCGATACACCTGTCATAAAATTACTCAAAATTAATTTTTTGACCATAAAAAAATTCAAAATGGATACATTCGTAACAAATTTGCTTTCTATAAAATTTTATTAATACCACGAAAAATCACAAATTGATACATTTATGAAAAATGGAGAGTAAAACCCAAAATCGATACACCTGTCAATTGTCACATATCATCAAATTTAGAAATTTGACGGTAAAATTTAATAAAAATTAACGAAATATAAAATTGTCACATATGTACAGATTTTAGATTTTTGGAACTGAAAAAATTAATTCGAAATAAACACGTCATAAATATATTAATTTAAAATTTTTCGTCATTGATCCCAATAAGAATTGAATTCAGCCTAATATTTCGAAAAAAAAGTCAGTCGAAAGTACAGGGAATCATGATTTTTAGGGACCTTGTGAGGGTGGAGGTGGAGGAGAGAATTTTTTTCAGAATTGGGGATTTGGGAAATCCACATTGATTTAGATGAATGTGTGCTGAGTTGATGATGGCGAAAGAATGAAAAGGCGTGCAATTTGTTTTTGGCAATATCATATAATATTCTTTGCGAGAGGGAATTTTGTGGAAAAGGCCTCTTTCCGTCAATTTATTTAATTTAATTTTTATAATTTTATTTTTCCTTTGACCAGTCTCGTCACTGTCCGAACTCCGAAAAGTATAAGATGACGTACGGGGCGGGGCTACTCCTGTTCCTCGTCATCTTGGGTACAGAATTAAAGATACTCCCTCAGACGAATAATAATTGTACTGTACATGATGTTGAGTTTTCTTTTCCTGTAATGCGTATCCAAGGGCAAAAAAATAAATAAAAAAAAGCCACAAAAATTTAAAAGAAAGAAAGAAGTAATTTAGAATTCGACTTAATCAAATTGAATCTGTCCTTTCATCTCTTTTTGGAATTGAATTCAAAATGTATTTCGTCGGCCTTTTCTAAGTTTTGAAATTTTCAATTTAGAGGATATTAAGATGTCAACCCGTCACATAATTATGATATAAACATAACATTATATTGAAAATGTGTGTGTATATATATATACACATAAATTATAATGTGAAGAGAAGTTTAAAAACCGAACACCCACGTCATAATATACTATCGGAGTAATGTCCATAAGTTGTTATTACCCTCTCTCCATGTTAAAGGTTGTTTTGTCTTTTCTCGAACCAAAATGTCTTATTAGGAAGTTACCAAACATTACTCATATGCATACTTAATTAAAAATAAGCATCCACCAATCAAAAGAGCAGCCGTAAAAAGTTTCCTTTGACCGAAAAATTTAGAAAAATATGGACACGATTACAAATTAAGGTTTGAACAATTCGAACTCAAGCTCCATCCACTATCTCTCTCGAGTTTCTTTCAACGGTACACAATCTTTACATTAGAAATCTTCTCCTCGACATTCCTAATCAAGACCCATAACCCACATTATTTGAAAATCATCAAGGAATACTTTCAGACAAGCAACCAGTGTTTCTTAAACACGTGTTAATCAACCTCAGATCCCAAAGCACCAACTCCCCAATGCTGATGCACGCTTGCTCCGAAGTCAAAGCTGCCCCTTAAGTTGGGATTCATTTGATTAAGATGGCCGCAACTTTACGCCTTTCCTTCCCAACAACTTTTTAAATAAGCACAAAACATATTCATTATAGACAGGTCTTAAAAAGACTCTATCTCAATTTTCGTTTAGATTTCGAAATTATCATGATGTAAAATTTCTAAAAGATATTAGAAAGATAAAGATATATGAGTTATTTGGGGTGCGAGGTGTGCGAGCACCAAGATAAGGAACGCATTCATGGAGCCTACCTTATAAGATGAGGATAGGCCATGGAGACTTTCGTAGGAGTGAAAGTTCATTATTTTTTTGATGTGATAACACTCAATCAAACACCAAGGATCTAATGGGCTTTTCGAATAAACTCAAAATATATTCATTCACAACAAAATCAGTACCGAGATTGACAGTATTTATCTAAGGATGGTACATGGGAAATTCCTTTGTGTGTGGAATCCTTCAATGGCTAGCTTAGCTTGGCGTGTCAAGGGGAGAGATGAGAATATGCCCCTTCTTCACAAACGTTTGCATTATTGGGTACATCAAGCTTCCGAAAGGAATCATTTCTCTAGAAAATCAAACAGCCCGCCCCCACGTGGAGCTTTTCAATTTTCATGCACGACTTAGCTGCTCTACCGAACATGGTGCTGGTCCCGATCCATGCCAAAGCCTTTTGTCAAAAGACATCGCCCCATTCTCGAGTCTCTTTCATCGCACATTCTTGACAAAGACCGTAAATCAAGGCAACTCTTTTGGATTGGGATTATACCTTCGAGGTAGAGCCCCTTGACTTTGGATATTCAAAAGCTATCCTTGTGCAAATTAGGGAGAGCGGGGGAAAAAGGAAAAATGAAAAACAAGGACGAAAGAAGCACGAGTTTGGATTGATGGGTACCGTTCCCGGCTATCCGAATCTGATCGGGATATTTTCGCCTCAAACTCGGCTGGAATAGTAAATCTGGGTATTTACGAGTTAAGTTGTTTATAATCTTGAATCTATGACTCCTAAAGTTGACCCTTTTAAAACCCTTTTAAAACTGGCGTGTTGGATTTTACAGGTGGTCGACCATTTTCGTGCTTGTTTTGTTAGCTTTCGCTGATAAGTTCACGTACACCTTAGCCGTTCTCTCATCTTAAATTCAATTATCAAGAAAAAAAAAACCTAAAAGGGGCACTTAAGTCTCCTTGATTCAAACAACTTCAATTAGTTTGAAAAAATTAATCATGCGGCTAGATCAATTTAATTGGGGCGATGGATTCTAGTACTTGTAATGTAAACGAAGACCCCTCTTAAACTCGACCAACCGGATGTTTGCACTACTATCCCAAGCCGGGAAAATTATCCAAAAAGTCCTAAACCTATTGCACTTTTGCCAAATGAGTCCTAGACTTTTTAAATTTGCCAATTGAGTCCTAAACTTTTATAATTCTTACCAATTGAGTCCATCCGGCCAATTTTGGCTAGAAATCACTGACATGGACGCTGGATGGCCACGTGGACATTTTTAAATAATATTTTAATAAATTTGTAAATTTTTTATGGCTTTTTCTTCTTCTTTTTTTTTTCCTTTTCTCTATTTTTTTAAGGTTTTAGAGTTGGCTGACGAGGGTCGGCTGGCTAGCGTTCACGTCAGCGATTTCCGGTCAAAATTGGCCGAATGGACTCAATTGGCAAATTTAAGAGGTTTAGGACTGAATTGGCAAAAATGTAATATGTTTAAGACTTTTTGTACAATTTTCCCGTCCCAAAACCAATCTGAAACTCAACATCGAGTGAGTTTTTATCATGATTCAGCCAAGTCGGGAATTTGATTAGACCAACCTGTGTCAATCATTGCCTACAATCTGTATTATCTCACTTTTCTTAAATTGGACTGGTTTTCGATGCATGTGTGCTACGAAGTGTAGTTGTATGAGCAAATTATATCGGACTTTACATATTCTAATTGGGTAATAATGAGGTTTGATAGTTACTGTAGAATAGTATTTTAATAGGAAGATGTGGTGTAGGACGTGCTAGGACACGTTCTTTAAATAGGCTATGCTTATGGTCCATCTCTACTATACTTGATATTCCGAAATCTTACTGTCTCCATTAAAGACTATCTAAGAGAGGAGAAGGAGAGAAAGATCCGAAATCTTACTGTCTCCATTAAAGACTATCTAAGAGAGGAGAAGGAGAGAAAGATCAAGCCTCTTCATTCGTAAGCAACTGTACTTATCATGGCTTGATGAGAAATCTAATTTTGATCAATAGGTCTTCTTAATCTCTATACCATTGATGGATCGCAAAATTTTCTTATGTGTGTATCAAGGCCTCTATCTATGGATTTAGAACTCTATTCTTGCTCAATTTTGTAGAGCTTCTAACACATAGAAGATTTTGTTTCATATATTGTTTTCCTACTTCCATGTGAGAAGGGGTGGGTAAGCATCCTCCTAACTTACAAACCTCGTTTAGACAACTTCAATTACGTGAACATATGATCATCTTTTCTTCCCAATGATTAATTCGTGATGATTTGAGAGGATGACGTACTATGGCACGGAGTTAAAGAGGATGTGCCTCACAAGTCATCGCTGGGTTTGAATAACTCGGAGCATGTCATTAGTTTGATCCACATACATTTCATCTTTATCCCGAGACGACCACGTAAAATTTCTGCTTGGATCAATAATTGAGGAGGGTGGTCCCTCCTTCATTTGACTTTTCTTGATCCGAGGCGTGGAATTAGGTGGAAATGATTGGGTCGCTCCTTCGCTTTTATTGATTGATGAGCTTTCTTTTTGCTCATACACCATGCGAAAAAGCTGAAGACCTTTTCATATAAACTATAGAAAAAAGCCCTCGTTTATCAATTAACGTGTTTCTCACTGCATAACAGGAGAATCCCGAAAGAAATCACTAGGAATTTTGACGTTGCGAGTTCTTTTTAGGCGATCGTACGAGTCTAAAGAATACACCGTCATCGTTTTCGATGAATCGGTTCATCTTTGAGGAGTTTGTTTTGCATTTTTTCAGCCTCCATACTTGACACTAACTGATATGTCTTATTATAGTACAATGTTGACTTGATACGTATGGCTAGGGGAAAGTACCATAAAAGTCCTTTCGGAAGAATTATATTGGCACAAATACAAAAAGGTTTAAGACTAAATTGGTCCAATTGAAAGGTTTATGACTGAATATATTTTAGGACTTTTTTGGTACTTTCCCCGTCCTGCCACCTCCATAAAATAAAAGTTGTGTCAAAAGATCAAATCTTGAGAACGACTAAGTTATAAACACTTTGATGTAGAAAAACCTTCACTCATGGCGCGGTCGACACTGATGTGGACAATTTTTGTAATTTTTTAGAAAAATCTTTTGAATCTTTTCTTCGGCAATAAGCTGTGGGAAACATGAAAAAAAGAAAAAAAAGGAAAGAAAAGACAAGGACAAAAAATGAAACAATTCAGAACATTTTAAAAAATTTGGAAAAATTGGCTGGAATAACTATATTGAAAAATTGTTAAAAGGTTTATGAGAAAATTGATCAAATTAAAAATTTTAGAATGGAATTGGACGCCCTACAATAAGTTTATGATTTTTTGGACAATTTTCGTCCCGCACTTGTCGTATGAAGAATTCATGATAATACAGATCCTTCCTCTCTTGCCTATAATGACTAGTTTTCATGCGCACGCTTGGTTATTTCTCTTCCATTGTATAAAATTATGACAGATTAATAATAAATTTACTAACTTTAAATGGATGGAGAAATAAAACACTTGGCATCGTTTTCTTTTCTTGCTTAGCACTATACGATTTCTTTTTTAGAAAGCAAATATTAAGTGATCATTTTGTGGTTCTTTCAATCACTAAAACCAAGCATAGGTTCAAAATTTAAACAAAAGAAAATGAGAGAACAATGAAGTTGGTTGTTGCACTGTAAAGACAATCAGGAAATTTCACAAAGTTTGGTTTTTAATTGAGAATGAGTAGTGAACTTACTTCTTTTTTTTTAAATCTTTTTATCCTTTATTTTGGCCAATTTTACGTTCCTCTCTTCAAAGCATATTGCATTAGATTATTAGAGTAATTTATGGATAAGGGCTAACTAGGAAGATTAAAGCGAGATAAAAGCTGATTCCGACTTTTTACGTAAAAGGTTGACACTCACGTTTTCCATACACAATTATATAAGTAGAAGTATGTAAAATAATGCTGCGTTTATTAGAAAGTCACAACAATTGTTTATTTACCGAGTGATCCCTATAGATATATGAGCTTTTGTTATAGTATTTGAGATGTGATATAATGCTTTCTACACAAGCATTATTCGAATAGACATGTTCACTTATTAATGGAATGAATCTACTTTTTTTTTCAATTATTTTTCATGCACCGTCTATACCCAAGGAAAACCCTAAAATTTTACCAAATGTCGAAATAATTCAATCATTTTATGTGTGGATTTCACTTGTTTTTTTTCACTTGTTAATCATCCCATTATTCAACAAAACGATCTGGGCTAGACTTTTTAAGACACCTAACATCTGTCGAATGCATGTCAAGTTGGGACACAGCATCTCAGCTACCTGCTACCGAGGCCGTACGTTAAATTAATGGAAACATTGACTATCCATGCATTCACACACACACACACACACACACACCCGCACACAAACGAAGGACTTGATTTTCCGGGATGTTTGGCATTCGACAGTGAATCTTGACATCCACATTCCAACCTGTATGCCATTCTCAAAGTCCTCAGCAAATATAGAAAGGATAGCATAACATATGACTCGAAAATAGCATACAATATAGTGCAATATTCCATGGTTTAAGACCTGTCTTTATGAAACGAGCGAGAAATTCATGAGAAAGCCCCCCCTTCTTCTGGGTACAAATTTAAAACGACCGACGAGGCGACGACCCTTGCATGCGACTCGGTCTCGGTCTTCAACTCATTAAAGCAAAAGCTAGAGAAAATTGGTCGGGGAGAGAAGAGAGAGAGAGAGAGAGAGAGAGAGAGAGAGAGAGAGAGAGAGAGAGAGAGAGAATTTGTGAAAATGACGCAAGTTGAAGGCGAGAAAAAGTCTGCAAAATATGCAAGCGAGGAGAGGGGGGGGGGTGCGGGAGTCAAACATCCGCACCTAAAGCCATGATTTGACCGTGATTACGGACTTGCGGGGGGTTTCCTCCAGCCCTCTTGTGACGAAGCCAAGCGATGGATTGATAATTTAAGAGTGATTAAGTCAAGATCAAGAATGATTTGGTGCGCGATCGCATGTGGCTGAAAACAATAAGATAATGGCAAATGCGTGGAAGAGAAGAGCGAGAGAGACCGAGGTTAGTGGAGGGAGAGGAAGTCTCTCGTTCTCTTCTGCATGGAAATCATGCACCAAAGACAAAAAGTGGACAGAGACGGAAAGAGAGATGGCATTTTATTATCGTATTTTATCGTGCATGGACTAAGTAGCATGAAATGTGGACTTTTCAAATCAATCTTAGGGTTTTCTTTTTTAAATAATACAAAGATGAACATTCTCTGAAAGCATGGCCTTCACACTCTAGTCCACGGAATATAAATATCATACGTATATGAATGATGATTGATATGGGGGTGGGTCCTGCCTCTTTTGACTCTTCTTTGCCCCCCGCCCGGACCTTTCTTTGATTGGAATTAGGTTAATTTGAACATTTGAAAAAGGTCGATCGTGTTCTGTTCCTTCGACCGAAACGGTGGATGATTCCTCGTTGCATTTGCAATTTGCCCGCACGTAATCAGCCATGCGAGGCCAGATCTTTTGGCCAAGTGTATGTGATTTTGTGAGTTGATGTGCGCGGTGTCGCGTTTTGCGCCTGACACGTGCGCAATAAATTCCGGCTACCAAATGCGTGCACATGGGGGACACGATCTTCTAGGAAAAGGAAGAGGGAGGGAGGGGGGGCCAAAATCAATGTTAGGTAACTTTTGAATCTCCTGCATTTCTGGGTTTTCCCAAAGTTTTGGTTAAACCCTAAAGGCCGCTTAAATTATTGTTGTGTTGTAGGAGAATTTAAAGGGTTTACGTTCGAGCAGGTGAAATGTTTGTGTTTGGTCATGGTGTCGTCACGGCAGATCATCAACTCGTTGCACGTGGAACCGTAAGCGTTCGTGGAATCGCTTCATTAGATGGGGTATTTCCTGATGAATTCGTTCCTAATAAGATTGATAATAAATTTAATGTTTTACGAATGCCCATCCGCTTAAAATATTTAAAAATCAAACTGCACCTCCATTTAAACAAACGGCGGTATTCAAGTAGTCAGACAAATGGTGCTAGAGCAATGGAACATCATGTCGTGAAGACACATGGTGAACGCATTCCATGCTTACAAAAGATCAAGAGCTCTAAAGAGCCCACTGGATTTCCACGTGCTGCAAAAAGGAAAAATACATGGACCACCAATTGGCATCGGTAAGTCAGAATGTGCATGTTGACAAGTGCATCAAAGACCAAACACGGAGGCGGACCGAGATGCTGAGATAAATAACGGGAGGGCTAAAGGCCCGTCTGGTCGTATGTAGAACCACTCCGAATTGCGAAGCGTTTGAATATGCGGCTCGCAAATAGTGAAAGAGAGCTTTGAAGTTCGTTCGATTCACGAATGGAGACTGGGTCTAAGTGTTAATGATTATTGAGTTACATTTCGGTACTTGGTTGGTTCATGTGGATTTGGGCCTAGTTCCAATCCGGCCTCAGAATGAGCCAATTTGGACATACGTCCACTTTGGGTTACTCTGTTGGTTAGTGTAGTTTCACCTTTCAAAGGCCCAATTGCTTCTGCTCTCCAATATCTCGGTCTCTCAATAATAATAGGCAATGTGGAGCCACTGGCCCTGGGGCTTGACTGACATGAAGCACCAAACTTGTTCCAGCCCTGTGCAAGTTCCTCATTGATTCTTAATATATATTTACATTCTGTGCTTTTGAATATGCTCGAAATCATGTTAAAATCAAGACCTTTTGAAAGCTGTTCTTATGACTCTGGTTGCTACTTCGTAAAGCATTGTAACCTGTATGTTTGGTAATGCATATTTTAACGCCACGACGCTATAAAAGTCAAGTGAAACAACTTTCTAATTACGAGATGTTTGCCAAAAGTACTTGTACAAGTGGCAACGGAGATCCGTCTTGCAGCTGATAAATTCGACTGTGTTTTATCAAAACCTAAGGGAAAAAAAAGAAGAGAAAAAAGATCGAGGACATCTTATACGGTAAAGAAGTCGATGTGTACTCCTAATGGGAGATACGCTAAAGCATAAAATTTGGGTGAGAAGAATTGATCGGGCTCAATTATAAGAAAGCCATCTTGATCACAAACGGGCAAATAGGAGATGACAAAGCGTGGTTTAGCCGAAACCTTGACATGCCTCCTAAACCACCAACTTCACCACCAGTCCACTGCCACTCCCTCCACCACCGCGGAACCGCCAGTCCTCCACAAGCTACTGCTACTACCAGCACCAGTTTACTCCACTACCGGCTGTCTTGCCAGCTCCACTTCAATCACCTCACCTCCACCTCCAACTCCAGTAAAGCGCGCTTATAAATCACGGTCGCAGACACCACCGACACCTCCAATATCCATCCCCTACCACCACCACCTCTAACAATGTTGTACCTCCAGCTCTTCTTCATGGCCACCTCCGATTGCACCATGAAAACCTCCACAAGACCATCTCCATCTGGCCACCACCATTCCGTTCTGCCACTACATTCACCTCCTAACCCAGCAACCATCATGCTCTATTGTCACTTCTAATTCCACCTTCACCTCCACAAAAGCCTTATCTCATTACGTCCACTACCACCACCATGGCTGCCACCGACTTTTAAGGTCTGAGCGTTACCACCATAGCTTTTCCAAGTACTACATTCACCATCACAACTATTACCGCCAGCAGCTTCAACATTTCACACAGCCAGCAATATCACTGCTTTCTCATCGCAGAGTAGAAGTAACTACGGGTAAGTGAAAAAATTGCACCCCCGGGCTAACATATGCACACCCAAATTAAAAGCAGCAAATTTCCATTCTGTTCTATCGAATCAGAGTGTCAAAGAACAAGTGGGTAGCTCAGCGCTTAAAGGAATGTTAAGATTGACATACTTGAGATGACATCATCCAGCTAACCGAAAGATATAAACTAAAATGAAGAGATTGTGGTTTAATATTTCATTACTTCTGGAATTATTCAGACCATATTATGCAATGAATTTCTCATCAATTTTTTTTTTTCTTGAAGTATGACAATCATCCTGCCTAGTCCATCAAATTCTTGGAAACAATAATGCTGCTTATTCCATCAACTTCTCAAAATCTTTGAAATATGCGCAATGATAGAGCAACATTTTTTATTGACGATATACCAACATCTCACCTTACTCAATAGTATAACCATTAGCGATCGGGACATTACACTATAGGAGCACTAGCATGACCTGGTATGACTGACTTGGTCAAACCAAGTCCTCTTTGGTTAAAGACAGGAGAAAACAAGCCTCACTGAAGCTAAGCCGTGGGAGGAAAGAATTCATTCTCACTTCCTTTAATTAAGCACCACAAAACTAATCTAATGTGAAATACCATTGTCAACTAAGCGAAGAGACATGACAACCAAGTGTTCGAAAATATTATTTTCATGGAGGTCCAGAAAGACAAAATATTGACCCAAAGAAAAGACTCCAACCAGTTTACAATGTACAATCACAATTGATTTTCTGTTTATTCCGTAACTTGAGAAAAAAGTAGCAAAAGTTAGAGAGGATGAAGGTACCAATATTCCTTGAAATTATGCTCAAGCATACAAGTCTCAACGAACAATGAGTAGATAAACGAAGTAAATTTTTCACCAAAAGCATCCATGCTCGAGCTCCCTGCAAATAGACAACTAGCATCAGAAACAGAATCTATAGCTTTGCAGCTAATGTATTTCACATCCTTTCAGCTTAAGAATAAACTCTATGGAAGAGATGCTCTACAATTGTTGAGAGAAACACCATGTAAAAGCATCCACGATGAAGAGTACTAATTGGAACTCTAAGGTGCACTGCAAGATCCAAACAAGGCGTTCAAGGATTTAGAAACTACTATTTTACATAACTTGTTTTGACTTTCTAACACTTCATACAAATGACTGAATACCTGATTATTTATAGGGCGAGCGAGATGCATGGAATATGTAACCACAAAAAAAAAAAAAAAAAAGATAGCATGGGCATGCTTCATAGCATGGGCATGCTTCAATTTGTAAACCCATTCGCACACCAAGGTTGCCATGTTGTTGTTAGATAAAATGCATTCATTGCTGTCTCTACATTCCAAACACCCTCTCATACTTGATATCTTTTCCTGTAGCATTTTCCTTCTCCTGCATTAATGGTAACTTCCCAAAGCATTCATTTAGATGCATATATCTTCACTAGAACATTAAGAATATTTCCTAGGTGTGTGCATCAAATAGCTTTGGGAGCACAATGAAGTAAATAGTAAAGATCTCTACTGAAATAAGAGTTTTTCTCACATGAGATTGTCAAATGCTATTGTCAAGATGGAATATCCAATTGTCAAGTAAACTAACTCACAATATTTAGCCCATCTTGTTGACCCCTACACTATTTTAGTGTATTCTCTAAATATCCCGATTCTTTTCTTTTATGAGTGAAATCACATAATCCTACAACTAGTATGCATGGGTTAACAGCAAGAGATATCGGGACTAAATTCCACATGAAAAACAAATATTCACTGCATAAAACTAGATGAACTTCAGTTTTGTCACCAACAATCGCCACAGATAACTCATACTACATCAGGTGAAGAGTGCTGTGAAGTCAACGAATCAGAGTATTGTATGAAAAGCAACTGAATTGCAACAAATCACAAGGCAAGGTGAATCTTAGGCTATATTAGTATAAGCAAAGGGGTTTTATCAAAGCCATACAAAGCAAAGAAAATCTTCCTTCGCAAACTACAATATAGCTGAAACTTGCTTTAAAGAGCTGTCTATCTGCAGGATCATGTTTTCTGTGGAGGGGTAGAAAATGCTAATGCAAAAATGCTCGATCCTTATCCATGAATATGCAACCTAAGTATGAAAGATATTTGTGAAAGTGCTTTTTAATCACATGTCAGTAGAGATCTATCTGCAGATGAACAAACTTTCGATTGCATTAAATATAAGAAACCATAGTGATGGATAAAGAATTTGCTATAGAAAGAGAAATAGAACCTATTGCATGTCCAAATGGATGTTCCATCAAAAGAGAAATGGAAATAGAAAAACTTAAAAAAGAATGACAATGAAAAAAACCAACTAGGATGGGAGACAAAAACCATCAATCTACAAAAGCTTCCATTCAGAAAAAGTTGTAAAGGGCACGAGGTTTAACTTCAATAAGTGCAGTCTGCACTAAGTCTACAGGAAATTTGCTTCCATTTTTCTCCAGTCAGGTGTCCAAGATATAATACATTCATGTAGCAATGGATAATTCTTGTTGCTATACCTATCTGAATGCAAGTACCACAGTTTTGGCAAATCCAGAACAGGAGATCACTTACGATAACATAAGCTATGAAGAAAGCTAGGCCTAGCCAAGCCAATACAAAATGAAACATCATATGATCTAGTGGTAAGACCGTAAGATATCTTTCCAAGGCTGTTTGTATAGCAACAAGCACAGACTTCGTTGCAGCATTAATCCCACTAAGGGCAATTGGTTGTGTTTGTGTATGATGAAATTTTGAAGATGAACTCCTGATAATGTTAATATGCAGTTTACGAGTAATTGCCAATAAGAAGCATGAGATGGGTCTGGATGAATGGGGAAACAGCAAAGGAAGAAAAACAATCAGCATCAGCAAATACACAAAACCCGGGCTGCCCAATCAACGAGGGCGGAAAAGAACACCTTAAAGTTTCCAGGGTTTCATTCTAAAATACAAACTAAAGAAGAACTCAGCAAAAGAGAAGCCTCCTCCCTTTTACAAATGTTGGTTGAGATTGAACACAATCGTAGAAGCTCTTGGGGTTTGGACGGCAAACACTGCCAAGAGGTGATCCACTAAACAAGATAGCAGCTTAAATAGACAATGGATGGACATTTTTATTCCGATAGTTCATCAATTCGACCTTCAACCTTATCTTACACAATAAGCCATTCCCCGTTCTCCAACAAGTTCAAATTTTGACAACCAGCAACGGATGTACACTAGCCCATCATCACAAATAGCCACTAATCTACAATCCAACAAGCCCGCCCACCGCGAAATCTCTGAATTTCGACAAACGAACCCTAGAAAAGAACTCCCCACCCTCTAAATCCCAACAAGCACAATCAGACCCCAAATTGCTCCTGCTTACCACCCCACAATCAACAATCCATCAACCAAACATCGATGACGGAAACAAACAATTCACAAATGGAGATCCCTCCGCAACAACCCAAAAAAATCGAAACCCAAATCTCCTGGCGCGGAGAAGAAGTCACAGCAACCAGAATCTACCCAAAAGAAGGGGAAAAAACTGACCTTTGAGCAGCAGAAGAAAGAAAGGAGGTAGGAGGAGAATAAGGAGCTAAGCGTTGGCGGGTTTGGGGATGAGAGGGATGGCCGGCTGCTTGAGGCCCTGCTTGAGCTTGGCCTCCTCCTCGCGGATCTTCTGCATCTTGAGCATCCGCTCCATGACGAGCTCGTACTCGCACTTCTCGTACGTGTGGCGCTCCCCCTCGCACTTCCACGGCAGGTAGTACTCCGCCTGCCGGCACTTGTTGAGCGGGATCAGCAGGTGGGCGCACTGGTCCCGGTACGCCAGCGGGACCCTCGCCGCCGCCATCTCCTCCTGCGTCGCTATCATCTTCTTCGACGATCCTTCCACCTCCATCCCTCCCTCCCTCCCTCCCTCTCACAGCCTTCGGCTTCTGCTGTGTGTGTCGCTCTGAGAAATGCAGCCGATGCCACAACCTCCTTCTTTTGACCGGTCGGGTTCGATGAGGAAGGGATGCGAGTTGGGTGACCCCGCGTTTAAGTGACAGTGACACAAATAATCTTTAAATTTTGATTTAACCGTGTAATTTAATTTTTAAAATTTTAATTTATTTAATATAATCTCTAAATTTTAACTTAATATTTAATGTGGTCTCTTAATTTTTAATTTGTTCAATGTGATCCCTAAACTTTTTTGATACATATTCAATTTGATCGCTAAATTATATGAAAATGTACAATACTATCCCTAAACTTGAATTAATGGAAGGACTATATTGAACATTTTTATAAAGTTCAAAAACTATATTGAACATGTACGAAAAGTTCATGGATCGTATTGAACAAATTAAAAGTTCAGGGACCACACTGAACATTGAGTTAAAGTTCAGGGACTATATTGAACAAATTAAAAGTTCAAGAATCAAATTACACATTAAGTCAAAGTTCAAGGATTGTTTGCGTCATTTTCTCCCGTTTAATGGGCGAATTTGCACATATACAATCTTCTCATTTTGACTAAATTAGTACTTCATTATATGCACATATGTATGTATGAATTTTCACGAGAGTAATAATTTTTAGAAGATTATAACAACATACACCTTTCGAACCAATAAAATTTTCAGTTACAATTTACGCGGAGTTTTATTTAAAATGGATTTGAATCACGCCATGTAGCTACATCCCTTTGTTCTAAAGGAAATATGAAAAATTAAAGTTGCAATACCTTTTCTTATTATGTTATAATTTCGTGAGTGTAAAGTAACATGAAAGCATAAAGTAAGAATCTAAATCTCCTCTCTTCTTAACTCTCCCCGTTTCGCCGGAATCTTCAGTTTTTGTGCCGTTGGTTTAGATTCGAAAAAACAAGCAAGCTAGAGAAGAGTGGTAATTTACAAAGAGGTGGAGGTAATTTCTTCGAAATTTAAATTAACATGCCCTTAAATTTGTCGTGTGTTCTTGTTGATGAGTAATTATCATTGTAAATATAAAAAGAATCGTCTCATTAGAGTTGTATGTTCAATAATATACTTCTGGGTCAATAAACATTATGTAGTTATGGTCCAGAAGGAAATCCTTCTTTGTTCTTGTAATGCAAAATGAGGAAGCACATTCACATTAGAACTGCATGCCTTGGCTTTATATACACCACCATGCAGGCAAACACTTGAAAAGTACAAATTTTTGCCAAGACCCAATCCTTCTGTACGAAATCCAAGAAACAATCTGATCAAACCCTCAAGAGGTCTTCTTCCATTTATACTTCATGGCACAGACGACGTAGACGAGCAAGTTCAAGAAGCTGAGCCCGGCTAGAAGCCAGAAGAAGTAGTCGAGGTGGCCCTCGTTCAGGTTATCGGGTATCCATCCGGCCTGCCCACCTTCGGTTGTGACGTATGTCACGATCGTCAAGATCAAGGAGCTCAGGTAATTCCCCAGGGAAGTAGTCAAGAGTGACAGTGCGCTGCATAAGCTCCGCATGGCGTCTGGAGATTGGTCGTAGAAAAACTCGTACTGCCCGATGAAAGTGAATATCTCCGCAGCGCCCAGCAAGAAGTACTGCGGTGCTTGCCAAAGGATGCTCATTGGCACGGCGACGTCTTCGTCAACCAAGCCGAGTTCTCTAGCAATTTGGAGACGCTTAATCTCCACTATAGCAGCAGCCGGCATGCAGAGAACTGATATAAAGAGGCCAATGCCCATCCGCTGCAACTCAGAAAAGCCTCTTTCCTTGCCTGTGAATTTCCTCGCTATTGGAACGATGACCCGATCGTAGATGGGCACCCAGAAAATCACGCTTATGACATCGAAAGTTGATAGAGATGCTGCAGGAATAGTGAAAGAGCCAACAGTAGTGTCCATCATCTCCCCTTGTTCCACAAACAGGGTAGACATCTGCGCGTATACAGCAGAAAATACAATTCCTGTGGCCCAGATTGGAAACATACGGATCAAAATCTTCAGCTCTTCCACTTGAGTAACTGTACATAGCCTCCAGGCATTTGAAAAGTCCCCGCTTTTGGTCTCGGCATCAGTGACTACGGCAGCTTTATCGAGGCATCTGTTATTATAGTAGAGATCGTTAGCCCTTTGTCCACCTTTCCGGTACATAATTTATCATCTTCTCTGGCATGATAAGCAGAAAAATATACGGGAAACCACGAAACTTGGTCTTGCACGTAGGTTTAAAAATGAGTATGCATGTAAATTTGGAATAGTACACTGAAAACATGAATAGACGTACAAAATTTGTACACGGAAGTGTGAAGGTATGATCGAGTATTGTTCTTATGACATTTCGGGGGTGTGAATAGAAATCTTCCAGAAATATTTCATAACTTCTTCAAAGTAGTTGCACAGCAAGATGTTGACATTGCACACATATAGTTAAGATGAAGTGTTTCCATACAAATGGTTATATTTCCATGTCCGTAATCACATCTTTTCTCTTGTACTAGGCATCCACTAAAGAGTCAAATGTATGTATATATGTTATATATATAAAAGCAGAAACACTAACTTACCAAATACTAGTAGGAACATTCATACAATAAGAAAGAAGAAGAAAAAGACAACTTACTTCAACTCATTGCTGTGTTCTAATTTGCGGCTTCCTTCTATAGCAGAGTTCTTTTCTTGTGTTTCATACAGGAGACTACTGTCCTCGGGGACCTCCACATTCCACTTATGGAAGGATGCGACCAAAACCTGACACATCCTTGTAATAGGGCTCCCCCCAGGTTTCTGGAATCGATAGAGAGGTGTGCCTGAGAAGAAACTGGCAATAGCAACTGCCATAAATAGTGCAGGAATACCGAATCCTAAGCCCCAACCCATATTGTCTTGAATCCACACTATGAGAGTGCTCGATACAAGAGCGCCTATGTTAATGGAAAAATAAAACCAGTTGAAGAAAGACCCTTTCTTCACTCGCTCTCTAGGATCAGTGTCATCAAACTGGTCGGCGCCAAAAGAGGAAACACATGGTTTGATCCCCCCAGTACCTAGGGCAATCAGATAGAGCCCTAAGAAAAATACTGAATATTGGGCTGCCGTTGCTGAAGGGCAAACAGAGTCCACACATTCTGCAGGCTTAAATCCAGGAACTGTCGCGGAGAGAGTCAACGTACACATACCCTATAAAAAACGAAAAACCAGCATCATCAACCATAACTCTCTTGCATCAGCTAAAGGCTATGAAGAAAAGTTTATGCACAAAAGATGAACACGGGATGAGAGATGGCAGATTAATTCAGCCTCACTTATTTGCTATAATCACCAGCAGCATTGGCACATTTTATCTTGAACAAGAAAGCATTGTCCCAATTGATCATATAAAAAGATGTACGAAACTGACAATTAGCAGCTACCTATTGTCACAGAGCTCATAATTATCTGAATCATAAGAGGAAACCAGTTTATTTCCTAGAGGTCGAAAGCTCCATTGAGTTTTCTGCTTGATTTCTGCCCTCAAGGCATCCAGAAGGAATAATTATAAGTATTATCGACTCCATAATTAACTCCATCTACACAACTATATCAAGGGCATACTCACATGATTTTAAGCCCACGAACAATTCAGCATCACCCTTTTAAACACGAATTAATGCCCTGAGGTAATGAACTTTCCATTAACCCCAATGGAATCAGGAGCTTTTAGAAGATGACATCTAGTAAAATATCATACACTCAACATAACAACCTAAGAAAAACCTAACGATCTCAATTTGGAAGCTGACATGATGGAACCATAGTGGAGAAACAGCTTTTCTTTTTCAGTGCGCGTGCACGAGAGCGCTCAATGAACTTCAAGCAGTTGTATGCATTAGCAAAGATGTCCATAAGTTCATAATTTTTTACAGCGAAACATCACCTCATCAACGTAAAACATCAAACGAAAGCAATAGGAAGTCACACATAGCCAAAAAGTGGTGAGTCACAGAGAAATGCTAAGACCCGACTTGACACTTTCCTAATAAAGGTTTAAACATCAACTTCAAAAATGAGGAAAGTGTAGTAGCTAATGCGTTAATCCAAAAAATGAATTGTCAAATAAGTTTGATCAAATATGTTCACTAAAGAAAACATGAGAGGAAACTCAGCAGAGCCGTTACTAGAATGATTCAGAAGAAAAACAATGCTGCAAGCTGCGGTAAATTTCAGCAATTCAAGTATAAGCACTCAAGAAAGAGCTTAAGCAAACTAATGCTCCTTATGCTAGAATTCACTAGGCATCTTATAGGGTCTGAAAGCTCTGTCTTTCTTCCAAAGCATTTGGATATTGCCTATAATAATATGACGATATTCCAAGTTATTGTTATAGCAAGCACTCAGTTTGGATTCCTGGATAAATCAGCCTCAACATCAGAACGTTTATTTATCTTGACTCACCTTCTTGTCCGAACCAGGAGAGAAAAAGAAAACACCAAAGACAATGTCAAACCGAAGATTTCCACTCTAAATGGATCATCTCACATCACTATGCTTTATTTAGCATCAAATCTTCAATAAGATCCAAATACACAGATATTTCCTTAGACTTTCTAAGCATATCCATTCACACATCTTCCACTCCTTTAAACCTACATCTCATCCTCGAGGCGTCTATTCTCACTGAAAAACCAAACACCATTCTAAGCAAAGACGAGTTCTATTTATGACGCAGGTAATTAAATAACAAATGATAGAGAGTGGATAGCCATATAATCCAGTTACTAGAGGTTTATATTCATGTAAAGACTAGAAATAATCTCATTTAAGGGCCAACCATTTACAAGGAACAGCATTCTGCGGATTCGTGAAAGGAGGTTTTGGTTTTAAAACGTGCTCACAATGAAGTATATTGTGGAAAATGCAGCTATTGTCCAATATCTCCCCCAGTAAGCATCGGCTAAAATAGCTCCAATTAGAGGTGTGAGATAGCAAGTTCCTTGCCAAGTGGTAACATTTGTCGCGGCCGATACATTTCCCTCGTGTAGTTTGTTGGTGAGGTAAGTAACAAGATTGGTGGCGATTCCGTAGTAGGCCAAACGTTCACAACACTCAGTGCCTGCAATTCATTCAACAAATGAATGGGAATTCCACAGAAATTGAAAAAATCCCTGAAGTGGCTGAACAAGAAAAAAACCATGACCTAGGATGAAGGGGCACGCTCTCCAATTTCCGGTGTTGCTTTTCAAGACAGGCTTTCCTTTGATGTCTACAGAACCATCTCCAGTGTACAGTCCATAACTCTCATCCTGGGGTATTACAAAAGATATCCAGAGATGAGAGGAGAGAAAAAAGAATGAAGGAGTGTCCGAATTCAAGTTGCTGACTTTTCTTTTAATGTCGGTAGTCGGTGCTTTGGTTCATGCCACACAATGTCTTTGGCTTCAGCATTGGTATTGTTCAAAGAAATCATGTTAAGAGGGTCCTAAACTATCATACCTATGAGCCCATTCCAAGTGCAGTGCACCAGCACATATAAATAAGTCATCATTTTGTTTAAAAACAAAAGAAATTTAAGCTTACATCAATTTTATTTCTAGATCCAACCATGTACTTTTTTATGCACTTGTAACCGGTACCAAAAAACTCAAAATCAGAAGGATTGTCTTTTTATTTCAACGTAGAGAGTCCTTGAGGCAGCATGTTTTTATTTCTTCCCTCAGGTGCTGCTGGATTATACGAAATGACAGATATGGCAGATTGCAGTAGCAAGCTTCTTCCCCACATGGATGCATATAGGTAATAAAGACATTTTTCCTATTAATCTCTGCTAGCAAGAAAGCCAGGTTATTCTGTCTCACTCCTTATAACCCAAGATTAATCTTCACAATGTCAGACACATTAACTGATGCTCCTCCCTCTACTTCTTTATCACATTGCCATGAAGTCCCTCTTGTTTCATTAAGGATTATACTAAGTATATACTCTAGTTTGTGATTTATGACTTGTGTTTGTGCTTCCCTTGATCCATAGACGTAGACAAAGCCTCTGTTGTCAAGAAACTGAAAATGGCAATTCAAGAAGCCATGGTGCATGAAAGTTGATACGGTGTCTCGTGTGGGTGAGGTTAAGCCCGTTTCAAAATTGACACCTATTCGGTGCACCTGCTTGCCACTAGCCATTGGTGTTGCTAAGGCCACAATCAATTTCAACTGGCAATCTCTATTCACAAACAGAATACTTTAGGGTGATTTCAAAATCCCGCTGACACCCATATGTGTCTTAAGGACAATTGGGGACAAATGCCACAGTTCGATTCAGATGATACTACTGCACTTATTAACAAAACCTGTTAAGTGTGGAGAGGGGTTGAGTCCCTTGAAGCTAGGGGAACCGTTATTATCTTCAGAATCTTTGAAATGGCAAACGGCAGCTGGAGTACAAAGTTGGTGACTAAATGGACTGGCATCATTTTGCAATCCTTATGATCAGGTATGTTCTTTTGGTCACATGATATCTTGACTAAGCCATTAAGCCACAACACCTCTACGAAGCAAACTCGAAATTAAATGCCAGTCAAGAAATTACTGGTTCAACCAGCAGCCAGCCACTGAAGCATGATTAAAATTAGTGCGCACTTTTTTCCTCGCCCTTTCGGAACGGATTGAATAAGAAGTTCACCCAGAGCATAATCTTCAAGAAGACGTGTCAGAGACAGATAACACCAGCAAGAATGACCACAGTCGAGTAACTCCTACAACTAGCTAATCCATTCAGTAGACAAGCAAGAAAAAGTCCTCAAACACAGGTCAATCCCAACTCGTCATCAGTAGGCTCTCAAGTTTCAACCTTCAGAGTACTTTCAGAATCAAAACTCACACCAAGAAAGCATGCATCAAGGCCACGACTCTTCTTGTGCACACCCAAAAAAGGAAAAGAACATAATCAAACCCAGAGGCTTGACAAAATAGAACACAAGATCCAAAGGGGGGCAGTCGGAAGAGAAACCTGCGAGAGACCATCTTCCAAGAGCCGCCTCTCCTCCTCCACAGAACCCATTTTTGCTCTGGGTCTCTGACACGGATTCCGAATCTTTCGGTTACGAATTGGAGAAAGATTCAAAGGGGAAGGAGATGCTGGGACCGAACAAGAAATAAAGGTAAAATGAACGGGGGAATAAAGGAAAACTCTGATGCGCCTACGTGCGATCCGACGGTAGACAAAGTGCCGTGTCGGGGTTTCGCGCTTCACTCTTTGGCCGTCCGTTTGACGAATTGTCCGAGATTCCAAGGTCGCTGGCAGCATATAGGCCCGAGTAACATCTCCAGCAGAAGAACTCCCCACGAAAGGGGACACTCGTTGCGGTCTTTTCTAAGGTGCCTCGAAGCCTTATTTGTGTTGCGTCCACCTAATATCTTCAACGTGGATAGAATATTTTTTTAGGGTTAATACCATTAATAACCTGATACACTCGTACCATATTTACTTAAACTGATTCTTATATCATAAAAGTAAAAACTCCTAAACGGGTGCATTTTTTTTTTTAGGTAACCCAGGGAACTCCCGTACGGCCGACAGCCAGGAGGTAAACCCTAGAAGCGATACGTGCTAGTCACCACACACATGCCACCGATTAAGTCACCCTACGACGCCCGTGATTCGAACACTCAACCTTTTGCAAAAGGAAGAGTGCCCGCGCCAGCAGCGCCACCCATGCGGGTGGTCCTAAATGGGTACATTTATGCTACTTTTATCCAAAACTGGTATACCGGTGCCACATTTACTCAAAACTAATTTTTGTATTATAAAAAACCTCAAACTAATATATTGGTGTCACATTTACCCCCAAACTGATATACTCATGTCACATTTAACCCAACAAAATCCTAGATATATTGCAATATGGGGTAAATGTGACATGGTTTTGGGTTTTTTTATAATACAAAAATTAGTTTACGATAATTATGGCACAAATGTATTGGTTTGGGGTAAATATGATATAGATGTATCAAATTGGAGTTTTTGGTGGCATTAGCCTTTTTTTTTTATATTTTTTATCTCATTGATTCTCTTTGCAAATAATCACTTATTAAAAGAAATATATAGGCTTTTGCTTGTAAAGAATGCACACATATCAAAGGTCGAGTTGAGGACGGAAGGAGTTCCACATTGAAGAGCCGAAATGGTTGAGTCTACGATCTTAGCGATTAGTTTCCCTTTTGTCTTTCTCGTAAAATTCTCTAATAACGCTCATTCATCTATTGGGATTCTCCTTCCGATAAACTCGCTTTGGCCTCAGTCTTTCTCCTTGTAAATAATTACATTTTGTTAATGAGTACTCTAGAGGCATTCGGTAGACTCACTTTGACCCCATTCTTTTTTTTTTTTGGTCAAAACAAGTATCATTTCATTTATTCATTCAAAGCGGTACTAATCAAATGTTGACGAAAAGAGTCGAGGCATAATAAATCCCAAAGGTGTTGGGGTGACCTAGCCAATTACGTGAGAGCATCCCTTTCCGGAGGGCCTTGACGGTCCAATCTAAAACTTGATTGGCTTCGTGTGAGTAGTGATCTAGGGAAACGCTTTTTAATTGAGCAAATAAGTCTTTGCAATTCTCAAAGAAATTCCTTAGGGCCCATGGGCTTTGGCTCGATTCATTATCTGTAAGAACTTCTGCGTGCAGCCTCGTTCACTCTCTTTGTAAATAATCACATATAAAAAAAGGGGGAAGAACAGTAATGGTGCCAAAACTTGTGTACGGAGGCCACTTTGGTGCCAAAACTTTCATTTGGATCACTTAAGTGCCAAAAGTTTACGCCGGCGATCACTTAAGTGCCAAATCGGAGAAAAAACGATCACTTAAGTGCCAACGGCGAGAAATTCCGACCAAATTTAATACGTGGCTTTTATATTTAAAATTTAATGACACGTGGCATTTCCATGTGTATAATTCATTTTTTAAATATTTTTTCTGATTTTTTTCTGATTTTTCTGATTTTTCTTTTTTCTTTTTTCTTTTCTTTTTTTTTCTTTTTTATTATTTCCGTTGGCCGGACGCCGGTGGCCGGACGCCGGACGCTGGACGCCGGTGGCCGGACGCCGGTGGCCGGGTGGCCGGACGCCGGTGGCCGGACGACGGTGGCCGGTGGCCGGACGTCGGACGCCGGTGGCTGGACACCGGTGGCCGGACGTCGGTGGCCGATGGCCGGACGTCGGTGGCCGATGGCCGGACGCCGGCCACCGGAAATAAGAAGAAAAAAAAGAAAAAAAAAAGAAAGGAAAAAAAAAAGAAAAGGAAAAAAAAAGAAAAGAAAGGAAAAAAGAAAAAAAAGGAAAAAAAAAGAAAAGAAATGCCACGTGTGCCTCCGGCGAGCCACATCAGCTTGAAAAATTAATAAAAAAACGCCACGTCGGATTTCCGGCGAAGTGGCACTTAAGTGATCGTTTTTCATAACTTTTGGCACTTAAGTGATCCAAATGAAAGTTTTGGCATCAAAGTGGCCTCCGTACACAAGTTTTGGCACCATTGCTGTTCTTCTCCCTATAAAAAAAAGGATTTTGCTGATGAATTCACCACAGGCACTACTTAATAAAATCAATTAAGCAAACTTTATTGTTTTTATGCATTGATTGCTTTCGCGCTATGTGTGATCAATCTCTTGTAAAGTGAAATATTCAAATAAAATATATTTGATGAGTGTGTTAGAGATACTTACAACAAATAATTGAAGAACTTATCCCATAAAAATTCTTCAGCTTGACCCAATTGGACACTTTTACCTAGAGGCGTGCAAAACAGACCATGCAAACTGGGAATTGCCCAAATCGAACAAGTCCGGTTGGTTTGGTCCAGTTTCCGGGAGCATCGGTCCAGTTCCTGATTTCTAAAAATGGAACCGGTGTTTGGGTGGTTCGGTTCCTAGTCCAAAGGGAACCAGACCGGATCGGAATGATTGGAACGGACTGACTACATATACCTTTTTTTTTATTTTTTTAAAAAATTAGTAAAATGTGAACTAAATCCTAAGTGAAGTATGTTTTTTTATTCGTCTTTTCAATTTGTGGGTCGTTGCATACATTTCACTTAATTCAACATGAAAAGATAGTATCAAGTAGTTGGAAAAAAAAAAGCGACCGGTTCCATTGGACCGATGGTTCCCGGTTCTAGGACCAATCTGTCCGGTCCCTGGTTCTAGGACTAATCGGTTCGGTCTTCAATTTCGAATTTTGGGAATTGATCCTCTCGGTTCGATTCCCAATTCCACCTTGGAATCGGATCGGATCGGGAAGCGATCATCCCTACCTTTACCCTAAAATTTCTCGTCTCACCAAAACTCCTGAACTAGTACACTCAACAAAAATTTGCCCATATTTTCGAATATGTAAGCTCTTTTAGATAAATGTTACTAGATAATAGGAAATTATGGATAATGCCATAGATAAGATTAGTAAGTTATTTGCATTAAAAATAGGATTAGGAAATTATCTTTTTAAATTCAATAATTGTTTGTAACCATCAATTGTAGGCTTTAGATAGTCACGTCGTACTCCTTGTAAATCCCGACGATCATGACAAAAACTCATTATCTTTTATTAATGTAATCTTTTGATTATTTTTTTAAATTCTTGTCTATCTTTTGTGTAATTTTAAAATATTTCATTGTCAATTAAATTCTAGCAAAGCATCTTTTTATCGTTGCACTTCATCATCGATTAAATTCTGTTGGAGCATGCTCGCTCCTTGTTATCCATTGAAACCCCTATTCGAAATCGCCACAAAAATCATGAGAACAACTTTCAGTGAATGATATTTTGTTATCGATCAAATTTCAGTGAAATAGAAGGAAAACTGTTTTCAAAAATTACTTTCCAACTTTTCAATCCACGGAAAACGTTTCGTATGGACTGAAAACAATAAATTTAGATTGAGGGGAAAACGACTTCCCTTTTTGCTAATAAGGAAATCACTTTCCATAAATCATCAAGCAAATAAAAAGTCTCTCGCTATTTTCACCCCTTATTAGCTCCTAGTGCTCCGCTTTCATTATTTACATGTCCCCTTAGTAGGTCAATATTATTTCTTGCATTTTTTTTCTTCTTTTTCTTTACTAAACTACCTATGCTCCTCTCAAACAATATTTATTAAGGTTAAATGTGGGGCTCGCTCTTGATTTAAGATTATTGCTTGCCTTCTTTTCTTCTTTTTGCTTTTTTGCTTTTCTTTCTCCATTTTGAAAAAAATTGGTGTACCTCTTTTATTTTCGTTTTTTTTTTGGTTGAAAAGAATTATATTCATCGCTTAAAAAGATATATGAGAATTGCATAGACTTCCACAATACTACAAAACAAATCGAAGCAAAACCAAGTCTGACTACTACAAAACAAAGTCAAATCCAGAATACAAGAAGGATCAATAGAGCACCGGCAAAATTAAGTACACACTCATTCCATAATGATAAGTTTGTCAAGAAAAATAATTGGTGGCCGATTACTAGATCTTGTATCAATGTCAGTGATGAGTACATGTTGAAAATTCCTTCTCTAATAATTATGGCGTGGCGTTGCTAGTTGGTGGTGTGTGCTTAAGTTTGGCTTCCTCTACATTGAAACAAATAAGTTGATCAAATATAACATGAGAGGAAACTCAGCATAGTTGTTACTAGAATCATTGAGAGAGAAATAGGAAAAACAATGATGCAAGTTGCAGCGCAATCCCGCAATTCAAGTACAAGCACTCAAGCAAGAGCTTAAGCGAACCAGTGCTCCCTAAGTTAGAATTCCTTAGGCATGTTATGGGGTCTGAATTCGCAAGCTTTGTCTTTCTTCCGGTGCTTATGAATATTGCCTATGATAATATGACGATATTCCTAGTTATAAATCATGGCAATCACTCAGTTTGGATTCTGGGATTCATTAGCCTCAACATCATACTGCTTTATATACCTCGACTCAACTTCTTTGTCAAAAGAAAGGATAAAAAAGAAGACGACATAATAGCATCTTCACGCTAAATGTATCAGCAACATGGGGAGAAGAACAGCAGAAGTGCCAAAACTTGTGTACGGCGCTCACTTTAGTGCCAAAAGTTTCTTTTGGATCACTTTAGTGCCAAAATTTTTGAAAAACGATCACTTAAGTGCCAACTCCGGTCAGTTTGGCCGGAAATCCGACGTGGCATTTTTTTATTAATTTTTGAAGCCGATGTGGCTCGCCGGAGATACAGTCAGCACGTACCGTCAGCATTTTTTATTTTAAATAATTTTTTTTCTTTTTTTATTTTCTTTCTTTTTTCCTTCTTTTCTTTTTTTCTTTTCAAAAAAGAAAAAAAGAAAAGAAGGAAAAAACAGAAAAAAATAATAAAAAACAATTAAAAATTCGAAATTTACACGTGGAAATGCCATGTAGATTAAAATTTTAATTAAAAAAGCCACGTATTAATTTGGCCGGAATTTCTCGCCGTTGGCACTTAAGTGATCGTTTTTCTCCGATTTTGGCACTTAAGTGATCCGAAACAAACTTTTGGCACTAAAGTGAGCGCCGTACACAAGTTTTGACACTTCTAGTGTTCTTCTCCCCAGCAACATGCATCCTCTCACGTCACCATGCTATATTCAGCATCAAATCTTCAATAAGATCCAAATACTCGGGATATTTCCTTAGGCTATCTATCCATATTGATTCACACATCTCCCGCCCCCTTTTAAACTTACATCTCATCATAGAGTTGTATCTTCTTACCGAAAAAACTGAAGATAGCACTAAGCATAAATGAGTTCCAGTTATGAACCAGGTAATAAAACAACAAATTATAGAGAGTGGATCGCCAAATATTCTTAGTTACTTGAGGGATACAAATTATAGAGAGTGGATCGCCAAATATTCTTAGTTACTAGAGGGATGTAATCGTGTAAAGACTACAAATAGTATACGTTAAAATTTTGTCTCGATTTTGAGCCCGAAAAGGAAAGTTCCCTAATTCAAATAGGTTTCCTAATGGAATGGTAACTTAATTGGAAAATGTTTCCTAATTGGAGAAGGTTTCCTAAAAAGAGGTTTCCTAATTTGGATCAAATTCTTGCCTATAAATAATAAGGGAATGTTATTTGTAAAGATCATCAAAGGGGAGCTTCTGCTAGTGAATTACACTCTGAAGGTATCCGAGTGTTTGTAGCGATTAAATCTTGCAATAAGATTTGTGTACAATTCCTTCATGATATTGAAAGATTATTTTGTGAGAAATTATGGAGCTAAATACTACGTGAGTTATTGAGTGCAATTGGGGCTTGGGAAACAAGTGTTTGAGTGACTCGAATGTGATTGTAATCTTCGTTGTATTACTCAATCTATATCGGAATTTCATGTTGCTTTTCCCGTAGATGTGGGTCATTACGATTGAACCACGTAAATCTAGTGTCCGATTTATCTTCTTGTTTTGTTTATTTTATTATTCGATCGCTTGGCTTCTGTAGCAATTGATATCAAAGCTTAGCTTAGCTAAGTTAAAGCGAATCGATGGCGACAGAAGAAGGAAAAGAGGTTTCCTAATTTGCATCAAATTCTTGCCTATAAATAAGAAGGGGATATTATTTATGAAGATCATCAAAGAGGAGTTTCTGCTAGTAAATTACACTTTGAAGGTATCCGAGTGTTTGTAGTGATTAAATCTTGTGGTAAGATTTATGTACAATTCCTTCGTGATATTGAGAGATTATTTCATGAGAAATTGTGGGGCTAAATATTGCGTGAGTTATTGGGTGTAATTGAGGCTTGGGAAACACTTAAAGTATTTGAGTGACTCGAATGTGGTTGTAATCTCCGTTGTATCACTTGATCTATAGCGAAATTTCGTGCTGCTTTCCCGTGGACATGGATCATTATGACTGAACAACGTAAATTTGGTGTTCGATTTATTTTTTTGTTATATCTATTTTATTGTTTGATCACTTGGCTTCCGCAACAATTGGTATCAGAGCTTAGCTTGGCTAAGTTAAAGTGAATTGATGGCAACAAAAGAAGGAAAAGTGAGAATCGATAGATTTGAAGGGAAGGATTTTGGTTTGTGGAAGATGTAGATTGATGATCATTTATATCAAATGAAACTGCACTTGTCCCTGTTTGGGGAGAAGCCTGAGATGATGAAGCAATTTGAATGGGAATTGCTGGATAGACAAGCTTTTGGTGTTATTTGGTTGACATTGGCTCGTGATGTTGCGTTTAACATCGTGAAAGAGACAACCACTGCGGGTCTGATGAAAGCCCCGTTGGACATTTACAAGAAGCCCTCCGTGATCAACAAAGTCTATTTGATGCGACGTTTATTTAATTTGAAGATGAGCGAAGATTTGTCAGTTGTTGATCATATTAATGAACTCACTATGATTGTTAGTCAATTAAATTCAATTGAGATTGACTTTGAAGATGAGGTATGTGCTTTGATTCTATTATCCTCATTGCCTAATAGTTGGAATACTATTATTACTGATGTTTGTAATTCCTCTGGATCAGCAAGTTTGAAGTTTGATGGTGTTTGAGATTTAATTCTGAGTAAGGACATTTGCATAAGAGAATTTGGTGAACATGTATTTGTTGCTTTAGTAGGTAAAAATAGACGAAAAACAAGTATACGTGTTAGCAGGAGTAGTATAAACTCGCAGAGACGAAGTCAGTCTAGGACTGGTGGTGCTGTCTGTTGGAGTTGTAGCAAGAGGGAGCATCTTAGAAGGGATTGCTTTAAACTGAAAAACCACAAGGGTAAGGAAATTAGAGTTGAATCTATGGATGATGTTGCAGCTATAGCTGATGGTAGTTCGGATAATGCCGATTTTATCTTGTTTGTTACTAATGATTTGTCATTTGGCGGATGGATTATGAATTCTGATTGTTCTTTCCATGCTACACCAAACAAGAATTGGTTTACTACTTATCAGTGCACGGATAGTAGTAAAGTATAGTTGGGGAACAACACCGAGTGCGATGTTGTAGGTGTTTATGATGTTAGAATCGGAATACATGATGGCATTGTGAGGACATTGACTGGAGTGAGGTATGTTCTAGAGTTGAAGAAAAATCTGTTTTTCTTAAGTGCCTCGAATTTGGCTGGGTGTCGGTATTTTTCAGAATATGAAATTTTGAAGGTTGTTCAAGGTGTCTTGGTGATAATGAAAGGAATCAAACACAATGGCTTGTATGAGCTTCAAGGTGAGACAATGACGGAATTTGGCATAGAGACGTCAGATGCATATGTTCGAGATTCTAAACTGTGGCATATGCGTTTGGGGCACGTTAGCAAGAAAAGTCTAAAGGTTCTAAGTGAAAGAAATTTGCTTTGTGGTTATGTGGCTAATGAACTAAATATATGCAGGTACTGTGATTTAAATCAACTGTAGAAAGTGCAGTTTAATACAGTTCTCAGAGAAACCGCAGATATTGCAAAATTAATTCACTTGGATGTTCGTAGGTTGTTGCAATTTTCTTCGAGGAAGAGTGCCGGATTTATGCTAACAATTGTAGATGATTACTCGAGGAAGACGTGGGTGTTTATGCTTAGGCAAAAGTTTGATGCTATTATCAGGATCAGGCAGTTGAGAGCTCTGATCGAAAAAGAGACTAGTAAAACGATCAAGCAAGTGTGGACTGACTATAGTATGGAGTTTTGTTTGAAGCTATTAAATGAATTATATATGAAGGAAGGTATAGTGAGACACCGCACTAGTGCTAGTGAACCACGACATGTTGTAGAATTGATGAACAAAACATTACTAGGGATGGCCCATAAAATGCTCTTTGGTGCTGGTATGGCTAGGAGATTTCTAGCGGATGTGCTTAGTAAGGCGAGCTACTTGAAAATAAATCCCCATCGACCGCGATTGGATGTCGGACTCCGGAAGAAGTGTGGTCAGGTAACATTGCTTATTATTATGCTCTTAGAATATTTTGTTGTCCATCTTATATTCGAGTGAGTGATGGTAAGCTTGACGGAAGGGCAAGAAAGTGTATGTTCCTACGTTATGTATAAGGTAAGCAGGGTTATCGGTTGTGGTGCCCAAAATTAAATTCACTTATTGTCAGCAAAGAAGTTACATTTGACGAGTCTTTAATATTTCTGGTTAGGAGTGTTAGTAGCAGTGTTTATACGGATTTGGACAGTGTTAGCTTAAGGTGGAGTTACAACTAGAAACTCCTAAGGTAGAGAGTACTAGTGAAGTAATCAACACAGATGATACTTATAGCAAGGTGGTGCCTATAGAGCCAACAGTTGCTGCAACTGTTGATATTGACAAGGTACGTATTTGATCTCTTGACATATATGGCTGCAATAATGGTTTTGTTTTATTTGTGGTAGAGGAAATTATGTCGGAAAATCATTGTGGAGTGGTTAAAGGTGCATGTGGAGTTGGTGTTCTAACGAGGTCCATGGTTATGGCAAAGTTCAAGTGATGCTTGGACTTGGAAGATGTTTGTGGCAATTGAACCCATTGGGGCTGTGTGAGAGTAATAGTGAATTTCCGACAAAGCGATTGTGACTTGGCTCAAATGTCGAGCCAAGGTGAAGATTATTAAAATTATGTCTCGATTTTGAGCCCGAAAAGGAAAGTTTCCTAATTCAAGTAGGTCTCCTATTTTGAATAGGTTTCATAATTAAATGGTTTCCTAGTTGGAAAAGGTTTCTTAATTGGAGAAAGTTTTGTAAAAAAAGGTTTCCTAATTTGTATCAAATTCTTGCCCATATATAAGAAGGGGATGTCATTTGCGAAGATCATTAAAGAGGAGTTTCTGCTAGTGAATTACACTCTAATAATATCTGAGTATTTGTAGCGATTAAATCTTACGGTAAGATTTGTGTACAATTCTTTCATGAGATTAAGAGATTATTTTATGAGAAATTATGTAGCTAAATATTGTGTGAGTTATTAAGTGTAATTGGAGCTTGAAAAATACTTAGAGTGTTTGAGTGACTCAAGTGTGGTTGTAATTTCTGTTGTATCACTTGATCTATAGTGAAATTTCGTTCTGCTCTTCCTGTAGATGTAGGTTACTACAACTAAATCATGTAAATTTGATATCCGATTTATTTTCTTATTCTATTTTTTTTATTATTCGATTGCTTTGCTTCCGCAACAGTACCATCTAATGCTAGCTATTTACAAGGTACATCATCTTGGGGATACATGAAAGGAGGTTTTGGTTTTAGAACGTACTCACAATGAAGTATATTGTGGAAAATGCAACTAATGTCCTGTTGACACCTAAATTTTGGCTAACTATTGAGAATTTATTGCATAAAAAATTAAGGACTAATAAGATTAGTCCCTAAAAAAAATATTGCATTGCATATAGAATTTAGGAGCATTAGTAGTGATAAGCTCATATAGTTGCATTTGGACCGTCGGCAGATGGACTTGAGTGAATGATTCTGAACGTAACTGGACTAAGCTTGCGGTGGCCGAAATCATGTGTATCAAGTTAGGAAAATTTGATGAAAATTTGAAGCGATAAAGCTTGGTATTATCAAGATTTTGGTCACATAGCAAATAAAGAAGAAGCAATTGGCATAATTTCCACGATATTTGTGAGATCAACTATTTGAGGAAATAAATAGTTGATAGTAAGATTTAGTCAACAAAAAGAATATTTGATTGAAAAGAAAGAGGAAAGAAAATATGCATGCATCCAAAGATTCGTTGGTGAAAAAAGTATATAAAAGAAGGAGGGGGGGTTTCACTTCTGGGGGGCTCGGAGAATTTTCAGAAGAGAATTCTTGACTGCAAAAAGTGAGAGAGAGAAGAGTTGCAACATTCCCTGGTAGCCACGATCGAAGGAAGAAAAGACAAAAGAGAAGGGGTCTCTCATTATTTTTATATCAAAATTTTTAGAGAACACAAGTGTGAGTGAGAGCAAAACGTGAGATTGAGAGTGAGAGGAGAAGACGGCCGCACGTGCCCCGTCACCGTGCCCGTATTACTCGTACCAACGTCGCGCTCGCCGCAACTTCGTCTTGCTTCAGCCCGATACACGTTGAGTTTCCAACCACGGCTGCGACTCTCTGCTTTGCGCGCTTCAGCAAGTCCCAAAGTCTTTCCAGCATCTTTCAAGTTTCCCGGTGAACCCCTCGATGAACACGAGTCAATAGCTGTAGCAACGTCCTCCTACATGCAGCCGCACCTGAGTTTTTTTTTTGCAGGTTTCCAATATCTCGAGCTTGGCCATTCCACAAGGAAGCTCACGCATGACTAGTCCCTCTCTCACTCTCTGCACGTGAAGAGCCTAAAAGGAATACAAGGCACAAATCCAAAGGAAGTCAAAAGTCAAAGAAGTGGTCTTATGAGAAGGCCTGCGTCTTCGATTCTAGTGAGTTTGGCAATAGCAAACAACAAGCGATCGTCAACGCACTTTCGGACGACTCCGAAGGCCCTCCTTTGAACCTGGTTCGCTCTACAGCAACTAGCACTGCGAGTCTCTTGACTGCAAGAACACTACCGCGAAGAGCCAGCCGAGCTAAGAGCTACAAAAGCGCACCACCGCTCGTGCACCGCCGCTTGGGCATCACCATTCCCGATGCCGTGCTTCGCCGCCATCGCCGTTCGTGCACCGCCGCTCGTGCATCACCACTCCCGATAGGCCGCCACCGCTGTTCCCGACATACCGCCGGTCACCGTCGATATGCAATTTTGATCCGCAATCTCGATCCGCTGCAAATTCAAATTAGGAAAGAAATTTGCAAATCAGGTAATTACCTTATCCTGATTTAATTTGAATATTTTGTTGCCTAATTTGTGCTTATTGATATCTAATTTTGCATATTTAGATAATAGGTATATTCCAATTAGGATTTATTTCCTTTTTGAAATCTCTAATTTATCAAATTTGGATAGCATTTAGAATTTTCAAAATCTCTTGAATATATCCGATATATTTAAGATATCATAAATTTTTCAAGATGTGATTGATTAGGAAAATTTCCTAATCCGCAACCGCACACATGGAAATAAATCTATTTATCAGCCTTTAGATAGAGTTATTTCCATAGCGGGTATTTCGAATTTTAGGATCGATTTGTCAGGCTTCAGATCGAAACTTAATTCGAAAGATTTAGCGGTTATTTTTTTACTTGATTTTAATTTCGAATTTCATAAAAAAATACAAAAAAAAAGATTGCTCTAGAATAGGTTAATTTCTTTAGTTAGAATTGCAAGTTTAGATAATGGATATTTTTAATTCCGAATTTCATTAAAAAATGAAAAAAAAAATGCTTGTCATTAAAAATAAGTCATGTCGTTGCATGACATATAGTTTGCATGTTAGGTTGCATTAATCGCATGTCAATTTTTGCACGTTATTACATATAGATTAACTTTCATTTAAATAAAAGAAAATCAAAAAATAATTTCTACACCATTGAACTTTAAATCAGAATTTTTCAAAAATTGTCAAATTGAGTATTTTTCCTGAAATTGATACCGAAAGGGCGTTAAGGAGTTTAGCGTAATCAAGTCCCGGAATCCATAATTTCTGGTTCGCAGGAATAAAATAGTACTCCTGCTATTTTATTTAGGTTTTTAATCAACCTACCTTAAATGATTAGTGGCGACTTCTATTGGAAATATTTGCATGTTCACAATTGAACTTAAGTTGCGATTTGGTAGAGTTTGGGAGAACTCGAGTTAGACTAGTTAATTTAATTGATCTAGTAATCTATTAGCCTAAGATCGAAAAAATCGATTTTTTAGGTCGCGACATGTCCCAATGCCTCCCCCAGTAAGCATAGGCAGAAATAGCTCCAACTAGAGGTGTGGGATAGCAAGTTCCTTGCTAAGTGGTAACATTTGTCGCGGCCCATACATTTCCCTTGTGTAGTCCGTGGGTGTGTTAAATAACAAGATTAGTGGCGATTCCATTACGTTGGATGAAGGGACAAACGTTCACAACACTCCAGTGCCTGTAATTCATTCAACAAATGAATAGGGATTCCACAGAAACAAAAAGAATCCCTGAAATGGATAAACAAGAAAAAAACCATTACGTTGGATGAAGGGACACGCTCTCCAATTTCGGGTGTTGCTTTTCAAGCCAGGCTTCCTTTGATGTCTACAGAACCATCTTCAGTGTACGGTCCATAACTCTCATCCTGGGGTATTACATAAGACATCCAGAGATGAGAGGAGAAAAACTGAGTGAAAAAGTGTTTGATTTTCAAGTTGCTGACTTTTCTTTTGATGTTTGTAATCGGTGCTTTGGTTCATGCCATACAATTTTGTTTGGATAAAGCATTGGCATTGTTGTGAGAAATCACATTAAGAGGGTCCTAAAACTGCAAGTGCAGTGCACCGGTACATTTAAATAAGTTGTCATTTTGTTTCTCGAACAGGAAAATTTAGCTTACATCAATGGCATATTTACACATGATGTTATCGAACGTCCCCAAAGAAATAAGGTGCTTGTTGAGCTATGGTACATGCCTCACGTCTATCAATGTGCTCACTATCCCATCGTTTATCATAATCTGAATCATCCCTATCCCTACAATCTTGCAGGCTACATTATTCCATATCAAAACTCTACCTCCATTTGCAATATGGTAAGTAGTAAACTAATTCCTATGAGATGTCATATGATAAGAACACCCCAAATCTAGCATTTGTTCATCTCCAGACGAACTAGTAGTCACACACAAGATAACCTCTGCATCTTTGAGAGCTTATGGCATTCTGCATGTCACCTTTGTTTCTCAATTTCGGACTATCTCTCTTGATGTGACCCTCCTCATGACACTGACAAAACTTCATGCGTGTGTGTTGGCAAGATCCATGATGGACTTTTTATTAGCATGACTTCGACATGTTTTTACTTCTACAGTTACTAGACCATCGATGTTGATCTCTACATCGAATTACTAATCTATGTGCTACATCCTGCGGTAGACTATCATCTCGCAACTTTCTTTGTCACTTCTTAGGGAACAAGGCCTCCAGTCACTAATCCATGCGCTACATTCTGCGCTAGACTATCTTCTCACAACTTTCTCTACCACTCCTTAGAGAACAATGCGGATTTTACCGCTTTTAAGATAATCGCAGTGCGCCTATGTAGCAGTACATCAATAAAGTGCTTCCATGACTTTGGTAAAGAAGCTAACAACATCATTACTTGCTCTTCATCATCTATAATCTTATCAATGTTCTTTAAATCTATCATGTGTTTATTAAACTCATCTAGGTGGGATACGATAGATGTATATTTAGTATATCTAAACCAAAACATTCTTTTCAACATGTGTAAGCAAGTTCAAACCCATTGTTACATAGAGTGCTTAAAATTTTGCCCATAACATTGCGACATTTTTCTCCTCTATTACCTCCATTAACACCTCATCCGATAGGTTCAACATGATTAACTCCTTGCCTCCCTCATTGGCACGTCCTTTTCCATATCTTTCATTATTTCTGGCAACTTACCTTTGCCATCCAATGTTTTAACCTAACCTTGAGTTGTTAATGATGCCTTCATCTTGACCCTTTATAACCCAAAGTTACTCCTCCCATTAAACTTCTCAATTATACATTCGTTCCAAATATAATCGTAACAATAAAATTTCCATATAATAATCATATAAGTAAAACCCAAAAATCAAAATCCAGAAAATTATATCCTCAAGCCCTAATACTAATTATTGTAAAATTAAAGTGGAAGCTAATCGGGATCTTACAATTTAATCAATGCGAGAGAGGTAAAGAAATAAATGAGGAACAATAAAGGATATTAAAGATTTACGTGGTTCGGTCCGAGTGTTGATCCCTCTATCTATGGGAAGAGCGAGTAATAAATAATTCACTATAATTGAAGAATTGGAGTTACAATCGCTCACACGTTCGAATATTTCTTACACCTAGATCAAGCTCAATCCAAAGTGTATAAATAAATAACTCAATAAGATGTAACAAACTGATAGCATAAATTATCGGGTATTTAAGCTCTGTTGGCTGTGAAGAGTTCCCTGTGCGGCTGCTCAAAATCCCTTCATTGTGCGTGCGGCTTCGAGTTTGCTAAATGAACTCACTTCAGCCTTTCACTGTGTGGCTTCAATTCTCAAGGAAACACTGGCAGCCACTCTCTCCAAGAAAAGGATGACCCATGGCTGGAGCAAAGGAAACCCTAAAAGCAAACCTTTTTTTTTCATCATGCCCCACTTGCTTTCCTTTTGTATGCTCAAAAAGTTATAGGCAACTAGAGTCCACTTGTTTCAACGTGGAGATACATATATCATAAAATAAGGGTGCCCCTTATTTTGTCTTCTAGCAGCAAACCTTCTAACGATCAAACTTGGAGACAAATCAAATTCTTCCAATGGGTTGGGTAACAAATACGGTTAAAATTCGAGACATAATTTAATAACATCCATATGGTGTACCAGCAAGCCATTAGCCATTAGTGTTGCTCTAGCCACAACCAATTTCAGCAAGCAATCTCTATTGATGGACAGAAAACTTTAGATTGATTTCCACATACCGCGGACACCCATATGTGTATTAAGGACAATTGCCTTAGTTTGATTCATATGATACTCGTGCACTTATCACAAAAACCTTCAAGGACGGGGTGGGGGTTGAGTCCCTTGAAGCTAATCAGCACTGCTATTATCTTCGGGATCTTTGTGATGGCAATGTCAGCCAGACTAGAAACTCCGTGACTTAATGTCAACTCAGTATTTGGGACTGGTATCATTTTGCAATCCTTATGATCAGGTATGTTCTTTAGGTCACATGGTATCTTGACTAAGCCATCAAACCGTAATAGCTCTATGAAGCAAATTCGAAACCACAATGCCAGTCAAGAAATTTACTAATTCAATCTGCAGCCAGCCGCCGAAGCATTATCAAAGATGAGTGCACACTTTTTTTTTTATCGTCCTTTCTGAACGGATCAACTGAGAAGTTAACTTAGAGAATAATCTTCACGTTGACATATCAGAGATGAAAGAGAAAAGAAACTAAGGCATAACAAGAAAGACCGAAAAAAGCAACAAAGCCACAACTGCTTTTCTACACGAAAGAAAAGAGAGAATCAATTCCAGAGATTTGACAGAATACATCGTAGGGTCCAAAGAAAGAAGTGGGGGTAGTTCGAAGAAAAATCTGCAAGAGAATCTTCTAATTGCCGTCTCTCGTCCTCCACAGAACCAATGTCTCCAACAGATTCCAAGTCTTCAGTTACAAACCGTGGATGAAGAAGCGGAGCGATTCAGCTGAAGGACATGCTGGGACTGAGCAACGGATACAAACAAATGGGGAGAGAAAGAATCTGATGCGTCTCTTTATTATCTGACTCAACACATAACTGTCGTGTCAGGGTGGGGGGTCACACTTCACACTTGGTTGTACATTTGACGAATTGTCTGAAATTCCAAGGTCGTTGGCAGATTATAGGCCGAATAGTCATTAATCAAGATAAAAGAAATGTATAGGCCTCTAGTTATGGCCGAATTTCCTCGAGAATGTGCACAAGTCAAAAACTGAGTTGAGGAGAAAATGAGTCCCATGTGGAAGAGAGGTGAGATGGTCGAGTGATTTATAACTTGATTACGCAATTTTAAGTGTTAAATTCCCTTTTATATGGCTTGCTCAGCTCGTTAAATTCTCTAGCAACTCTCCTTCATCAATGGATTTCCTCCAGTAAACTCTCCTTCATCAGTGGATTTCCTCCAGTAAACTCACTTTAAACCCTACTTCTTCTATTTGTATATAATCACGCATAAAAAATGCTTTCGTTAACAAAAGCTCCAGAAGCACTAGTTAAGCAATCAATTAACTAAACTTTATCAATTTCAGTGCACTGCTCGTGTTAAGCACGATCAATGTCTTGAAAAATTGAATTATTCCATATAAAGTGTGCTTAATAAGTGCCTTAGGATACTCGTTAATTTCACCAATGAAGAAGAAAAGGATACTCCACACTCTTGATAAAGATTGCATTATTTTCACCACTGCACATATACTAAGGTTCCTCATGGTACCAATCGATATCATCCTGGGAAATTTTTACATACAATTTGAGAAAACTTTTGGATCATGAAGACTCTTGTCAATGCCACCCACAAAGCACATATGGGAAAAGTATAAAAAAGTCCTAAACATATTGCATTTGTATCATTTCAATCATAAACATTTTAATTGTGTCAATTTAA
Source organism: Syzygium aqueum (assembly GCA_031216185.1). Classification (NCBI taxonomy): domain Eukaryota; kingdom Viridiplantae; phylum Streptophyta; class Magnoliopsida; order Myrtales; family Myrtaceae; genus Syzygium; species Syzygium aqueum. The sequence continues at coordinate 34,484,444 of CM062232.1, forward strand.
TCTTAAATTTTTTCACATTTTATCAATTTAGGTCGGAAATTGCTGATGTGAATATCAGTCGTTTTACATGACATGACTAGCGCTCACGTGGACATTTTTTAAAATAATTTTTTCAATTTTTTATATAATTTTTCTTTTTTTCCTTTCTTGTTTTCTTTTCCCTTTTCTTTTTGCCAGTGGCTAGCGAGAGCCCCTTCGCCAGATCGAGCGAGGCTGACCTTTGCCTAGGCCACTAACCTAGCGTGGTCTCGCCCTTGCCTAACCCAAGGCAGACTTGCTTGTGACGACGATTGCTCACGTGAGGCCACCCCTCTGCAATGCGGTCATGAGGTTGGGAACTTAGTCATTGTGGATGTAAATCTTCATAATAATCACGCCCTTAGACTTCTCGTTTTGATTTTAACATCTTGGAATGTTATCACAACTTCGATTTTTCTATTGCATATAAATGAGCGTTAGATGCACTGCCACATAGCGTGTCCAGAACGAAAGGCAGCCCTGGAACATAATGACTGCATTCTCGGTCCACACATCGTGCTAGGTCTACGTTTCGAGTTTGAACCTACGAAGGAAACCCAATCTAAGTAGGTTTCCAAATTTAAGTATTTTTTCTAATATGAGCAGGCTTTGGATCCAATTTTTTTCTATATAAAAGAAGTGGGTCTTTTTCTTGAAAAGCATCCAAGAGGCTACTACATCGTGAATTATACCACGAAATAATTCAAGAGTGTTGAAGCCGATTAAATCTTGTGATAAAAAATTGCGAATTCCTCTGTAGGATCGAAAAATTATTTCGTGAAGAATCGTGGGGCAACACCTTAGACGAGGTATTTAGTGTAATTAGAGATCAAGAAATACCGAGAGTGTTCGAACGACTCAAGTGTAGTTATGATCCCCGCTATATTACTTTATCTATAGTGAAATCACGTATTGCTTACTCCGTGAACGTATTATCACACAAATCGAATTACTTAAATCTGTCATCTGATTCACTTTTTTTGCTCCGTTTATTATCATGTTCGACTATGTTTTCTTTTTCTTTCGCAACGCGTCGCCCGTCTAAAAAAAGCAATCGAGGCTTTTCTTAAGAGTGGTATAAATGCTTGATTTTTTCCTTGATGTGGGCAAGGCAAGGCAAGGCGGTGAATTGGAAAGGAGAGGCCATTAGAAAAGTCAAAAAGGTTTCCGGGGTGAGCGGCCAACAGATCCGATGTTCCCACCAAATGCACAGTGCTTTCACATGAGGATTGGTAAGAACCGAGGGGAAATAAAGCAGCGGCCAATGGTTTTGCATGGCGCTCTCTCGGCTCCAGAAAAGTAAAAACCCCAAGACCGTCTCCCTCCGCTGCCCGATTCCAGGAAACCGGATGAACAAACCGACCGGTCCAGGTCCCATTCCATCTTGTAAAGAGTGTCGGATGCCGCGAATCTCGAACAGATTCGCCGCGTCCGTCGGTGCAGCTCGGTCCCACCGGCGGCGCTGGCCCCCGTTTCCTTCCTCGAATTCCCACCAATTCACCGAAAACAGCCTGCTGCCTTTGACTCGTGCCCACCCCGCAACAGTTTTCTGACTTGTTCCCGAGTTTTCCATTGGCCAGGTCTTCCTTCAAACGCGATGATCGAATGACCCGCGACCTTAACCCCTTTGATTTGGGCTTTCGGTCTTCGAAAGTTTTTTTCCAAATAGAAATCCACTCTTAGTCCTCGAAGTTGCGCATTTTGTCCAATCGAGTTCTCGAGAATTTCATTTTTGCCGTGCGTTTTTGGGGCAAGAAGTCTACCTTTGGTGCTTAATCTGGTCTATTTTTACCCATCGAATCCTTTGGAAATCTTAATTTCGCCTCACTTATTCGGCACAAGTCAAGTTTTGATCCGGGAAGCGTCGCGTTTTTTCCGACCAAGCTCTTGAACTTTTAATTCATCTAGTCAAGCCTTTGGAGTCACGTAAATCTTCTAACCAAGCGCCTCCGACTTCAAATTCGATTGATGAGACTCCGTGTGTCCATCGGAGCCAGAGAGAGTTTCACGTGGAGCTAGCCATTGTGCACCGGACTAAGTCCATCTTCGTACATCCGTCACGCTATATACCATCGATATTTGAAGAAACAAATCGATTGAGACAAGCGACTCTTTACAAACACGAAAACAAAATGTTACCAATTGTGAGGAAATAAGAGTCCAATCGTTTGGTCAACTTGGCTAACCCTGGGTCCCTTAAAACCATGAGAAATTTTGAATTCGTGGCACGATTGTTTACGAAGGCAGCGATGACTTCCGTCACCATTTTCGGGAGTATGTCATCGAAGGTATGACCATAATGAATACCATGTGAAAATTCCAACAATTCTGGAAAGTTTTGACGCATGACCGATTCAAACTTCGCTAATACATAACAGATTTGACTTCCATTTTCGTGGTCCAAGACTTTCAAGAGTCAGATTTCTAGCGCTATGTGAGGGAAGAACATTCCGGGGGAGCTTGTATCTAGTGAAGGCGACAACCATGTCCGACACAACCTCTCTACTTCCTAACTTAATTACTTAATTTAATTCGTTTGTCAGGTTAAGTACTGATCATACACGGGCGGTGAATTGCGCCTTCCATGGTGATCTGCGAAAGATTGTACTATCCACAATATAAAAAGACACAGACACGAAAAAAAACAAAAAACAACTAGCGGGCGGTGACAATTTTGATGAAGTTTATTTTTTCCTAGTGAACAACAATTTTAGTAAAGTTGCACTGGATTAGATGTATTCACCAGCGTCGCGAAGTACGACAATTAACGTCTTCGAGGCACTTTGCTGAATATTAAAACAATTTCGCTAGCCAAGACTTCAAGCATTAGGGAAGATAAATTGCGTATTAGAACATATTTATTGGCTGCATTCCAAGAAACTAGGATTAGGATTAGAAGTTTATTTAACAATTTTGTGTTGAACTTGGAGTTTCAGATTCTTTGTCAACATATTTAATTGCAGCTACATTTCTCTAAATTGCACATTGTCGTGAATGTTAATTAAGGACGCGGATCAGGATTCAATCATAATTTGCCAAGCTTTAAATGACTTGACTCAACTAGTTCAAAATTTATTTGTTCACAATGTAAATCAAGTATGTGAACTAACGGAATGCTTGGTAGCAGTAATGGTTATGATTGTAACAGATAAACTCTAGGAGATTTGCTTAATGGTAAAGGTATAAAGATCTATGTATGGATTAGGCATACAATACAGATTCGATCGACTTAAAAGCGAGAATAAAAAGGATTCCCCCTGGCCTTAAAAGTTGACTCTCTCCAAATGCGTGTTTAAGAAAAGGTCCAAAAGATAAAATATGAAGAAGATGCCTGAGTGCGAGTGGCCACCTAATCACCCAGTTTATCACACTTACTTAAAGGCTCATCAATCAAGAAAATAAACCCTTTGATGGAGACCAATCTTTAGGTTTCCTTCACACACCCAAACAAGTTTGAAGTTTTCCATTTATATGTCTACGCAATTACTCGATTATGCAGTTTTTTGAATCCGTGACAATCAATCACAATTCGACGTAATCTATGACTCCTTTTTGAAAGGTCGAAAACTCGTTAGATATGTCTCCTTGTCGAACAGAAACCCGTTTGTGTCCCACGATAATGTTTCTTCTCAATGAGAAATGCATGTCTATCTAACTAGGTCATGAGTTACCTAAACAAATATAACCATACCTTCGTCTAGTGCCCATAAAAGGATACCATTGAATGCCTTGGCCCAGTGTGATTCGATGTGCAGGAAAAGTTCACACATGCCTCACATTCTTTCTTGATATATTACAAATAAATTCCTCCCCAAGTCGTCCGTTCTTTCCTTGATTTCTCAACCTTTTTGACCCACTAACTCACCCCGCCTTGCCGTGGTTAGCTTTCTTCCTTCCGCCTAAAATTCGTTTCTTGTTTTTACTGGTGGGTCTCGAAAGTCCAAACCGACCACAAAAGTTCAAAAAGTTGCATTTTGGGTTCTGTTTATGTTTCACAAACTGCAATAAATTTACGTGATTTCAATTGTAAACAGTCATATAGTATAGATGATTTTCGTTAGAATTTCCTGTGACAAATGCTAAACCATCGTTACCTTTAGGACAACAGTAAACAAGCATGAACCAAGGTTGGGTTAAGAAAAGGACAGAGGAGAGACGACTTAGGTTTTTCTTTTCTTGCCCGCTCCCACCACCACAACACCCCCACATCCTCTTCTCCCCCCGCCCCTCCTGAATTTTCCCATTCCGTGTTTCTTTCCTCGCCATCTAGAAGCGTATAAAGAAACTCTCGAAGAACATGTCCCTCCCTCTCTTTATTTCCATTGAGAAGAACATCAAACGTGGGAATACCGTAAACTGAGAGAGAGAGAGAGAGAGAGAGAGAGTCAAAGTACCCGACCCGACACAAAACGTGTTTGGCCCCTATATAAACATCAACCTCTTCCCCAAGCAAAATCTCCATTCACAAAACCATTCAAGCTCTCTCTGTCATAACACATTTCCCCTCTCTAAGTTCTCGGCCTTTTATCTTTCCAAGCCATCATGGTGCTCTCTAAAACCGCCTCCCAGTCCGACGTCTCCATCCACTCCACTTTTGCGTCTCGCTATGTCCGGAGCTCGCTCCCGAGGTCAGTATTGAGGCTGAGAGCTTGTTTCGATCGAACTTCGATGGGTTTGTGAGATTGCGTGTGGCTTTGTGAAAGGACTAACAACAATTTGTGCGCAGGTTTAAGATGCCGGAGAACTCGATACCGAAGGAGGCGGCGTACCAGATAATAAACGACGAGCTCATGCTGGACGGCAACCCGAGGCTGAATCTGGCGTCGTTCGTGACGACGTGGATGGAGCCGGAGTGCGACAAGCTCATCATGGACTCCATCAACAAGAACTACGTTGACATGGACGAGTACCCCGTCACCACCGAGCTGCAGGCACGTTGATTGTTCCTCATTTTTTATTTATCGCTCTTTCTTTATCTTGGATATTCATTAACACAGACTATGATGATCAAATGACTGGGTGATCTCTTAGAAGGCGACGGCTAAAACCAAAAATCAAATATCTCAAAGTTTTAAAACAATCGTCGCTTGTTTGTTTACTTGGCGTCTGACCAACTTCCTCATTAGTTTATTTGCTGAATTGATCGAGTAATGTTGGATCAATGGCGAACGGACGTTCTAATTAATTATGTCGTTGAATGTGACGTTGGTTTCAGTAGCCTTCCAATCCCGAGGCCAAATCCATGGGTAACCCAAGTTTTGAGAAATCAGGAGTGGTGTTGCGATCTGCTGGTAATTCTCATGTGAAACGTGTCGACATACACTAAATATTGAAAGAGTTAGGCATAGGCCTAGTACAAAATATTAATTAAATGTTGAAAATACCAAATATTGAAAGAGTGAAGCATGGACCAAGGACAAAATATTAATTAAATGTTGAAAAAAAGCGTTTGGGCTTGGTCACCAAGTCTATTCACCGTCACTGCACCCCTCTCTCTACGCAGTCAAAGTCAAACATGTTCGGTCAATGTGGTTGGGTGTACAAAACAAGAGGGCTGATTGACTCACTACCACGTAACGTATAAGTTCACCGTATGAACCACGGTACATACGATGTTGTAAATTCAATGACTATTGCTTATCCTTTCACAAATATACCATTGCGTCGAACACGAAATTTGAAAACCCAGTATCTCGGTTCGTGAGGCCTATAACCAAGTACATGTTTTTTAATAATGATAATCGGTTCTTAGATCAGGTGGATCTCACTAATGACAGGTTTCTGATATATCCAATGCATATAAAAAATCTAGTTTGATTTTCTGTCTCTTTGGTTCATGTTGTGGTGCTTGGGAGTAACTAGGCGTCTTGAATTGGTCTCTGCAACAGAACCGATGTGTGAACATGATAGCGCATCTTTTCAATGCACCGCTGGGAGACTCGGAGACAGCTGTGGGAGTAGGGACAGTTGGGTCATCGGAGGCCATCATGCTCGCCGGGCTCGCCTTTAAGCGGAAGTGGCAGAACATGCGCAAGGCCCAGGGCAAGCCCTGGGACAAGCCCAACATCGTCACCGGCGCCAACGTTCAGGTGAGCCCACCTAATTTACGAAATTCAGTTCGCGGCGAATTCTTATTGGGTGCTCGAGAAAGTCGCGGGATGTCGGTCGAAAGGACGAAGAAGAATGGCCAAAGTTTAGAACCTTAACGAATCCTAATGTGTGTCTTGTGGTCCGTCCAGGTGTGCTGGGAGAAATTTGCTAGGTACTTTGAGGTGGAGCTCAAGGAGGTGAAGCTGAGGGAAGGCTACTATGTGATGGACCCAGTGAAGGCGGTGGAGCTCGTGGATGAGAACACCATCTGCGTCGCTGCCATCCTTGGCTCCACCCTCAATGGCGAGTTCGAGGACGTCAAGCTCTTGAACGACCTGTTGCTCGAAAAGAACAAGCAAACCGGGTATGTTATGTTCCGATGTTTTATTTTTTGGGGGCAAATTCTCTAAGCACAGACAATCGACATATTGTCCTTGCAGAAAAAAATGGGAGATTAATGAGGTCATTTGTTGTGTGCTTGCTGTTTGGCGCAGATGGGATACCCCAATCCACGTCGACGCAGCCAGTGGTGGGTTCATTGCACCGTTCCTGTACCCGGAGCTCGAGTGGGACTTCAGGCTTCCGCTGGTCAAGAGCATCAACGTCAGCGGGCACAAGTACGGGCTGGTCTATGCCGGAATTGGGTGGGTCATCTGGAGGAGCAAAGAGGACTTGCCTGAAGAGCTCATCTTTCACATAAACTATCTTGGTGCTGATCAACCCACCTTCACCCTCAACTTCTCCAAAGGTGAATCCAAATCACATCGTCAATTTTCATTTGAAAGGAAAAGGAGTTTCTTATTATTTTGGCAATGAATGGAATAGCATTCTTAAAAAATCTTTGCACTGGCAACAAACTGCAGGCTCAAGTCAAGTGATAGCTCAATATTACCAACTCATCCGGTTGGGCCAAGAGGTAAGAAAGCTAAGCAGATTGTCGAAATTGCCGGATTCAAAGTTTCCAGACATCTTGCTTTGTTGGTTCATTTCACTTATTTGCATTTACTAATCATAGGGATACCGAAATGTGATGGAGAACTGCCACGAGAACGCAATGGTGCTGAAGCAAGGGCTCGAGGAGACGGGCTACTTCAACATCGTCTCGAAGGACGACGGGGTCCCCCTCGTGGCCTTCTCGCTCAAGGACAACAGCCGCCATGACGAGTTCGAGGTGTCTGAGATGCTGCGCCGCTTCGGATGGATCGTCCCTGCCTACACCATGCCCGCGGATGCCCAGCACATCACCGTGCTCCGCGTGGTGATAAGGGAGGACTTCTCACGCACGCTGGCAGAGCGCCTCGTGATGGACATTACGAAGGTGATCCACGACCTCGACGCGCTCCCCGCGAAGATCAAGGCCAAGATGAGCGTCACCTGCGCCCAGGAGAATGGAAAGGTCAATGGCGTGAAGAAGACGGCGATCGAGACGCAGAGGGAAATCACGGATGCCTGGAAGAAGTTCGTCTTGGAAAGGAAGACTAACAAGAACAAGATATGCTAAAGGGCCCCCACCTAACATCTCATAATATTTCATAATCTTCATATAGTTTTGTTCTTTAATTTCCTCACTTTTCGGTTTTCATTTTTGTTCTGCTTCTTTCTCCTTCTTTCGTCGTGTCAACAAGTTGATTAATGCCTGTTGACACCTAAATTTTACCGACATTCATTTAGTCGTAATTTGCATAGAAAAATTAGGGATTAATTCTTAACCCCTAAACAAAAATATTTAAATTGCATAACATTTAGTTTAGGTTTATTTTATTGCATTTTTGCGTAAAATTGGCGATGGCAAACGTGCTTAATTTTCATCGAATCAAACTCGGCTCATTCGGGAATGCAAGGGCCGGGATTTCAAGACAAACGGGCTCGGGTGTTTTTAATTTGGGCTTGATTTAGTCTGTTGAATTTAATTAATTAAAGCCCACATTAAATCAGCCCATTTAAATTTTAATTAATCCTAAGCCCTAGCCTAAGCCCACTAGGATTAGAGCCCATCTAAATTGACCTATGATTAGCCTATATAAACATCACATTAGGTCAAATTAGAAGAGGGGAGATGTCATAATTCGCATCAGAAAATTTTTGAGGCACACGTCAACGTGAGGGGCGCTTGACGTCCTCAACATTCTCACGCCTGCAACACTCCACGGTCCATGCAAGACACACCTACAGGGGACAACACAACTTTCAGGGATCAGAAAAATCTGAGGGAGAGGGAGATCTCGTGTGAGAGAAAAAAGGGAGAGACCGGCGCTTCACCGGAGCTGCATCGCCGCTCGCCGGGTCTGCACGCGCCGCCCAATACCGTGGCTGTTCGTCCGCCGCCGCGCTTGCCCTGTCACCACGCCTACCTCGCTGTGTAGCTGCCCGGAGAAGCACGTCATCGCTGCCGTTCCGTCCGCAGCTAGTCCATCACCGAGACGTCGAAAAGCTCCCGAAGACCGTGGCTGTTCTGTGGCTTCCTTCCTCGATGGCGTCTTCCCTTCTAACGTGAGGGGTCAACGTTCTGCCTCAGCCATCCACGAAGTCAGCGACGCTCCCCCATGCAGTGAGCCTTGAAGTGGGGAAAGCCGTCCACGTTGAAGCCGGTTGAAGCCGGTTGATCTTGAAGCCGCCCCACAACGAAGACCCCATGCAGAACACGTAGGAGGAGACGCCAAAGGAAGACTAGACTTCTTCCTCTTCCCCGAACGACGACCTAATCTGCTGCTCCTTCCCCCGACGAAGGCCTGTGCTGCTCATCGTCGTCACTCCACCAATTGCAACGGACTGAGTTAGGCGGTCAAAGAATTCTGTCAACACTTGCAGTAGTCCAACGCGATCAGCCCCCTTCTAGTCAGCCACCACCATGACTTCGCTGTTTGTTGCTGAGTTCCGTATCACACGAAGACTTGCTGCCCTGTCAAGCAAGTGATTTGTGCCAACAATCCAAACTGGTTCTAGCCGGGATCGTGCCAAACATTGCCACGAATCCTTGCCGTGCTAGCTTAAACCAAGAACATTATCACAATCACTGCTCTGGACAGCAGCCCGCTCGTTGCGCTTCCACGGCACCAACGACACAGTCGCGTCGGTAAAGCAGCCCACGCCACCGCCACAGACCGCCAGACAGCCGCGCTGTGAGCCTCCGCCAAGCGCCGACGTGAGTCGCCGTGCCCCGTGTCTCGCCGTCGCGATCCCGACCCCGACCGACTCGAATTTGGAAATTTGGAGGTTATCCAGATTAGGTAAGATTATCCGGTAAATTTTTAAAATATTTCAATTTCCTAATTTGAGTACTTTGAATATTGCATGAATATCTAGTAGATAATTTGATATGTTTAGATAACATTCTAGATATCCACAATATTTCGAGAATATTCAAATTAGGAAAATTTCCTAATTTAGCAACGTATCGGGACGTCTATCCGACTTTAACCCTAAAGTCCGATACGCGGCGGTACGGAAAATCATTATCCTATTCATAACCACTTGAATACGATAATGATTTTGATTCGCTTTCCAAATTTGAATAATCGGTTATCCGTTAATATCTATAACCCCTTAGATATGACCGATAATTTGATTTTTGTGCCTAATCTGAGTTTGAAACGAATTTGGCGGATCGCGTGGATGATTTGAATTGATTTCTATCCTTGTTTGTTTGATTATATTTCCCTTTCAAATTAAAACAGAAAATTCGAAAAATATTTGTTAGAGTTTAAATTAGAATTTTGCATGTTTAGGTTTTGAATATATCCCGAAGGATAAGATAAATATTTAATTTAAATTAGGACTTAACGTGGCATGTTTCCTAATTTAAATTAGCTATTATTTCAAATCCTAACGGATTATTCACGTTATTTATTATTCTGAATTTTAGTCAAAAATCCCAAAAAGAAATCATTCTAGGGTAGATTAAGTCATCATAGATTGCATGTTATTTTAGGTATTTTTATTATTCCGAATTTTAACAGAAAATACCAAAAATAGAAGTAATTAGATTGCATGTTATTTTAGGTATTTTTATTATTCCGAATTTTAACAGAAAATACCAAAAATAGAAGTAATTAGGTTGCATGTTATTTTAGGCATTTTCATTAATTCCGAATTTCATTAATTCCGAATTTCCTTAAAGAAAAATACCAAAAATATGTCATTGCATCTGTCATTAGAATTAAGTCACGTTGTCGCACGACATATAGTATGCATGCTAGGTTGCATTATTTCGCATGTCATATTTGCACGTCATTGCATATAGACTAGGTTTCATTTAAATAAAGTGAAAACAAAAAAAAAAGAGAAATTGAGTGTTGCTTTATTAACTAGAAATCATATTAGGATTGTCTGTGTGATTTTTCGCTAATAACGCAGATGCTTGCGGGATTCAAGGTAAGTAATTCTTCCCAACTTGCAATTTATTTATGCTTTATTGGGTGTTAATTTGGTGGTTTGCGCACCCGCATGAAAACCTCACATGTTAGTAACTAAGCTAAAATGGATCCAAACTGCCTGCCAAAATATTTTTGAAATGAAAAGGTACCGAAAGGCGTTAGACTAGATCTAGCGTAATCAAGTCCCCGGGCTTAGAATCTCTGGTTCGTAGGAATAAAACATATCTCCATATGTTTTATTTAGGTTTCTAATCAGCCTACCGTAAAATGATTAGTGGCGACTCCAAGCATGAAAATATTTGCACGTTAAGAACTTAAACCCTAAGTTGCGAATTAGTAGGGCTTGGGAGGGCCCGAGTTAAGATTAGTCTTAATAATCCATTAACCCGAGAAAATTCGCCAAATTTTTTAAGGGTCGTGACAATGCCATTCAAGAGTGATGTATGCGATTATTTTTTGAGGTGTATAACGCAATGATATGACTACTTTTGTTGTGCTTATTTGAGCCACTCACTCCCCCTCGATTGGTTATTAGTGCAAGCATTAAGGAAGGTGGATCAATGTCTCCTCTTACTTAAATTTGCCCATCTGATAAAGTTCTGCTTCTCAGCATAATCAAAGCATACGAGAGCATGAAAACATGCTGAGACCATAGCATCTAGAAGACTCGGGATAGGGGTGATTTTGACCGACTAATAACCTCTCAACACATGTCGCTAGTGTACCGGCGGGTAAGTATAACGTAAAACTGATGGGTACCTAGCCCTTGATTTGACGGGATACTTATTATCGAGCATGTTAATCTGTCACTTTATTATTATTTCATTGGACACACAACGGTTCTATCACTATCTAAAATATTTTGGACATGCACTGGTTCATGATACAATACGAATGACTTTGTCAATTCACCACCTATAATCATAAGTTGCTACTTCAACTCTTCGAAAAAGATAAATAAATAAAAATTTGAGACACTGGTATTTTTTTCTAGGACATTTCTTCTCTCTATAAATTCTCTTCTCTCTACTTTAAAGCTCAACCAACTTTTCTCTTTAAAAAATTTCCCTCGTTTCCAATGCAAACTTAAGCATCGGAAGGCCAATTCGGGTACAAATCCTGGAAATTGATTTCCGGCGAAGTTTCAGACTAAGCTCGTGATTTCCAGTTCTTGCATCAACAGCTAACACAACAGCTCTAAGGTTTGTACAACGTAGAAAAATTCGAAGCGTGAGCTCACCCCACTCAGACACAATGATTCAACCGGCATAGAAGCAGGGCCGGGCCTGAAGACAGACAATGGGAAAGAATCGAACCCCACCGCCACCACCTCAGTGAAGTGGGATTCGAAGTGGATCACCTTGGAAGAATTCGATTGGTTTGCATATAAGGAATTGGAGAACTTGATCATATTAGCTTATCCAAATCGTCAAATACAATCGTTTTTGCTCGAATAAAGACAATGGTAAGGCACGATTGTCGTGGTGTCCGATCCACAAATTTAAGCAAAATACATACAAGTGAGCCTCCAAGCCCCACCAAGCCTCTCACCAACCCCACTAACGTGCCACTGCCCCTCCAAATTTCCCAAGTCCATATATATATCTTCCTTACCGGTTCCTGAATGCGCACCTTCATCAAAATCTATCTGAAAGAAGATTTAAGACGAATAAATGGCCGCCAAAGCCAGGGGGTGCTCTTGTCTAGTCACCTTGGTCCTCTTCTTGGTGTTCTCAATGGCTTCTCTTCAGGAAGTCATTGCCGCCGGCGAGTGCGGGAAAACGCCCATAAGCACCGCTGCGGTGAGCCTGAGCCCGTGCTTGAGCGCGGCTGGGAATGCGAAGGCCAAGGTCCCACCAGCTTGTTGCACCAAAGTTGGCGCGCTCATCACGACCTCGCCGAAATGCCTCTGTGCCGTTCTCCTGTCTCCTCTGGCCAAGCAGGCTGGGATCAACCTCGGAATCGCTATCACCATCCCCAAGAGGTGCAACATCAAGAAACGACCCGTTGGAAAGAAGTGTGGAGGTAAGTTGCATAGTTTGATTAATTTGTCTATACATGAAAATAAAATTTATTACACATGATAGATTGAGATACACATCTTTACCAAAAAAAAAAATAGATTGAGATACACCTGTTGGAATAAACAACACCAAAGTTGATTACTTACATGGTAACATAAATACATATATATTAGTTAAAATTTATAGTCTCGGCGCCCCCAAACCACACTACCACCACCACCCCCTCCTGGCGCGCCAAACACGAAATTCTCAGTCCACGATTGGTCGTTGAGCTTATTAAATTACATAGCTTATAATTAAAAAGACAATATGTAGGTTGACATAGTGGCTAGTTCATACACATTTTATGTACTCTAGACTAAGTATTTTAGGGGAAAATTATTCAAAAAGTCTTAAACTTATTGTACTAACTAATTCAGTTCTAAACCTTTCAATTGTGCTGAGTTGGTCCTAAACTTTTTAACAAATTGTCAATATAGTCATTCCGACTAATTTTTGTCAGAAATCGCTGACGTAGCGATCCAATCAGCACAAACGATTCTATATGACGTGATTGGTGCTAACGTGAATAATTGTTTAATTTTTTAAAGAGAATTTCTAATTTTTTATTGATTTTTTTCTTCCTAGAGTCGACAAGGCCCCCCGCCCTAGGGTGAGGGTTGCAAAGCCCTCTTTGACCACAACAAGGGCGGGCAAGGGCTTCGTGGCCCTTGCCTAGAGGCCGATGACCCTCGCTGGCTCTCGCCCAGTAGCCGACGACCTGTAAAGAATAAAAGAAAACAAAAAAGAAATTGGAATTTTTTTTAAAATTATTAAAAATTACCTACTTCAACACCAATCAGCATCGACTATTCTATGTGAGCGCGACTTTTAGGATTTGTTAAAAGATTTAGAATTAGATCCGCAAATTCTTAAAAAGTTTAGGATTCAATTGACATGATTAAAAAATTTAAGAATGAATTGACCGTTGTATAATAGGTTTAAAACTAAATTGACACAATTACACATTTAGGACAAATTTAGGACTGAATTAGAAGTTAGAACTTTTCGAACACTTTTCCCAACATTTTAGCTATTCTTATCTCTAATAATTGCAATCTTCATGCAGGGTACACTGTTCCATAAGAATGGTACAATCCTGGCTCGAAGATCATGCGCAACCTGCTCAGCTTTTATGGCAAAAAGCTTGGAAATGCTAGATAAAGTATCCGTACGTGGAAGGCTTGCATTAGTATTATCAGTGATCAATTTGTCTCGCTAGTACAATATACCATCTTCCCCTTGTATTGGAAACTTCACTCTACCCCACTTGCAGTTGTCACATTGTTTTGCAAGTTAATTTTATAAACTGTTCTGACAATAATTAGCATTACTCCCTTAAGGTATGAAAATATATTTAAGAATACTAATATATATAAGTTTATTATTTCAAGTCAATTTGATTAGGTTTGGCATGACAATATTAGGGTTTTCTCGCGAACACGATAAAAACTGACTTATAGTTTCCCTCTTGCAGTATTCTTGTCCAGATTGATGTTGTGACATTAAGATGTTGATCTTTGTTTTTTACGGCCGTAAATCGAAGTCTATTATTAAACACCGATGAAGCAAAATAAAAATTTCGAAATATGAAGACTCAGATTATTGAAGGTGTGTTTCTTATGAAACAACTTTTGAGATGATCTGCTAATTGAAGGGGTTGTTGGTACCATCATTGTACCAACACACATGCTTTTGATAAGGGTCGGAATTTGGGAGGGAGCAAAAGAAGTCAAATCCGATTATGTCTGTTAAACGCAACCGTGGCTGAATGCGATAGGGAGAAATTACTTGATCAATTCTAAAATAATTGTACACATTTCAATTTTAAATTTTTCGATTTTATCAATTTAGTCCTAAACTTTTGTGAGAAATTTTAATGAAATCCTTTTGGTAAATTTTTGTCAGAAATCGCTAACGTGATAGTTAGCTAAAAAGGAATAATGCAGATGTACAAGGGACTCAGGGAGCCCGGTCCAATATGATTAGGTTTGCTAGGGAATAGCACGAGTAAGGTGGTGTTGGACCAGTGACCACAAATGCTTTCATGCTCGTCATGCCTTTTCAAGACAACGGACCTATGGTTGGCCTCATTATGTTCATTCTAAAATTCACACATCCCCAGCTCCAAAGCACTCTTTTGCTTGCAAGGCTGAAAGAAATATAACGAAGTGCCTCAATTTCATGAATGCCCTCAACAGGGAAAAAATTATAATATGCGACCATCACGTCATGTTATTATATTTGCGTTATTTTTATGTTATATTACTATAAGCCGATTTGAAGCGGATTACTCGCGTACATTTATTTCCCATCAATTTGCTAATGAAAAAAGCAATTTTCATGAGTCATCCAAGGATTTAGACGTGTGCAAAGTAACGTGAAGGTTCCGTTTATTTTGAGGTCAACATGATATTTTAGAAAAATATTTTTTAACTCTAAAAGATATTCCTTGGATCCAGAGGGGGATTTCAATGGATTTCTAACTCTAAAAGATAGCTACAAAGTTATCTTTCTCGGGCACTTAGTTATCTGACTAAATGATCTATATATCAGTATGCTCTGTTTAATCTGTTGCTTGTTATTAGGGGTGTCAAAAATACCCGCTCAAACATGACCCGACCTGAACCGATCCAACCCAAACAAAGAATTTTCATATTGGGTCGGGTTGGCCTTAACTTGTTTGGGTAACAGTACAAATAAGGCTTAAACTTATTTTGGATCTACCCGAGCCCGTCCAAAACAAGCCCACCATAAACAAACAAGAGTCATAGGATCACTGTATTTTGGCGATTGACCTCCCGCCTCTCTCCTCCGCTTAAAGCTCAGACCTTTCAAGACGCTCCATCACCAGCCTCCACTCTGGTCCTCGACCACGTACACGTGAGCCACCTTCTGTCCACTTGCGGCAGAGAAGGGTGCTTCCGTCTAGGCTCTTCCCTCCACGCGTCCATCGTCAAGAACCTCGAGCTCCACGACCCGGGAAACGAGGACCTCTTCTGAAACGGTCCTGTCGTTTGGAACTCTCTCCTCTCGATGTACGTGAGGTGCGGGGATGTGCTGGGCGTCGTCAAGCTCTTGGATGAAATGCCAGTGAAGGACACCATTTCCTGGAACACTGCATTATGTGGGTTCTTGAGGAATGGGGAGTTTGAGATGGGTTTTGGCATGTTCAAAAGAATGTGGGAAGGGGGTGCTCGAGGCGTGGATAAAGCCACGGTGACGACGATTCTTTCTGGTTCTGATGGCCGTGAGCTTTCTCGTGTGGCTGAGTCGAATGCGGTGGATTTGAAAGGAAAATTACGATAGGGAACGCTCTAATCATGTCTTATTTCAAATGCAGTGGCATTGATTGGGGAATGCAGGTTTTTAATGAAATGTTCGAGAGGAATGTGAATAGTTGGATGGCTGTTATCTCTGGCCTTCAACAGAGTGAGTTTTATGAGGATAGTTTAAAGTTATTTATGAGCATGCATAGCGGATCAATCTATCCGAATACTCTTACATACTTGAGCTCCATAACTGCGTGTGCAGGTCTGCAAGTAATAAACGCGAAGCAGCAACGAGCTGCAACCCTTGTCGCTAAAGTAGAGAAGTATTCAAGGTTTGTTTTCTGTTGCTCATCCAAGATCTTCCATCTTAATCTTAATGTGGTCCCAGAAGAATGATAATAGGCACCCATTTTCATCAATCAATTATAACTTATGCTTTGAAAAGTAAATTGATAGATACGTGATGCTTGGAGAGAGCCCTTCGGAGTAAGTTTTTCTTTACACGTTTCGTTCATTGTTACATTTCCTTTACGTGATTAATATAGCCCCTAATTCACAATACTGGTTGGTTTTTTATAACAAAATGTTGAGCAAGAATGCATTGAGAAACAAGAAGAAAAGGGAGAACCAAAGGGAAAAAAAATCTGTGGAGGCCAGTTCTGCCTCAAGTGATTCATGATATGATAGTTAATGTGAGTTGCATGTCTATAATTTTGGTCACTGGTTTGATTTCCTGTGCATAACAAAGAGGTCATAGGGAAAAACAATGGCACAATGCCTTCTGGCAATTCCTTTAGAGCGGAGCTACTCCAATGCTGCCAGTTTTGGCTTTTTAGTGAAGATTGGAAGACGAACTTGTGAAGAGATGCTCGGTGTACTTCTTTACTCTCTATTCACTATTCTTTGAATTTATTGTGGTGAGGGGGCAACATCGTGCTAACTTGGAACTCTTTTTTTTTCGAATAATGTTCAAATATCCGTGAAATAGCATAAATTGTTCGACTTACTTAGCTTCTACTAATTTGACGATTGAGTCGTGTTTCCATGTGGCTTGGTCTATATATCTATGCATAACAAAAGCTATTGCCAATAGAGCATTCATGAGAGCTTTGGTCTATATATCTAATTTGGTGTTCTCTCTTTCCAAAACACGAACACGAACCCGACCCGACCCGAACATGATCCGAACAGATCCGATTGTGTGGCTATATCATGTTCGGGTCTTATTTCGGATCGGGCCAAGTACACATATTCATTGTTTTGGGTTGGGTCGGGTATAATGAAAATCCGACCCGGCCTATTGACACCCCTACTTGTTATTGCTGGCTCTTTGCTTTTACGTGATGTGATTACTTTAGCAGGATCACGGTGATTTGAAGTCTAGTTTCGTTGAGTACTTTACGCGAACATCTGGTGAGCCAAATATGGAGACCATCACGAATACCATTTTAGCCATCTTCATAGAACAAAGCCTAGTGTAGTTGTGATAGGCTTTAGGACTCATCTAATTTGAACTATTCTCCGTTCAAAGTTTTGTTAGGTACTATTTTGCCCAAGTTTGGATGATCAATCTTATGTTGAGGAGCTTATCATTTTGTTTTCTTTTGATGATAAAAAAAAAATATTGTTCTTCATTTTACATTTCTACATTTCCAGAAAGACCGCTTTTTAGATTAAATGTTTTAATTTTTCTTCATCTACTTTAATTCTAATGATTCTTTATGTATCTGTTTCTTCTTCTTGATTTTTCTAATAATTTAAAGGGATAATGACACAAATAGTCCTTAAACTTTAACCCAATATGTAATTTTTTCTCTGAACTTTTAATTTATTCAATGTAATTCCTGAACTTTAGGCTAGTGTTCAATGTGGACCCTGAACTTTTATTTTGTTCAATGTCATCTCTTAACTTTTGATACACGTTCAATTCAGTCTTTAAACTATATAAAAATGTTCAATGTAGTCATTGAATTTGAATTAATGGAAAATACTATAATGAATATTTTCATATAGTTCAGGGACTGAATTAAATATGTACCAAAAATTCGGGAATGACATTGAACAAAATAAAAGTTTAGGGATCACATTACATATCGGGTTAAAGTTTAGGGACTACATTGAACAAATTAAAAGTTCAGAGATCAAATTGCACATTGAGCCAAAATTCAGGAATTGTTTGTGTCATTTTGCCTAATTTAAAAACCGTGCAACACGCAAATAAAAGTCTGGTATAATAAGACGGGTCTATAAAATTTGACATGTCAAGTGACTATCTCAGACCATAAACTTTAGTTTTTTCAAAGAAAATGAGTTATACTTGACATTTAAATGATCATTTTCATTTCATCACTCGGTACAAATTTAGTAAATCATATTATATCTAGCATTACTCTATTAACTTTCCTCTGTCCCTCTTGCTCATTCTCCATCACAGATTGTTCATTGGTTGTTTTGTCCACTAATTTTGAAAGGCTTGACATTATTAATCACCAAGAATAGTACTAAGCACCAAAGTCAATCCAGCTGTCCATGGGCCTAGAGCCATCATTGGCTGTAACAAGAAATCAAGAGTTAACATTTCCCAAAGTAAATACACATCAAGTCTCTTCTATCGTGCTTATCCGGTCTAAATGCGACTGACCAATCAAAATGACCACCCGAAAAGATGGTCCCACACAACCACCCTCTCCTAATTTTCTTGACACACCCTTACATTATCTGTAGATCCATATAAGATTAATGTACATCTCCTATTCATGCACATCTGCAAGACAAGATTGGAGTCCTAGACTCTAGTGTGGACTCAACTATTTTACTTAGAACTGTGCTTGAGTCAACTGGAGTGAGTCAAACATGACCCTCTCTCATATTATAGTACCTCGCTAATAATGAAACCTAGCCTATCAAACGTGATGCTCTTACACTCGAAATAATCGGAGGAGTTTGGAATAATTCTAGCTCAAAAGGAAGAAAGGGTATTGACCTTACACTTGATCTTTTGTTAATATGAAAAATGGTTGCTGCTGATGTGTTGACATATCAGTGCCACGTCATCACTAACTAGACAAACTGGTGATAACAAGCTTGTAGAGTCGACTACTTGGTCCAGTAGAATTGTATTGCGTGACCCGGCTTTGCCTTGTTGAGGGCATGCCAACCCAAGACAACCACATCATCAGGCCTATGCGACTATGACAACGCATGACTGGGGTTTCACGACGCCACCATAGATCCAGTTAGGGTCATGACCCTCGCTGCAGCGGTCGTCGCCACAACTGCGTAGGGTCATGAGATAAGTCCAACCCAGGAGATAATCTTGTTCCCCAACATGACAAATGCATCAAGCCATAAAGGTGCGATACATTCTCCACTGCACATTTGTTTACTTCGTAGTATTTTATGTATTCTTCTGACTTGGATATCAAAGGATTCCGAAAGTCCAACTCAGGGACTTCTTCCATGTCGTTTATAGATTTCAAGTCAAAGGGCCATGACAAATTTGCGTTTCTTAGCAACATAAAAATAGGACAATGGTTCTTACCAAAAATAAATACGACAATGGCAATGCTTTCACCCAAGTTTCTTCAGTTTCTTCCCAGCGCAATTTTCTAAGTCGCTTTCTACAAACTACCATCCATAGAAAATTCTCGTGAAATTTGAATTCGGGGTTTCCCCAATTGCCGGAACCGGTAAGCTACATAAAAATATCAAGGCTAGCCATACCCGACCAATGCGAATCAAGTCCAGAAACTCACCTGAATTCCAACGTATCTTGCGAAATTTCTTTCTTTTCTTTTGATAAAACATTAACGTGCAGTCGTGATGACTGATATGACCCCACCATGGGAGAGAATGCGCAGAGAAAGAGAGAAAAGCATTCACATCCCAAACCCTAAAAGGGGAAACGGTTGGTGACCATATCAGAAGGGATGCAAAAAGGAAAAGCTGAAATTTTGAATTGTGTCTCCACATTACATTGCACCCACACAAACACCAGTCTTCGCTTTACATGCAGGCAGCAATCATATCATAACCTCGCAATTATTTAGTCCCCCACATTACTCACTAGCCCCTCCAAAAAAATAAAGTTTTAAACAATGATACGTACCGAAAAGTGGCCCCACACATTTCCCATATCCCAAGAAACACCCACTTTCGAGCTCTTTTTCTCCTTCCCTTGCCGTTGACTGACCCCCGATCCGTCCAAAATCATGTCATCCCACTGTTCTTTTTCTTGTTTTCTCTTGCACTCCTGCAGATAAATAGGTCATGAACAATACCCACATGACCCAGTATTCACTAGTGCATCATTCAAATGGTGATTGAGTCGGACATGGGTACTAGCGACCCTCACTCTCGCTCTTACACAAGTCACACTAATTGTAATAGCCCACACTGTTCTTCCCTAGGTTGGGATCTCCATAGCCTTGGAGTTCTCAACGCAGACATGTCTTTAGGTACTCCTTTTTCTTTCTTTGTCCCTTCTTTTTCTTCGCGTCTGTTTTGGTTGCTTTCACTGTTTTTGTCTGTCGTGCTTCCTTGGGGTTTATATGTGGTGAATTGAGCTCTCAAAGTTCTCCATTATTATCTTTCATTCCTCTCATCCTGTGGAAATAATGTGGAGTGCAGTCATGGGCAGCACCCCGCCCTACTTCTCGGACTTGGACTCAGATCACAACCTCTCCACGGGCTACCTTGAGGACGCCTTGCTCGAGTTTGGCGACCGGTCGAAGCGGCGCCGGCTCTCGTTCTGCGGCGAAGACCAGACCAAAGAATTCAACGACCGTGCACTGGTGAGAAACTTTAGTGTCCTCGAGCAAGAGTACGAAAACTGATCGGTCCCAGCTCATCACATTATTTACAGGGAAGATCATTGTTGATTCTTCTTGGGCAGGGCTACTGGAATTCGACTTGCAGATGGGGTGTCGACGAGATTTACAATGGCATGAGTGAAATAACCAGTTTCACCGGATTCTCAGGTGTTAGATCGTTTTACTCCTTGGATCACGATGGTTTTGTGGTGGTGGTTGCTGATAATGTTTTTGAATTACGATACTGTAGATGAAACGGGGAGTTCAAGGAGCAGGACAAGCGAGGACACTGGCTTTTTTCCTGAAGTTAAGATGCAAGAGGACGTCGTGTCGTCGCTGGATTCCTCCTCGCCGTTCAAAGAGTCGTCGTCACGAACCAAGTCCGGCACTGACAAAGAAGTCCAATTCGCTCTCGATGCCATGCCTTCATCTGGTACGTAAAAGTCTCTCTCTCACGACATGCTCAATCTAAAGCACGATAATTATGTAGATATTCTTTGACGGTCAGAACCGAAATTACTTCACAAACAGATGGCACACACTACGCAATGATCACCTAACGCCACTTATGCACTAGATTATTTTTCTCTAAAAAATAATGCCAGTTACATTAAGATTTGGTTCATAAACTAAAGTTGGTATATTCCGACCAAAAAAAAAACTAAAGTTGTTATATTAAATTATGTGACAGAATTGTTACTGGTGTTAAATTATAATCAACTTATTTGAAAGGATAAATAATAAGTTATCACATCACTGGGTTTAGTATTATTATAGACCGATTTTATATGGTCTATAGAATTATTACATCATTATACAAGTCATATTTGCGATGGTCCCATGTGAGGTGATAAAATCTTGCGCGGTGGGTATTTACGTTTCGAGATTATCTTTCTTTCTTTTTTACAAGTAAGGAGAAAAATCACGCCATTTTCGTATGAACTTTTTTTTCGACTTTGAGAAAAACCCAGGTACTGATTTTGTTCTTACTTTTCTGAAAATGAAAAACGAAATGGGTACAGGATGCGGCGGTGAGAAGCGAAGGAGGCAGGAGAGGGTGGTGGTGACGAGGGTGGTGTACCCATTTGCGGTGGTGAAGCCCGGCGGTGCCGACGGGGACGTGACGTTGAACGACATCAATGAGAGGCTGCTCATGCCGCCGACTAGGCCGGTCCGGCATCCGGTCGGGGACTTCGCCTGTCGACCCTGCGTGTCCCCTCATGGTCCTGGCCTCTCCGGAAAAGCTGTCGTCGCTCTCACCCGACTCCACACTCAAGGACGAGGCACCATCACCATCATTCGCACCAGGGGCTAAATTGATCAATTAAAAAGAAAGCAATATTAGTTGTCGCTACTCAAAAACAAAAGTTGGGCAAATATTTCCGTCATATTATCAATTCTGCTTTTGAAAAAAGGATTCATTTACAAAATTAATTTACAAAGTGATGTGCCAAATCCCTGTCAAGTGCTTGATTCGACCTATTACTAGTTAGTTACGTCACTTTGTAAATCGATATTTTGTGAATCAGTCTATATATATCTAGCATCGATCTTTCTCGCGCCAATCGGCAATCGGTCGGGCGGGAGAGAGAGGTAAATGGGAGTATCTAAATCGTTTTGGTTTGGAATGAGTTGTGCTTGTACGGCTTGATGTATATACGACATAATGGCGATGTAATTTTTGTTTGCGATTGTACAGTTTATTTCATGTGTGGCTTTTAGTATAATTAAGCTCAGCATTAGCTGGAAGGCCAGAAAGGTTATGTTTATCTTATTTGTCTCCCATTTCTTTCTTCTTCTTCTTCTTTTGCTTTGTTTTTATCTTTTGATGGATCTATTGCATTCGATATGGACTTCAACTTCATGGGTAAAAGAGAGGGAATAGAAGAATCTGAGAACTCGGAAGGTTGCGTGATGAAGAAAAAAGCTTGGAAAGAGTAAAAGAGCAAAAGATGAAAAAGCAAAATTAGAAGATGGGGCAAAAATTAATAAAATAAAATAAGAGAAAAAAGAAAAAGAGAGGACAGTGCTTTTTGTGAATTGTAGTTCGTGCAAAAGACATATTTGGAGGCAAAAGGGGTGACCCACAATCTCTGCAACATATTTTAACATCAAAAAGATTAATAGAATGCTCCTATGCTCTGTAGTCATTTGATGTTCTTTACTTTACAAAATCTGGGTTAAATCTCGAAATTCAAAAAAAAATATCATATTATTGCAACGTAATGCTTTTTGGATCATTCTAATATCGACTCATTTAGCTTTATTTTTTAGAGATAAATATGAGTTTGGAAAGATTTAAACTTTGGACATTCTGTTACGATATTATATGAGATTTTGCGGGATTATTGGCCATTGTTCTAAAATCTTAAACGAAGGTGCAGTTTCAATACTTATATATCTAACAATAATGATGGGTACTAGACACAGCATGCATATGTATTAGGTCAAATTATTGAACTCCAACGTAGCAGTTATGTGTATCCTACGATTTTTTTTTTTGGGTAAAATAGTTAGGCCGCCTGCCACCGCTAATGTAGCCGAAATTAATCAATATCTGCCTTGACCTTGAGGCACCTTGATTCGACAACTACATGGTTGTTGAAGAGACCAGACCGTTCCTTTCCTCTGAATTGTCTGCAAGGACTGAATTAGTCTAGAGGTTTGACTGTGGGGTAGCAGATTTTCAGTTTAGAAGCTGCACAAAATCATGCTTCAACTTCATTCATCCGATACTTGTTAATTGCCTAATAATTACCCTTTTAAGGCACTTGCAATATAATCTTGAAAATATAACTTCTTTAGAGATGCAAAAGCTTAAAGACGATGTATGTGCACGACGAATTGTAACGAGTCTATTTAGATAATGGTGTGTGCATAATCATGTACCCCAAAATATGAAGTTTGTCCAAACTTAATTAGGTTGGGAAATTATTTTGTATCCTTATGGCGGTATTAGATTGCACTTTTAGTAAATTTTTTAGAGTAATTTGCACTTTCTAGGAAATTTTATAAATTGATCGCATCTATTTGAAGTTTTTCTTTTTTTTGATAACTCAGGGAACCCCCGCACGGCTGACAGCCGGGGAGTAAACCTTGGGGGCGACACGTGCTAGCCACCACACACGTGCTAACCACCACACACGTGCCACCGGTTAAGTCACCCTACAGCGCCCGGGATTCGAACACTCAACCTTTTGCGAGAGGAAGAGTGCACGTTCCAACAGCGCCACCCAGGCGGGTGGTCATCTATTTGAAGTTTTGGACCATACTAACAATTAAGATTCAGCCCAACGAATAAAATACCTAGAATTTACTTAAATATTGTTATGCTCTGAAAAAATTACACAAAAAAACAAATTTTAATTTTGCTCTCTTCTCCCTATCTCCTGTTGCGCTGATCCTAGATGCCCATAATCGACAGAATTGGTGGTTCATCCCTTCTTAATCTTGACCATCAGTCACCACCACCGTATCATCGCAATCTAAAAGTTTAAACCATTAGATGGAAAAATTTGATTCAGGACCTCTTGTATCGATGTAATGTGAGATTTTATAGAACTATTGTCAATTATTATAAAAATTTTAAGCTGTTAGATAAATACATGATTTAATATATAAATATTCTAACATCTCTCTCCCTGCGTGCACATGCTTATCATGAAAAAAAAAACGTTAAAATGAATAACAAAGACTCACATTTTTTACTTTCTCAAAATTTAAGATGCTCATCGAGCTCGGCTGCTCAGGCAACCTTGGTTATGGGATAGCTGGAGGTCATTCGTAATCTTGTCTTCATATGCATCACACGCCAAATCTAGTGGTCAACTACCCCCACCCGATAGAAAGAAAAACAACAATAATGACGTCATTATGCACAATGAATATAGGGACCTTCAAAGCACGCGATACTGAATGTAAAAATAATTGGCCTACCGGCGGCCACGGGATTGCAATTGGAGTTAGGTTAAATAATTCTTGCGCATGATGCTGCCCTGCGATGTCGTCTTCTTCGTAGGTCAACCCCACTTTCAACGCCCCTGCAAATCTCTAGACAATATCCAACATGCGGGACCTCCCAGGATGACCCGTGGATCTTTCTCTAATTTATGGATTTTTCTATGTCGTGACTCGTAATTTAATCTACATTTCTTTTGTTATTGTGGAACCATTTCATGTCGTTTTTGACATTCAAATTCACTTTTTTTTTTCTCTCTAGGTTTTGAGTAGAGGTGATCGGTCCGGACCAGAAACCGATGGTCCGATCTAATAAAACTAATTACTTTTTTTTCCTACTATTCGATGCATCTGAAACTGAAATTGTATTCACCATGCCGACTACGCATAATAAAAAAAAAAATAAGCGTGCAATTCGAGCCAATGCGACGACGAATCGATGTAGACTGATCAAAACATGCCGACTACACATGTATTAATAACGTCTATGATGGAAGTAAAAAAAGAAGAGACCCATAAGAAACAATTTTACACGTATGAAGTATTACTCCCTTGTTTAGTCGTACATTGGTAGGTCTAGGACATCACATTATTTCTTATGGGTGGTGTTAAGTATTACTCCCTTGTGGACAACGGACGGAGGATTGACATGCGACTAGATGAGACTCGACAAGTGGAGAGGATTGAAGTACTTCAGTTAGAGTTTAGTTCATATTTTACTAATTTTTTTGAATAAATAAATAAATATATATGTAGTCAGTCCGGTCCAGTTAGAATCAGAAAATGGATCACTTTGACACTAGTTCCACTTTTAGGAATCAGGAACCAGACCAACACTCTTAGAAACTAGACCTAACAGGCTAGTTCAGTCCGATCTAGGTAGTTCTTGATTTTTACTGTCTATTTTGCACACTCCTAGTTTTAAGGCTATTTTTCTTTTAGAAAAATTCGACCCATTTTTTAGCACTGGTTGGAGCCGCCACTTGCTATTGATTTCTTATTTATGATATTCATTTTCAATCTATGATATATTTCCGAATTTTGAAAAGCATATATTTACTTAGATAATATAACATCTTTTCTCCCATTTTAGAAACTTACCATTAAGAGAGAGTTCTTCTTTATATGCATCTTGTGAATGTCATGTGAATTTGCTCGATTTTGTTGCGCAAGATGATTTCCTTAGCTTTCATTTGGCTGGTTTAAAGAGAATATGGACTAATACTTCTCCGCACTTTCATATTGCCTTACTTCTTTTAAAAAAACCTAGGAGCACGATCATAATCGTTGGGCTATCTAGAACGAAACTGGTACAATAACCTATCGCTATGATACTTTTTTATGTTCAAATTCATTAGCACTGGAATCGTATTCACAACTCGTAAGTATGTGATCACCCTATCACCAGGTCAATTCAAGGATGTATTAGTTTTCTTTTTTTTTCTTTTATTTTAAAGAGGACCTCTTGGTATGATTTATTTAGTTCTCAATCAATTGATTTTATATACCATTTTCAAATTAGACATAAATTTCCAATTATTGTTTTCTTTATAAGATTGTCAAATGGCGACTTTTTTCCAAGCTAAAAAAACAAAAACAAAAACAAAAATAAGGCAGGAATGTTATAGCTGGAAGGCACATCATCATGCAATGCCATGTGCACCAACTTTGGTGGAAAAATGGCAACGATTGATGTGGATTAGTCGCTTGTCCTTTTCAACATATCATTTTATATTTAATTAATCGGTGCAGGTGAAGCAACTTTTGACCTTTGTGCCTTCGATTCAATTTTTTATTGTTCCCGTCATTTGATCTTTCTAAGTCACTGACCCCGATCAATGGATATGCCAAAGTGTGAATCGTTGATATATCTTACTTTCGGTCAATTAACTTTAATTTATTCAATAAAATATATCGTTGATATATCGAAGAAAGTTTTTTTATTTAACATTTTACACACTAATTTGTACCGGAGAATCTCCTTTAGCCAAAAAAAGAGAAAAAAAAAACTTGGAATCTTCGTTCATTCTTGTACCTTTGGATTTCGGCAATATTAAGAACTATGGAGCATAAGGAAAAGTAAAATTTTTCATGGAATTCTGGGCATGATGCTTTAAATATGCCCTTATTTTAGTCAACAGTGACCAATGTGTCTATTCTCTCTTTTTTTTTTTGGTAAAGGTAAATGTAATGTCTATTCTCTCTTTCTTTGACGAATTAGCAAAAAAAAAAAAACAAAAGTAAAAGTGAGAAAGAGTGAGTTTATGGGTAAACGTGAGAATATTATCTTCACCTTTTGCTTTTGCATCGCCGATAATAACGACAAGGATTTTTCTATAATATAATCCAATTTTTGTCCAGGTTTTTTATGACGTTGGAATATCCCACGTCATGACGTTAGCCTTCGGGTAGGTTATAGCAAGATGCAATCGCATTAGAGGATTTTTTGTTCAAGAATCAGACATCGATGTTCATATTTCATCAATTGCGTGCTAAATATTACTAGTCGGGTCATCTGTATTGGGTAAATGTCTGTACTTGATTAATATATGGAACTTACATGATACTTTATGGGCCTCCACATAGTCGGATCTCTACGTACGTACCACTAAAACATTAAAAATAAAAACAAAAGTTGCACCGAAAATTGAAATTTTACGGGATGCTATCAAATTCAAAGTTTGTTTATTGGCAATTATAAAACTTTACTAGAAAATGTAATTGAGTCTTAAACTAGTCAAACGATGGTATAAGGTTCTCAATACAACAGTAGATGGAATCATATATAGTATACCAGTAGTTATTCAGTAGCATATAAAGGACTATCATCCTCTACCTATGATAATTTCGCATCTGCAAATATGAAAATAAAACAAAAAATGTACAACACAGGACTCATGGAAAATAAATTGAGCACTCCTTAGAACGTAGATTGAGAAAGAACTTCAGGAACTAAGGTTCCATTTGTTTCAAGTAAAATTTTCTATCGGAAAACATTTTCCTTATATTTCGGCATTTGAATCAATTAGGAAAATGACCCAATAAAAGGAAAATGACCTGGGTGTGGGTCTATTGAAGCTGGGCCCTAGTCCACAGTCTGGTGCCCAAGCCGAGTCCATTTAGGTTGGGCCCAAGTTTACAGAGGTCGAGCTTGGGACTCTAATGCTCATGCCCGGGTCCCTAATTGTCATGCTCAGGTACCTAACTCTCGTGCCTAAGTAATCAGTGCCCAAGCTCAAGACCTCAATGCCTATGCCTAGTGCACAACTCCCATGTCTGAGTAATTGGCTCTCATTTTCAAGTCATTGATGCTTGAGCCTTAGTCCATTGAAGCCGAGCTTGAGCTCTCGGCAGCCATGCCCCGATACCCAACTCCCTTGTCATGTCACTAGCACTTAAGCTCGAGACCCCAAGTCTGATGATTGGGTTCGGGCTTGAGTCCACAGAGGTTGGGCTCGAGATCTTGGTGCTTGTGCTCGGGCCCCCAACAACTCAACTCCCATGCCCAAGCCATCAATGCATGGGCTCAAGTCCATTGAACCTGGGGCTTGGGTCCATGAAAGTTGCACTCGAGACCTCAGTACCCACAACTGGGTCTTCGGCGGCCATGCTCGAGTATTTGCCTCTTGTGCTCAAGTTATTAGCGCCTGAGGCGGGGCCCACAGAGGGTAGGCTCAAGGCCCTAAAGCCCATGCCCGAGTTTCTGACGGTATACCTAGTACTCAGCTCCCCTGCCCAATTCACTAACGCTAAGGCCTAGTTCGATTCTTTGGCAACCAAGCTCAAGTCCCTTGAGTACGGGCCTAATACCTCGGTGCCCGTGCTTGGAAACCTGACTCTCGTGCCCAAGTCACTATCTCCCAAGGTTGGTCCATAGAGTTTGGGCCTATGGCCCCGGTGCCTGTGCCAGAGTTCCTTAGAGGCCATGCTTGGAACCTTGATGCCCGTGCTCGGGTCATTGGTGGCCATGCTCGGGTACTCGGCTCCCACGCCCAAGTTAGTGGCTCTCGATCTAGGTCCTTGGCACCCGGCTTGGGTCCACAAAGTCAAGGCCCAAGTTCCTCAAGGTCAGGCCCATGACCATGATGCTTGTGCTTGAGTCCCTAGTGCAGGGGGTCATGCCGAGGTACCCAGCTCAAGCGCCCAAGTCATCGACATCCAGGCCTGAGTCTATCAAGGTCAGGCCCAACATCTGACCCCAGGCACGGGCATGCTTTCAAGCCCAAAGAGCCTAAGTAGCACCGACACACGATACGAGATATGACACGACACGACACGATACGAGATGAGACGTCGCGCCGACAATTCATTTTTCAAAAAATAGAGAAATTAGACATGTTGGGACACATTGTATATTTAATATATATTTTTATATATACATAATAAATGATCATTTTTATGATTATTTCAATCAAATTAATTTGATTTAAGTTCATAAATAAATAATAAAAAAAGAGTGTTGGATGAGCGTCGGTGTTTGACATGTCCGACATGTGTCTGACATGATACAAAAGCCCCCGAAGGGTGTCCGTACTTCCTAGCAAAGAGCAAGGAGGATTGCTATATGGGCCACGAAGAATGTCCATAGGCTTTCGTCGGGCTTCTTCACTTTTTCTACAGGTGGCCGCACTTATAGTGCTCCTATATCACATTTACTTTTTTTTTTTGGACAAATATATCACTTTTAACTTGAGTGATTGAAAAATCGACTCATGATAACAAAGACCATATGATTAGTCAGAATGAAATAATTAAAACGGATTAAAAGGAGTGAGAAACGAGAATGAATGTTTGATAACTAGATTGATAAGTAACATTTGAATTATCATGTTTGGGGACACATTGGAATTGCTTTGTTTTTTATAATTGAAATATCACTGAAATTTACCATAGCAATGGATACATTAATAGAAATCCATTTCAAAAGTTGCCAAAGAAAAGAAAGTGAAAAAGGAGCGGGAGAAGTATTATGCAATATCTCTTGAATTAGTTGCTTTCATGCAGTAAATATTCCTCAATTTATAGAATTTGGTTTTTTTTTAATCATTCCCACCTCTCCCTACATTAACGAATACATGGAGAACATAGTCCTGAGTGGTACTGCTGGTCGTGGCCTTCCAAAATAATTCTAGCTTTCCCTAAGTGGTTGTCTGGTCCTATCCCCAGAGGTAATATTTAACGGTAGCCACTCAGTTCTGGGTGATTTTTACAATTAAGTCATTAAACTTGATAAATCATGAACGATCTAATCTTGATTGATCATCAACGATCTCGACTTTCAACTTTCGAAATGACGCACTTTGATCAGAATCCATCCAATTTCTGATGAACTACCGGTGGGACGTCCAAAAAATGGGGATAGCTATTTTTCTCATCTAAATTCAAAAACTATAGAAGCTATTATGGGCATATCCAGTTAGAGGCTTATAGCAATAATGGAAAAATAATAGATATTACTTATAGTATTAACTATTAGGGTTGATATCATGAAAAACCCAAACTGATACATCTGTAATAAATTTATCCTAAACTAATTTTTTTTTATCACCAAAAATCCCAAACTGCACCTATAATAAATTTATCTTCCGTTAAATTTTACGATCAAATTGCTGAGTTAGATGACACGTGACAGCTGACGGATGTACCAATTTGGGCTTTTACTCCTTTGTATGTTACAGATTTATTAATTTGTGATTTTTCGTGATTTAATTCAATTTAATGGATGGTAAATTTATCACAAGTGTACCGGTTTGGGATTTTTGGTTGTTAAAAAATTAGTTTGAGGTAAATTTATCACAGCTGTACCAGTTTGAAATTTTTCGTGATTAAAAATATTAATTTTGGGTATATTTATCACAAGTGAATCAATTTATGATTTTTTGTGATAATAATCCTAACTATTATTGCAATCCAATGTGTAAATGACAGCCGGTGTTGCGAGAACTTATGACCGGACATAGAATAGAACTACGCCATGACCAGTCTCCCATGACCTCTTCTTCTTTTCTTGATTCTTCCGCCACTACAAGATTCTTATGCGTGGACCTCCAGCTATTGGGAGAATGAGAATTGGTTTTGTTGGATTGTACAACAAAGACACGTAAAAGAAAGTACGCACGGCCGTGGGGTCAATCGGTGGGCATTGAATTAGTCTCTTTTCTCCCTTGACAAAGAAACTATGGGTGATTAATGAATGGGCCCGATAGTGTTCGTGAGTCAAGCCTCGTGCTTCATCGATTGGAAACGATTACTCCTCCGGTATATACTTAGGCACATTCGTTGATAACCAGACGTTATGAGCCCTAAACGTAATTTCTTTGTTGCTAATCGCGGGATCACGACGTTCGTAGGTAGATATAACGAGGATTGAAAAACAACCAATGGTGCCAAGTCGTTTGATATGGTTCGTCGGCTACCATTCTACTTCAGCAAAAACATAACAAATAGTAATAGAGAATACTAGTAATGAAGATTGTCACGACCTAAATTTTCTCAGTCTAATGGATTATTAAGACTAAATCTAACTCGGGTCCTCCCAAGCCTTACCAATTTGCAACTTAAGCTGCGTTTGGTCGTCCGGATTTCTAAACAGGATAGGATTGGATAGGATATGATAAGAAATCCTGGGATTTCTTCATATCTTGTTCACTGTTTGGTGGACTACGGATTTAAAGTCGGATAGGATAATTTTTATTTTATTTTTTTGCTATTCACGGGTCCGGAGGAGTCGGTGAAGAAAAAAAGCCGAGAAATTTTTTTGGTGAAAGCGCACAAAGTGTGGGGATGAAGATGACGGCGAGTGGAGCGTAAGATTTCTAGAAAAATATGCATTAGAAATCCTATCCGGGTTTATCCTACCCCTCCCCCCTGGATTTTTTTATCCGGGCTATATCCGGTCTATATCCGACCTTATCCTATCTTGGACCACCACCAAACACAGGATAGGATAAAACATATCCTATCCTGACTTTTATACGGTCGATCAAACACAGCCTTAGGGTTTAAGTTTTTAACATTTAAAATTTTTCATGCTTAGAGTTGCTACTAATCTATTCGTGGTAAATCGATTAGAAACCTAAATAAAACATAGAGAAATATGTTTTATTCATACGAACCAGAGATTCTAAGCTCGGTGATTTAATTACGCTAGATCTAGTCTAACGCCTTTTCGGTACCTTTTCTTTTCAAAAAATGTTTATGCAGGCAGTCTGGATCCATTTTATTACCTAATCACTAACATGTGAGGTATTCATGCGGGTGCGCAAATCACCAATTTAACTCCGAAGAAAACAGTAAATAGACTGGAAGGTTAGGAGAATGACGTACCTTAAAACAACACAACTATCTGTATTTGTAGTAGAAAATCACACAGACAATCCTAATATGATTTCTAATTAACAAAGCAAGGCGCTCAAGGTGTTCTTTGGGATTTGCGCTTTATTAAAATGCAAACTAACTTACATGCAATGACGTACAAAAAA
Source organism: Syzygium aqueum (assembly GCA_031216185.1). Taxonomy (NCBI): domain Eukaryota; kingdom Viridiplantae; phylum Streptophyta; class Magnoliopsida; order Myrtales; family Myrtaceae; genus Syzygium; species Syzygium aqueum. The sequence continues at coordinate 34,516,509 of CM062232.1, forward strand.
TGACATGCAATTAATGCAACCTAGCATGCGAACTATATGACATGTGATGACGTGACCTAATTCTAATGATGGACAAATGATTTATTTTTGGTATTTTTCTCATAAAATTCGGAATATTCAAAAATATCTAAATTAACATGCAATCTATCTTACTTTACCAAAAAAAACATGCAATCTATCTTAATCTGTCCTAAAGTGACTCATTTTTTTGGGATTTTCATGGAAATTCGAAATCTAAATATCCTAAATAATCCACAAAGATTAAAATAATTTCTAATTTAAACTACGAAATATGCTACTCTAACTCCCAATTTAAATTAAATAATTATCTTACTCTCTTGGATATATTTAGGATTCTTTAAGCATGCAAACTTTTAATTTAAATTCTAACTAACATATTTTTGGATTTTCTTTATTAAAAAAAGAAAGCAATCAAATAAAGATAACAACCACATTCAAACGATTCATGCAATCTACAGGATTGTTCTTATTAAATTTGAATTAGGAAAAGAAATCAAACTAACGGTCATATCTATAGGGTTATAGATATTGACGGAAAGCTGATTGTTCGAATTTGGAAAGCGAATAAAATCTATTATCATATCAAAGTAATTTTGGATAGGATAACGATTTTCCGTATCGCTGCGTATTGTAACCTAGGGATAAGATTGGATAGTTGTCTAGATACGTTACCAATTTTGGACATTCTAGAACATTGCGGATAAAGAAAACGTTATCCTAAACATTTCTAGCAATCCACATAATAATCACCAAAATATTTGAAATATCGAAAAACTAGGAAACTAAATATTTTGAAAATATTGGATAACGTTCTTACCTAATTTTGGGATATTTCCAAATTTGAACTCGCGGATTGGGATTGTGGATCGGAATGACCGACGGCGGGTGGACCGAGGATGGATCACGAGCCGCTCGTCTCGATGGTGGTTCACGGTGGTGACACAGCAAAGATGTCACAGCTCACTGCAATAGTAAGGATTCGGTGGGGCCTCACTAGATGTTGCTTAATTAATGTCAGAAAGAATAATCGTGAATTGTACCAACACTTGACTTTTTCTGGACTGGATGGCTTGGACGCAAGCGAGAATTACTGGAGTCGTCAAAATTTGCTTGCTGGATGCCGGAAAGAATTTGGGACTTGCTGAAGTGCACAAAGCAAAGAGTCCCGGCCGTGGATGGAAACTCAGCGTGCGTTGGGCTGAAGCAGGACGACGCAGTGGTGAGGCTCGTGACTAGTGCGATCCAGAATTGCTGGAATTGATGATCGGGTACTGAGACGCCAGAAGGGGACTACACGGCGAGGTACAACAGCAGACCACGGGTGAGAAGTTATTTGACCAACAGGATGCATTGGGGCTTTTGCTGGGCTTCGTGGCTATGTTGCTTGGACTAGACTTGTTGCGGTGAAGTTACTTGTCGCGGAGGAACCTCACTGGAATGTTGAGGCGTGACGGTTGTTGAGCATGCCGTGCGTGGTAGCTTGTGGAGGATACAGAAACGTGATGTAGTGAGAGCACAGGGACAAAACTTCACTTGAATCCACTTCCGCGTGCATGAAGGTGAGGTGCTGATGAGGACTAGGCGTGAACTTTCTTTCTCTGTTGGTCTCTCTCCCTGTAAAGCTACGATCCCTCTCTCTCTCTCTCTCTCTCAAGTTATTTCTCTTCTTGAAAATTGTCCGAACCCCTCTTGTCTCTGATGAGTCTTCTTTTAAAAGCAGGGACGACTTAGGCCTTCAAAATAAGGGAGTTAATATTCTTTCCTCTTAAAAATATATTATAATTTTGTTATTTTCCGTTCTTCTTCCACCTATAGACTCGCGAAGCTTCTTGACAGTATACTCTTTCTTGTTTTGAGAAAGATATATTACTGAAATAATATATGCCCGCACATGAATATTTCTTTCCTAGTTGCTCTTCTTTTTTTACTATTTTCCATTTACCGACGAAATCTTGCTTGTTCCACAAATATCCGAAAAAATAAAGCCTATGAAATCATGGACATCTTTAGCAAATCATGAAAGATATTTTTGCACATGTGCCTAACCAAAAATATATTGACCGAAAATTACGCACCAAAATTTGGGAAAGTTTAACATGCACACAAATAGAAATATAGGCTTTTCTACGAGATTTCTTGCATGTTATATATTCCACTCATGATCGCATCTCCCGAACCTCCATCAATATATTCCAAAAATTCTCCATAACCTTTCTAAGTGTAGCATCCCATGTGCAAAAATTTCAGCCATGATAATGAATGGGTTTGGCAAAAATCTTTATCCATGAGCTCAATCTACAATTTAGCTCAAAACCTTTCAACTAAGTTCATTCCCTGCTGATCTAATGCAAATGCAAACGCTATTACTATACATGCTCCTAAAATCTATATGCAGTCTAATTATTATTTTTGCTAGGTGTTGGGATCGATCTCTAATTTTTCTATGTAATATATACCTAACTTGATTGCCAAAATTTAGGAGTCAACAATGATAATAACGACATAGTTAATTTCTTACTACTCTTCCTGTTGAATCAAGTGATCGAGCGGATCATGTTTGCTGTTGAAGTATAGCATTGAGTGCAGGAGTGATTTGAAGGCAAAGTTAACACTCCCTTTGTCTTTATAATGTTCTCATTGTCACATTCTTGTGAAAAGTGATGCGGAAGCTAACAAATCTTACAATTTATGCATAATGCGAGAAGGAGAAAATTACCGGAGAAATTAACAAGGAACAACAAAAATACCAAAAATGGACGTGGTTCGATCTGAGTATTGATACTTATTCCACATGAAGAGCCGGCCACAAGAAATTCACTATGAATACGGAGAATATAGAGTTTACAATCGCTTAAATGTTTCCGATCCCTAGATTACACCCAAAGCAAACCCACAAAATATTATCTCACATATTTCATAGACAACTCGCTCTAAAACCTCACAGAAAGAAAATCTTATACTCCTCTTGTTTCCCCTAGTGTACATGATATCATAGTAGAATTTTGTCTCATATGTATAGAAATATTCCTATAAAAAATAAACATCTTTTAAGAAACCTACTCAAACTATTACAAGCAGGGCAACCAAATATTCTTAGTTCGGTGTAATCAAGAGGTTTACCTTACCATATATTATTTGGAGTTTTCCAATCAATTGTTGGTGATGGTGATATGTTCACTATCCAACAAAAGGTATTCACTACTTTGGCTTAGAAATCTTCACTTAATCCAGCATTGGAGAGTAAAGAGCGAGTTCTCTCCAATATACTTTTGTTCATCAGTTCTACAACTCTGTTCAACCGTGGTGTGTTAGCAACAATGTGATGTTTCACTATACCTTCCTCAATGCAAGACCAGCTAAATTCCTCAGGATAAAATTTCAATCTTTTATTAGTTCTTAGACATTTGGGGTGCACATGATAGCCATTCTATTTTTCTATTTTATTCTCAAGAACGGGTTTGAAACAGAAATCTGTTTGGTAACATAATTTAATTTTTTTATGAAATAAATTTTGATTTCAGAAACGGGTTTGGAATAAAAATGAGAAATATTTTTTTTTTACTTTTCTAATTGTGGCATAGATATGAGAAATACAAATTCTTCTTATTGATTGCTCTCGCTACTGGCCGGTTGCCCACCCACCGTCGCTGGCCACCTCCTACCACCATTTGTTGCTACTCGCCGCACGCCTCTTACCGCCGACCTCCACTATCCGCCAACCGTTCTTCGTCGCCACCTCCCATTGTTGTCCTCTTGCCATCGCCTGACATTGGCCACCTCCTGCCATTGCTCGCCGTCATCCGTCATCGCTCGCCGTCCGCCGCCGACCACCGTCCTTCGTCACTTGCTCACTGTCTACCCGTTGACCATTAGGGAGAGAGAAATTTTGTATTGTTATCAAACGAATTTTTGTTTTGGGAATAAAAATTTTGTGTCGTTATCAAACATTTATTTTTACTCAGAAACTCGTCTGGGGAATAAATATGGAAAAATCTATTTCTAGAACATAATTGTTATCATACGCGCCCTTGGTCTTCCTTCCTATTTGCTTTTTGCTTACAAAAATGAATGCAAGAATAATTTTTCATTGTCCACAAAAATGTTATGACTTGAATTATTATTAATAATGAAAACATTTTTCATGGACTAATTATTTCAAGGATATTTTTCAGAAAAATATTTTTCAAATTATTCATTTTCCACAAAACAAGCGGAGCTATGGAGATTGCCACGACACCGAAGCTTTGATTATGATATCTGCAACTTTCTTTAATGGAAATATTGGACACTCAAATACTATTACAATTTAGATTACTAAATTAAAAGATGAGAACACTTGCATAAAAATGGTGCTCGAGTACACACCGTACTAACTCGAAGTTACTGAGAAAAAAAGGTCGAAATTTCTATTTCTGAGTTAGCAGTAAAAATATTAATAAGAATTGAAAAATTGATTAAAGAAAAAAAAATTTGGCCAGTGCATATTGCAAGTGCAAAGCACAGGTGACAAAATTATCACGACCGTTTTGGGCCTGATTTCGAGCCCAAGAGCAGTGAGAATCGCTACGAGGCATGTCCATAGGAATGAATTAAAAGGAATAGGAATGATGGTTTGGTAACCGGAATAGTAAATGAATTTTGGATCATCGTCTTTGCCAACACCTTGGAATTGGAATGCGCAAATTTTATAACTTGAAGTATTATCGAAATTTTACCATAGCATCGAAGAGACTAATAGAAATTCATTTCGAAAGTTGCCAAAGAGAAGTATTATTAAATAAAGGGAACGAGAAAAGTATTACGCCGTATTACTTGATTTAATTCGTTTTCTTGTCGTAAATGTTCCTCTGTCATGAAATTTGAATTTTGGTTGGGACATTTTCGTTCTTTCTCATACATTCCCACCGCTCCCTCCATCGATAAGTGCATGGCTATGAAGCCCGGAATAGGGTTTGATTCCCATTTTACACTTCTCGTTCCCAACAAACATAATCTTGAGGGGTCTTATTTACTGATGTCAATGGGTTGGGTCAGGTTTCCATGCCACCCGAACTGACCCGAAGCAATAAGAGATGTGCATACTCTGACCTGAACCCGACCTGAATTGCATATGACCCGAACTCAAAACCCGGGTCGGATCGTAGCCTTCCAAAATAATTGTAGCTTAGTAAGTGTTTGTAACTTTGAAAGTCCTACCGTCACGGGTAAATTTCACAAGTTGCCATTTTATTTTGGGTGATTTTACAATTAGGTCACTAGACTTGCTTCATCATCAAGGATCTCCACTTTCACTGTTTAAATTGACGTATTTTGACCAGAATCCATCCATTTTCTGGTGAACTGCCAGTGGCACGTCCGGAAAATGGGGGCAGCTATTTTCTTATCTAAATCAAAAATTGTAGAAGCTGCTATGGCTACATCCAATTATAGCAATGATAAATATTAGCCATAGTATTAACATGTATTGCAATCCAATGTGCAATTAAGCAATTGAATTCCACGTTAATTTCAGCTGCAAATTAGTTTTCATCAAAAGATCCGGAAAAAATTTCAAATAAGGGCATGAAGTACTACCATTTTCTCAAATAAAAGGTTTGAAGTGGACATTATATCAAACAAGGGCCTGACCTTGCCGGTAACTGGCCAACTAAATATTCAAGCTAGTCAATAGCATTTTTGTCCAAAGATAATTTTGAATTATTTTTTAGTTTTTTATTTTTTCCCTTTTTTTTTTGTTATTTCTTTCTTCTTTGTCAGTGGCCAGGACGAAGCTTGGAAAGGGCTGGGTGAGAGTTGCCCTCATTGGCCATAGGTGAGGCCGTCCCTCGCCAGCTACAAGTGAAGGACGACGTCGCCTGGGCGAGGGGTGGCCGGTGAGACCTTCACCCAAATCTAGCTAGGGCCGGCTTTGCCTATGGCTAGCGAGGGTGGCCCTCACCGAATCAAGTGAGGGCGAACCTTGCCCAGCCCTTTCTGGGCTTTGCCAGTGGCTGGCCATTGGCGAAGAAGAAAGAAAAAACCAAAAGAAAAAAGAAAAAAAGAAAGAAAAAAAGGGAATTTTTTTAAAAAGGAATAAATGATGAAATGCCCTTGATCTTTTGGAAAGTCAAGCCTTTCTTTGAAATGGATATTATCACTTCATGCTCTTATTTGAAACATGATCAATTTTATATCCTTATTTGAGAAAATGATGATAGTTTATGCCCTTATTTGGAATAAGCTCAACTTCAAGCCCTTATTTGAAATTTTCTCTAAGATTTATGCTCGGGGATCATAGAACTACCCCTTAACAAGTCTTCTTAAACGTATTTTTATGTGAAAAACTTATTGGAAAAGTCTTAAACTTATCAGTTCTAAACTTTTTAATTTGATCAATTTAATCATAAATCTTTTGATGAATTGCCATGTAGTACTTTCATCCAATTTTGACTGAGAAATAGTTGACTTAGCAGTCTGATCAACGTTGGCCATCCTACGTGGCGCTGTTGGCATCGGCGATTTTTGCAGTTCTTTTTAAATTTTTTTTGCTTTCCTTTTTTCTCCTTTCTCTTTTATTCTTTTTTTCCATATTTCCCTCCACCAGTAGCTTGTCATGTGCGAGGCCTCGACGGTCAGTGGAGGGAAATTGGAAAAAATAGAAAAAAGAAAAAGGGAAGAAAAAAAAGGAAAAAAAAATAAAAAAAATTTGCAAAAAATTGTCCATACCATGTAGGAGGATGGCTAGCGTCCACATCGCTTAATTTTTTGGCCAAAAATTTGTTGGAAGGACATCATTGATAAATTATCAAAAGGTTTAAGACAAAACTGGCAAAATTGAAAAGTTTAGGACCGAATATGCCACCATACAATAGGTTTATAATTTTTTTTGACAATGATCCCTTTTCTCTTTTTTCCTCGAAATAAAAAAAAATATAATCTGATCTATTTTTTTCTTGTTCCCCCAACGACAGGATTCTGATGCGTGGACCTCCAGCTGTTTGGAGAATGAAAATTGGTTTTGTTGGATTATACGACAAAGGCACACGGAAAGAAGTGCACGCGGTCCTAGGGTCAATTCGTGGCCATTGAATTAGTCTCTCTCTCTCCCTTGACATTGAAAACTATTGGGCGATCAATGAATGGGTCCGACGGTGCTCGCGAGTCAAGCCTCGCGCGTCGTCGATTAGCAACGATTGATCCCTCCAAATTTATACGAGATACGAGCCCTAAACGTGATTTCTTTGTTGTTAATCGCGTTATCACGGCGTTCGAAGGTAAGATACAACGTGGGTTAGGAAAAACCGAGGGCACCGAGCCGTTCGGTCAGCAAAAAACATAACAATCAAAGAAGAGAAATGCTAATAATGATGATGATAATGGCAGCATTGTTGATTTCTCTTGCTGCTGTCCCCGTGAAATCGAGCGATCGAGCAAATCATGTTTGCATGCCGAAGCATAGCATCGAGTGTAGGAGTGATGCGAGGCGCAAAACAAATACTCCCATCTTTGTGTCCCGGTGCTTGACGAGGTTCGTGATTGAATGTGGGTCGAATCGTGCTCGGGCCTACCCACCCTTTAATGAATAAAACTTGACTTGCCCATAAAAAAGAAAGAAAAAGACTAACGATGAGCAGCAGTGAGACACGCATCTAAAACGCGTTGACCATCAATGAGTCCAACTTCCAAGGTTGGTCGCGTATCCTCAATTTGGCATTTTTGAGAATTAATTATGTGGGTTTGGGTTTAGTTAAAGATTGATTGAACTTGTTTAATCCCTTTTTTGGTTCATTGCTTCTGGACCCTGAATTCAATAGCTCGTCGCTGTGAGATTCGAGTCAAATTCGTCCTTCCGTACAACCACACGGATGAGCAACAGGACTTGATCAATCGGTCAAATTATGGTGAACGATTCAGTCATTGCGTGATTTTTCTTGATTGGAGCATCATTAGGTCATTGGCTCCAAAAAACACAACAAGGGGATGTGCTTTGCATTCTTCAAATGACGGGTTTTTAGTGTTTAACCCCGTGCTTAAATTTTTATTCGCTAGCTGGTGGATTTAGCCCTTTTCACACCTTAAAAATAATTTATCAATCGTGCCTTGCATTCTCAATGAACGGATAATTACATTTCGAGTTTCGGACGTGAGAACATATGATTAATATCGTTTCTATAAAGTGATTGATTTTATAAAATTTACTTTTACCTCGCACGCGTCTCATCGTCCTCGATCTGATTTGATAGTGAATGCTTTTCAATGCATTGTCTACATCACCCATCAATTAGCTTAGACATTAGTAGCTTCTTGGCTTCTATCGGATATTTTTTGTGGGGGAAGGAAGCGGACATCTATTTTCTTACGCGTCGATGCATGATAATCAACCCACGTCTTTCGCGTCAACCCCATCCATCAGTCTCATCTTCAAGAGAATGTTCGTTAGTATACAAATCACAATCATGCTCGTATTGTATATTAAACCCTCTATATATATATATATATATATAGACAAATCCGTATGCATGCGCGAAGAAAGAGATAGAGTAGCAATTCGAGGATATTCAAATCGGTTCCATGAAATTAACTTACGAAGGAGGTATCGACACGACATTTGTAAATAAAACTTTACCAGCTAAACCCTAAATAATACCTTTTCATTACTTTCTCCACAAGCTTAAGAAAACTTTGGTTTCTATACTTTTCTCTCCGCCTCTCTCTCTCTCTCTCTCTCTCTCTCTCTCTACTTGTTCTTACAATTATGCAGCTTTGCAACATTAATGTCGAACCAGTTTGTGCATATGATCTGACATTGTTCCAAGTACGATTTGTCCATTTTCATAAGATCAAAAGTGCTTCAACATCTATGGGTTTAAGCGTAGAGGAGATTCTCATCAAATGACCTTTGATGGGGTTTCTCCTTCAAGGGTTTAAAGCAAGCAAAGAGTCCATACTTTAAACGGAAACCCTACGATTGCATTGGCTTCCAAAGCAGGGACCGGACCATTTGAGAAGCAGAGCAGATGTGTGCGCATTCATCATGCATGTCGGCTCCGTTCTTATTATATTGCGCGAGACTCGCTCACCTCTTTGGAAACCTTAGGGAAGAACAAAGAACGCTGCTCCATTGATCATGCCCGGGGGAACTTTTCGATATCGAGAGAACGATTATATTAAAAGATCAAGATAGCTTTTTAACGTGGCGACTCCAATTCCTATGTGACAAAGCCTGTGAGTGTGATAATGATACAAGCGAAAAGAATCGAAAAAAAAAATACAGGATTTGAAAATGAAAAACAGAGTTTTGCAACTTGAGCTAGACAGAGCTTCAAGAAAATCCTCCGCTTGGGGTTTTGGATTGAGCCGGAGCCGGAGCCGGAGCCGGCATCCCCCATCTGCTGACAAAACCTGGGGGCTTTGATCAGATGGAGATGCTGCGGAATTCCTGAAGACTGATATCTTTCTATCTCGCCACGCAGAGCAGAAGCAGAGGCCTTTCTTTCACTTAGAACAAAAACACAACAGTCAAGACTAAAAGCTGCCGAAGCCGAGCCGGGTCATTTTGCTATAACTGGATCCTGAACTACGTAGAATGAATGGAATGCCAATCAGAAATCGAGCATCGATTTCAGGAGGGGCGAACGGCGGGGGATTTACGGCTCGTGCCCCGCACCTTGAAACAGCGCAACGGGGAGAACAGGGCCTTGAGGACGTTCCTCAGGACGCGGCCACGTCGAGGAACCAAACGAGGAGTAGCAGCAGCAGAGGAAGATGGGTGGAACACGAAGCCAGGAGGGATGACACGTGGACGGTGGTCGGTGGTGTTGTGGGCGGCCATTGTCGGCACTCCGCTCCAATTCAAGAAGAAAGCTGGCGACAGATGGAGCAGAGAGAGGGAGAGGGGGGACACGGACACGGCGGCCGAAGCGGGAGGGAAGGTGGCGAGTGGGTGGGGAGCACCGACGTGTTAGGGAGTAGAAATAGGGAAGGGGAGTGTTGACACCGCGTAAAGCGTGTAGGGAAGGACCGCGTAGAGAGGGAGACAAAGGCGGAGTTTTTAAAGAGTTGGCGAGGCGACGATGGTTACTTCAGTTTGAGTGCGATGGGATCGTCTATCCTTTTTATAATGGGCTTTTCGTGTTCATGATGTCAACCGCTGCGGGACGATCGAGTCTCGAGCTGTGGGGGGGGGTTTAGGGTTCGACGAGTCGTGAAATCAGTTCGATTTCGGTAGGGGGTTTGAACCGGTCTCCTGCAGCGTGGATTTCGGCTTTTGGGCGGGGAGGGGACCGGAGGGGTCGCTCGATCTTCTTCGGCGACGCGTCGTGGGGCTGGAGGGAGTCGCCAGAAAGCGTTTTGCCTTGACGGGTTCCTTCCTTTTGTTGTGTGTTTGCCCTTTTTGGGCTGCTTCTTCTTGGTCCACCCCCTTGAATTTGTCCTCCTCTTTGATTTTCAAGCAATAATCGTGTCGGGTTTGATGAATTGTCAAAAAAAAGTTATGAATCTATGGATATTGTGTCAATTCAATCCTAAATCCTTTTTTTGGGCAAATGAGTCGTAAACGTTTTGCATTTATGTTAATTCAGTCCTAAGCCTTTTTTTTAGTGGGGCCAATTGAGTCCTAAACGTTTTGCTTTTATGTCAATTTAGTCCATCCGGTCGGCCAATTTTGGCCTAGAACAGCTAACATGGACGCCGGCTATCCTACGTGGCACAGCCGAGGCTAACATAGCCATTTTAAGTAATATTTTAATAATTCTTTGAATTATTTATTTATTCTTTTCTCTGTTTTTTTTTCATTTCTTTCTTTTTCTTTTTTTTCTTCCCTGCTTCCTTTAGCCGATCGCCGAGGCTAGAGGTGAGGGCCGGTGAGCTCGACCTCACAAGCTTGGTGATGGCGAGCCTCCCTAGTGGCTATCTGAGGCTTGCTCTCACCGACCCTTGCCTCTGGCTGATGGCCAAGGTCCGGTGATTGACTAAAGAAAGAAGGGAAGGAAAAAAAAAGAGAAAAAAAATAATTCGAAAAATTATTAAAATATTATTTAAAAATATTTACGTCAACATCGGCTGTGCCGTGTAAGACAACCGGCGTCCATGTCAGTGATTCCTAGCCAAAATTTATTAGTCGGATAGACTTAATTGACACAAATGCAAAACGTTTGGGAATTAATTAGCAGAAAAAAAATTTATGATAGAATTGAAACAATTACAATAAATTTAGAACTTTCTTAGTAATTTTCCCATATTCTTCAAATTTTCTCTCCCTATTCATTGGTGACTACAAATTACATTTGAATCGTCTGTTGGCACCACAATTTCTTTTGTGGTGTTTTTTGCAAACTTTGATTGCGCAGGCGGCGCACATAATCGGAGAAAGTGCTTCGCAATTGGCTTAGGTACACTTGTTGCTCGCGATTTGATACAAGCTCATTTAACTCGTGCAATCAAGTCCTCCCCGCTTCGAGCGCTCTCTAAGATTAGCAATTCTATGTCCCCTCTTTCTCTCGCCATCAAATCAAACGAGGAGGAGAATTTGATCGCACAAAATATGTGAAAAGGACCAAATTGAGCAAACGCGTAAAGGTGGAAGCCAAAAGTTGAACCCAATCCCTCATAAATTCAATCTACTTAAGGAAAAGTACAAACATCGACGGTTAATCTTTTTTTTTTCTTTTTTTCTCGGGGTAAGTTAATAGATGATTGTGGGTAAAATTAGAGTGATATAATCATCACGAAATGCTGACACATTCATGCTGTCGCTTACATTTGTGTTTTTTGTCTATCTATCAGAACTGCGCGTAGTACGTGCAAATCGGGCAGAATATTTGACAATTATGCAAGAACGAAACAAATAAGTGATCTAGTCAACGTAGATCATAACGACAGCAAATATATTTATATGTGTGTGTGTGTTTATCGTAAAAAAATTGCAACTTATTGGATAATTGATATTAGTGGTCTATCCTAAAAATTAATCAAGATTGATACTCTAATATTAGTTGTGGATTAGGTTGTATTGAAAAATCGACCTTCACTATACTTAGGTAGTCATAATGTCTTGTTAGATACCACTTATGATTTGTGGGCCAAAAAGAGTTTTGAGCGCACTGCTAATGAACCTATAGGATCGCACACAAAAGCGAACTGAGTTAATATTTTTTGTGTGCCGGGATCTACTTAAAATAAGAAGTAGATTTTAATTTATTCTCCTATTCAACTTATCTACGCGGCCGTGCATGTTATGAGATAACGATTAAATGTATGATTGAAGGTGGACGGTTTGTGTTGACATCTAAATTTTGGCTAATCATTTAGTAGTTAATTTGCATAAAAAAATTAGGAAATAAATTTTAACCCCTAAATAAACATATTAAAATTGCATAGCATATAATTTATGATCATGTAGGTTAATTGTATTTCACATTGAACTGGCAGCGGCAAGCGAGCTTAAAATTCATCACTCAAATCTAACTCAGGCACCGAATGAAACTCGACTCATTTGGGGGATGGGGGCCAAAAATCACACATCAAAAGGCATTGGTTGTCTTAATTTGTGATTAAATTAGCTCATCAAGTTTAATTGAATAAAAGCCCGAATTAATTTAATCAACTTGGAATTAAATAAAAATTAAAGGATAAAGCCTAAGCCCATTAGGACTAGAAAGCTTGGTCAATTAACCTAGCGTTGCGATATAAATATATGATTATAGCCATCAATCAAGTAAAGGCTCTCATAATTTTCAAGATCAGGGTTTTTAGAAAGAGCACGAGATACACATGAGGAGAGCAAGAGCAAGGAGAGAGAGAGAGAGAGAGAGAGAGAGAGAGAGAGAGAGAGAGAGAAGTTTTCTATTCTTCCTGCTGGTTCTGGAGGTCGGCAATATTTGAGAGAATTGAGAAGCCGCACCATACATACGAAGGAGAAGAATTCAAGGCCAAGACAAAGAGTTCTCAATCGGGAGAGCACTCACACAGAAGTCCATTGGCCGAGGGGGACACTTTCACTCACTTCATGAAGAACAAATATTCACTTTGATATGCAAGATGTCAGAGCCAATATGGTGAGGTTAGAAGTCCAAGTTTAGGCGTGAGGACAAACCACACTCGGACGTGTTCACTCATTACACATATTCAGCATACAGCCCCGCACGTTGCGGTTCGTTATGCTTGGTGACGCAGCCAACTACCAGGAGATCTGCCTCTTGCCATGGAGCATGTTGCGCATACTGCCGTGATTGTGATTCCTGTAGCCTCGTCATCAAGCCCTTGCTCAGCCACTGATCCCTGGACGAGTTACGAGCTTTACCGTGAGCCAACACACACCGTGAAGCCATCACTGCTCGTGTCTCCACTGTGTGCCACCGCCAAGCCGAGCTGTGACTATTTTCTATTTCGCAGGTTGTTCAATGAACATCCATACCAAGACACCCCCCATTGGCTTGCCATCCTTAGCTGAGCACCACTGTTAGCAGCGAGTCACCACTAGTCGTCATCGCCGCCAACCACCCCATCACTGTCCCACGGTGAGCCTCCATCGCCGTCGGTCCACCCTCCGTCGGTCATCCTGATCTGCAATCACGATCCACGAGTTCAAATTTGGAAATATATCAAAATTAGGTAAGAACGATATATGATATTTTCAAAATATTTGGTTTCTTAGTTTTTTCAATATTTCAAATATTTTGATGAATATTCTGTGGATCGCTAGATATCTTAGGATGATGTGTGCTATATCCGCAATATTTGAAAATACTTAAAATTAGGAATTTTTCCTAATTTGGCAACGTATCTGGACGACTATCCGACCTTATCCCTAAGGTACAATACGCGGTGATACAGAAAATCGTTATCTTATCCATAATCACTTGGATACGATAATAGATTTTTTTTTCTTTCCAAATTTTAAAAATCAGCTTTCCATCGATATCTATAACTCTATAAATATGACCGTTAGTTTGATTGCTTTGCCTAATTTGAATTTAATAAAATAAATCTTGCGGATCGCGTTGATTGATTTTGATCGTGGTAGTTATCTATCTGTTTGATTTATTTCCTTTAAAAAGAAAATTCCAAAAAAAGATTAGTTAGGACTTGAATTGATCATATTAGAAGATAATGATACATGTTTAGGATAGTTTTATAATAAATTTCTTTATATAAGTCGATATAATAACTTTTTAATTTAAATTAGGAATTAGAGTAATTTATTTCCTAGTTTAATTTAGATATTATCCTGATCTCGATGGTTCATTTTAGGGTAATTCTTGATTTCGAATTTTAATAAAAATCCCAAAAAAGGAATCACTTTAGGATAGATCAAATCATTTTCTCTATGATAGATTGCATGTTAATTTGAGCAATTTTTAATTCCGAATTTCATTTGAAATTACCAAAAACAAATCATTTGTCCGTCATTAGAATTATGTCACATCGTCGCATGTCATATAGTTTGCATGTTAAGCTACATTAATCGCATGTTAATTTTTGCACGTCATTACATATAGATTAGCTTTCATTTAAATAAGTGAAAATAAAAAAATATTGAGTGAACTGCTTGTTAATTAGAAATCATATTAGTATTGTTGATATGACTTTCTAGCTAACAATGCAAATGCTTATGTTGTTTGGAGGTAAGTAATTCTCCCAATCTTGCAATTTATGTAATGTTTTGATTATTGGGTATTACTTTAGTGGTTTGCGCATCTGTATGATCACTTCACATGTTAGTGACTAAGTTAAAATGAATCCAAACTATCTGCCAAAACATTTTTTGAAAAGAAAAGGTACCAAAATGGCGTTAGTCTGGTTCTAGCGTAATCAAGTTCTCGAGCTTAGAATCTCTGTTTCGTAGGAATAAAACATATATCCCTATGTTTTAATTAGGTTTCTAATCAATCTACCACAAATAGATTAGTGGCGACTTCAAGTATGAAAATTTTTGCACATTAAAAACTTAAACCCTAAGTTGCGAATTGGTAGGGCTTGGGAGGACCCGAGTTAAGTTTTGTCTTAATAATCCATTAGTCTGATAAAATTTAGGTCGCGACAGTTTGGTGAGCCCAAATCGTCTAGCCCACTTCTTTTAATTCCGCTGGATAATGAGGCTATATAAATAGATAAAGAATCGTTCTTTATCTAGGATTTTTCAACAGAGTATCGAAAATCAAAAGGCGTTGAAGAAAAGGAACTTCAAGATCTTTAGCTAGCACTTGAATCATTGGAGACTTCTATTCGCGTGTGTGGATACCGGTAGAGGCGCAACACTTGGGGCGGTAATCCAGACATAATCAATTGTCAATTTACATTCGATTTGCAAAAGGTACATATCGAACTTCTGTCTCGATTTCAATATACACATGGATCCTGTCTAGGGTTCTCGGATTTCGGTTTACAAATATATTCCGTAGTTTTTTAACAACTGTGAAATCCTACGTTGAACCCTACAATTGGCTGACTACAATACTGACCAATGAAACTAAAGCGCATTGCTCGAAGGTAAGATATAGTAAAAAGAATTTAGCTAAAGGTAAAGAGTGTCTTGAGGACTGGCATTACACCTGAATCCTCGACTCTACTACACTATTCCCACTCCCAGTGCTTTGCTAAAACTATGAAAGTAACATCTTTTTTTTGCTAGAATATGAAAGTAACATCTTACTTGCTCTGAGAATTGTCCTTAGCACTGCTGCTGGTGGGAGCTCATCCTAGATGTGCCTGGAAATTGAGCCATCAAAAGCACCAACCCGATAAATCCACACGCGCTACAGTTGCCGTTTGCTCGACTTGATACTGGGATCCGTAATGATGAAAGCCAGACATTGTAGAGCCTGCCGTCAGAAAACAACATGGACATCAGTCGTCGCTGCTATACTTCACAGACTAGACATATTCTCCTTGTGCTGAACTCTCTATTTACAGTGAAGTTCCACTAAAGATGAAACGCCCGTTTCTTTTACATTCTTACCTTGCCATCACTCTACCTACAGCGGTTGACTCGTTGTTACACGCAAAATGCTCGAGTTGGTATCAAACAAGGTAACAGAACTACCTGGTGCTTCTGGTGTGGAAGAATTTGGACTCTCCTGGGAAGGCAACAGCGCAGCTGGAGATTCCACAGCTACTGAAGGGAGATCCGGAGTTTGCAATAATCCTTCCAACACGAAGCCAATCAACTCGTTCCAAATTTCCACAGCTTCTCCGGCTATGTAAGTGATTATTGAAGATCTCTCCAGAAAAAGAGTTCTTAGATCGGGTATTGATGTCTTCTCGAACTCTTGGGAGAGCAAAAGTTTGGCCAAAACTACGACACACTCCCGCAAATCAATAACAAAATCAGATCAACTACTCCTGAGATTTAGGTAAGGCTTCCATGATGACAGCAGCAATGACCCTTTTCTTTCTCCCCCTCTCTCCCACCTTCATACAATTTTAAAAGGACCGACAATGTTGCTATCTGATCAATGTACCACCTATGTGAAGCACTGATATTCCTGTCATCCAGTTACGTTTGAGTTAAAGAACTACCAATTTACACATCCATGCGGACACACAACCAAGAAACTGATATGACACATTAGTGCTTTCCATTTTCCTGCACTTTTGGACTTACCTACAGTTGAAATATTAGTCTGAGTCGACCATAAAGAGAAGAAACTCTCAAGATACTAATTTCCTCTTGCATCAAGAAATCGCACTCAGAGCAACTCTACCTGCCAGAGTATATTCTTCACTTCGGGAATCAATCTCACCAGTGGAAGTCATACTTTGACTTCAATCACGTAACAGAGTACCACGGTATCTGAAGTCAAATCACAGAAATGAGTATTCCCAGACAGCAATTCATAGAGGCCCATGATACATCCTTGAGGAAAAGTCGTATATAGACCATGGGGGCTATTGGGACACCTTACTTCAGACTGCCATAAGAGTAGCATAAGAAGCAGTACTTGTTAAGTGGTCCAATCAGTCTAATACGTAATTTACGATCTCAAAAAGAGGTTGCTTTAGTTAACATTTGTTTACCTTAACTAGACCATTTGCAATAAGAAACAAAGACCTTGGCAGGCATCCCTTCACGGAAAGTACCAATCCCTGGGGCTTGACTGTTTCCTTCACAGAATTCTCTAGAGCCTGGCGAACCTCATATGGAAGACTACGAAGACAAGATGCTGACTTATAACAGCTCTTGCACTGGGAACCTTTATACGAGGAGGAGACCTTAACAGTTTCTTGTAATCACTCTGCCAGCAGAGAAATGAGTTCTTTGAGAACACACATAATGACAGAATAACAGGTGTCAAATAAACAAATACTGAAGAACCTGGTCTTCCATCCCACTGATCGTTAGATGAATATGTTTCCATTGTGTATTATGACTATGAAATAACTTGATAGATGTCTACTGGCAATTCAGATCCTCAGATACTTTCTTTGTCCCTTTCCAAAAAATAACCGAAATGGTGTGTTTAGCAGCAACAATTAGTCAATAAAGTCATCTTATATTAAATACTCGTCAGCAGCCTCTCAAACTAAAGAAAAAGCAGTTGATAATTCAACTCAACTTCTGTGAACTATGTTTGTTTGTTTTCTCCTGGTAAGAGCCACTTCTATGACGGCCAGCACTCTGCACACCAAAACATGTTTACCTGGATTTTTGGTCTTTACCGAGAGAGAAGAAAGAGAAGAGGAGGGTTCTGCAGAAGCCACTACCTGGACAAGCTCATGAAGATGAAGCGACAATTTATCATCCAACACACCATCTCTGCCAAGATTCTGAATGTAATCTTCTAAATCATTCAGCAGCGAATACGTAACTTGACTTGTTCTCGCAATTCGTAAAACCTGAGAACTTCCCGCAATAAGAATTGATCTACTATCACTTCTTAAGATAGAGGTAGAGCTAATAGGTAGCAAAGGAAAATCTACATATAGCACCATAAGCGAAATCAAGAGAATAAAGTTCATGTTTCAGAACCTCAGGAAATGAAAGAAGAATGTCATCTGAAAGCTTTCTGGCTTCCTTTTCTTCTGCTTCACTTTCACTGATGACATCAGCTATAACATTACTTTCACCGAGAAAGAGAGAGAGAGAGATAAGTCAGCAGTGAAAACGAACTTGTCTCATACAAGAACATCAACTGCAAAAGGAGACAGATTGAGTTGACTTTAGGGGGAAAAAGGATGGGGGGAAAAAGGGCGGGGGGAAAAAGGGCGGGTAACTATGGGTCTCTTGTATGACGTATCAATAGTAGAAGCAGCCGCAGTGTAATGAGGAAACGAACTAATTGTGCCCATACTTCAGCTACTTAGAGGCGCGAATTAACCATTTCTCTCAAAGTTAGGTCATCAGGCAACATGCATCCAATATATCAAGCATATCTCTGAACACTACCCATTGCTTGTAAGTTGGACCTACATGTGAAATCTACGATGCAGACGTACTCCATCAAACAGCCTAAGGATGTATAAGAGAAACAAACAATATAAATTTGAGAGTGTTAAGATTCAAACCCTCCACTTGAAGCTCCAATACCGTGTTGAAATAACTATTTTCCTCAAAAGATTGATATGCCCATGATGAATTTAAACCATATATCTTAACAAGTGATATGTCTTTTCAAAAATTAAAAAGAAGAATAACATTCTCGAAGAACATTCAGGGTTAGAAAGTGAATCAAAATAACCAGAAGTCCCGGGCCATTGTTTTGGAAGTTACTTGTGCGCAGCACTCAATTTCAGTAAACTCTAAGAAAAGCTGCTCAGCAAGAGCACAACCAATGCCTGTAATGAATTTTAATTCTGCAGATGCTGTCCCTCGTTATGGTGACACAACATAAACCCCCATTTCTAGGTCATGGAGTCTACACTCAATTGATCCCTGCCCAATCTGAAAAATATCCAGCAAGGCCGTTTGCACACAGGCCCAACCAACTGACATCGGCAGAATTGAAGAGCGTATTCTTTCAACAGGACGATTACGAAGCATGGAATCTGAGATAATTGTAGAAAGAAGTCGGTTCATTTCCACCAAAGAAGGGAATGATCAATAAGCCAATGCACATTCCAGGTATGAATTATACTTGCATTGTAGGGCACTTTCAGTGGACAATCAAAGAAGTGAAAGTCTTGGCAGTGCTTTCACATGGAGTGAGGTTGATTTCCATTGACAAACCAAATTTCCACCCAGCATACCTAGGACGTGTCTTTAGTTCCAGTCAATCATCACTACTACTGGATACAGAAAAATTGTTGAGAGTAATTGGCCGATAGGAGCATATTTATCTATTTCCTTTATTATTTTATGTATTGCAGCAATACACGTAATATTGTCATTTTGGCCTTTGGCTTTAATATAAATCGATAGCTTGGGATCACATAGATTTAACCAAACATTCAGTTCAGTTTTTTCTCTCAACAAATATACAAGTCTACTTTCACGGGATCGACAACCTAATGCAATTGCCAAAGAAAAAGATCTATGATCGCACAAAGTACAGCAGATAAAAAGTTGAAGCATGATAATAAAGATAACCGAGTATATACCCATATATTCCCGAATTTTTCTTTTAGCAATCTTGTGGGCTTGCAGAAATGCACTGCAGGTATAACATGCGAATTTTAGCTTCTCTATGGTCAAATAGTTGACCAGCTTTTGAGGGAAAATGCCTATGCCAAAGCACTTATAGTCATTCCGAAAATCAATTTGAACTTTCAAGCATTTCCAGTCACATAAAGGCTCTCTTGAAACTGAATCCATTGCATCATCAACTGAACCCATAAAAAAATATGCCGCAATTTGACTTAACCATCCGTCATCAAGCATCCTCTTGTAAGCATCCTGAGCACCTGTATAAAAATAACCTAAGTCAACTTTTACGAAATTCCCACAGACAGGCTTTCCAGTTTGGCCGAGTTAAATCGAGGAACACTACATATTAGGACCCACTATGTAGATGGGCTTAAAATTTTGAAGCAGCAGATCTTGAAAGAAAATTTTGCTTTACCAGCGGCAATACAGGTCGTATAAAAATGTAACATTTAATGAAGCTTTATAAATCTGAATGTCTTTCCTACTTTACGGTTAGAATGAGGTAGAGCTAAAAAAAAATTAAATATTAACCACCAGAGGATAAGTATATGAAACTCACCCCTTAAGAAGCATACCTGAGTTGCTTGTAAATTTATCTGGGCCAGGTTACTGCTGCTAGTAGAAACACTGAGCGTGCACACCTTCCAATTCCTTGTTATTTAAGGACATCATGTAACTTTTGACAGCCAACCAATCAAAAGGCCCCAAATCATCATTTTGGAGATTTTCACGAGCCTCTAGAGCTACGTCCATCATTTTGTACTTTGTGTAGTCCAATGTGAGTTTCTGTGACAATATTGGGCATGAGAAACTTGAGAACTAATGAAGCTTTAACTGTACACAGAACCCCATTTAGACCACATGACATGCCAGAAACATCAGTCACTCAGCAAGAATATTGCATGTCTTGTAGTCCGGTTGGAGAAATGGGCTGACATACTACCAACATTTTATTCTTTTCAGGAAACAAGAACTCTTCCTCCCTTCAATTGACATTTTCAGATGCTCATGCATCGAGACTTTACCTCAGACAAACAGATTCAAATCCATTGAGAAACTATCCATGTTTTTTAAATGTTAACTTCTCTATTATTTTGATTCCTCAGAATTTGTTTAGCTGTTGAAAGTCTAATTACAAATAACTATGAAATGCTAAACGTTAAAAAGCAAGTGTACTGTGAACTAGTTAGGACTAGGAGGACTTGAGCCATGAACTGTACTTTGACTTATACCAGAGTATTACTATATAGTTGTTGATCTATGATCACAGGCTCAACAGCATTTAATATTCCATATTACTTGTTTATGGGGTTTTCCAGAGCCTTACATACATGCTGCCCTCCTACTCCTAGCAACTTAAACTTCTGGGTCAGAATTTCCGACACGGTATCAAGCTAAATTTCAATTTATTCATGCTCCATCTAATATTTCATCACGCATGTGGTTCTTTTGGAAATATATCATCAGGACCAAGGTTATTGCAAGACATAGGATGATCTGTGTACAAGGAGATGCATATTAAAAGCCATAGTAAATCTTCCTTATGCCGCCTCTCAAGGCAATAATAATTAGAAGGTGCTAAAGGACTCCATTATCAACGACTCCACCATTCCTAAGGTATATCATTCCCTGGCAATGGAGAAAGCATCATTGGCCAGATGATGGAGAAAGCATCATCAAATATGGTCATTATCAAAAGAAGTTATGCTCAAACATGGAAGAAATGAGATTCGTGGGATGATACTACATCAGTAGGACACTTCTCACCATTTCACAAAATGCTTTCCCTTGGCAGTTACATTCTTTCCTGATAATGTATTTTTCAATTCTATAATAGGTAATCCCTTGGTTAACAAAGAAAATTGTGTTACTTTCTAGGAAAACTCATTAGAATCTTGCAAGGTCAGCAAAAATATTCACATAACCCTTTGCAAGAGTCAAAATCAATTGATTGACTCCAACCCTTTCTTTCAAGCCATTGATTCTAACCTAATTATCTGGGTGCCACTAGATGAAGTGTAGTATGCGACAGATGACCCCACTCATCCAACCACAATTATCCTTATATCATCATTTGATAGACAAATTGCTTGATGTGCTTAATGTGTCAAATGCAACCACCTCATGAAACATCAAGTATACAATCACATCCATTAACTTACAGGTTTCATCTGCAATTTAAAGGCCACGACCTGGTTTGAAAGCATAAATTCTTCACTTAGGCAGTTAAATCTAAATGCATTGAGTCAAATCAATCATCACGTGCCATGCCAAAAGACAATAGTCCCGTGAACCAAAAGGATGGGGAAAGTGGCGTTTGTCGCAGTTAGGATGGATGATAATAGGGTAATAGGCCAGTTTCTTTATTGGGAGCGCTTTAATGGTAGTTGCACAAGGACACAGATGCAGATGTTACCACATCAAACAACAACTGAAGGACAAACACGAGTAATCAAGGTAATAACAACTCATGCCAAGATTTGGACCATTGACCTGAAGCTTTGAACTATTCTATTTCTCCCAAAAGCTTAAGTTGTTAGGAAATGTGCCACAATATATACCAAGCACATATCTTAACAAGTTTGATCAAAGCCTGACCTAAAAAAAATTTTCATTATTATGTGCTCGAGTTAAGGACATAGCAAGGAAATACATTACTATCCTGGATCCTACTTTAGTTTAGTTTACTAATTGATGTTCAATGTTAACTAATGTGTCTTTGCAGTTCTTCAAAGCTGAATTTGGAACTTCATAATTGGCTGTTGCTTTAAAAAAAAATCCAAAAAAAGAAAAGTTCTTGATTGATGAAACGGTAGAAGTCAGTGGAGTCTCACCTCCACCTGTGATAGCTCATCCATGCCAAAGAGACTAAGCAAGAATTGCGCAGTCGATCCATTGAAAACAAGTGTCAGAAAAACAGTGCCAGCAGTGAGAAAAAGGAACCGTTAAAAGAATGTGCATTAACTTTCAGGTTTAGTGGAAGTAAACCACTTTCATCATAAGGAGAATAATTGCTTAAAACAGCCTGACATGCATATTTATTGGTAAATAAATACCAGGTTTCCGGTTTCTGAACTTATGTATGGTGTGGCACTGCTGGCATCCTAGAAGACCAATGAAAATAATGCAGATTAGAATGCGAAAGAAGATTCCTCCAGGCTTTCTCCAGCATCCATATAAGCTAAAAGCAAGCATTCAATTCAGACAAATCTTTCATCTTTCTCACAATAATATACCTCACCTTGTACGTACCTAAGCAGTAAGCCACAAACTATCTCATATTTACATATCTACGTGCGGATAGTTTTTGAGGTGCAATTGCACTGTCCCAAATTTCACATGAATTGTGATAATTAATATTCGAGATCTTTTTTCAGTTTGTGCTAATCTAACCTACTAAGCCACCTTACCCAAAAAAAAAAAAAACTACTAAGCCTTGACTTTGTGACTCATCTGTATCTGGTGATTAAGTTCACATAGGAAAAAGGGGGAAAACAAATCCATTCCTCACAGTCAGCTGTGCTACATTCATCAAAGCACCTTAACCTAGTGAGAGAGAAGATCACCGGTAGCCACATGAATGTAGTTATTAGGCAACATGAAGTTCATCCTTTTCTCCACTAACCACACTTTCACATACCGGTTGACTAAAGAAACATAAAGCTTCTAGATTATTGATGCACTAGCACTTCACAGTATAGAATTATGGAGAATAGAGAATCATGTAATGACGCACACATTAGTCTACTGATGACTCCAAATGGGGTTAAACAGTGTACTTTGATTGATAGAGCCATTGATAATGCAACTGCTCCTCTCAGACCAGACCAAAATACCACGACAGCTTCTTTCCAGCTCAAACCATATCCAAAATACTGTATAAGAGGATATAGAGTAACACACAACTATGGCTCGTGCAACTTGAGTAAAGACATAAAGAAGAAAGAGATAGCCCCAGGAGCTCCCTGAAAGAAGCAGTTTAAATGACTCTGTGGATCAGTGAAGAAGATGGACAAATAGGTTCAATGATGCTGAAATTGAAGTAAAATGTTGGCACTACAAACTCCAAAGACCAAGTCAGACATATTCACCAGGCCAAAGCCAAAAGCTAAGACCAAGATACTATGTGGTCTTCTCCATACTGAACAGAGTAACAACCTTTACCGGTTCCTGACAAATAACAGCTTTAGCTTCTAAAGCAAAACTGAACATCATTGTTGGCATCTCCTCTATCTTGACTACAAAATATATAAACAGTCCTAAAGCTAGAAAAATGTAAATCAAGAAAGTTTTGTGTTCAGTTGAGTGCCACCACAATAAGCCAGACTTTTCAAGAAGTGACGCACTTAAATCAAGAATGTTTTTCTCAATCGTTTCACAAAAGTCCCATCGCATCTTCAAATTCATTGAAGTTCAAGCCAAAAATTTTACTCAGTCTTCTGCTTCATCTGCAAAATTTACCATACGGACCCGCCCATCTACCAGAGATAATATAGGTGTTCAACCTCCTCTTTGAGGCCTCTCCTTTCCATTCTTGGCATGTCAGCCACAACAAAGCAAGAAAAGAATGCTAGTAAATATAGCAAGAACTAACAAAGTGCTTTGACTGCCTATAGCAAAGAAAAAAGTTGCACATACACCTCAAAATATAGGGGAAAGAAAATAAAAACAGATTGAGACTTGGAAGAGCAAACTGGCGAGATCAAGCCATAGAATCAACCTAGAATTATCCAACAATAGTCCGTGCAAACCCAATCTTAGCAAAGAACTTGCTTGATCAAGAAAAAAGGACCTAAGTGCTTCTG
The DNA here is from genome assembly GCA_031216185.1 of Syzygium aqueum. Classification (NCBI taxonomy): domain Eukaryota; kingdom Viridiplantae; phylum Streptophyta; class Magnoliopsida; order Myrtales; family Myrtaceae; genus Syzygium; species Syzygium aqueum. The sequence continues at coordinate 34,540,896 of CM062232.1, forward strand.
AAAGCAGAATACTGGATTAACTAAACTTAAACCATCTCGATGTGACATTTCTCTATCCAAACTAATTCTATGTCCCTTGTGGGAAAAACTATCTTACAGCAGGCACTGATCGAGGAAAATTGTCAGTGTTTGCTTCACAAGCATAGGAAATAAGTCTTATCATTTGACAGATGATTTACAACAGCAATGATAATATGATGGACGGAAAATCAACAGTACCATTTTTGGCAATATTGTCAGAGCAGAGAAAACCCTTTGCCATGATCACCCCACTGCAAGAAGATTTCTTTCAAAGGATTAATAAAATTTTTAAAGAATTTGATTTTATCAGTGGAAAATAACACGGCACAGAGAATAACATGGCACAGTCATTCCCCCCTACTTGTCTACCTTTTTTAGTTTCACCAAATCCAATCACCGTCCCTTTGAAAGTCCAACCAAACCCAGAATACGTCAACTTCCTCTTGTGACCATCAAAACTTAAAGATATGCAAAGGGAAAATAATAAAAACAATCCTGGAAGTATTGAGCCAAAGAGGTGAGAAATAGGTCCCAATAACCGTTTAATAAGCTTTTCCATTAAGCGCGTGTTTTAGAACTTTTCAGTCACAGTAAGAGCATGTTTGCACGGCCTCAAATTTAGGACTGATGATAAAACTAATCTCACATCATTCCCAGACAATTGGGTGGGGGGAGGGGAGGGGGGGGTGGTGGGGGGTGGTGGGGAGGGGTGTTACTGTTAATAATGTCATCCACTTTCATACAAACCTATCCGAATCCTCCTTTCCTCTTCCTAGTCCCTCTGTTCCCAAAAATGGTTTTAAACTAATCCTTGGGAAAAGCAAACACTTGTCCAATTTTTTATTTGGAAGCAAGTCTAAGAAAGATATCTCTAACTCTGACCATCATTTTGCATCAAATTTCTAGTCATACCACATATATAGCACTCCCAGACTTCAATTAAAACATGATGCCTTGAATTAGTAAAGGAAAAAAGGAAAACTTCCTTCCAAAATTGCTTCACAGGTATAGAAACTGTAGCAACAGATTAACAAATAGAAAGCCAATGCAGTTACCTCAATATAAAAATCAACGTATTGGCAATGTAGGCTGTCTCCTCCCTAAGAGAGAGAGAGAGAGAGAGAGAGAGAGAGAGAGAGAGAGAGAGAGAGAGAGAATTAAACATTTTGAGTAAAAATGCTGACGCTTAAATATGAGGTAAAGAAACATGCAATGGAGGATGCTACACAAATGAAGATACATCTAAGATGTATAAGGGGAACAATTCCGTGCATCAGCATTGTCAAAAAGTTTAAGGCTTCCAGTTTGGAAAAACAGAAAAGGACATATTCGAAGCATATAGTAAAATATCAAATTCACTAGATACAAAAGCAAAAAGATACCTCCTAAAATCAACCTTTTTTGGCTATCCACAAATACCAACTGACTAGTTATGACTATTAGGCTGTGCCCTGATGTCAACTTGCCCGTCAATAGGCATAAAAGAAGAGTCATAGGTTGATATAGGTCATAAAATGATAAGTAAGAATCACCTCTCATAAACTAGATTTCTTTAAATAGTTGATACGAAGTATTAACCATCCTGTGGATGGGAATTTTCGATATAATACTGCATTTCATACAAGCAAAAAGTTATTACTTGGAGGAGAAATGGGTTGGATGTAATTCCTGTGGAGGAACTTTCCTTGCCAGAAAAAAATAGTAGCCACATTAGTGGCACATTTTTAAATTAGAGAACAAATACTATGTTGCAGGTTGAGAGTTCTACTTTTAGCATAAACAGGAAAAAGAAAAGCAATACAAAAGGAAAAAGAGAATAACAGAAGTACCATAATTGTAACAAAACAACTTCTGGAGTTCCTCAGGAAAATTTAATATTCGAAGTCCACTTCTAGGAAAATAAGATGTCTAGCAGAAAAAATTAACAAAAAACCAAAAGAATTTGAACTTATCATTGTTATTATCTCATTTATTGAAACAATAAAAAGTTATCTCTTTAAGTCTTAAAAGAAGCAGAAATTGGCTTCCGTAATATGGTTGAACAAGAAGGCTACTTTAGTGATTGTTCACCTACTAGTCGTTATTTCTCAGTGCAATTAAACTTTATTTGTTGATCATTGTTTATGTGGCTGAGTTTAGAGTCTGTTTGGACTGTTGGAGGGACCTTAATTTTGGCTTTACAATTTAACGATTTTCTTTTATTTTTGCTTTTAGCCTTCGAAATTTGACTTTTATTTGATGATACTAAATACCCGAATCTTTCAACAAACACTATGGACATGTAAGGTTCTTTAACCACATGGAATCTTTTCATGATTTTTCAGAAGTAAAGCAATTCTTTTTCGTTTTGAAAGGAAAGTCAACAAGTACTATGCTTAAAAAAGAAGAAGAAACAAATGGCTCTTAGAAATTCCAGAACAAGCTCACTCTGGTAGTACGAGATGGCATTTTAAATACTCTCTCTCTCTCTCTCTCTCTCTCTCTCAGATGAAAAAAAAAAATAGTCGTTTTTCGCACATAAAAGCACAGGCATCCATGCCTAGAAAACTAGTGCTAATCTGAACAGCGTCCAGGTCTATGTTGGATAACAAAAGAAGAATTTTTTTGAAAGGAATAACGCCTAAAGATCCTGTATCTGTGGGACTACTGAGTACCCCAAATACATACCAAGAATAGTATATATCTTTAGGAGGCACTCAACATACTCAAAAGGAAACACAAATTATATTTGTGGAGATTAAAAGTGCCGTTAGCATTGACATAAATCGAGCACAGTATCTCCTCTAAATGCCAAGACTAGTGTAGATCTTTAAAAACTCCAGATACTGAAGAACGGAAATGAAATAAAAAAGGAGAAAAAGAACTCACCAAAAGTTATGCAAGCTCTGTCGACAATTACCTTTGAAATTAGTCCTAGCAACTGCTTGTCATTTGCATAATCAGGAATTTGTCTTCCGAAGGACAAACGGTAGTACATCAAAAAGAAATTAACTATACTTACATTCCTAAAGTGACCACCGTTAAGATGCCAGAACTGTCAGCAACTTCCTGAGCCTATTAAATACAAAAAAACATCCATGTTTAAGGTCGAGTAATTGTCGAACTTGTACGTGTGCTTTATAATTGGAGAAAACTGAATTCCCATGCACGTTTAAACAATTATAAGTTTATAAAAAACCTAAAACCATTTCACATAGTTAACTAATTATATATATTTTTTTATTTTGAATAGCTTTTACCAACAGAGTTGCCTTCATAGGTTAAATTTATACTAACAGCCTTAAAAAGAATGGACACCAATGAGATTCACATTACTGATCAATGATGCTTTTCAACCACACCACTGTTACACTTAGTGTTGCCTTGGATTAAGAAAATGATGACAATGAGGGGACTAACAACTGACGTAGCATGAAAGTGCAAGAATAATATCACTCTCAGAACTAGGTGATTTCTAAAGATATGAAGATAAAGAGCTAGAAAAGAATAAGGTGAGAAAGAACTTAATTTTACCGATATAAGTTATGGTTTCCACTTATGAAGAATCATGCTCCTTTACTTACCTTTCAGTATGAAATGGATGAAAGGTAAAAAGTTCTCAATTCAATGTAGAAAAGAGACTAGAAAGAGTAAAGCAAAAGCCAGTAAAACAAAATTCGAGCTTATGCACCTCATTTGCAGTCACTGCCTTTAAATTATTGGAAAGCTATGGGTTCCATCTATTCCAAACCCTACCGTTCCCCTTCATTTTTTTTTTAATAAAAAAAGAGCTGGAAGGAGTACCAGCTTGAGGGCCTGTTTAAGACATGTTTGAAGGGCAACTGTTTTTGTTCCTTTATCAGTGAAAGCAGAACATTGATTGGATGGCATAGCAAAAGCAGGTTTGATAGGCTCTCTTTTTCACAATTTTCTAAAAACAATTTGGAGTACTACAAAACAACTAACATTTTCTATCCTTCGCAATCTAAATGAGAAGAAAAGTGGAATATATAAGGAACTTATCAACTTAGTAAGATGACCAACAAAGCATAAAAATCAAACAGTAGCAATAAACTAGAGTGCTTACTAAAGTTTGGTGAGATATGAATTGAAGAACTTTTCAGAACTAAGTGCACCCTTAAATTTAACATGGATGGTTGGTCAATGTTTTCAACCGACCTACAGCATAAAGTGTAAGGTAACAACATAGAAGAGATAAATTTTAGTAAGGCAACAAGAACTAATTTCACAATCTAAGTAGCAGAATGGTTATGGCATCTTTGTTGAAATAAGCTTACCGTAAAGTAAGAAAGGTAGCTCACAGAAAGCGTCAAAGCCAGATTTATCTCAGGATCATTGTGCATAAACCCCGGCAAATATACTGACACAATGCCAAAAGCTATACCCAAGCCAAGACTGAATTAAAAACGATTGTCATGAGTAAATTATGCTTTAACAATAAGTTACTATCTAGTGATAAGTAACATACATACGCTCCAACTGTTGCTTCCGTCAAGAACTTGAATATATCCGCCCATTGGAAGTGCCAGCCAAGCACCATTTTGTAGAACAACTGATATACCACAACTGATGCCCTGAATAAGTAGTCCACAGAATGTACAGTATATAAGTGCAGGCATTTCTGATATATAAAAATAAGAATATTTGGTTCACCGAAATCGCAAGGATTTATAATAATGCCACAGCTGTTGACATTCTTACTCCAAACCAAGGTTGCTTTATAACATGTGGAGGATGGTCAGTCTTGGCTACCATATTCCTTACATGATCATTTGATGTTTCTCACAGAAGGTCATGTCAGTTTGAGAATGCATCCTTTTCATTCCATGGAGCTTCCAGAAAGCTCTTTACCATGTGACAGTCAAATCAGAAAATAGGATTTCTTGGTGAGAGAAAATCGACAGGAATCATACTGAAACTTCACAAGACCCATATCGATTACATCACTGCAACTCCCTCCAGAAAATACTATTGAGTGACCACCTGTCCTCAAGCTCATATTTTCAAGGAGAAGGTCGTCAAAATTAATCTGGAAATGAACTTACTAAGTATAAAGTATGACCTTGGACAAAATTTAGTGGCCAAAACTACGAGGTCAACCCTCCTTGCATTTGCACACTAAAGGATTACTTATAAAAGAGGATAATTATTACTAGGTTAAAAGTTCAATGCCAACATAAAAACAAAGAAATCTGAAGATGAAAGGCAAGGCTCACCCATCATTCACCATTGATTCTCCTCAATGATTGTACTCAATTTTTTGCTTGTTCCGAGCTCTTTCAATGAGGCAACAAAAGCCACAGGATCAGTTGCACTCAAAATTGCCCCCAGCAGTAAAGATGTTTGCCAACTCCATTCATATGGAAAAGTAAGCTGCCGAAAGTAAAATTGAGTATAGTCATAGAATCAAGAGCTTAACAAAGATTATCAAGTTTCAACTATACCTTCAGAGCACATCCAATACAAAATGTCGAAATAATGACACCAGGGCCTGCAAGGAGAAGCATCTGTACCATACATTTCTGCATAGATGGTTTAGCATTAGGAGTAGAAGTGCATTTCGTTTAAAAATCGATTAACAACTTCCAGGTCTACATGGCTTTTCCTTCTCTCTTTTCTAATGAAAGAAAGAACAATAACGCTGGAAAGAAGAGTATGTGTCAACCGGGTTTTCTTTAGATCAATAGAGATGCTTCAAAAGGTCTACATTTAGAATGCAGAGCATCAGCAAATCATTTGTCGGCAAAAGACTTTTTCAGAGTAATCTGTGTATAGCTAGCGATTCGGCAGCAATTAAAGTTTTGTAAGAATTAGCTGCAAGTAATTCCAGGACAACTAATCACATGTCACTTTGTTGCACATAATTCAAGGCTTATAACTATATGGTAATTGTTCCAAATTCCGCATCAATTCTCATTCTTTACGTTGAAGGTAAAACCTATGTTCTCTGCAAATTCAAATGAAAAACTTCTAATTTCAGACCTCATGAGCGTATAAAAAATGAAAAAAAAAAATCCACAGAACAAATTTGAATATGATAGGGTTGCCCTTCCCTAGTTCTATTAAAGTTGGACCATCTTGTATGGATTCCAAATGAGTCTGTGTCTCCCTCTCCAACATCAGGAAATACTCCTCACTATTCTTTTTTTTTTTTCCCAATAGCTTTAAACAGTGTACAAAATAACATCAGGGTCCAGTTAATTCAAGTAAAACACACAGGCAAAGAAAGAAGCCCCATCTGGAAAAACCAGTGTCAGGGCAACCCTTTTCTGAAACAACAAAAGGCCAATCTCAACAAACCCATATCCGTCGACCCAAGTTAAAAAAGGAAATGCAGATATTGAGAGAAAAAAGAACCTTAATTTGATGGCTGTCCATAGAAAACGAGCCCTCGAAAAGAAGAGGAGGAAGAAAGACTGCCAACAAGAGATCAGGATCAATATCTGCCCCTGAAAATTTTGCAACTGAACAGGTTAATTTGAGACCTGATCAAAAAACCATCTAATACAAGTATGTCCCAAAAATAAGCTGCGACCTTTTTGGATTTGATGATGCTTGACGACAAGGGAAAACTCACAAAGTCTGATTGCATTCCCCAGTGCCCCTAACGGCATCCTTGCACCGAACTCTGCATATCATCAGATGAAAACGAAATTATACAAAAGTGGGGGAAAAAAACAGCGGAGCAGCCGACATGCAAAGGGAAAACATTCGACAGCTTCATGCGACGAGTCAAGAATGAATCAGAAAGCCTTCTGCGACCGGCGTTCTGGGAGGCGTTCCGCAAAGCCAAACCCAATTCGCAAGCCCAGAGAGGACGTGGCTAGAGGGAGGGGGAGCGAAAGAGAGACCCAGAGAGCCAATGGCGAGGCCGAGGAGGAGCAAGGCGACGGTGCAAGGGACGCGAGTGCCTCGGAGGAGGTGCCTGCAGGCGACGCCGGCGACGCAGCTCAGGCCGGCGAACAGCACGCCGTCCGTCGGCGTCGGTTTCGCCATCGTCGTCCCGTCCCGGAGCAAGAGGGGCGCTTCACGCTCGCGTGCCGCCGCCGGGATTCGACCATCATCGACGTATATTGCGGGAATGGAGATGTGATCAACATCTGCTCGCCGGTCGCTTTTACCGGGGAGAAAGTTTTGACGTCGCTGGAACGAGCCGAAACGGGTCGACCCGGCGTTATAAGGAACCGGGAAAAATTCGAACGATATTTTAAATATTGACGAAATGCTTCAGCATTCGTCCTGGGCGGCGAGACACTAAAACTGTGCCCATCTCGGCCCTTGTCCAAATCTCGAGATCTCCTGGATGTAAAGTGATAAGACAGTATTCCCTCTCTTCCCGGGAAAGATAGGGATATAAGGGGAAGTAGGGATGCGAGCCCTAACGTGATAAAATAAGGTGTGCATTTGTTGAATTCCATCAATGCTTGCTAAAGTGGAGAGGCCATGGAGGCCCGTTCTCTCTCTATGTATGGTATGGTCCTAGGGTAATGGATTTGGCAACTATCAATGTCAACTCCATTTTCTTGTAGTTTAGTGCTTCGATGGAAGTCCTACTCCTACAGCAAGAAAGAATAGTGTGATGTGTAGATTATGTAAACCAAGTTCATGTCAATCATTGATGGTATAGATGCTGCGATAGGATCTATATAATAGACGGTTGAAATAATATTGTTTCACATGATTCATGGACCATACAATAACATATCTTATGGGACTTATATTCTTCGTTAGGTTGAAGCAAGATGTAATTTAAATTAACCTTGAATTAATTAATATGAACATTAAAAGTGAGCATCGGTCCCAATTCCCTTGGGAAGCGAATTGAACTGGCCTAAGTCAACCGGTTCAATTTGGTAACTGCAAGACCAATTTGGCTTTGAATTTGTGCATCGATTCCCTATTGGAATCGGTTTTGAGCCGATTTGCATCATGTTAAAAAATGCATATGTCAGTTGTAGATATTTGATACAAGGCCATGGAAGGAGAACTAACGGGTTTCATACAACAGAAAACAAAAGAAACCCTACTAACATACCTCCATTGGCCGACTAGCTTGTCGCGTCTCCGCCAGTCGTCACTTTTCAATTTGGACGTTTGACGAAATCAATCTCAAATTTCTCTCATGCATAATTGTATAGGTTCCAAGTTCTTGATTGATAACCTACCCATTTTGAAATCAATCACCCATTCATGAAAATGACAAAACAAGTAATAAGATTGGAAACATGTTACAACCAAGAGTGTCGCACAAATATATTGTTGGATAAGATAAAAGTTATTAATCCAGTTGATGGGGGCATACCTAGTTACGATAAGTCCAAATAAGTTAAGATCAAAACCTAATAACTTATCCAAGCACGGGGGATGGAAATTTAAAAAATTAGAAAGAAAAGAAAAGGGCTGAAGAGCCCTAGGATGGTGACGACAACATTGGCGCAACCATGGGTGCCGCTAGCGAATATAGTGTACAATGGTTGTAGTTCAAGCAACCTCATTACGATGGTCCCAAACCTCAGGCGACAACCATCACGAGGGTCTTTAGAGATTTCTCTCAGTCATGTGCATACTATATTGTCATGGTGACCACTGTGACGACAGATGTGACCATTGTTGCGGTGCTAGTTCTTAACAAGCAACACACAATGACACGGTGGTCGCTTGACCACCATGACAGTACCTATGGAGGTCAAGCCCATTTTGAGATTTGGATCTCGACTTGGGTTGCTCAATTTCCAATCGTGATGATTTGAAGCAACCATCGCAACAAAAACGCCCACCGTAGTGGCAATCACCAGTCTGGCCATTGCAACGGCGAGGGTTCTTAATGGTAAGGGCTCTCAGATTTTCAAAGTCCCCAACCCTTTTTTTTAATTATAATTTTTTGTCTTTTTGAAGTAATATTTTTGAATTATTACTTTCATTTTTATAACCGAATCCATCATAATATCCGGTGTTGTACCAAACCAAAGATAAAATGTCATAATCCCCTCACATTTTCTATTTATATCCTATTTTTTTTCTGGTCTATTATTTATATCCTATGTTATATTGTTCTAATTCTTGTCCTAACCATTGAGATTTGTCCTAATGATCATCTTTCTTACTTGAGAATGGAGCGATGGGGATGAAGACATTTAGTTTACATGGCAAAAGATCCTTGTCGTGAGGATGGTATGACTATGATAATTGATTCATGCTTTTCTTCTCCTTTTTTTTTCATTAACTGCTCTTTATGTTAAAGGAAAAGGTATGGTTTCAAAAATTAAATTTCTTAATAAAAGCTAATGTCTTGTCAATATTGCCCGACCTTTGATCTCCCTTCACCTATTGAATTATTGATTGACTGCCCCTAAATGTCTCTCTGCCTCAGCTTTTTCTTCTTTCGGATGGAAGGAAGTTCTCATGTACTGTCCATGCTTCATTGAAATTTTGGCAAGCTAAATGTAAGAGATATTTTTAAGAGATTCATCACATCTCTTCATGTCTCTTTAGTGATAATGTGCTTCTCCATTGGTTGTAATTGATACCGTGAATCAAAATGTAATAATCTTAATATTATATTACCTTAAACAGTCACCTTGTGCCATTTATAAATAACTCGTGTACTCTTCTCTACTAAATATATTAAAATTACTTAATTTTCTTCCTCATGCTCTATGTTGGTATTAGAGCCCAGACCTTTGGAGGAACCTAATCGAGTACTCTTCAAAAGGGAGAAAATTCTAAATAAAAGCATAAAGTATCATCATTTTCTTAAATAACGATCTGAAGTGGATCTTATTTCAAATAAGGGCCTGAAGTGGTTATGTTAGTTCAAAAAAAGGCTTGACTTTCTAGATAGTCAAAGGCATTTTCGTTCTTTACCTTTATTTTTAAATTTTTTCCTTTTTTTCTTTTTCTTTCTTTTTTCCTTTTACTGTTTTTTCTTTCTTCTTCCCTAGTGGTTGGTTGTTGGCCATTGGCGATGCCCGAAAAGGTCTGGGCGAGGCGAACCTTGCCTAGATCTAGCAAGGGCCAGCCTCGCTTATTGCCAACTAGGGCAGCCTTGCCCAGCCCTTTCCGAGCATCGCCGGTGGCCAACAACTGTCCACTGGTGAAGAAGAAAGAACAAACCAGGAAAAAAGAAAAAAGATAAAAAAAAAAGTAAATTAAAATTGTCTTTGGACAAAAATGCTCTCAATTAGCCATAAAATTTAGCCGGGGCTCTTATTTGAAACCATCATTACCACTGTAAGCCCTTATTTGAAAAAATGATGATACTTTAGACTTTTATTTGAAAATTTTCCCTCCAAAAGGTGGACTTACTCAGGCAACTTCTTGATCACATCAACCCATAAACTCCAATGAGGTTTGAAAGGATTTGGGCGTGTGTCATTTAAAGCTTTTGAATCTGATTTGGGTCATTTTACCAAAAGAGGGAGAGGAATTATTTCTTTAGAAAGAAATGGCCCAGTCATTGGCCACTAGCCGAATCGTCGACTTGAAAAAGTCCACGTTGGAGCTACAAGTTGGAAATCCGCGAGCTAAACGATGTTCTACTATTACGATTATAGAAATCATAAGCAAAAATATACCTAAATGAAACAATTGTACTATTTATAAAGACAAAAAAGGTAAAAAAAAAAGATAACAATCTTTTTTTGATTTAGAAAATGGATCGAGATGGAAAAGTTTTATAAAATCCGGGCAATAGTGTAATTATGTAAACGTGTGAATACTACTAAAGGACTGATTTGATTTTTTGTGAAAGCTGAGGGATTAGATCGAATAAATTGAAAGTTTAGAGACCTGATATAGCTTTAAATGAGATTTTACTTTTACTATTATAGAAGTCACAAGTCAAAATATGCTTAAATGAAACTATCATAATACTTATAAAGACCAAAAATGTAAAAATGTAATTAAAAGATAGAATATTTTTCTGTTGATTTAGGAAATGGATTGAAGTGAAAAGGTATCCTAAAATTCCAGTAATAGTGTAACTATGAAAATGTGTGAATAGTATCGAATGACTGATTTGACTTTGCTATGGAAGCTGAGAGACTAGATTGAATAAATTGTAAGTTTAGAGATTAAACTAAATATTTAAAAATAATTCAAAGATCATATTGAACAAATTAACGATCTAATCATGACAATACACATTAGGGCCAAAGTTTGAGAATTAGTCATTTTCCCCCACAAACTTTTACAACGGATATGCATTCATCCTCAAATTTGAAACGCTTTTCCAAATCCCCGTAAACATACACTCTTAATCAAAACGTGCCCTCCGTTGGTGATTTGTGAAAAATTGCCATTAAACTTTCCACTCGTCAATTTGTGTGGACGCCCTATGGCAGAAAGAGGCTGATGTGAAATTTTTCATCCTAGTTGAATAACAAAGTTGCACCATTATAATTAGGGCTTTACTAGCATGACAGTTTTTAGGTCACTATGAGAATAATATCATATTGTAAGCTATAAATTCTTGAAGCAATGAACCCTACAACAATTTATAATTGTTTATTTTTTTGTAGTATTGAACATGCTATTAATCTCACGGTAAATTGAGGATTATCACTTAATTATTTCCCATTAAGGAGTTTCGGGGTTTCGGAGCTCCCGATTTTGCTCGAAGAAGAATGATGGAACCTCAAATTAGAGAAATCACTTGCCGGGAAAGACTCGATTCCAGGAAATTTAGGTACGTGAAGTGTAACTGTGCATGGAGAATGTTCACGTTAGTGTGTAAAAACCCAAACATTTTGCGCTCAATTCTTTTCTTGTTTTTTCTTCTCTTTTCGAAAACCCTAGAATCTGCCCAATTCACATAACCGATCTCTGAAAGTTATTTCGGTTTAGTGAACGGTTAAGACCATACGTAACAACCAATACGTCCTTAAATGTTAACAAGTAGAAAATCTAACAGCGATTTTAGACGGAACACGCACCAGCGGAGGGCATATTATAGTCAATCATGTAGACTAGCATTAAGGAGATAGTTAAAGAGTTTGAGATAAACGTGTCCTTCCTGATAAGATTGTTGGTATTAACCCTTTTTTAATGCCTATATCCAGGTTTTAAGATTTGTTTGCATGATTGACAAGATGCGAAAGCAAGAGCACGCCTTCTTCAATATCATAGCTTTGGAATAAGTAAGAAAGCAGATATCATATATGGCCTTATTCCTTTACGTAACATTATACAAGGACAAGATGCAGACTAATCAAAAAGGGTCCAAGCCTCATATTTCTGCATCAATCTCCAGACAAATGTCATAGGGACCCATGACAGTAGCAAACAGAACACCCTTCTTCTGAGGAAGTTGAGCGATCCTCTTCGATTCCTCTTCGGTGAGAGAAAAGTCGAAGATGTCGAGGTTTTCCCTCATCCTCTGCTTGTTGAAGCTCTTTGTCACGATGCTCACTCCTTGCTCATACAACCATCTCAGAGAAACCTACACCATTTGTTTATGAAGATTATTTGGTTTATTACTTCGCTAATGAACCCATCAAGAAACATAGAATATGTTGATGATTTGCCTAGGTAAAAGTTCGGTAGGACTCCAATCTTCAATCCAATTGTATAACATATGTCCTTTGTAGTTGTCATTTCTTCAGGCTTTACCAAACACTTGGTAATTCGATTCATTCATCAATTTGATCAAGTTCTTCATTATTCATTCGTCAATTTTCTAATCAGGTGTTTTCGATATCAACTCCGGCCAAATTCAGCTAGCTTGGCTGTTGAACGACACTAAAGTATGATGTCGATAAAATACGTGGTTCCACATTGATGAAATTCTATTCACGTCAGACAACGACGTGGTTTGATGTCATGCTAGCTGGATTTGGCCAGATTTGGTGGTGAAGGAAGCTGATTAGAAAGTTTGTGGCTTGATTCGATAAATTAAAACTACATGGGCTTGATTAGAAAGAACGTGAAGGCACTCGGACAAGAAATAGAAATTTTCATAGAGTTATATTTACCTGGGCAGGTGTCTTGCCTCTAGCTTTGCCAATCTCTTCCAAGACATCACATTCAACAACTCTGTTGTCTCCCCATTTGGTGTTGTTAGCACCCAAGGGAGAGTAAGCGCTGATGTGGATGCCCTTTGCGTTGCAGTACTCCCTCAGCTGCTTCTGCTGCCAAATGGGGTTCATTTCCACCTACACATACCCACATCTCCTAAAGTTAGCCCTTGATTTTGAAGAACAAAATGGCGTAAACCATTCACAGTACTGACCTAACTTAACGATCCATTTCATAATTCACTAAAGTCCTGGAAATTTTCAGCCCTCAGTGAGATTTTAGCACTTTTAATAACACTAAAGGCGCGAATGATAACATTAACAATTGTACTTCAAGACACTTATGCACAGCAGAGGCTAATAGAGAACCTATGACGACATGCGGCGAATTAGGGATTGATGATGTAGGTCGCACCTGATTAACTGCGGGAGGGATTTTGGCAGTTGATAGCAGCTCCTCCAGCTTCTTGCAAGAGAAGTTGCTGACTCCAATGCCCTTGGTGAGGCCCAGGTTCTTGCACTCTTCCATGGCTTCCCAAACCGACTTTATGTCCAGGGGAAGTATGTACTCCCTCTTCTCCACCGGCATTTTCTTCACCTCTTTGCTCAGCTTCACCGGCCAGTGGATCAGGTACATATCAACATACTCTAGTTGGAGGTTACTACAATGGCAAAACAGCTGACCCAAGTCAATTTTATGAGTAAGGAAAGTTGAACAGGCATGGCTTTTGCAAAATCACTTTTTACTCTGTTTCTGCAGTCACCAATTTAGACCATCGCAACACGAAGGAGAGGGGCTACTGGTGTCATGTGATACCGACCTTAGACTCATCTTCATGGCGGGCACGATCATGTCCTTTTCCGCGAAGCTGCACCACAGCTTGGTGGTGATGAAGAGCTCGTCCCTGGACTTCACCAGGCCGAGACGCAGGGCCTCGCCGATCGCCTCCCCGAGCGGCTTCTCAGAGCCATACGCGAAGGCAGTGTCGAAGTGGCGGTACCCAGCTCTGATGGCCTCAAGTATGGCAGCCTTGGCAGTCTCCGGATCGGCCGGGGGGTATGCCGACGTCCCCATGCCGAGCAGCGGCATGGTCCGGTCGCAGGAGCCTACGCTTATCTCGGGAACTTGAATCCCTCCCATTTTCTGTGCGTGTACTTGTTTCCTCAGTCACGCATGCTTCGCTTATATAGAAATGTCAAAAGTGCTCTTAGCGTCGAAATTTTTGACTAAGCTCAGCCGACGCACTTGGCCTTCCACTATTTTTTAAAAATGATTGATGGTTTTAGTTAGGTAAATTGTCAATAGAAGATATTTCCACTGATGGATCAAAAATATTTTCTCTCTTTCACGTGACGACGGCGACGGCGTAACTAAAACATAAAATATAAAGTTAAAACGACATCATTTTGTTATGCAAAATTTATTTAAATTAAATTAAAAATTAGATAAATTAAAAAAAAAAGGAGGGAGACCTAGAACCAGGCGGCAAAGGCTTGCCACCACTGCCCCACGATGGCCGGGAAGGAGAAATGGTCAGCAGGGTCGCCAGGCCTTGGCCAGGGGCTGGCGGCCTTCAATCGGATCGAGCAAGGGTCACTAGCCGAGGGCCGCCACGGTCCCCACCCAGTTCAGAACTACTCCCGAAATCCCGGATTATGTTAATCTTTTGCCTATTTTTGCAGTTTCAAACACATCACTGAGCGTCTTGAATAGTCAATGAAGTCATAGGCGTACAATTTGGACCTTCTGGATGGAATCGTCACTTTCCCATTGATATATAGCAGCATAACATTGACTTCTCCAGTAAGACAGATTCAAGTCTGCTGCGAACAAGCAGGCTTGTCATCGTGCTCATGTCTTGGTTGAATTTTTGACCCACGAAATGACTCGTGGCGTAGCGGAGGGGACGCAACGCCGTGCGTTTGGGGTTTTTATTAGGCGACTCTTACGGGTCAATGTATGGAGTCGTACACGCACAAAGTATCTCATGAATTTAGTATAAACTCCATCCGGATCGCCATAGCTATTGGGACCCACCATCTTCGATGGATATATATATACGCACACTATACTTGTATAATGAATTTTTTACTTCACTCTCCGTGAGTCGAACAAAAAAAGAAGTATAGATACAGAAAAAGGAGCAGTACTCAATAACATCGAGATACTCTTATATATATGTATGTATACATTGCGGGTATACTCAAGCTCTCCTGTTACATGCGTTGTGAAACCACTTATACTAAAATTGGTATCATACGGGATCGGGTGTATTAACCAGACGATGCGGTATTGCGATGTATTGAGGGTCGAGCAAAATTTCTTCTATCGTCGTGTTACGATCTAGTTGACCACATGCTTCCCAAAAGAAACATTAGGATGAGCACACCAATGAACCCATTGGACCAGAAAAGAATGGTGGTGGAACAATTTAGTTTGCAGAACAGTAGGTCAAGCTGATCCCATTATTCATGTGTCGAGGAGTGGAATCTAGTATCTACCCATCGGTTCAATTCAAACTTGGAGTGATTGATCTATTCGCCAAACCCGTGGAATTACACTAAGTGCGAATAATAGAGTAAATAGCCGGTGACCATGAAGGAGACTTAACATCTAATTAAGAATTATATCGAAACCGGGTCACGCCATTTTTTGATGAACCAAAAAAGAAAATGAGTTAAACTTTGTGAAAGATTTGTAAGAGGTAAGGTATGGTCCAATTGGACCTATACGGGGACGGCCGGGTTGGACTTAGATTCGAACTTTGAAATTAAAGCAGTTGTTTATATTGGATTTAATGGAACTCAAGACAACAATTAATTTGTAACGGCTCTAACGTTGATTTGATTTATTTCTTTATTAATTAATTACCATTAGTTTGTCTATAATGAGAATTTTCTTATCTCATAAAAATATTTCAAAGATAAGAAAATCTCTTTTATCTTTCCGTTTTAGCTGGGTTTTACGTACAACATTGTTGTTCCTGTTCCTTTTTATTTATTTATTTTGTGCGGAATATAGAGGAAGATCTGTTGTATCCTAGGAAAATAGCTGTTAGAATCTTACACACCGAGTTTCGTACTCCGAGGGGCTGAATTATCCTTAAAGACAGTGCTTGCACACCTTAGATATTTGTTGACACCTAAATTTTGCTAAGCCATTTAGAGTTTAAGTGCATAAAAAATTAGGGATTTATTTTTAATCCCTAAGCAAAAATATTTTCATTAAATTACATGACATGTAGATATTAGGCACATTTGCATTAATAGAATTTAGTGAAACATGTTTTCCTTTTAATTTATTTCATCTATTTTATTTATTTAAAAAATCATTATAATTTTTTTAAAAAGAAAAATAAAAAAATGGGGCGAATCGAGGCCATGTCAGCCCAGCTTCCCTTTTTTTTCTTTCTTCGCGTCTGGGCCCAGCTCGGCCCATCTCTTTTCTTCTTTTCCCCCAAGCCCATCCTCTCTTCCTTTCTTCCTCACTCCTCCCCGCATGCGTTTTGACCAAGACAAAGAAGCAGAGCAGAGCAGTGAGGGCAGACTGATCAGTGGCAGCGTCGAGCTGGAAATAGAAAGAAAAAGAGCTGGCTCCGTTGACTGACCCGGGACCGTTTTGGAGGGACGCCAAAGAGAGAGGACCGGCGGGAGTCTAAAAGGAGGAGGCTCGGTGAGAGATACCGGGGGGGAGGGGGGAAGAGCAAGAGAGACCGAGAGGGAGAGCAAGAGAGAAAGGGCAAGAAAATCCATCCCGCTCGCCGGAATAACTGTGGTTTTCATCGGAGATCCACCTACTGGCCGCCATTTGTCGCCAAAAGCCGCACGAACCAGGTAAGCTCCAAAAATGATCTGTTTTCCCCTGCCTCTCAGGAACGAAAGACGCCGGATCTGTTCGGTGATCTTCGGATTCTTTCAATGGAATTTTATAGTCGTTTCATACTGATTGAGGTCAACCTGAACATCGTATGTCGAAAAAATGCCATGAACCTTGTCAAAATCGGACCTGTAGCTCCATTTCTCAGTCGCCTCCCACGTGTTCGATAAAATGCCACACTGAAACCGTATGAGCTTAGAATGTCAAAATCTGGTCGTGTCGATTTTGGAGTTTCTTTGTAAACTGGAATAGCTTTGTGGTGTAGTATGGTTTTTTTTTTATAGCTTTACACATCACGTTTGAGCCAAAAATCACGTTCAAGATCAGTCTTAAGTCTCTGTTTGACCACGCTTACCACCTATTCGACAAAATGCCTAAATGAAGCTCCGAATCTGCTTTTGCAAAACCGACACCCCAAAGCTTTGTTATATGCTTGCATGGTCCTAATATAGTTACTGACTTTGTGCTTTCCTTCGATTTTGTGGCATGTTGTTCGATGTCTGAGTTGGTGGGGGCGAGGAGCTTGCGGTTTGAGGCCGCCTCAGTCAGTCCTATATTTCCTCAGCCTTTAGTGTGCATATACGTGTTTGATTTGTTGGAATGGCGTTTGTTTTTTTTTTTATGAGTGTTCTTGGTGACATTGACATTGCTGGAATGGTCCGACGTTAGCCGGAGTGGTGGCCGGAGGGAGGACCGATGGAGATGACTTGGTGTTGGTCGGCGATGTCGGCTATTGAGGTCGATGGTTGGAGGTCATGGTCGACGGTGCTGGGGAAGTTCGCCGGTGGAGAGGTTTCAGCGCAGTCTCGGCATAGAAGAAGACAGGCGTGAGGATGTCTCGGTGAAGAAGAAGGTATACAGTAGAGGGGGGAAAGAAAAGGAATAAAAAATTAGGGAGAAAAGGAAATAGAAAAAAGAGAAAATAGAAAAAGAGATATAACAAAAAGGGGAAAAGAAATATAAAATTGGGATATAACCCAGGCGGGTCTGAGTCGGCCACGCGTACACGTATCCCCGCGCGGAGAATTCCTTCCCCATCCGAGATGCCCGCTGTTTGAGGCCGCGACCGTTAGTTCACTCTCTCCTTTTCATAAGCTTGTATGCCTGTTTGTCTGCGTTTTAGCACTTATTGTCACCATGGGAAGCCTGGTGATCGGAAAGTAAAAAAACGGTCATCAATGTTGGCATTTTGGTGGCTGGCAGTGTTGGATTAAGGATGGTGGTTCGGTGATGGTAGCGTCGTTAATCTAGTCGGAGCAGATTTGACGTCAGTGCCAGTCGAGGAGGCTGGTTTTGGTTCAGCGTAGTGGTCGCCAGTGATTCTACTCAGTGAGAACTATCGGGAGAAGACGCACTCCAATGAAGAGAACAACGCGAAGAGGAGTCCCGGTGAAGTAGATGTCCTGGGCAGTGAAGAAAAAAGGAAGAAAAGTAAAAAAGGGAGACGTCCAAAAAGAGGGAGAAGAGTAAACCAGATAAAACTGAAAAATGAAAAAAAAAGAAAGAGAAGAGACAAAAAGAGAATAAAAAAATCAAAATTTAAAAACTCGGGTGGGTCAGGCAGTCGGGCAGATCGGGTCAGGGGACCCGGTCCGGAATTTTTATTAATGAAAATATAAAAATATTAATAAATATTAAAATATTTGAAAAATAAAAAATCCAAAAAAATCTGAAAATGTTTAGAAATTTAAAAAATATTAAAAATTCTGAAAAATATTAAGAAAAAGAACATTAAAAAAATTAATTAAAAAATCACAAAAATTCCAAAAATCTAGAAAATAAAAAATATTGTTTGGGCATTAGAATTGGCTTCTCTCGCCCTTTTGTGTGATTAGTGCCACGTTTGATTGCACGTTACTTGATTTACACATTTCGAATTGCGTGTTTAATTTAACTTTGCATGTGGTTAATTAAACACGTTAGGTTCGCGTATTGACTGTTGCTTCCCTTACCTCGGTCAGGGATGGAATTTCGAGACTCTCAATTGCTGCATGAATACGTTAGGTGGTGTTTGAACAATGTTAGGTACCGAAAGGGCACTAGTTGATTAATTAGTGTAATCAAGTCCTCAAACCCTTAGAATCTTTGGTTCGTAGAAGTAAAACATGTCTCCCATGCTTTACTTAGATGTCTAATCGACCCACCAAAATTGATTAGTGGCTATTCCTAAATGAAATTGATTGCACATTAATAACGTAAATTTAAGTTGCGAATTGATATGAGCTTGGGAAAGCTCGAGTTAGGTTTAAACTTAATAATCCATTAGCTAAACCCCTTAGGCGGTGAGGCCGGTTCGGGGAAGTCGCGACAATATTCTTATTCTTATTTTCTTCAACACTCTCTTTTTACATCAATCTTAAGGATAATTGCCTTATGAATTCCCACACCGGAACAGCCGCTGCTATCGTTGGAATTGAACAAGGACTCAGGGACTGTAGGAATGTGCTCACATCGTTTAGAGGATAACAATTCCAAAGAATAAGCTAAGCCCAACATTTTGTTCTTTTGATTTTCGGGGCAAAAGAACACTATAAGTGTCATAACTTGTGTACGGCGCTTACTTTGGTGCCATAACTTTTTTTTGAATCACTTTAGTGCTAAAATTTTTGAAAAACGATCATTTAAGTGCCAACTCCAGTGCTGTACACAATATTTCGCCGGAAATCCGACGTGTCATTTTTTTTTATTAATTTCTGAAGCTGACGTGGCTCGCCAGAGGCTCGCCGGAGATTGGCACTTAAGTGATCGTTTTTCAAAAATTTTAGCACTTAAATGATCGTTTTTAAAAAATTTTAAAACTTAAGTGATCGTTTTTCAAAAATTTTAGCACTGGGGTGATCCAAAAAAAACTTATGATACTTAAGTGATCGTTTTTCCTCCAACTTGACACCATAGTGATCCGAAAAAAAGTTATGGCACCAAAGTGATCTCCGTACACAAGTTATGGCACTTATAGTGTCCTTTTGCCGATTTTCGGTAACCTTACGTGTTTGTATTTCTAGTTTACACATGTCGTACATTTTTGTTCGCAGAGGCGTTGGTCATTGAGGCTAGTAGGAAGCACCATACACCGTCCCCATATTTGGTCCTTCCTTATGGTCTTTCACAGGTAGACCGAGTCGTGCCGTTGCCGTCGACATTTTATCCCAACCCACGATTAGTCCTTACACGAGCACAAAGGCTTTCTCCTGTTGTTCGAATCTATTCGAGTTGGAAACAGAATAGGGTCGTTCTCATCAACTATGGCAAAGAGTATGACAAGCTCATCGTGATCGTCAAAGTCGTCGACCAGAACCTGGTATGCACTCCTCTTTCTCGTGACAAGCTTGAAATAAACCCTTTTTCTATGCCTATGAAGTGTTCCGATTTGCGAGAAATTATATTTTCCTCTTTGAGGAAATATATTGTAAAAAAAATTGATTTATTGTGAGATTCTCCATGATCTGATTAGTTGATGATTGAGAAGTGCTCGTTTGGGGAAGTTCAATTATTGTTCTTGTGGAAATTGTTTGGACGTGATACTACGCTTGTACATTGTATATTGAGACATGTCTGTTGTTGGGTTGTGCGAGTTTTTATGGTATAACCTATTTTTACCTCTTGAAATCGTGTGCCCTTGCATGACCGTAAGCCCCCCTTCCCTTTGTCGTATTGTTTGATCTCATCCTAGTCTTGTGCATATTAATGCTAAGAATGATCCTTGATGTTCTCCTTTTGCATTATGTGGATTATATATCTATTTCGCGCCAATTGAATCTCGCGTTTGGTCTTAGCTCTTTGCTGGTTAGAATATTCCAGCCTGCAGAATATTCCAGCCTCGAGTTAGGACTTGTTTGGCATCCGTTAGATCTCATTTAAGTTATTCGTGTTTATATAATAGTGCAGGCACGTGTTGTGATTAATCTATGTTGATTTACCATGATAATGGCATGAGAAATTTGATCAAATTCTAATTAAAAATGAATATGAACGCTGGAAAGGGAGTAGTTTGTGAAATTGTTCTTAATTATTTTTTTTGAATATAAAATGTCCGTATTATAGAGCGAATGAAGTATAGCAGCTTAGGGGTATCCCCCGGCATTACAAATTGTTCTTAATTAATTACTCTGTGTCGTGTATATGCCAAAAATTTACATCATAGTATCTTTCGTGTTCCTTGCAACAATTTTTATGTAATTGCTGTGAACAAGTTAATTAGGGGCGTATATCGAAGTGAGGAACTACACGTATTTTGCATAGTGTCATTTAGCATATTCACTGTGTATGTGTCACGACCTAAAAAAATTTTCCTTTCTCAGGCTAATGAATTATTAAGACTAATCTTAATTCGAACCCTCCCAAGCCCTACCAATTCGCAACTTAGGGTTTAAGTTCTTAACGTGCAAATATTTTCATGCTTGGAGTCGCCACTAATCTATTTATGATAGGTTGATTAGAAACCTAAATAAAACATAGGGAGATATGTTTTATTTCTACGAACTAGAGATTTTAAGCTCGGGGACTTAGTTACGTTAGATCTAGTCTAACGCCCTTTCGGTACCTTTTCTTTCAAAAAAAAGTTTTCGCATGCAGTCTGGATCCATTTCAATTTAGTCACTAACATGTGAGGTGTTCATGCGGGTGCGTAAATCACTAATTTAACATTCAAGAAAGCATTAAATAAATTGCAAGATTGGAAGAATTACTTACCTCAAAGCAACGTAAGCATCTGCATTGTTAGCTAGAAAATCACATCAACGACCCTAATATGATTTCTAATTAACAAGTAATTCACTCAATATTTTTGGATTTTCGCTTATTTAAATGAAATCTAATCTATATGTAATGACGTGCAAAAATTGACATGCGATTAATGCAACTTAACATGCAAACTATATGTCATGTGACGACGTGACCTAATTCTAATGACGGACAAATAATTTAGTTTTGGTATTTTCTAATGAAATTCGGAATAATGAAAATGCCTAAAATAACATGCAATCTCATGACTTCTTTTTTGGTATTTTCTACTAAAATTCGAAATTTAAAAAAATACCAAAATTAAGGATGCAATCTATCCTAAGGAAAATGATTTATTCTATCATAAAGCAACTCATTCTTTTTTTTTTTTTGGATTTTCATGGAAATTCGAAATTTAAAAATAACCAAAATAATCTATTAAGTTTAGAATAATACCTAATTTAAACTAGGAAATAGATGATCTCAAGTCCTAATTTAAATTAAATAATTATCCTATTCTTTTGGATAAATTTAAAATTCCTAGACATGCAAAACTCTAATTTAAATCCTAACTGATATTTTTTTGAATTTTCTTTTTTTAAAGGAAAAACAATTTAAATAGAGATAACGACCACATTCAAACCAGCCACGCAATCCGCAAGATTCGTCTTACCAAACTCAAATTAGGCAAAGAAATCGAACTATTAGTCATATCTATAGGGTTATAGATATTGACGGAAAGTTGATTGTTCAAAATTAGAAAGCAGATAAAATTCATTATCGTATCCAAGTGGTTATGGATAAGATAATGATTTCCCATATCACCGCGTATCGTACCTTAGGGATAAGGTTGGATAGTCGTTCAGATACGTTGCTGAATTAGGAAAGTTTCCTAATTTTGAATATTTTCAA
Source organism: Syzygium aqueum (assembly GCA_031216185.1). Lineage (NCBI taxonomy): Eukaryota > Viridiplantae > Streptophyta > Magnoliopsida > Myrtales > Myrtaceae > Syzygium > Syzygium aqueum. The sequence continues at coordinate 34,563,438 of CM062232.1, forward strand.
ATATTGCAGACATTGGAAAATTATCCTAAGATATTTAATTATCCACCAAATATTCACAAAATATTCCAAACATTCAAATTAGGAAATTAAATATTATGAAAATATCGGATAATGTCCTCTTATCTAATTTGAAAAAATTTCCAAATTGGTTTGCAGATTGGGATCGGGTTTTGCGGATCAAGCGACGAGCGACAGCAGCGGTGGCACGGCGTCGGGATCAACACGGTGACGCAGCGGCGGTGCAAGGAAACTTCACCAGCGGGGTGCTCGGCGTGGCTCCGGCGTGCAACAAACAGCGGTTGCAGAAGGGATGTCTGGGCGGCGGCGCGGCTCCGGAGAGGGCTAGATGGTGGCGTGCAGCGTTGGCGAGGCAGCAGGAACGTCCGGCAACGCTGTGGGCAAGTTTGGGCGTCGGCAGAGGGCTGGCAGACGTCGGCGGAGGGGCAGCTCCGGGCAGTCTCCGGCGAATGAGGGGAGCGGCAATGTCGGAGTGAAGGGCAGAGCAGCGGCTGAGGTGCGGCAGGGCTCCGACGGTGGCATGCGGCACGGCTGTTGGCGAGGACGGCTAGGCGATGCTTCGGTGGGCGTCTCACGGTGGATGACAACGCGGCACCGGCAAAGACGGCGGAACAGGGAGGACACGGGGTGAGGGGCGCCGGCAGGAAGCAGCAGCGTCGGCAAGGCGCCGACGGAAGGCAGGCGCGGTGGTGGCGGCGCGAGCAACAGCTTGTGGCGTAGGCGCCGGCGTGCGGTGGCGAGGGTACCGGCGTGCGGCGGCGATCGACCTCTCTCTCTCTCTCTCTTTCTCACTCTCGCACGTGTGTGTCTCTCTCTAATTTTCTGATCTGAAAATTTTGTCCTCCTCTCGTAAAATCTGACCTAATTATGTATTTATATGGTTAATCTAGGTCAATTAGATGGGCTTACTAGTCATAATGGGCTTAGACTTGGGCTTAGGCTTGGGCTTAGGCTTTTAATTATCATTTAATTTCATTTAATCCCAAGCGGGCTAAATTAATTTGGGCCTCCAAGTAATTAAGCTTAATGGACTAAATTAAGCTCAAATTAAAATAAATTGAGCCTGTTTAACTTGTGATTTCCGGCCCTTGTCTTCCGAGCGAGCCGAGTCTCGTTCGATGAATTTTAAGTTCACTTGCCACCGCCAATTCGATGCTGAATGCAATTATCCTAAAATGAACCTAAATTATATGTTATGCAACTTTAATATTTTTGTTTAGGGGTTAAAATTTAATTTCTAATTTTCTATGCAAATTACGACTAAATGGTCAGTCGAAATTTAGGTATCAACAGCTGCCCTTCTTTGAATATGAGTTCGCAGAGGTTGCATTCAAAGATCAAATGATACCTAAATTTCAACTACGCAGATGCAATAAATGATATTTTTGTCGGGATTATGAGTCCCATTTTTAAAATGTATTATGTCATGATTCATGCTGACATGAATAAAACATACATGAAGTTACTTACCTGACAAGAGTGGTAGCGTGATTCGAGGCATGACTCTGATTCTGTGGGTTGCTTGACAAATGTTTGTGCTCATTCCCAAAGGTATTGCCTGATACATGCTGATGAACTTCGGTGATCTGCAATTCAGTCAAGACACGCGAAGAAAGCTCGACGTATCCAGTTATCATCTGGAATTCGCGAGAGCAGTTTTTTAGCAAAAAATGTAAAACGTTCCGACCTTTACAAATTATCTATACATCACTATAGGTATTTGTAAAGATTTGGCCGCTGCGCTTATACCTTTTCTCATAGGTACGTCATGGGGGAACTTTTCGAAATCAAGAGGATATTCCGACCTTTATGAGATACCTATACATCGTCATAGGTACTTATAAAGATTTGGCCGCTTCACTTATACCTTCTCATAAGTGAACTGCGGGGGAACACCTGGGATTGAGAGAATATTCCGACCTTTACAAGATACCTATATATCGCCATAGATACTTATAAAGATTTGGTCGCTTCACTTATACCTTCTCATAAATGACCTACGGGGGAACACCCGGGATTGAGAGAATATTTCGACCTTTACAAGATACCTATACATCGCCATAGATACTTGTAAAGATTTGGCTGCTTCACTTATACCTTCTCATAGGCGTGTCACGGGGGAATCTTCTCGAGATTGTGTGAAAATATGTGATTTGGTGAACAGAGGGGCTAGCCCGAGTGTTTAAGGGTTCCTTGATAAAGTACCTGGATATCATCAGAGGTACCTCAAAAGGCTTGATCAATAGACAACTAAACATCATCAAAGGCATCTAGAGGTCATAACAAAATGATCTAATATGAGGTCTGACGATTGCTCGAACAGGTTAGGGATACCTGGATAGTCATAGACATCCAAGGGATAGAGATATACTTACCTGGCGATATCTCCGACTCTTGAGAGTATGTCTCCTTTTAGGCAACATGTAATATGCATTTGCGCACTATCAAGAACACATATACACATGCACTATGAATTCAGCTGATTTTCATGCATAACGATTTTGTCAAATCAGTATTACAAAACTTCATTGGGGAAATCATGATAAGACAATCCAAACTCACAAGTGGGTGTCTTGAAAATGTCGAATGAGGGACTTTCGATCCGAAAGGTCTTTCATTCATTCTCATTGAAAAAGGTTGATTTATGAGAATCTCTCTATTTCACCATCACATGTCGTCAAGGGTTCGAGTATTCTCGCAAGCGGTACGACCTTACCAATCCAAGGGGTCTTTATTGAGACTATAATATGGGCTTGGTCAATGGTTTAACAAAGGAGACTCTTCGAGTAAAGGCTATTGAAAGAAAATACTCTGCAATTGTCTCCGGGTTTCAAGTCAAGAACCTTGCAAAATGAGATAGAAATGAACTTGCTCGCACTTCTTCGAGCTAAGCTTGTAAACATCTGAACCTTACGTCAGCTCAAGTGCCCTAATCTGAAGAGATTTTGCAAGGGACGTAACATAGGCTAGGCTCATGGGTTGAGAAATGAATGGATCATTAGGCTCAAAATGTGTATGATTGGGGTGAATAAGTTGGTGATCATTTTGGCATTGTCACCCGTCTTCTTCTTCACCAGAGATTATCTCCTCGGTAGATGCCCCATTGGCTTCGAAAGTTCATCACTTGATTCCTTTGAAACTTGTAGGATTACTGTTCCACTGGGGATTTTGATATATTTTTTTTCTATTTAGCATTGGCCTTGCTTTTACTAAACACACTGCTTTTTCTTGCCCTTCCCCCCTTTTTTTGAATACAATATAAACACTAGCCAATCATATTTGACTGAATGACTCGCCATTTAAACTTTCAAGGATTTTTGTCTTTTATCGACACTCCGGATATGCTGCTCGAACAATGATGGCTTTTTTTTTGCCTTGCCCGAGTGTAGGGATGATCACCAACTGGGTTTAAGAAACGAATTTGCAGGCTCAATTGGGCTTAACAAATGATAAAGTGTGTACAGGATAGAGAAAGAAATGCTCTTCGTCATCCTAAGGCATTTGAGCTTCATGTGAGTTCATTTGAAAAAGTAACACTCGAAGATTGACGTAAGTGATAGCAAGAAAATTTCTAGTCATTTTTTACCTTATGATGCTGATTTACCTCCAATTTGCCCCGATGTGGGGTGGCTCTTGACAGGGGTAATTTGAAAGAATTTCTCCAAGCGTTTAGGCTCAAAGTGGCGAAACAATGGACAACTTGTATTGTTTAAGATAGAGAAATGAAATGCCTCCTATCATTTCGGTTGCCGTACCTTTTGTGAGATAACTCTTTACTTTGCAAACATGGAATTTTTCCACTCAACTCACTCAGGATTAGTACATGGGACTGTGTATAGGATAGGGCTTGCCTTCCATCATCCTGATGTACCTCATTCAACATATTCAATTCATTCCACATGAGTTATCAGATTGTTCAAATAGATTTCCCCTTTGAAATCAATGATACAGATTGACAAAATAATCATGCAGAATTAAAGCCAATGCAAACATCTTAACTTGAAATTGATTGAATCCATTTATTCATCAATGAAATGTTTGCAATTCAAAGTATAAAACCAAACACTTGAAAACTTTTGCTGCAAAATGATAGATTTTATCAAGGATAATATATCTTTACAGCATTATAATTAACAGGAGTGGAGAACTCACGACTATCCATTTCTGCGAGAATCAGGGTACCTCTAGGAAGCCCCTTTTTAACTACATATGGACCGATGTAGTTTGGGGCAAATTTATCCCCAAGAACAGGAAATACTAGCAGTACCTTCCTTAGGACAGATCATTTACTTCGAATGTCTTGGACGCACCTTTCGGTTGAAGGATCTAGCTATTCTCTGCTGATAGGTTTGACCATGGCAAATAGCCTTCAATTGCTTTTTCATCAACCAGGTTCAGCTGCTCATGCTTTTGTTGCATCCATTCCGCCTCAGACAACTCTACTTGAGATAGGACTTGCAGGGAAGGGATCTCTACTTCAACGGGTAGGACTGCTTCCATGCTATATACCAAGGAAAAATGGGTTGCACCGACAAAGGTTCGGATGGAAGTTCGATATGCCATTAATGCAAATGGCAATTTTTCATGCCGGTCACGATAGTTTTCAGCGGTTTTGGCCAGGATCTTCTTGATGTTCTTGTTAGCGGCTTCAACTGCTCCATTCATCTGTGAACGATAGAGAGATGAATTCAGATGCTGGATCTTAAACTCATTGAACAACTGATCTATGAACTTGTTGTTCAAATTGGTCCCATTATCGGTGACAATAGCCTCGGGAACACCATAACGAGCTACTATGTCTCGCCTGATGAATCTTACAATATTCCTTGCAGTGACATTTGCATAAGATGCCGTCTCAATCCACTTGGAGAAATAATCAATCGCGACTAAACTAAATCGGTGTCCATTCGATGCCTTGGGATTGATTGGGCCAATCACGTGGATGCCCCAAATTGAATGTTAACACCTAAATTTTGGCGGGTCATTTAGTGTAATTTGCATAAAAAAATTAGGGATTAAATTTTTAACCCCTAAAACAAAAATATTTAAATTGCATAACATATAGTTCAGGTTCATTTAGTTTAATTGCATTTTTTTGCATCAAATTGATTGTGGCGAATGAGCTTAAATTTCATTCAACGAGACTCGGCACGTTCGGAATGCAAGGACCGGGAATTTCAAATCAAACGGGCTCGGTCATTTTAATTTGGGTTTAATTTGATATGTTGAGTTTAATTAATCAAAAGCCTAAGTTAATTTAGCCCATTAAACCTAAGCCCATTAGGACATAAAGCCTATCTAAATTGACCTAGATTAGTGCTATATAAACATAACATTAGGTCAGAATTTGGACAGGGGGGACACACTAGCAAATCAGAAAAATTTTTCAGAGAGAAACACTTGAAAAGAGAGAGAGGGACGCCGGCACACCAGCCCCCATGTTCGCCGCGCGCCGTTGCTTGCCGACGTCGTACCCAACCGGAGTGCCGCAACATCCTCACGGACCTCTCCCCTTTGCGGATCACGCTGCCCACTTTGCTGACTGCTTCTCTTCTTTCACGTCTGCGGTGCTCCCTCTTCTTGCGGTTGCTGCTGCCGATTCTGCATGCACCATCAAGCTTCCTGACGATCCCCCATGCAGAGACGCATCAGCAACATCAACGAAGCCCCCCTGCACAGTCCGTTTTCCCAGTCAACCGAACAGCCCTCCCCCTAAACGAAGACAACGTCACTGCCGTTGCTTCTTCAACGTCAACGCTGCTGCTTCTGCATGTTCACGCCCGTGTTGTTCCCCATCTGACTTACTTACATTGCTGCTGGCCCAGTCAACAGAAGAGTTGCATCTCCAGTCAACCAAAGGCTTGTCTCGCTCCCTCCTGGCGTCCCCGAAGCAGCAGTCCGGCTGTTCCGGACGTCCCCACAGGCTTGAAGAGAGGCTGTTCTCTTCGTCCAGTCTAATCCAGCGAAGCCACGACACCACCGGCTACCATCTCGAGTCACTCCGCCGTCGCTAGACGTACCACTTTCGTCGGAACAGGCGTGCCGGGCGTCCTCCTCACAACACAGCCGCTGTCCTTGCTGGTTAAGTCGCCGGAACAGCCCCATCGCCATACCGTCGTCGTGATCCCGATCCGCAAGCCCGAGTCCGATCCCAATCCGCAAGCTCGTCCCAAGACGACTCAAATTTGGTAATATTTTCAAATTAGGTAAGTGGATATATTCAGAATACTTTCTTCAAATATTTATTTTCCTGATTTGCATGTTTAAATATTTCGTGAATATCACGTGAATATTTAGATATCTTAGGATAATGTTCGATATATCCACGATATTTTAAAATATTCAAATTAGGAAAATTTCCTAATTTAGCAACGTATCTAGACGACTATCCGACCTTATCCCTAAGGTTCGATACGCGGCGATACGGAAAATTATTATCCTATCCATAACTATTTGGATACGATAATGAATTTCATTAGCTTTCCAAATTTGAACGATTGACTATTCGTCAATATCTATAACTCTATAGATATGATCGATAGTTCGATTTCTGTGCATAATCCGAGTTTGAAATAAATTTGGCGGATCGCGTGGTCGTTTTGAATGTGGTCATTATCTTTGTTTAAATTGTTTTCTTTCCTTTTCAAATAAAGAAAATTCAAAAAAATCTGTTTTGTTATTTAAATTAGAATTTTGCATGTCTAGGATTTTTGAATATATCCCGAAGGATGAGATAAGTATTTAATTTAAATTAGGACTTAAGGTGGCATGTTTCCTAGTTTAAATTAGGTATTATTTCAATCCTAACAGATTATTCACGTTATTTTATTATTCCGAATTTTCACAAAAATCCTAAAAAGAGATCATGCTAGGGTAGATTAAGTCATCATAGGTTGCATGTTATTTTAGGTATTTTTATTATTCCGAATTTCAATAGAAAATACCAAAAAGAGAAGCCATTAGGTTGCATGTTAATTTAGGCATATTTTTAGTTCCGAATTTCAATTGAAAAATACCAAAAAATAATCATTCATCCGTCATTAGAATTAAATCACGTCGTCGCATGACATATAGTGTGCATGTTAGATTACGTTAATTCGCATGTCATCTTTGCACGTCATTGCATATAGACTAGGTTTCATCTAAATAAATGAAAAATCAAAAAAAAATTTGAATGAATTGCTTTGTTAATTAGAAATCATATTAGGGTTTTGATGTGATTTTCTAGCTAACAATGTAGATGCCTGCGTTGCATTCAGGTACGTTGTTCTCGTAAACTTGCAGTTTGTTTAATGCTTTATTGGGTGTTAAATTGGTGGTTTGCGCACCCGCATGAACACCTCACATGTTAGTAATTAAGTTAAAATGGATCAAAACTGCCTGTCAAAATATTTTTGAAAAGAAAAGGTACCAAAAGGGCGTTAAACTAGATCTAGCGTAATCAAGTCCCCGGACGTAGAATCTCTGGTTCGTAGGAATAAAACATATCTCCGATGTTTTATTTAGGTTTCTAATCGACCTACCGTAAATTGATTAGTGGCGACTCCAAGCATGAAAATATTTGCATGTTAAGAACTTAAACCCTAAGTTGCGAATTGGTAGGGCTTGGGAGGGCCCGAGTTAAGATTAGTCTTAATAATCCATTAGCCCGAAAAAATGTGAAATTTTTTTTAGGGTCGCGACAGCTTAGCGACTCCACTGGGGACTTGAGATAAAACTCTTAGTGGACTTAGGCCAATTTTGCTTTTCAAAATTTTTTGTTTGGCAGCGAGGATCCCAGGTACGTCCCTAACATTTTAAGGTGTTAAATGTTCTTGCAGTATGGGAGGTATAAGGGGAGGCGTGATTGTTAACCCTTGTTTTGCAGGGAGGTGTTCGGAAGTATGGTTTAATTTATGCACGAAGTGCTATTTGATATAACTTGCTGTGCATGCCTTGCATTTACACTACACCGCACACACTACCCGTTGCCGGACCTGGGTGGCATAGGTTTAAGATGGTACTGAGATTGTGGATACCCCGACCAAAACCATGTGGTACGGGTCGCCCTCCTCGGTCCCGAAAATTTCTTTCAAGGTGTCATTGAGTACCCACCACGGTTGTATCCCACTTAACCTGGGTCGGCTCTTTGACTAAGCCAGAGTCAGGGGAATCCTAGCCTAACCACCACCATGACTGGTTTAGCTCGGTAATCCTCGCGTCTCCATTTTGCAAGCCAGAGTCTAGGTAGAAATCGAACCTCACATTTCATGCGCATGTCTATGTGATTGCCATTTTTTCCACCCGATGAAGTAAGTTTTCTGCAACTCTATCTCGCAATTTATTTATGTTTTGTCTTTTCTTTGGTCGGTCCATGACATTAGGTCAGTCGTGAGTCTTGGTCTATACACTATGAGAGGGGCAGACATTCGGATTCTTGATGCTCCTAAGGACGAGCTCCGTGCCTGGTGGAATCTACTCAAGAAAAGGCATCTAAGATAGCTCGAGCTTATGAGCAGCTAAAGAAGGAAGTCGCCTCCCATATGTCTATAAATCAAGCTAAATAAAAAGCTTGAAGTTATTTTTTGCATTTCAGTTTTAGTTTTTCAAACTTCTTAGGAATCGAGTCATTTGTTTTTTTTTTACATTCATTTTAAAGTAATTTCAAGTCACTAGTCGTTGTAAAAATTTTCACCTTTTCAATAAAGAGGTCTTTTCAATTCAAAGCGGTTAGACCAATGTCATGGATCGACGTGTGATTTTGCTTGACACTTATGTATGCCTGTTTTATTCAAATTAGGTAATTTGCCATGGATCCCCCTCATCCTCATAATACTCGATCGGTGACCAAGAGAAGGATGGCCAATCAAGCTGAGATTGCTACCATGATCGATGAAAAGCTGAAGGAACACATGAATACGATCAATGAGCATATCACGGCTGCCATGTCCAAAATGATGGGTGATTTCATGGCCAAGCAGCAACAGGTCAATACTGCCTCTCAATCGGAGATTCCACTTCCAACCCGTCAAGGCCTCCGCCTCGACAAATCTCCTGCAGTGACTATTAATCTAACCCTTCAATTGGAAGATGTCATTCTGACTGACACTAGCGCGTCTCCGGCGGCCCCTGTTCTTCAGTCACCCTCCAATGATGAAAACGCCAAGTTGCTGGCTAAGCTCGACCAGAGATTACGTGAAGTAGAGGGAACTCAAAGTGTTCGGGCTGTTGATTTGTCCATTTTTACCCGAGTCCAAGTGCCCGAAAAGTTCAAGATGCCAGCCTTTGAGAAGTACGACGGCACCTCAAATCCAATTCAGCACATTGATATGTACCAGGGGCTCATGAATAGATATATTTCTAACGGACCTCTGATGATCCAAACCTTCCAAGCAAGCTTGAAGGATGCTGCAATGAGGTGGTATACCAACCACCAGATCAATCGGAAAGACTCGTGGGAAGAGGTGGCAAACCTTTTCGTCAAGCACTTCAAGTTCAATCTCGATATCACTATTACGAGGGAAGACCTGGAAAGAGCGAAGTAGAAAAAGGGCGAGACTCTAAAGGAGTATGCCACTCGTTGGAGGAACATGGCGGGAAAGATCATGCCGGAACCCGCGGAACGTGACCTAATGAAGTTGTTCGTGTCCACCCTACCGCAGCCGGTTCGTTCACGAATGTTAGTGACGGCCGCCCAATCTTTTGGCCAACTGATAGCCATGGGTGAGGAGATCGAGACCGAGCTCAAGAAGGGATGGTACGGTGAGTCAGGTTCATCGGCCAAGAGATTTACTAATAAGAAGGACAAAGTGCATGTCTCCGAGGTCAACATGACCTATCTGCAGAAACCGCCAGCTCAAGCCCCGAAGCTACAATTCAGCACCCAGCAGACAACTTCTTATAGACGGCAAGGCCAGCAGGATCCACGCCCGCAGCGCAAACTTCGCCAGTTTACTCCACTTCCTGGGATGTTATCTCAAGTACTGGCAGTCCTAAGAAAGAAGAATTTGCTAAATTCAGAGCTACAAAGAGCTAACGCTGCTGGCTATGCAAAGTATGATCCGTCGAAGAAATGTGATTATCATAGAGGTGAGATTGGACATTCGACTGATGATTGCTAAGTACTCAAACATCGAGTGCAGGATCTACTCGACACTGGAGCGTTTGCGCTGCAGCCAGCCGGTAAGCCCAATGTGCAGAACAATCCACTCCCTGATCATTCGAACAGTGCAAATGTTGTCCTTAACTCGGGAGTCAAACGGGTTCAAAACTTCAGCGTCCCTCTTGAAGATATGTTCGATGCTCTAGTCCGAGCTGGTTATATTGCGACCGGCGAGGTGGTGTCACTCGGTGACATAAGAGAGAAAGTGGATGAGTTGGTGAGAAAATGAATGATTGGGACAGCGGATGAATTCGGGGTAGTGGCCGCTATACCCCAGGTCACCATTGACTGGAATGAAGAACTCGCAAAGATAACTGATGAGCAAGGGAAGTTGGATCCTGACATGCCCGCTCTCGAAGATGCTTCTGACGATGACCTCGGGATCATTATACCTGACACTCCGGAAGTATTGACCTTGGCATCACCTCAGCCCTACGCTTATGAAAGTGACAAGATGGTTCCATGGTCGTACGACGTTGATCTAAAGCACGAGGTTCAAGACCTTTTAGATACTGGGGCATCAACATTTCGTGCTTCGTGGATCTGCCAAGGCCGAGATGATCTCCTCATAGTTCCAAACATCCAGACCATATCCCTGAGTCCTGCAAGAATGATACATGAAGAGAAGGAGGTGATCGACACCCTGGGGCAACCGAGCGGCAAGTTCGACTACTACGTAAAATATTCAGCTCCCCCGAGCTTTTATATTGACCCGCGTGATATCGTCCCCGATGGATGGGAAGGTATGGATGATCTATCACCTCCAGTGACAGAAGATCCTGATGATGCGATGGAGGGAATCGCTGCTCTGTTCAATAACATACTCATTGGAGCTATCGAGGAAGGACCGTTGGAAGGAGTGGGCACTGGCCCACAAGAGTAAAACCTTTACTTTTTCGCACACCCCCCTTGCATGGGAAATTTTACTGCTTTCTAGGATTTGCCCCGTCTCGGGAGCTGTTTTTTGGGATTTTTCATTTCTATGACTTTATTCTCCCAGTTTTCAATCCAATAAGATATAATTCGTTGATTCCATATCAATAAAATTACAGAAGTTTTTATCATTTTGGATCTTGTTGAAGTATCCCAAACCAACCCGATGACGATAACCAACGATTGAAAAATTTGTCATCTATGGTAAGAACTGAGGGTTGGGCTTCTCAAGAATTCTCGTTTCAAGGTCTTCGAAAGCAAAATGAATTTCAAGAAACAAGGATCAGTTTTCGAAAATTGCCTATAGTTAAGCCCTATCTTATCCTTTTGATCCCTTTCTTTCATGTTTCAGTACTAATCTCGAGGCATGCGAAGGGACGGAAATCGTGGATCCTCATATATGTAATATGAACGAAGCAGTCGAAGCAGCCAATAAGAACATCAAGAAGATTTTGGCTAAAACAGCTGAGAACTATCGTGATTGGCATGAGAGATTACCTTTTGCACTTATGGCATATCGGACTTTTATCCGGACATCTACAGGGGCAACTTCGTATTCTCTTGTGTACGGTATGGAAGCAATTCTACCTGTTGAAGTTCAAATTCCTTCATTACGTATTCTTTCACAGGTGCAATTGTCAGAAGCAGATTGGATCCAGCAGAGGTTGGACCAGTTGAACATGATTGATGAGAAAAAAGGCTTAGAGCTTTATGCCATGGCCAGTGCTATCAACAACGAGTTGTTAAATCTGTCAATAAAAAAGTCAAGCCTCGACATTTCCAGGTAGGCGACCTGGTCCTGCGGAAGTTATTGTCGATATTTCGCCCCGAATTATGGCGGCTCGTACATTGTGAAAAAAGTCCTTCCAGGAGATGCTTTGATTTTGACCGAGATGGATGGTCGTGTTTTTTCCAATCCAGTTAATTCTGATTCGGTGAAGAAATATTACACTTGACTTGTACTCATTTTCACTTTGTATCAATCAAGTTTCAAATTGAATTTCATGAATCAATTGATATTGCTAAGTTTCGTTTGAGGAAAGCTTTTGATTTAGTAATCTGGTTTTGTCCTAATGAAGTGATCATATTACATGAGAGACTTCAAGATGACGAAAGGCAAGCCATTTCCATACACATCCTGAATAATAATCCCTAGTGCGAGTTGAGTGAAAATTCCGTGCTGACAAGGTAGAGGATTATCTCACGAAAAGTATGACGGTCAAAATAACGAGAGGCATTCATTTCCTCTATCTAAACACTGCAGGTTATCATTTGCTTAACTCCTTTGAACGGAGTTTCATTTCTTACCCCTATCAGGAACAATCCCATGCTGGGGCAATTCCTTAGAAAGTTCAAAATGTCTAGAATTTTCTTGCTTTCACTTGCATCAATCTTCAAGTATATTTATTGCATGCAAATTTTGTGTTAGCTCGAGTGCCTTAGACATGACGAAGAGCATTTCTTTCTATATCCTTACACATTATACCCTTTGCATACCCAATTTGAGCGGCGAATTCATTTCAACTCGACTGGTGATCATTCTTGAGATAAACAAATGAAATCATCTCAAGACAAGTTCAATGTGACTTGGGGCAAATGGAAGTTCGAAGGAAAATTCATCAGAAAGGACGCAAAAGGACTCCAATGAATCGAAGTTCTTTCAAAAAAAGAAAGAGAAAAATCTCTCAAAAAAGAAAATCTCTCTCTAAAAAAAATGAGAGAGAAAAAAAGGAGAAAAAGAAAAGCTTCGACAAGAACTGAGTCGATATGCAATATCATTTTTCAGGGAAAAGACCATTCGAAGATTCATTTGTCGAGCAATCGCTAGAAATAGATCAATTGGATGATAACCAAATCTCCACGTTTATAATACCCCATTTGATGAAAATAGGTCATTCATTTCAAGCCTACCCGAACCTACGTTACAACCCTTACCGAAGTCTCTTCAGAATAGGGCACTTAAGTTAACGTAGAGTTTCAAATGCTTATAAATGTTGCTCGAAGAAGTGCGAGCAAGATTTTTCTATCTCATTTTTGCAACATTCCTGACTTGTGAATCTGGAGCAGCTGATGATGTCAATTCTTTCAATAGCCTCGACTCGAAGAGTCCCTTTTGCTAAGCCATTGAACAAACCCATGTTTCAGTCCTTATAAAGACCTTTCAGATTGGCTAAATTATACTGATTTTGAGAATATCCGAACCCTTGTCAAGCACGACGAAGAGAGTTTGAGTGATTCTTATACCCGCATTAAAGGTCGGGACAAAAGCCTTTCATTGAGAGTGAGTAGAAAGTCCTTTCTGATTAAAGGTCTCTCATTTAATGTGATCAAATTGTCAAAAGGACGAAATGATTGTTCTTATTGATAAATTTCCCAGTGAAGTTTGGTAATGCAAGCAGATTCATAAATTATGTTTTCTTTGCCTCTGCGCATGTGGTATTTTAACATTTTCTCAGGTAAGAATAGGAGCGATGCCATTGGCTCTGTCATAAGAATTCAGGTACGCTTGCTACTTATTCTTCGTCGTTTCTCTTTTCGAAATATAATTTCTCACATGGTGTTGCCAAGTGGAGTACGCGGCACACCCCATCTTTTGTTCACCTAGCAGGATAGGCACCATGATTTCCTATTTTATGTTTGCCAAATGGAGTACGCGGCAACATAATTTCTCATTTGGTGTTGCTAAGTGGAGTACGAAGCACACCCTAATTGATGTTGCTGAGTGGAGTACGAAGCACATCCCATTTCATGTTCGCCAAGTGGAGTACGCGGCGGCATGGTGTTGCCAAGTGGAGTACGCGGCACACCCCAATTGATGTTGCTGAGTGGAGTACGAAGCACATCTTATTTTCATGTTCGCCAAGTGGAGTACGCGGTGGTATGGTGTTGCCAAGTGGAGTACGCGGCACACCCCAATTGATGTTGCTGAGTGGAGTACGAAGCACATCCCATTTCATGTTCGTCTAGCAGGATAGACGGCGTAATATCCAGTCCCATGTTCGTCTAGCAGGATAGACGGCGTAACATCCAGTCCTTTGTTCGTCTAGCAGGATAGACGGCGTAATATCCAATCCCATGTTCGTCTAGCAGGATAGACGACGTAATATCCAGTCCCATGTTCGTCTAGCAGGATAGACGGCGTAACATCCAGTCTTTTGTTCGCCTAGCAGGATAGGCGGCGTAACACCCTAATCTCATGTTCGTCTAGCAGGATAGACGGCGTAACATCCAGTTCTCTGTTCACCTAGCAGGATAAGTGGCATAATATCCAGTCCTCTGTTCGCCTAGCAGGATATGTGACATAACATCCAGTCCTTTGTTCGCCTAACAAGATAGGTGACATAACGTCCAGTCCTCTATTCGCCTAGCAGGATAGGCGGCATAACATCCAGTTCTCTGTTCGCCTAGCAGGATAGGCGGCGTAACATCTCATTTCATGTTTGCCTAGCAGGATAGGCAATATAACATCCCATTTTCTGTTCGTCTAGCAGGATAGACGGCACAACTTCTCATTTGGTGTTGCCAAGTGGAGTACGCGGCACACCCTATCTCATTTTATGTTCGCCTAGCAGGATAGGCGGCATAGTTTCTCAATTGGTGTTGCTAAGTGGAGTACGAAGCACATCAATCAATACATCCCTTTGTTTCTTCATATCATGCGCTATTTCGCATCTGTAGGAAACTACAGGTAACAGATAGGCAATCCAGTACTTCGAAAACCTTACTTTCAGTTGACCAGAAGTTTGGAGATCGAGGGAATTGAAAGCATTATAAAGCATTCCGTCACTCGGACGCTTTTTATGCGATCCGTATGCAAGACTCTTTCACCGCTCCGCATGAAGTGAGAAGCCTTAGCATACGTTCCTTATTGCTTGCATATCATGCATCATTACATTAAAAAAAATCATCATTCATCATTTTGCATAGTTTAAATTTAGGTCTCAGTCTTTGAGCGAAACCTCTGCGAGCCTTCATTCAAAGAGGGGCAGCTGTTGACACATAAATTTTGGCGCGTCATTTAGTGTAATTTGCAAAAAAAAATTAGGGATTAAATTTTTAACCCCTAAAACAAAAATATTTAAATTGCATAACATATAGTTTAGGTTCATTTAGTTTAATTGCATTTTTTTTGCATCAAATTGGTTGTGGCGAATGAGCTTAAATTTCATTCAACGAGACTCGGCACGTTCGGAATGCAAGGACCGGGAATTTCAAATCAAACGGGCTCGGTCGTTTTAATTTGGGTTTAATTTGATATGTTGAGTTTAATTAATCAAAAGCCCAAGTTAATTTAGCCCATTAAACCTAAGCCCATTAGGACATAAAGCCTATCTAAATTGACCTAGATTAGTGCTATATAAACATAACATTAGGTCAGAATTTGGACAGGGGGGACACACTAGCAAATCAGACAAATTTTTCAGAGAGAAACACTTGAAAAGAGAGAGAGGGACGCCGGCACACCAGCCCCCATGTCCGCCGCGCGCCGTTGCTTGCCGATGTCGTACCCAACCGGAGTGCCGCAACATCCTCACAGACCTCTCCCCTTTGCGGATCACGCTGCCCACTTTGCTGACTGCTTCTCTTCTTTCACGTCTGCGGTGCTCCCTCTTCTTGCGGTTGCTGCTGCCGATTCTGCATGCACCATCAAGCTTCCTGACGATCCCCCATGCAGAGACGCATCAGCAACATCAACGAAGCCCCCCTGCACAGTCCGTTTTCCCAGTCAACCGAACAGCCCTCCCCCTAAACGAAGACAACGTCACTGCCGTTGCTTCTTCAACGTCAACGCTGCTGCTTCTGCATGTTCACGCCCGTGTTGTTCCCCATCTGACTTACTTACGTTGCTGCTGGCCCAGTCAACAGAAGAGTTGCACCTCCAGTCAACCGAAGGCTTGTCTCGCTCCCTCCTGGCGTCCCCGAAGCAGCAGTCCGGCTGTTCCGGACGTCCCTACAGGCTTGAAGAGAGGCTGTTCTCTTCGTCCAGTCTAATCCAGCGAAGCCACGACACCACCGGCTACCATCTCGAGTCACTCCGCCGTCGCTAGACGTACCACTTTCGTCGGAACAGGCGTGCCGGGCGTCCTCCTCACAACACAGCCGCTGTCCTTGCTGGTTAAGTCGCCGGAACAGCCCCATCGCCATACCGGACAGCTGTGCCGGAGCCCCGCCGAGCACGCCGTTCCCAAAGCCGTTCGTCGTGTCCTCGTCGTCGTGATCCCGATCCGCAAGCCCGAGTCCGATCCCAATCCGCAAGCTCGTCCCGAGACGACTCAAATTTGGCAATATTTTCAAATTAGGTAAGTGGATATATTCAGAATACTTTCTTCAAATATTTATTTTCCTGATTTGCATGTTTAAATATTTCGTGAATATCACGTGAATATTTAGATATCTTAGGATAATGTTCGATATATCCGCGATATTTTAAAATATTCAAATTAGGAAAATTTCCTAATTTAGCAACGTATCTGGACGACTATCCGACCTTATCCCTAAGGTTCGATACGCGGCGATACGGGAAATTATTATCTTATCCATAACTATTTGGATACGATAATGAATTTCATTAGCTTTCCAAATTTGAACGATCGACTATTCGTCGATATCTATAACTCTATAGATATGACCGATAGTTCGATTTCTGTGCCTAATCCGAGTTTGAAACAAATTTGGCGGATCGCGTGGTCGTTTTGAATGTGGTCATTATCTTTGTTTAAATTGTTTTCTTTCCTTTTCAAATAAAGAAAATTCAAAAAAATCTGTTTTGTTATTTAAATTAGAATTTTGCATGTCTAGGATTTTTGAATATATCCCGAAGGATGAGATAAGTATTTAATTTAAATTAGGACTTAAGGTGGCATGTTTCCTAGTTTAAATTAGGTATTATTTCAATCCTAACGGATTATTCACGTTATTTTATTATTCCGAATTTTCACAAAAATCCTAAAAAGAGATCATGCTAGGGTAGATTAAGTCATCATAGGTTGCATGTTATTTTAGGTATTTTTATTATTCCGAATTTCAATAGAAAATACCAAAAAGAGAAGCCATTAGGTTGCATGTTAATTTAGGCATATTTTTAGTTCCGAATTTCAATTGAAAAATACCAAAAAATAATCATTCATCCGTCATTAGAATTAAATCACGTCGTCGCATGACATATAGTGTGCATGTTAGATTACGTTAATTCGCATGTCATCTTTGCACGTCATTGCATATAGACTAGGTTTCATCTAAATAAATGAAAAATCAAAAAAAAATTTGAATGAATTGCTTTGTTAATTAGAAATCATATTAGGGTTTTGATGTGATTTTCTAGCTAACAATGCAGATGCCTGCGTTGCATTCAGGTACGTTGTTCTCCTAAATTTGCAGTTTGTTTAATGCTTTTTTGGATGTTAAATTGGTGGTTTGCGCACCCGCATGAACACCTCACATGTTAGTAATTAAGTTAAAATGGATCAAAACTGCCTGTCAAAATATTTTTGAAAAGAAAAGGTACCAAAAGGGCGTTAGACTAGATCTAGCGTAATCAAGTCCCCGGACATAGAATCTCTGGTTCGTAGGAATAAAACATATCTCCCTATGTTTTATTTAGGTTTCTAATTGACCTACCGTAAATTGATTAGTGGCGACTCCAAGCATGAAAATATTTGCATGTTAAGAACTTAAACCCTAAGTTGCGAATTGGTAGGGCTTGGGAGGGCCCGAGTTAAGATTAGTCTTAATAATCCATTAGCCCGAAAAAATGTGAAATTTTTTTTAGGGTCGCGACATTGAAAAAGGTAATGGCTCGGACACTTGATCTAATTCCGTCGGGGGAACATTTATTTTATCCCCGTGAACTTGACAACGATGGCATCTTCGAACATGTTGGATGTAGGGGTGATCGATTCCCGGTCCGGTCCGGTCCCATCCAAGAACCGGGAACCGGACCGAGAGGACCGGTTTCTAATTTTTGGGACCGTGGACCGGACCGACTAGTCTTGGAACCGGGGACCGAACCGGACCAACCGGTCCTGTTCAAATGAATCAAATACTTGTAAAAAAAAATATATGTCCCATGTGGGCTTCAAAAAATATACATCCCCTAATTTAAACACGTGTTATTAGAGAGGCAAAAAATAAAAAGGTCAACTCATTCGCAGCAGCTTGATGGCTCACAAAATTGGCAAGTCAGTAATAACAAATAAATTCCTTGAAAATATAAAAAATAACTAGCTAATTTTTAAAAAATATGCATAAATGATCGGTTCGGTCGGTCCGGTTCTCACCATGGAACCGAGAACCGGACCGACCGTCCACCGGTTCCAAAAAAGGGAACCGGGGACCAGACCAACACCGTCTAGGCCCGCCCAGAACCGATCGGTCCGGTCCGGTCTCGGTCCGGGTGGTTCCCGTTGCACACCCCTAGTTGGATGCAGTCACTTTCAAGACTGAGCCAATAATAACCTAACCTCATGATCTTCTTAGCTAACATGTGGCCATTCATGTATGGACCACATATCCCTTCGTGTACCTCTTGCATGATTCTAGTAACTTCAGCTGCTTCTACATATCTTAGCAGGATCGAATTATAGGATCTTTTGTACAGCTTCTCACCACTGACAAAGAATTTTGAAGCCATTTTCATTATGTACTTCCTGTCGGCCGGAGTGCTTCCCTCAGGAAATTTTTGTCTCTGGATATAACTCATGATATCATAATACTATGGCTTTTTGTCAGGTTCTTCTATCACAACCATGCAGTAGGTCGGTTTTGTTAGGACTTCGATCTTCAAGGATTCTATCTCTATTCCACCAGTCACTTGCAACATGGATGATAACGTGGCCAGCGCATCAACAAACTGATTATGGGATCTCGACAAGTACTCGAAGGAGATATCTTCGAATTCCTCTATGATTTCTTCGAGGTATTCATGATACGGCACTAGTTTGGTGTCTCTTGTCTTCCACTCTCCTACAGTTTGAAGAATAATAAGAACGGAATCACCAAACGCTTTCAATTTGGTTATCCCCATTTCTATTGCAGTTTGGAGTTCGAGGATGCAAGCTTCGTACTCAGCTATGCTGTTGGTACACGGGAACACCAACTTTGCTGCTATTGGGTAATATTGCCCATTTGGGGATATTAAGGCTGCCCTAGTGCCAGAACCAGTCAAGTTCACGGCTCCATCGAAGAACATGGTCCATGTGTCTTCCTTTATTATCAAAATGCGATCTTCTGGAGAATATCTATCATCATCTGAGATTCCAGGATTTTCGGCTAACACATCAGCAATTACTCAGCCTTTAACTAACTTCTGTGGC
This sequence comes from Syzygium aqueum, assembly GCA_031216185.1. NCBI lineage: Eukaryota > Viridiplantae > Streptophyta > Magnoliopsida > Myrtales > Myrtaceae > Syzygium > Syzygium aqueum. The sequence continues at coordinate 34,582,842 of CM062232.1, forward strand.
ATCATCTGGACATCAAATTCTGAAATCAAAATCTGCCATTTGGCTAGCTTCCCTACCAAAGTCGGTCGATCAAGTAAATACTTGATGGGATCATTCTCAGTCACCAATAAAGTCTGGTGATGCAATGTATATTGTCTCAGCCTATGAAGCACCCATACTAGTGCAGCACAAGTCTTTTCGGCTTCAGGATAATTCAACTCCGAGATGGTAAACTTCTTACTTAAATAATAAATGGCTCGCTCTTTTCCATCTTCAGGATTTTTCTTGGCTAGCATCGCTCCCAGAGACTCGCTATGAATCGTGAGATAAAAGATCAAAGGCTGGCCCGACATTAGAGGGACTAGCACTGGCGGTTTCATCAGGTACTGCTTCAGTTCATTAAACGCTTCCTAGCAATTATCGTCTCATTTCACTTGAGCATTCTTTCTTAGAAGTTTGAAGAACGATTTAGCAGTTTCGGAGAGCTGGGAAATAAAACGGGCTATGTAGTTCAATCTATCCAGGAGGCTCCGCACTTCTTTCACGGTTGATGGGGGTTGTAGCTCACATATAGCCTTTACTTTGGAGGGATCGACTTCAATGCCCTTATTGCTTACTATAAACCCAAGTAATTTGCCCGACGTTGCTCCGAATATGCACTTTGCTGGGTTGAGACGGAGTTTAAACTCACAGAGTCGGTCGAACAATTTTTTAGGGTATCAACATGACTTTCTCCGGGTCGAGACTTGGCAATCATGTCATCAACATAGATCTCGATCTCCTTATACATCATGTCATGGAAAAGAGTCACCATTGCCCGTTGATATGTTGCCCCGGCATTTTTAAGACCGAAGGGCATGACCTTATAGTGGAATGTACCCCAAGGAGTGATGAACGCTGTTTTTTCCTTATCGCCATCCTTCATTCTTATCTGATTATAACCCGAGAAACCATCCATGAAGGAAAATAGTTCAAATCTAGTAGTACTATCTACCAGAACGTCTATGTGCGGTAATAGGAAGTCATCTGTAGGGCTAGTCTTGTTCAAGTTGCAATAATCGATGCAAACCCGAACTCAACCGTCCTTCTTCATGACTGGCACGATGTTGGCCACCCAAGTAGGGTATTGGGTGACTTTGATGAATCCCACTTTCAAGAGCTTCATGACCTCTTCCTCTATTTTCTTCGAAAGCTCAGGCTTGGTTCTCCGTAGCCTCTGTTTCTTGGGCGGCATGCTAGGATTAGTAGGCAGGCCATGCTCCACAATAGAAGGGTCTAAGCCCGGCATATCGGCGTACGACCAGGCAAAGATATCTTGGTAATCCTTCAGTAATTAGATTAGGCGTTTGGCTTCATCTTCGGGAAGGGTTGCCCCTATCTTCTCCTCTTTAGTTTCTCCAGAATCACCCAAGTTAATGATAACAGTTTGGTCTGATGTGAGGACATTGGGTTTTTCATACCGCTCTAGATCGCGCTGAATATCTGAGGAATCATCGAGTTCTTCGGCATCATCGGGATCAAGCTCGGTTGCATATGATTCATCAGATTGGACCGTTCCCATACCTTCACGTGTCACAAGATTACCCCTGAAACATAAAGTGAGGGATTCAAAAGGACAAACAGGGGTAAACATTGCCTTTTTTTGTAAATTTTTTTTGGCTTTTTACTCTTTTTTGTTTTTGAAATTCTTTTCAAAAAAGTTTTAACCAGAGGAAGCATGAAGAAATCCAGGCCTCAAAATTCTCCTTGGACTATATTTTCTTTTATTGGTTGGATATCATCACTGGGCTGGTTTGATGTACCTCAACATACCCTTAAAACATGAAAATAATTCGTAATTTCATTGATTATCACCAAATGAATTACATTTATTGAATGAAAATTGCAACAATCAAGTCCTAGAAATGAGAAGTTTTGGAAAGCAGCACCCGAGACAGGGCAAGTCCTAAAAAGCAGTAAAAATTCACACGCATGGGAGTATGCGAAAAAGTAAAGGTGTTATTCTTGTGGGCCAGTACCCATTCCCTTTAACGGTCCTTCTTCGATAGCTCCAATGAAAACGTCATCGAACAGGGCAGTGATTCCATTCATTGCATCATCAGAATCTCCTGTCATTTGAGGTGTTGGATCATCCATACCTCCCCATCCATCAGGGACAATATCACGAGGATCAACATAGAAGCTCGGGGGCGCTGAGTACTTCACATAATAATCGAACTTGCCGCTTGGTTGGCCTAGAGTGTCGATCACCTCTTTCTCTTCATGCATCATTCTCGCAGGGCCTAGGAATGTGGTGCGAATATGTGGAGGCAACCTACCGCGCCCGTTATTTAGGGTAATTCCACGTCCATGTTCTTCACCATTTGGCTCTTTTTCGGATTGCTGTCTATTCTGTCCGTCTCCTCAACCTTGACCTCGACTGCATCCACGTCCACGTCCATGTGCCCCATTATTTGGAACACTCGGCCCTTGATACCCTAACCCAATAGTGTGGGGCCTTCAAGAGACCTCCACCGATCAGCGGATACTTTGACCATTCCTGCCAAGGCCTTCGCCCGGAGTAAAGCCATGGGACACCATTACTCTTCCGACCATTATTGCAGCATTTAACACCTCAGGAACTGGTGGTGATGATTCTCTAGACACATGTATGGTCGATACGAGCTCAAGCGACTGATAGCTCGATTCTATTTTGTAATCCGGCTCGACATAGGGGATAACCGTTGCATGATAAATCGGGTGCTCTTCTTCACCATGAACTGTGACTAACTTCCTCTCCACAACGAATTTCACCTTCTAATGTAGACTGGATGGCACAGCTCCAGCAGTATGAATCCATGGATGACCCAACAGGAAGTTGAATGCAGTGGGAATGCCCATAACTTGGAATAGGACGTTAAACATTGTTGGCCCTATCTATATATCGAGGTGGATTTCTCCCATCACTTCTTTCTTCGTTCCGTCAAAGGCTCGCACGGAGGTCTTCACAGCATTTATCCTAGAAGGATCTATCTTAAGGAGGTGTAAAGTCACCAGAGGACAGATGTTCAAGGCTGAACCGTTGTCGATGAGTACCCGGGCTACATGCGAGGCCTTGTATTTGACAGAAATGTAAAGAGCTTTGGTATATCCTCTGCCTTCTAGAGGGAACTCTTCATCCGAAAAGGCAATAAGGTCCTTGAGGAGTATGGAACCCACAAATTCCTCCAATTTGTCATGATCGATCGTCTCGGGCACATGGACTTCACTTAACACCTTTATCAGGGCTTTTTGATGTTTGATAGACGTTTGGAGGAGTTCAAGCAGAGAGATTTGCGCGGGCATCTTGCGCAGTTGCTCAACTATGTTGTATTCACTAGCCCTGATCACGGTCAGGAACTCCTTGACTTCTTCATCAGTAACAGGTTTTGCAGGTTGAGCATTAGCTTGGCCATAGATACGTCCGGATCTGGTGACTAAGTCGATATTAAGACTGTAGGACCAAGGAACTGCTTTATCATTACAATACTCATATGGCTGAGGTATCTTGATCACTATCCCTTGATCGGCTGCAGGCGTGCTTACTACGATTTCCTCATCATCGGTCGCGTCTTCGAGCGGAGGCATGTCTTCAGGCAAAGGATCAAGCTTGTCCTTCCTAGTGTTCAATGTAGTAAACTCCTCTTACCAGTTAATAACTACTTCAGAGATAGTAGAAACAATGCCAATATGGTCAGCATAAACAATCATCCCAGCTTCTACCATCCTTGAGATTCTTTCTCTCATGATAGCCAGGGAAAGGACCTCATTACTCAGGTAATAACCGGCCTTCACCAACTCACCATAAACATCAGTGGTGTATTCCTTGACATTCCTAATTCGACCAACATCGAAGCTAAATATGGCATTCACATTGCCCACGTGATTAGGGAGCGGATTACTCTGAACATTCGTCTTAGCGGGTTGGAATGAGAAAGTCTTCGTGTCCAGGAGGTTTTGGATTCGGTGCTTGAGGATATAGCAATCGTCGGTTGAGTGTCCCAGCTCGCCTATGTGATAATCGCATTTCTTTGACGGGTCGTAGTTATAGAATTGCTCAGGATCGGGCAGCTTTGGCTCGGTAGTAAGCAAGCCTTTCTTCCGGAGCACTGCCAATACTTGATACAAAGATCCGGGGAGGGGGTGAATTGCCTCTTGTTGTTCTTCCTCTGAAAAGGTTGACGATCAGTATTTTGTTGCTGAGCTTCTGCTACTTGGATTACTGGGGCAGGGTTAGTATTCCGCCGGCTCGGTTGTTTATAAGTCACATTCACTTCAGCTGCCGGTTCTTTTTCTTTTCTTGTACTAAATCTTTTGGTCGACGAAGACGACTCCACAAACCACCCATCCTTCAGCCATATCTCAATCTGTTCACCTATGGGGATGAGTTGGTTGAAGTTGTCAGCCAGAATGGCCACCATCCGATTATGGTACTCGAACGGGAGAGTTTTCATGAACATCCTCTTCAACTCATTGTCTATGGGTTTCGGGACGACCTGAGCGGCCATATTCCTCCATCTAATAGCATAGTCTTTGAAGGACTCAGTCTTTTTCATCTGAGCACGTTCGAGATCATCACGGGTAGGAATGATGTCTGTTATGAACCTGTACTGCTTTAGAAATGCCTCGCTAGCTTCTTTCCAGGTTTTGAGGCCATTTATCTTCTTCATGAGATACCAGTTCAAGGCAGGACCCGTCAAACTCGCTTGAAATGCATGGATCATGAGGAGTTCATTATCAACGTATGAGGTCATTTGTACGTGATAGAGCTGCAGGTGGGCTTTTGGACAGGAGGTGCCATTGTACTTGTCAAAATCTGACATCTTGAACTTCTTTGGGAATTTGATCTGTGAGTATAGGGATAGATTGATCGAGGGTGAGTCCTGTGAACCCTCCAGCTACTTCACTCTCTCTTCGAGTTTGTTGACTTGTTCATCAGGTTTGTCTTTGTTGACGATAATCTGGACGGGGTTGTCTTCTAAATCAGGAAGATTGTCATCTTCCTCAACATCAACATTTTTTCCATCCTTATGCTTTGGGGCTGACGCCTCAGGGGATATTGGAACGGTGATCGAGCGAAGGGCTTTGATCTCAGTAGACATCTGTTGCATTGCGGTGATGACTTGCTTGATCTGGTCCTCAATGCCAACGACGCGATCTTGTAAGTCAGTTTGATCGGCCATTCTAGCTCTCGAACGCGTACGAATAGGCGATCGTGATCGGTCCGTAATTACCTAAATTGCGTGGATAAAACAAGCACACGTAAGTGTCAAGAAAAATCACACGTCGATCCATGACATTGGTCTAGCCGCTTTGATTTAGAAAAGACTTTTTTATTGAAATGACGAAAAAGTTTTACAACGACTATAACTTGAAAAGAATGTAGAGACAAATGTCTCAATTCCTAAACCAATTTAAACACTAAGACTGAAATGAGAACAACAACTCAAGCTTTTCTATTTAGCTTGATCTATAGACATATGGGAGGTGACTTCATTCTTCAACTGCTTATAAGCCCGAGCTATCTTGGATGCTTGTTCTTGAGCTTCGTCAGCTTTCCTTTTGAGATGGTTGTTCTCTGCACGAGTGGCGGTCTTGAGAGGAACCTTGGGTATCGTCGGGAGTAACTCCTGTGGGATTTTGTGCCATCGAATGTATTCAGTCGTCGCGAAATAGGACTTCTATTCCCCTTTGAGCTCTCCTTTGGGCCGAGCTATCTTTAACACACGGCATTTCTTCCATATCTTTTGGAGCTGAGCTATGGTCCCTTCGTGGTCTTCATCTTCGTCAGAGAAATCAATATGGAGGAGCTCCGGTTGTAACACCGGAGGGAGCCCTTAGAGAATCTGGCACTGTCGGGATACTTTGGCGGGGTAGTATTCGATTGCGCCAGTGAAGCCCAAAAGTGGAACTGGTCCAACACCATTACACATAAGCCGAGCTTCCTCGACCTTGAACCAATTAGCATGCCATTAGAAACCTTGGGGTCTAGCGTTTTTCATGAAAATGATCCATTCGGAGTAATGATAATCAGGTGCATTCCCTTGTTTTTCTTTATAGCTTAAAATGGGATGGCTGGAATCACTAAGTTCGGATATTTTCAGTAAATCGCCATATCCTTTTATGTGAGACAAAAACCAAATTTGCAATAGTTCAAGAGGAGCATGAAATGTTTTGTCAATATGTTGCTTAAATTTAGTGAGGGAAATAAAAGTCTCGGCTAAAATGGTGTTGATAAAATTCCTTTCAAGACAGACTTGTTGGATCAACTATGCAATTGACGGATTACATGCATTCTTACAATAAGGAAAAATCACGAATCTGAAAAATGATAACAAAAAGATTCTGCCCTTTTGAAAGGATGTGGCTTTATCAAAGCATTAATTTAAGAATGAAAAGGGACATGTTCCACGATTTGCTTTCAAAACTTTTACCAATTCATCTTTTCCGACATTCAGAAATTCAGAGAATATTAAGGTGGAATCGATTCCCAAAGGTGGTGTAATTAGCTCCGACCCTAAAGGTTTTCCAATGATCACACTATATTCTTCCAAAGTCGGGGTGAGCTCATACTTACCGAATATAAAGGTGGATGTCTCGGGGGCACCAGAAATGTGCTAATACTCGAACGAGGCCGGTACGGACTTTGACTTCCAGTAGGGGGAGCAGCCTCTCGATGTGGCCCTCAACTAGCTTGCGGTTGGTCGGACTGAGTAGATTCCACCAGGCACGGAGCTCGTCCTTAGGAGCATCAAGAATCCGGATGTTTGCCCCTCCCATAGTGTATAGACCAGGACTCACGACCGACCTAATGTCATAGACCGACCAAAGAAAAAGACGAAACATAAATAAATTGCGAGATAGAGATTCAGAAAACTTACTTCACCCGGTAGGATAATAGCAATCACATAGACATACGCATGAAATGTGAGGTTCGATTTCTATCTAGACTCTGGCTTGCAAGGTGGAGACGCCAGGATTACCGAGCTAAACCAGTCATGGTGGTGGTTAGGCTGGGATTCCCCTGACTCCGGCTTAGTCAAAGAGCCGACCTGGGTTGCAAAGGGTGCAACCATAGTAGGTACTCAATGATACCATGAAAGAAAATTTCGAGACCAAGGAGGGCGACCCGTACCACATGAGTGTGGTCGGGGTATCCACTATCTCAGTACCATCCTAAACTTATGCCGCCCAGGTCCGACAGCGGGTAGTGTGTGCGGTGCAGTGTAAGTGTAAGGCATACACAACAGGTTATATCATACAGCGCTTCGTACATAAATTAAAAAATACATCCGAACACCTCCCTGCAAAACAAGGGTTAACAATCACGCCTCCCCTTATACCTCCCATTCTATAATAACATTTAACACCTAAAATATTAGGGACGTACCTGGGATCCTCGCTGCCAAACAAAAATTATTTTTGAAATGGAAAATTGGCTTAAGTCCACTAAGAGTTTTAACTCAAATTCCTAGTGGAGACGCCAAGCTGTCGCGATCTAAAAAAATTTTCCTTTCTCCGGCTAATGGATTATTAAGACTAATCTTAACTCGGATCCTCCTAAGCCCTACCAATTCGCAACTTAGGGTTTAAGTTCTTAACGTGCAAATATTTTCATGCTTGGAGTCGCCATTAATCTATTTGTGGTAGGTCAATTAGAAATCTAAATAAAACATAGGGAGATATGTTTTATTTCTAAGAACCAGAGATTCTAAGCCTGGGGACTTGGTTACGCTAGATCTAGTCTAACGCCCTCTCGGTATCTTTTCTTTCAAAAAAAAGTTTTGGCATGCAGTCTGGATCCATTTCAACTTAGTCACTAACATGTGAGGTGTTCATGCGGGTGCGCAAACCACCAATTTAACACTCAAGAAAGCATTAAATAAATTGCAAGATTGGAAGAATTACTTACCTCAAAGCAACGTAAGCATCTGCATTGTTAGCTAGAAAATCACATCAACGACCCTAATATGATTTCTAATTAACAAGCAATTCACTCAATATTTTTGGATTTTCGCTTATTTAAATGAAATCTAATCTATATGCAATGACATGCAAAAATTGACATGCGATTAATGCAATTTAACATGCAAACTATATGTCATGCGACGACGTGACCTAATTCTAATGACGGACAAATGATTTATTTTTTGTATTTTCTAACGAAATTCGGAATAATGAAAATGCCTAAAATAACATGCAATCTCATGACTTCTTTTTTGGTATTTTCTACTAAAATTCGAAATTAAAAAAATACCCAAATTAAGGATGCAATCTATCCTAAGGAAAATGATTTATTCTATCCTAAAGCAACTCATTCTTTTTTTTTTTGGGATTTTCATGGAAATTCGAAATTTAAAAATAACCAAAATAATCTATTAAGTTTAGAATAATACCTAATTTAAACTAGGAAATAGATGATCTCAAGTCCTAATTTAAATTAAATAATTATCCTATTCTTTTGGACAAATTTAAAATTCCTAGACATGCAAAACTCTAATTTAAATCCCAACTGATATTTTTTTGAATTTTCTTTTTTTAAAGGAAAAATAATTTAAATAGAGATAACGACCACATTCAAACCAGCCACGCAATCCGCAAGATTCGTCTTATCAAACTCAAATTAGGCAAAGAAATCGAACTATCGGTCATATCTGTAGGGTTATAGATATTGACGGAAAGTTGATTGTTCAAAATTGGAAAGCAGATAAAATTTATTATCGTATCCAAGTGATTATGGATAAGATAATGATTTCTCGTATCGCCGCGTATCGTACCTTAGGGATAAGGTCGGATAGTCGTCCATATACGTTGCTGAATTAGGAAAGTTTCCTAATTTTGAATATTTTCAAATATTGCGGACATCGGAAAATTATCCTAAGATATTTAATTATCCACCAAATATTCACAAAATATTCCAAACATTCAAATTAGGAAATTAAATATTATGAAAATATCGGATAATGTCCTCTTACCTAATTTGAAAAAATTTCCAAATTGGATTGCAGATTGGGATCGAGTTTTGCGGATCAAGCGACGAGCGACGGCAGCGGTGGCGCGACGTCGGGATCAACACGGCGACGCAGCAGCGGTGCAAGGCGGCTTCACCAGCGGGGTGCTCGGCATGGCTTCGGCGTGCAGCAAACATCGGTTGCAGAAGGGATGTCTGGGCGGCTGCGCGACTCCGGAGAGGGTTGGACGGTGGCGTGTAGCATCGGCGAGGCAGCAGGAACGTCCGGCGGCGCTGTGGGCAAGTCTGGGCATCGGCAAAGGGCTGGCGAACGTCGGCGGAGGGGCAGCTCCGGGCGGTCTCCGGCGAATGAGGGGAGCGGCAGCGTCGGAGTGAAGGGCAGAGCAGCGACTGAGGTGCGGCAGGGCTCCGACGGTGGCGTGCGGCACGGCTGTTGGCGAGGATGGCGAGGCGATGCTCCGGTGGGCGTCTCGCGATGGACGACAGTGTGGTGCCGGCAAAGATGGCGGAACAGGGAGGACACGGGGTGAGGGGCGCCGGCGGAAAGCAGTAGCGTCGGCGAGGCGCCGGCGGAAGGCAGGCGCGGCGGTGGTGGCGAGAGCGATGACTTGTGGCGCATGCACCGGCGTGCGGCGGTGAGGGTACCGGTGTGCGGCGGCGACCGATCTCTCTCTCTCTCTTTCTCACTCTCGTACGTGTGTGTCTCTCTCTAAATTTCTGATCTGAAAATTTTGTCCTCCTCTCATAAAATCTGACCTAATGATGTATTTATATGGTTAATCTAGGTCAATTAGATGGGCTTACTAGTCCTAATGGGCTTAGGCTTGGGCTTGGGCTTGGGCTTAGGCTTAGGCTTTTAATTATCATTTAATTTCATTTAATCCCAAACGGGCTAAATTAATTTGGGCCTCCAATTAATTAAGCTTAATGGACTAAATTAAGCTCAAATTAAAATAAACCAAGCCCGTTTAACTTGTGATTTCCGGCCCTTGCCTTCCGAGCGAGCCGAGTCTCATTCGATGAATTTTAAGTTCACTTGTCACCGCCAATTCGATGCTGAATGCAATTATCCTAAAATGAACCTAAACTATATGTTATGCAACTTTAATATTTTTGTTTAGGGGTTAAAATTTAATCCCTAATTTTTTATGTAAATTACGACTAAATGGTCGGTCGAAATTTAGGTGTCAACAGTATGTGTTCGTGTTCATACACTAAATTGCGAATTATGATTCAATATGCATGTTCATTATGTTGGCAGTGAACAAACTGTAAGTATGGTTTGAAAGCATGAAACAAGTGAAAATGGTGGTGTGCTGGTGCAATTGATGCTACCTACATGTGTATGTATAACTTGTGAAATGTGCTTTCATGTAAATTGTTATATGGGACTTGAGTGTGCTGTTTTATACGTGTGAGTGTGAGATTGAATGAGGAAAAATGTGGGTAAAAAAAATATGAAGGTCAAGTATAAACTTCAGAGTTGTAATTTTACAGCCACATGAATATAAAACTATGACATCTTACATAGTGGATTTTCCGTTGTATTGGAAAGATACAATGATGTTAATTGGATCTCAAATTCAGATGAGACAAAATTTGCTAAAAAATATGTGTTCACCTTTGGTGGAAATGCTATAAATTGGAAATTAGCCAATTAAAATTGCGAGGAAAATGACAATCCTACTAATTTGGCAGATGATCTGATAACGCAATTGATATGGTCATTCCCAATCCAATATCGTGGTTAAGTGAAAGAATGGGTGGTAGACTTAGGTGCTACCCAACGGACATATATATAAAAACATAATGCTTTATACTCCTACACTGTAGCAGGGGATGGAGAAGCAAATATTTCTTGGTAATTTGAGAACTACTCAAGTTCTTGACAAAAGAGAAAATTCTGCTCAAACTCATATCTGAAAATGAGGTCGAGTAGTTGAGAAACTTCTTACAATATATTCCTTTTGGGAATAAATTGACACCTTATGTGTCTAGGCATAGTGATTGCCAAGTGACAATAGCCATAGGAAAAAAAGTAACTTTGAATGATAAAAATAGACACATTCGATTGAGACATGATGTGGTAAAGCAGCTCGTTAAAGATGGAATTATATCCATTGATTATGTAAAGTCAGGAGTGAATTTGGCTGATCCTCTGACTAAACCTATGGGAAGAAAATTAATTTATGATACATTGAGCGGAATGAGACTTAAACCAGTTGAGGAAAATCAATGGTAATGGTAACTCGACCTATGTGATTGGAGATCTCATGAATTAGGTTTATCTGGGTAATAACAAGTTACTTGTTGATCCAGTGATGCATTAAGGTGAGAATAGTGTAAAACTATAATGAAAAAGAGGTTGAGCTAAGCTCTTAATGAATTCCATAGCTATTATTGGTGGTGTATTAAATTGTAGAATACACTTGATGGAATCAACTATATAAGTATGGAGTGGAGCCGCTCTTATGAGAGTTTTTGGCAAAAATCTCTAGAGCACTCATGAATAAATCGGGCACGTGCATGGCCCATTAGTCCAAAATCACGTTTAACAACAAAAATTGTAGAGGTGTAATGTGATTGGTGAAAACTATAATTCTCAAAAGAAATTCTTGGTTCATAGAAGTTTCAAGCTTTACCAATGATTTCGTGGATTATATTTCATTCTTTCTAGGTCTGCTTCGTAGCCTAACAAGCACGGGTTCGTATGCATTACATTTATTGGGTTTACCCTAGCTTTACATTTCTTTCTTTTTCAAAAGCTTTTGAAATATGCGGGGGATTGTTAAATATTTCAGTGCTTTTGAATTATTTAAAGCAATTATTTATAACAGATTTAATGGAAATCAAGACAGCAATCAAATTGTAACGGCTCTAATGATTTATTTCTTTATTAACTGCCATTTATTTGTCTATAATGAGAATTGTCGTATTGCAATAAAAACATTCCAAAGATAAGAAAATCTCTTTTATCTTTCCATTTTAGCTGGGTTTTACGTTCAACGTTATTGTTCCTATTCCCTCTATTTATTTTATGCGGAATATTGAGGAAGATCTGTTGTATATTGGGAGGATAGCCGCTAGAGCCTTACGCACTGAGTTTCATACTCCGAGGGGCAGAATTATCCTTAAGGATAGTGCTTGCTCGCCTTAGATATTCTTGTTTTTATTTTCTTCAATACTCTATTTTTACAATATGAATATGGTTCGAGTTGGGCTAGTCTAGCACCTAACCCAAGGAGCAACCCTCATAGTGTTTGTCCTAAATTTTTGGGATCAGGGACCGACCCTATTGAGCTTGGGACTAAGGACGGGACTGACCCCGTGGGTCCGATCCGGTTATAGGGTCAACCCGAGACCAATCCATTCTTTTTTTGTTTTATTTTTTTTTTGTATTCCATGACAAACGTACTCTTTGAAATTACATATTCATCTACAATGTGAGATTGAGTGACCAAATTGTGTATATCGGTATAAATCAAACAAAAAACTAAGATAAGGCAATACTAGAAATCTCCACTTGCCAATTGTAACAAACCATAAAAGAAGAACACGTGAAATAAATTTAAACAATAAAAAGTTCAAAATATGTAACATAAACTATGAATTATACAACTCCATATCTTGTTCATTCTTAAAATATTGCTTCAACTTCTGAACACTTGAAAACAGAACAAACAACAAACAGAGATAATAGTTCATAATAGTTTTAAGTTGAAATTAATATTAGTGCAATTGATAGAACATCTCACCGCTTATAGTCATATGTGTGAGTTGAATTAAGAACCCATAATGTCATACGATTAGATCCACAAATTTATCTTTGTTTTGAGCATGAGAAGGGGGATTCTAATATTGTAGATTCTGACAGGAACCCTAATTACAAGGCTCATTTTTTTTAATTGTTTTTTCAAATGTTAAGATCTCTATTTAAGCTAATGGTATTCATGTTGAAGCATCAAATATTAACACAAAGAAATTGTTACTATGATTATTGACCAAGATGCAATGTGGCCATTCAAGTTGAGATTCTTGGCCTCTATTTCTCGTAGCACTAAGTATGGCGGTGCTTACCTTTGAGATGTAGATATTGACTATGAACAATGACCAATCTAAATTGCCGAGATCCTAGAGTCCTCGTTGTTAATGATCAGCACCATCGAAGAATAAATGAGCAGGGGAGAGAGTCGTTGCTAGAGCAAAGAGAGAGAAAGAGATCGAGCCGCTAAGACTTCGAGAAGAATCTAACGGCTCGATGAGATTAAGGGAGAGAGTGAGAGTGAGAGGAAAAGGGCGAAAGAAGAGGAGTGGCTGAACACTTTAGGTTATATGCCTACGGTTTATGAAAAAAATTATAGGGTTGGTTCGGGTTGGACCAATCCTAAAACCTAAAAACGAAGAACCAACCCGTACAATATAGGTTCCAACAGCTCCATGACTAGGGATCGGCCCAGTCTTCCTGGGAACCAAACTAGAACCAGCTGGGTTAATTCGATGCTCCGTGACCTAGACACGATTAAGTGGGGTTGGGCTAGTGTGACATCCCCAATTTGGACCAAGGTGACCAAGAAAAATAGCCGTGGAATTGGTGAGCAGTTCGATTTGAGAGTCGGTAATGGAATGGATGATACGGTCGGAATGAGTGTATTGAGGATTGGTCATGGCTCAATCTAAGGATCGTCCATGGATTGGCCAAGGGATCGATAATGAAATGACTCCCCAGTCACGCAAGTCGATTAGAGTGATTCGATTATGGATCGACCTTTCGACCATAAGAGTCGCTAGTGGGACGATCATGGACGAACTTGGATCGGTATTCTGTGGACATGTATTGGTCGCGGGTGATTTCGCTTAGCTATGCACTAGTCGCGGGCGACCATAGATCGATCCCGTGGTATTTGATTCTACGTGGCTCTATGACAATTGAGGGTTGATCATGAATCGTTGATACTCGAATGTGGATCGGTCGCGAATCGGCCATGGATCATTGCATTGAGTTGGGTAGGTCACGGACGAGCCATGTGTCAAGCCAAGAGCATTATGGCTTGGTCGCAGACTAGGCTTTGTAATGGCTACACAAGTCAGGCCTTGTGCCCGGTCATGGACCGATCCTTATGCCCGTCAGTCAAGCCATGGACCGGCCGTGTGCCAGTCATTGTGCCTGGCACAAGTGCCCATCAATTCTGGCCCAGACCTAGTTTCGTGCTAATCAGACTTGGCTACGAGCCATGCATTGTACCGTTCGTGAGCTAATGCGTGTATTCAGCCCAGGTATCGGCTCCTCCATCGTGTGGCCTAGCTATGTGTTCAACGCACAGACTGTGCGGCCCGGCACCGCGCTCGTGCATTCGACCCTGTGCTCGTGCAGCTGGCCCAATGCTCGTATGGCTCGGCAATGTGCTTGGCCTTGTGCCCGTGTGACCCGGCCGTGTGCCAGGCCTGCGATCGGTCAAACCTGATCAAACAGGCCATGTGCCAGGACATTCCAGCTGATTCGGCCTTGCGCCGTTCAGCCCGGTCTTTGACTTGGTTGTGTTCAATCATACTTGGGTATATTGTTACACCGAACCTCGGTTCCAAATGGGATGATCGATCGTAAATGAACACGTAAGCTCCCGGTTACCTTGGTTCGTCTCTTAAATAGGTAATAATGAATTTTGGGAGTTTAGTTATTGGTTTAGATGTCTTGTGCCAATAAGTTATTGATCTTCGAGAATAGCAACAAGCTACACACATAAAGACTTGGTGGGCAAGAAGACAAGTTAATTTAGTCAAGTCAACGGCTTTATTAGAAACTTCTCTTGCAAGTTGGCTAACTTACCTTACAAGTTGGCTAATTTATGTTATAATCTTGCAAGTTGGCTAATTTACCTTGCTAATTCGCTAACTTATCTTGCAAGTTGACTAACTTCCCTAGCAAGTTGGCAAGATGGCCTATAAATAGAGGCACCAACCATTCATTCTCAACTTTTACCACTCATTTCCCTCTTCCTCTCTCCCTCACGCCACTCACTCTCTAGGCATCCTCTCTCCTCTTGACTGCGACAGTGCACGTGCCGCGCCGTGTTGCTCGGTTCGCCACTAAGCCACTACCAACCAAGATCTTGGAGGGTTGTAAGTAAACTTACTAAACTTTGGTTAGGGTGATGTGTTACGTTGGTTAACAAGTCATGTTCTTGTTGTACTTATATGGTATAGTAAGTAGACTTACTAAAATTTGGTTAGGACGATGTATTACGTTGGTTGAACGAGTCATGTTCTTGTTGTACTTGTATGGTATAGTAAGTAGACTTACTAAATCTTGGCTAGGGTGTCGTGTTACGTTATTGGGCGAGTCGTGTTCTTGTTGGACTTGCTCGATTTCCGTTGTTTGTGGAATGCTTGTTATAGCTTGCCATGTATGTTTATGCATTTTGTAAGGTTTGCTCATGTATGAATGCATGCCTCGGGCTATGGACGAGTCTCGTTTGGTTTGGATCAGCGTCGAGGAGTGTCGGAATGAGCCTTGCTTGAAGGGTCGATATTGAGGCGTACCGATTCAAGTCTTGCTTGGTGTAGGTTGGGGCCATGACCGGTCGGTTCGTATCACGAACTTGGTTATGTGCCTAGCATGACTTAAGATTTTGAGGATTTATGGCATGACGCTCACTTTGCGTGAAGTACTCAAGTTGATATGATGCTTGTTGACATGGTCACACGAGGAAAAAGAATAACCGTCATCTTTGATTGGGAACGTTGCCTAATTAAGTTCGGATAAATAGCCGTTGTCCTTGATTAGGGAACGTTATCCAATTAAGTTCGGATGAATAGCCTCCTTTGACGGCCAAATTGCCCTCTTTAGCTCCTGGGACGGCAAGTTTTGCCTCTGGGATCTTGCTACCGGCGTCTCAGCTCGCAAGTGATCATTTCTCTTTCGCCTGCACTTTAAACTCTTGTAGCATCCTATCTGTGGTGTCTCTCGTGTGTGATGGTTTTGTTTACAATTATAGTGGCTAAATTGAGGACATGACTCATTCTATATTTTTGGTGAGATAATTGTACTTTACAAGTGAACTAATTCAATATTTTAAGGAGACAACTATGTTTCACAAGTGAAGAAGTTGTATATTTCCACTATTTTTTTATTTGAGTTTTACTAGTTCACATACTAAAATGGAATTCTCTAATAGAGATATGCCTGCCAAATGAGTGGATCGGGACGAACTGATGATGCCTTAATTGACCAATTTAACCTGTATTAACTCATTTTTATGTAATACAATTTAGCAATCCATACCCTAATCAATTAGATCCCAATCCATACCTTACCCATTTCATATTATTAAAATTCTTCTGTATTTAACTCAACTTATGAAATTTGAAAAGGCATCAGATGGTTGACGAGGGGCCGACGTGTGGGCTTGTAGGGCAAGGTACACGGAATGGACCCCGACAGCTAAAAAGCAGTACGCATTCCAATTAAAATGAATTAAAATATGGGTATGAGTTAAAACCCATTAAGACTCACCCTTTTCAACCAACTCATAAAATAGGAGTGGCCACAAAGCCGCAGATTGGGTCGCCAAGACTCACCGAACAGGGACCCTCCCCTCCAATTGGTGTTCTAGATCACCCCAATCTCTTTGGGATTTATTTTGTTTAGACTCTTGTCAATTTGACTCTTGTAATACATCGTTCTATATATGAAATGATATGTGTTTTGACCAAAAAAAAAAAAGGAGTGGCCCATTATGATCCGAAGCAGTCACATGTGAGTTGCCACCTCTAAATAGAGATTCCGAAATTGTCGAGAATTGCTCCATCGAGCCTTTGTCGCTAGTTTCTCTAATATCAGACTAGCCTCCAAGACTTGGCTCACCCACCCAAGATATTGTTTGAGCATATATTTGGACTTTCGACCATCACAATATGTCAGCTAGTTTGATTCCACTACTTCAATGGTCGTGGGTTGGTTTCTTCTTCATTGTTGTCTCTTTGTTGGGTTTTGATTGCGCATACGAATGGCCCACAAGATATGGGTGGAGGAAAAGGACTCTTCCCGTGCAACCACAACCACATGTGATGAAACAGCTACCTTCATTTAACTTGGAGCCACACGTTGAAGGTCCTGACATTGGGCGTGCTCTCACCGATTGCCGGTCATGGCAAAATGCTTCGTTTTTCCACGCATGTATCGAAGCTAATCTTCTACTTGCCACTCACATCAAAATGGTTATCTTCAATTTTCCACAGTGGAAGGAGTCTTCACACGCAACTAGGATCTATCTGTGGGAAGAAAAGAAGATTGATTCCTTTAGCTTAGGTCTCGTCTGTATTGTGGATTTTTTTTCTTTAGTATGCATCGCCTGTGTTAAGATCTTATTGTGAATAGGTTGTGTTTAGTGCATTTGTGCATTAAACTCCTAACTATATTTGAATTTCCACTCCCATTCACGATAAATTCTGCGAACCCGAGCTTGGCACATAACCAAATGCGAGGAAGAATATTTTCCAAGGGAAAGAACCTCATCACTACAGACAATATGAGTGTGTTGGATTAGTTTGGCCGGCCACTGATCGACTCGGTCATCTAGAAGATGGTAACTCCTTTTGTACTTACTTATAGTGGACCATACGAGAGCTCATGCTAAAAGGACTTTATGTATAATATACTCCATTTTTGAGCTCCGAAGTCCTTAAAACTTGTGAACAATGGCTTGCAGCATTCCTCAGCTTCCGCTGTGTTCGAATGGGAAATCGATCCCGCTGTTAGGGTTTGGAACAGCCGAATACCCTTTGGGCAACACGGAGAACCTCAAAGAAATTGTCCTCCATGCAATAGAGCTCGGCTACAGGCACTTCGACACGGCGGCTGTGTATCAGTCTGAGAAGCCTCTCGGAGAAGCCATCGCCGAAGCCCTCGAGCTCGGCCTTGTGAAGTCCCGAGACGACTTGTTCATCACTTCCAAGCTCTGGTGCAACGATGCACACAGAGAGCTCGTCGTTCCCGCGCTATGGAATTCGCTCAGGTGACCCCCCACAATCACATTCCATTCCTAGCTTCTCTAGTTTAGTCCGTGGCAGGACATAAATACATGAACTGTATGCATGATTTGTACTCGATGGGCGTATCCCATTACAATCCCCCCTGTCGCGACCCGACCTCTCCTCGGGAGAGGTCTCGACCGGTATTTGCTAAGTCTAGGTTCAGGACTTAACTCGGGCTCTCCCAAGCCCATACCATATCACGACTTAGGGTTTAAGTTTTTAACATGCTGGTAGTTTACATGCAGGAGTCGCCACTAATCGATTTGGGGTAGGCCGATTAGAAACCCAAATAGGGTGATGGGAGAATCACCCTATTCCTACGAACCAGAGATTAACTAGATTCGGGGACTTAGTTACACTAGTTAAATAACTAATGCCCTTTCGGTACCTTTCTACCCTGTTCAATTTTTTTGAAAACATTTGTCAGGCAATTTGGATTGATTTTAGGACCTTTCTCCTAATATGTGAAGTGATCGAGCGAGTGCATAATCAGAAGCGATTAGCAGTCAAATGCAGGCATGCAACCTAAGACTCTAACTAAGTCAGATGACATTCGAAAACACGACAACTCATGCAATTGTATTAAAAACATGCATAATAATAACGCAACAGCAGGCTTATCTAATTAAACATGCAACTTACGCGATTAAATAAAACATGCATAATACAATAAAAGCACACAAACATGCCATAAGGAAAAAAAGAAAAAAAAATATAATATAATATAATAAAAACGAAAATCTGAAAAACCTTTTTTTTTAAAATTTTTTTTTAATGAAAACGAAAATCTGAAAACAAAAATTTTTTTTTAAATTTTTTTTTAAATTTTTAAATTTTTTTTTAAAAAATAAAATAAAATAAAATAAAATACTAAAAAAAAGAAATGGGTCGGCGGATCCGGGTCGGACCCGACCCGGGTCAACGGGTCCGACCCGGGCATTGACTCGGGTCGGATCGGCTGATCCGGGACGGTCGGATCCGACCCGGGTCAACGGACCCGACCCGGGTATTGACCCGGGTCGGGTAGGTTGATCCGGGCCGGTCGGATTCGACCCGGGTCAACAGATCCAACCCGGGCGTTGACCCGGGTCGGGTCGGCTGATCCGGGTCGACTGACCCGGGGCCACAGACCCACAGAAGGGAAGAGAGGTGCCGGCGGAGCCAAAATTGGCCGTCCGCCGGCCGGCCCAAACCGGCGCCGCCTCCAAACCGGCCTTGCAAGACCACTATTAGGCCGCGCAACTTACCTGAGCGGTCGTCGGACCGCCGTCCACCGGCCGGCGACAAGACAAAACTCAGCTCCATTGGGGCATTTCGTCGAGCAGGTGGTGTGCAGGGACAAAAATGGAGGATTCGACCTCTTCCGGCGACTGGATCGGCTCTGGCAGCTGTGGCTCGTTCCCGACTGAGGCTGGGGATCGGGATTGAAGGTGGTATGGGCCGGGAATCGCGTGACACGGCCGGCGCGAGTCCCGGCCGCACCGGACACCAAAATAGAGGAAAACAGAGGCGGCTCTCGGCTGGGGGGGCTCACCGGTTGACGACGCTTGAGACGGCCTTCCGACGGCTACGGCGGCGACGATGAGGCTGTGGGCTTTCTTCCTGGCTCCGGCGCGACCTCGGTTCTCTCCTTCTCCCTTTCTGATCTCTCTCTGTTCGCTCTCCCTCTGTTCGCTCTCTCTCTGCTCTGTTTCTCTCCCTCTCTCTGTTCGCTCTCTACAGGGCCAACCGGGGCTCTCTCTCTTTCTGTCGATGTCGTTGGCTCGTCGACGAGGGATGGACGGCTACGGCACGGTGGCCGGCGACTCCCTCCTCTCTCTCGGTTTCTCTCTATCTGTCTCTGTTTCGCCGGCCAAACCCAAAAATTGCCGACCGGAGCTCTCTCTCTCTCTTCGTTCTTTTATAGTCGGCGGCGGACGATACTGTGCTTCCCCTGCGTCGGCGTGACGATGGCCTGCATTGGCCGTCGTCACTCCCACGACTTTCGTGGCCATTTGCAGGTCGGGGCAGAGCAGGACAACGGGAACAGGGAGCTGAGAGGGACGAAGGGATAAGGGGGGAGCCCGGGAATCAGGGGGCGACAGGGACTGGCCATTAAGGCCAGTCTCGTTGGCGTCCTCATCCGGGCTTCCTCTGGCGTTGATGGTGACGGTGAGGAGCGGCGCCGCCGTGCGTCGGCGTGACGCGCGAAGCAGAGGAGAACAGGGGGAGGTCTCGGCCGGGGCAGGTGGAAGAGGAAGAAGGCTCGGCCGGGCCGGGCGGAGGGGAAAGGAGGAACGGCGAGGCGGGCTGGGCTCGCGCAAGGGGAAGAGAAGGAAGAAGAAGCGGGCTGCAGCGGGCCCAGACGCGCGGAGGAGAAGAGAAATGAGGCTGGGCTGGGCCTGCGCGAGGAAAAAAAAGAAAAAGAAAAGAGAAAGGGCCGAGGGCCCGCGGGGGGGGAAAAGAAAAGGAAAACGGGCCAGGTCGGCCCGGCTCCGACCCGGCCCAGCGCGATTTTTTTTTTTTGAATTTTTTGAATTTTATTTTAATAAAGCTTATTAAAACAAATATGCCTAATTTCTATATGCAATGCATGTAAAATTGAAAAAAATTTTTGTTTTAGGAATTAAAGAAATTAATTCCTAAATTTTTATGTAATTGACTTTGGGCAACTTTAAAATAGGTGTCAACAGCTGCCCCTCTTTGAAGGTGAGCTCGCAGAGATTGAGATCGTAGAGGTTACGTTCAAAGACAAAATGACACCTAAATTTGGCCCATGCATGCTCAATGAATGTTGTTTTTGGCGAGACTGGAGTCCCATTTTTGATGTGATGAAAGATGATGCATGCTAAAGCAAATAAAAACATACCTGGGGTTACTTACCTTGCCTAAGGGTAGAGTAATTCCAGATAATTGGTAGCGTGTGTCGAGGACTCGAACCTATCTTCAGTCATCTCGACGGGACGAATGGTTTGTCAAGGACCCGAACCTATCTTCGGTTGCCTGGACTGGGGAAATCGCTCGTCTAAGACCCGAACCTATCTTCGGTCGCCTTAACTGGATTTCGTTTGTACAGGACCCGAACCTTTCTTCGGTCGCCTCGATTGGGGGAAATCGCTCGCCCGGGACTCGAACTTATCTTCGGTCGCCTTGACTGGATTTCATTTGTCTTGGACCCGAACCTTTCTTCGGTCGCCTCGACTGGGGAAATCACTTGCACAGGCCCGAACTTATCTTCGGTCGCCAGCTGGATTTCCATTTGCTTGGTAATCGAACTTTTCTTCGATCACCTTGATTGAGGAAATCGCTTGCACAGGCCCGAACTTATCTTCGGTCGCCAGCTGGATTTCGCTTGTGTAGGTAACCGAACCTTTCTTCGATCACCTTGACTGAGGGAAATCACTTGCACAGGACCCGAACTTATCTTCGATCGCCAGCTGGATTTCGCTTGTGTCGGTAATCGAACCTTTCTTCGATCGCCTTGACTGTCTGGATTTTGCTTTGTCTCAGAACCCGAACCTTTCTTCGGTCGTCTTGACAAAGTACCTGGGGGTCCTCGCTCGAGGATTTGTTGTTTGCCTGGTGGGTCCTCGCCAGCAGGTCTTGAGAAGGCTCAAACAAATGAGCACCTGGGGGTCCTCGCCCGAGGAATTGATGGTTTTGCCTCTTAAAGGCATGTCTCCTATCAGACAAATTTTCTTGTACAAAAACATATGAATTCATGGGAGAAATAGACAATTAAAGCTATTTCAGAATATCATATGAAATTTCTTGACTGCAAGTCAAGGTGTATTTCTTTTTCAAATGAACCTGGCTTACCTTCCGGGTAGTTTGAAAAGAAATCAGATGGAATACCTCGGGTTTCTTACCTGGAGGTGTAATGCATCATCTGCTGAATAACCGACCTTTTTCAGGGGGACTTCCTTGGAGTGATAATGAGGGCTTTTACAGCGCCTGAACTTTTATGTCTTATCACTGGGAATTGAAAATCTGAGTCGTGAAAGACAATTAGCTCAAACATGCATGTATTCATGAGGGATAGACAAACTAGGCTATTCCAGGATGCATATTTGAATGTTCATGCATGATGATTTTGCTAGATTTACATCATCAAACATCCACCGAGGGTCGATTAAGACAATTTTCGCTCGTAAGGTGGACTTCTCGAGATGCTGAACGAGGGATTTTCAGTCAGAAAGGACTTTCCACTCGCTCTCATTGAAAAGGGGCATTTGTCCCGTCCATTAATGCGGGAACATCGAAAACACTCAATCTGACCGCTATCACATCTGCAAAGGTCTGAGTTTTCTCGTAAGCGGTACGACGCTGCCAATCTGAGAGGTCTTCAGGGTCGTAATGTTGGCTTGGTCAACGGATTGATAAAGGTGACTGTTCAAGTCAAGGTTATGAAGGAAGATTTTTTGCAATTATCTCCTGGTTTACAAGTCAAAAATCCTGCAAAATGAGATAAAAATAATCTTGCTCATACTTCCTCGAGCGTCATTTATAAACATCTGAAATTCCACGTTAATTCAAGTGCCCTAGTCAGAAGAGACTTCATGAGGGATGTAACGTGGGTTTGGTTCACAGGTTGAGGAACGAAATGATCGTTAGGCTCAAAATGTGTGTAAGGGTGAGAATTGGTGATCATCTGGCATTGTCACCAGTCTTCTTCTCCGCCGTCTGCATTTCCTGGCAAACTCCCTGGGTAATGTGATGTTTAGCTTCTTTGACAGCTTTTTCTTGAGAAGCTTCTGTGTCAAGCATTTTCCTGGATACCATTCTATCTCTGTCTCAATTATTTTCTCCAGGATAGGTTTGTCTCCATCTTTTGGGATCACCTATTCTATGTTGCCTGACAACTTTGAGGTATTTGAGAGCACTTCTTTATGCTCAGAGATCTCCTCAGCTGAAGCTTCATCGCTTTTCACAACAGTTACCCAGAAATTAGGAACTCCTGTCTCTTGATCTTTTCATCGTTTTTCTTCTTCTTCTTTTTCTTCTCTTTGTTGTTGTTTTTTTTTTTTTCATGGGCATGGGCCTTGCTTTTACCAGGCACACTGCTTTTTCATGCCCCCTTGTCTTCAGCATTTTTTTGCTGTTCTTCTGATGTTGTCAAGACTAGCCTGAACAAAGTTGAACAGAGCCATGTTATTAGGCTTTCGGAGTCCTCATCCTGATTCGGTATCTTAGAGCCTGACGCTCGAATTGTGGTGACTTTGCCTTGCCCCAGTGTAGGGGATGATCACCAACTGGGTTCATATGAAATGAAATCACTGGCTCAATTGGGCTAGCAAGGGATATAAGTGTGTGGGATAGAAGAAGAAATGCTCTTCGTCATCCTAATGCACTTAAATCATCGTGAGAGTTCATCTGCAATAAAAACACTCAAAGATTAATGCGAGTGAGAGCAAGAAAACTTTTATTCATCTTTTTCACCTTGTTCGAGCTGTTGCAGCTGATGATCAAAGAGAGTTTTAGATATTACAAACTCTTCTTTCTAGGTGAAAACATCGCTGTTATCAATAAGATATTAACATGGTGAGCAGACTTTAGTTTGCTGCTCCTCTCTTGACAAAGCGCTCTTAGCCTTGACTGATTTGTCATCGAGGATGTGTTTGCCTTGAAGGACTTTGTCAGGGGTCGTTGGGTCCGTGAAGATGCTGAGGCCGAAGCCAACGGGGGAAAAGTGATTGGAAGAAAGGATGCTTTTCTTGTTTCCCCTGAGTCTGAATCCATCCTATGATGCAGATTCATCTCAAGTTGCCCCAATGTGGGGTGACTTAAAAGGAACTTTTGAATGTATGGGCTTGAAAATGGTCAAGCAAAGGATTAAAGGTATTGTATAGGGGAGAGAAATGAATTGCCTCTCGTCATTTTGGCTACCGTACCTCATGCGAGAAATCCTTTTACTTTGTAGAAATGAAACCTTATCGCTTATTCTGCAAAAATTTGGTATGTGAGGATGTGTATGGGCTAAGGATTGCCTCTCATCATTCTGACTCACCTCGTTCAACACTTTAAAGTAGTTCGACACCTTTCGTCGGATTGTCAAAATTCTCACGGGGATTGGTGAATTAAATAGGCAAAATTACCATGCAAAATCACTTTTCAAGTAATGCACTTGAGGATGGTTAGTTATTTATTTTGTTTAACATGCTTCCTCTTCCTCTTGTTGTCTTGCATTATTACGAGGGATGTCTTTAAGAAAAGAAATACCTACCTATGCTGCAATGGCAAGGTAATCCTGCAAAATAACAAGAGAAACTGTGTTAATGAACGGCTCATTAAGGGATAGAAATTGGAAACGATACAGACTACCCCTCTTTGATTTTGCCTTCAAAGCTAACAGCGTCTTTTCTCCTCTTTACTTTGTTCAGCCTTCTCTGTCAATGATTTCTTTCTGACAAAAGCAAGAACACACATTTAGAAACAAAACGATGGAGGGTAAAATGAGAATGATACAAGTTACCCTTCTTCCACTTTGTCTTCAAAACTGGGAGAGTTTTTTCTCTTCTCATGATTGGGCACGAAGCTCGAATGAAATCCTCTATGATTAGAGGCACTGGAAAATCCTGCTGTCGGCGCATGCTACGTTGATGCGGTCTCAGCCTGTTCTTTGCTTCCTGAATGCACAAGACATTTGGCGATTGTCTGCGTGGGAAGCTTCGCAGCAAAGCTAATTTCTACTTTGAAGGTCTTTGATAGATGTGGGCCTGGCTATCGTCGACACTTCTGTGGTTGTCAGGATCAGCCTCGACGCGATTTCGTCGTATGTGGAATCCTTTCAGTTGATTGCACCATGAGTGTTCTTTACTCAATTCCGTCCTATGTAAAAGGGAACAAAATATGTCATTTCAATGCTAAAGTGGATGAACTTTAGGAACGAAATACACCCTTTTTGATGGACTGGGGGATTGCGTGCCCCCTAGTCTACTCTTCCAATTAAGCACTTCTTCGTAGTGTCTCATTCGAGAAGTCCTAACATTGGTGCTCTATCCGGTTTGCTGGCATGTCAAAGTCTAACATGTTTCCCAGTTCATTACTTTTTGACTCTCTAGAGCTGATATCCTCCACTGGTGGTAATGAGATTTGCCCCATGTTTCCTTTGAAGATAGGATAATCTTCGTTCGGACTGCTCCTATCAGATGAATTGGTCCGCTATCGTCATTAGGGTCTGATGTGCCGTTCAATTTGTGTCATTTCCAAATGTCCCTTTTGTAACAACAAATCAAAAGGAATATGTTCTGAGACACGAAAGGAGCATGTTAGAAAAACAAGCAGGGTTATGAGCATGCATGCTTTTCTAGCACCATTCTTTTTGATTTTTTGAAAAATGATAAAACGTTTGTTTTATTTTCAAAAGCTTAGATACGAGGAAGCATGAGGAAGCCCGGGCCTCAGAACACTTTCCTTTATATGGCTGGATATCATCAACGGGCCGGTTTGGGATACTTCCTCAGGCCCTCAAAACAAAACATTTGTAATTCTTTTGAATGATTCAGGCGAATTACATTTGTTGGAATGGAAAATGCAAAATTAAAATTCCAAACATAATTACAGATCCAGAAAACTGGGAATCTTAGAAAACAGCTAAGACTTTTAGAAAGCGATAAAAACTCCCACACGGAGGAGGATTCAAACTATTAACTATGCCTCTATTCTAAGAGAGCAGGATTGAGTCTTCAGTTTACTCAATGATGACATCTGCGCCTCCTGCTTGGTTGGATGGTGCGCTGCGGAATGAAAACATCTTTGCATCCAATAATTTCTGGACCTTATTCTTCAAGACAACACAGTCATTGACGGAATGCCCCACTTCGCCCAAATGGTAGTCACATGCCTTGGAAGGATCATAATTGGGGAAGCGCTCAGGATTTTCACGCTTTAGCTCTTTAGCCAACAACCCCTTTTCCAGGAGGATAGGCAGGATCTGAGACATAGGCAAAGGGAGTGGCGTTAACTGTTTTTTGTTATTTCGCCTTTGGGGCGGCCGGCGGCCTGAGGCCGGTTGCTGTTCACTATTCATTTGAATCATTGGGGAAGAACGAGCGGTTTGGGTGCATGCATCATCCATATCTGTCGGGGTTTCTTTCCCCTTCTCCATGCCAAGTTCCTTGCTTGTAGAAGTGGGGTCGGTGAACCACCCCTCACGCAATCCCGTTTCAATTCGTTCGCCAACAGGAACAAAACGATTAAGGGATTCAGCAGTGGCACCAACCAAACGGTGTCGGTATTCATACGGAAGGGACTTAATGAATAACTTCACTTGTTCCTGATCAGTGAGTTGTGGAGTAACCTGGGCGGCTAAGTTTCTCCACCTGGTGGCATACTCTTTGAAGGACTCGCTCTTCTTCTTCTCAGCGCGTTCCAAGTCGTCACGAGTGAGGGTGACATCGAGATTGAATTGGTACTGCTTGAGGAATGCATCAGTGACATCATCCCATGATTTAAAAGCGTCCACATCCTTTGACATGTACCAGGTCAGGGCAGGTCCTGTCAGGCTTGCTTGAAAAGTCTGAATCATGAAGGGTTTGTTGTCGACACATTGAGTCATCCGCACGTGATACATGTGCAGATGATGTCTGGGACAAGAGGTGCCATCATATTTCTCAAATTTGGGCATCTTGAACTTTTCTGGTATTTTGACCCGTTTGTATATAGATAGGTCAAGCGGGACAGCGTGCTGCGGGCCTTGAAGCTGTTTCAGCATCTCTTCGACTTTTGCAAGGCGTTTGTCCCGTTCTGTCATTGGTGCAGCTTCGAATTCAAGCTTCCTGACGGCAAGGGGAAGCGGATCGTCTTCTAGCAGGGGCGTTTTGCTATTACTGGCGGAGGCTTTTTCTTTTCCAGTAGACGGGGGTGGTGACACCATCTCGACTGCCGCAGGCGTGGGTGCGAGCTTGCTGTTGATGGCTTCGATATGCTTGGTGATGTTTTCAAGCGCATTGAAAACCAATTTCATCTCATTTTCCATGCTATTGAGACGGGCGTTTTCCTCGGCCATTTTTGTAACTACCTGAGAAAACGTTAAAATAAATGATTAAAATGTCCAAGAAATAATCATTTCATGGCCTAATCATAATATTATTATGAATTTACTTTATTTGCAAAGAAAAATAAAGCAAAAAGGGGTTTTATTAATATTAACATTACAAACGGCGTCCCTGGGGTTCGAACCCCGGTCGCCTCGGACCGTTTCGCTTCATCCCGGGTACCACTGGGCCAGAGGCCGCGGTGGTGTCCTCTTCGCCCCAAAAAATTTATATAAGGCATAAAAACGGCCCGAACTAAATTAACATTTGCACAACCTAAAAACGTTTTTGAAGAGGAAAAACGAAACCTCTAAACAAAAAAGGATGTACAATGGGATTTTTTGGTTAAAAAAGGATGTTCTTCCCGAATACCCATTCCATGGACGATGGGGAAGCCATAATCTCTCGGAACTGCTTAATTTCGTAATCAATGAATGGCCTAACGATAACAAATCAATTGACCAAGTAAGCAGTATAATGAAATAAGAAGGGATAGAATATATACCTTTCCTTGAACCATGTCAATCACAACGACATGCACATGTGGAGTGAGGTTCGATTTCTATCTAGACTGGCTCAACAAAATGAAACTAAAAGGGTGCCTGACCGTCGCAGTCTCGCGTTAGTGTCAAGTCCTTTTAACCTCGGCCAAATCGAAAGAAATATTTTATAGTCACGCAAATAGCGGCTAAAAATATTCCTTTACAATTTTTAGAATGAATTTCGGGGAAAAGAAAGGCAACCTCTACATCGCGGGCTCGCGTTCGAGGTCGTATCTTTCTTAACACCATTCTAAGGTGCCCTATTGCGGCCCAGGTCCGGCAGCATGGTTGTGTGTGCAATAGTGTAGTGCTAAATCATTAAAGCATGCACAACAATTTATAAACAATCAATTCGAACCTGCAAAAACAAATAACACCTTAATGTCAGGCTCGTACCTGAAGTCCTTGCTGCCAAACAAAAATTGTTTTGAACAGGATAAAATTGTTGGCTTAAGTCCACTTTTACAAGTCCCCAGTGGAGTCGCCAGTCTGTCGCGACCCGACCTCTCCTCGGGAGAGGTCTCGACCGGTATTTGCTAAGTCTAGGTTCAGGACTTAACTCGGGCTCTCCCAAGCCCATACCATATCACGACTTAGGGTTTAAGTTTTTAACATGCTGGTAGTTTACATGCAGGAGTCGCCACTAATCGATTTGGGGTAGGCCGATTAGAAACCCAAATAGGGTGATGGGAGAATCACCCTATTCCTACGAACCAGAGATTAACTAGATTCGGGGACTTGGTTACACTAGTTAAATAACTAATGCCCTTTCGGTACCTTTCTACCCTGTTCAATTTTTTTGAAAACATTTGTCAGGCAATTTGGATTGATTTTAGGACCTTTCTCCTAATATGTGAAGTGATCGAGCGAGTGCATAATCAGAAGCGATTAGCAATCAAATGCAGGCATGCAACCTAAGACTCTAACTAAGTCAGATGACATTCGAAAACACGACAACTCATGCAATTGTATTAAAAACATGCATAATAATAACGCAACAGCAGGCTTATCTAATTAAACATGCAACTTACGCGATTAAATAAAACATGCATAATACAATAAAAGCACACAAACATGCCATAAGGAAAAAAAGAAAAAAAAATATAATAAAATAAAATAAAAACGAAAATCTGAAAAACCTTTTTTTTTTAAAATTTTTTTTTAATGAAAACGAAAATCTGAAAACAAAATTTTTTTTAAAATTTTTTTTAAAATTTTTTTTAAATTTTTAATTTTTTTTTTAAAAAAATAAAATAAAATAAAATAAAATACTAAAAAAAAGAAACGGGTCGGCGGATCCGGGTCGGACCCGACCCGGGTCAACGGGTCCGACCCGGGCATTGACTCGGGTCGGATCGGCTGATCCGGGACGGTCGGATCCGACCCGGGTCAACGGACCCGACCCGGGTATTGACCCGGGTCGGGTAGGTTGATCCGGGCCGGTCGGATTCGACCCGGGTCAACAGATCCAACCCGGGCGTTGACCCGGGTCGGGTCGGCTGATCCGGGTCGACTGACCCGGGGCCACAGACCCACAGAAGGGAAGAGAGGTGCCGGCGGAGCCAAAATTGGCCGTCCGCCGGCCGGCCCAAACCGGCCTTGCAAGACCACTATTAGGCCGCGCAACTTACCTGAGCGGTCGTCGGACCGCCGTCCACCGGCCGGCGACAAGACAAAACTCGGCTCCATTGGGGCATTTCGTCGAGCAGGTGGTGTGCAGGGACAAAAATGGAGGATTCGACCTCTTCCGGCGACTGGATCGGCTCTGGCAGCTGTGGCTCGTTCCCGACTGAGGCTGGGGATCGGGATTAAAGGTGGTATGGGCCGGGAATCGCGTGACACGGCCGGCGCGAGTCCCGGCCGCACCGGACACCAAAACAGAGGAAAACAGAGGCGGCTCTCGGCTGGGGGGCTCACCGGTTGACGACGCTTGAGACGGCCTTCCGACGGCTACGGCGGCGACGATGAGGCTGTGGGCTTTCTTCCTGGCTCCGGCGCGACCTCGGTTCTCTCCTTCTCCCTTTCTGATCTCTCTCTGTTCGCTCTCCCTCTGTTCGCTCTCTCTGCTCTGTTTCTCTCCCTCTCTCTGTTCGCTCTCTACAGGGCCAACCGGGGCTCTCTCTCTTTCTGTCGATGTCGTTGGCTCGTCGACGAGGGATGGACGGCTACGGCACGGTGGCCGGCGACTCCCTCCTCTCTCTCGGTTTCTCTCTATCTGTCTCTGTTTCGCCGGCCAAACCCAAAAATTGCCGACCGGAGCTCTCTCTCTCTCTTCGTTCTTTTATAGTCGGCGGCGGACGATACTGTGCTTCCCCTGCGTCGGCGTGACGATGGCCTGCATTGGCCGTCGTCACTCCCACGACTTTCGTGGCCATTTGCAGGTCGGGGCAGAGCAGGACAACGGGAACAGGGAGCTGAGAGGGACGAAGGGATAAGGGGGGAGCCCGGGAATCGGGGGGGAGCCCGGGAATCAGGGGGCGACAGGGACTGGCCATTAAGGCTAGTCTCGTTGGCGTCCTCATCCGGGCTTCCTCTGGCGTTGATGGTGACGGTGAGGAGCGGCGCCGCCGTGCGTCGGCGTGACGCGCGAAGCAGAGGAGAACAGGGGGAGGTCTCGGCCGGGGCAGGTGGAAGAGGAAGAAGGCTCGGCCGGGCCGGGCGGAGGGGAAAGGAGGAACGGCGAGGCGGGCTGGGCTCGCGCAAGGGGAAGAGAAGGAAGAAGAAGCGGGCTGCAGCGGGCCCAGACGCGCGGAGGAGAAGAGAAATGAGGCTGGGCTGGGCCTGCGCGAGGAAAAAAAAGAAAAAGAAAAGAGAAAGGGCCGAGGGCCCGCGGGGGGGGGAAAAGAAAAGGAAAACGGGCCGGGTCGGCCCGGCTCCGACCCGGCCCAGCGCGATTTTTTTTTTTTGAATTTTTTGAATTTTATTTTAATAAAGCTTATTAAAACAAATATGCCTAATTTCTATATGCAATGCATGTAAAATTGAAAAAAATTTTTGTTTTAGGAATTAAAGAAATTAATTCCTAAATTTTTATGTAATTGACTTTGGGCAACTTTAAAATAGGTGTCAACACCCCCGTAGGTAAAAACTTGAGTTAATACCACGAAAAATCTCAAACTGGTACACCCATAATAATTTTAACCCAAACTAATTTTTTGACCACTAAAACCCATAAACTGTTACACATATGACAAATTTATCCTCAATTTGTTTCCGTTAAATTTTACTGTCAAATTGTTTTATTAAATGACACGCGACAATTGATTGATATACCGGTTTTATGTTTTACCCTCCATTTATCACAGGTGAACTGATTTGTGATTTTTTGTGATATTAATCTAATTTAATGAAAATTAACGGAGGATAAATTTGTCACAAATGTACCAATTTGGGGTTTTTAGTGGTCAAAAAATTAGTTCGGGGTAAATTTATTACAGATGTATCAGTTTGGGGCTTTTGGTGGTAAAAAATATAGTTTGCGGTAAAATTATCACAGATGTACCCATTTGGAGTTTTTCGTAGTATTAACCCTAAAAACTTTGAGTGACTCGCTTGCAGAGGTGCGGTTTTGTTGCGCTCTCCTAGGGAATTTATCCGCTGCAACAAACGCAAGTAGGGACGGTGTCGGGTTCTCTCTACAGTCATAAAAAAGTGCGATCATTCTTGAGCAATTGAATGGTGGTTGACTGTACATCTACCTGAACAATATCACAGAAGTAGAAATCCAAACGAAAGTCTCCTCATTTGCGTCAGACTCTATAATACTACAGCAGTAAGATTGATCTAAGAAAATGGACTAACTAGTGATGTAACGGACTTTGAGTAAGTGTTAAATATAAATAACTTAGTTAACTCTGCACTTATATACTCGGTCGCATCACTAGTTATATCAGCTTGTGATTTAATTTTAGCATTCCTCTGATTTATAGCAATGTATGCGTTAACTTTAATACAGGAATCTTCAACTGGAGTATCTGGATCTCTATCTCGTGCACTGGCCAATGAGATTGAGACCAGAGGCTGAGGTCCAACCAAAGGAGGAGGATTTGCTTCCATTTGAGATGGAGTCTGTGTGGGAAGGCATGGAAGATTGTGTGAAGCTGGGCCTCGCTAAATGCGTCGGCGTCAGCAATTTCTCTTGCAAAAAACTTGACAAGTTGCTCGCCACAGCTAAAATCCCACCCGTCGTCAATCAAGTAAGTTCGTCCATAGTATAATAATTAATGTTACTAAGATGGGTCTGTATATTCATATACTGAGATGGGAATAGAAGGAGAGTGTGATCATCCGACCAAGAGGGTCCAAATTATATGGAAATGGTTATGCGGTGTGGATTTTCTGGTATGTAAAAGAGAGATGATTAAGGGGGAGTTTAGCTATGCTTTGATTTTGAGACTTTGCATCTAGGCAAAGTTCCTTAACTCACGGTGTTTTCAACTACAGCAAATAATGTTTTTCATGATTGGTGCTTGAAACATGGAATTTGGAATAGAATATAGAATAATATGTAATATACATGTAATGTAAGACATAAATGTGTGCGGAGACATAGGGAGAGAGAGAGAGAGAGAGAGAGAGAGAGAGAGAGAGAGAGAGAGAGAGAGAGAGAGAGAGAGAGAGAGAGAGAGAGGTACTGGATTTGATTGTGAAATGCGAGGAGTGAATACCCGTCCAAGTACCTAGCGCTACATTGAATGAAACTACTAAGAAAACTCAAACTTTGAACCAAACGTTCTGTATCTACTATATATAGTTCTAACATGTCTACCAAGGAAGAGTCTTCAATCTTCACCATCATCATTGGCCGGTCGTCGTATGAGCGGCCAACCTCCACAAGAACGTTCGTAAATGTTCGGAAGACAGACGAGAATGGAATGTAATAAGGTAGCTTTGCACGATTGGAAGGTGGAAATGAACCCTCTGTGGCAACAAAAGAAGCTGAGGGAGTTCTGCAGGGAGAGGGGCATACACATAAGCGCCTACTCACCTTTGGGAGGACGGGGAACCGCATGGGGATCCAACCGATTGATGGATTGTGAGGTGCTCCACCAAATCGCCACCTCCAGAGGAAAAACCGTTGCCCAGGTACAACTACTTGACAAAGGATTCTATGATTAATTACTGAAACGAGTCCCATTTTTTCCAATTCAAATGTAAAAAAAAAGACGAAAATCATGCCATATAGTATAGCATGTAAGCTGATCTACTTTTGGGTGGAATATTTGAAGGTTTGCTTGAGATGGGTGTACGAGCAAGGAGCGAGCGTCATCATGAAGAGTTTCAACTATGAGAGAATGGAGCAGAACCTCCGCATATTTGACTGGAGTCTCAGCCCCGAGGAGCTGCAAGAGATTAGTCGAATTCCACAGATCAGAGTGTGTGTCCCGTTGGGATTTATCTCAGACAAGGGGCCTTACAAGTCCCTTGAAGAGTTCTGGGACGGTGAAATCTAACATTACATGACAGACAATGACAACTATCGCTCAATGTCCAGCAGCACCGCTATGTTCGTCTTGTCGCTATTGTTTACACCAAAAAATGATGAACATTTAATTATTATTGACAAGCGATTGACTTCGTTGATGAGAGCTGCATTTGGTCATTTATTAACTTGAAGAGTATCAACAACTCGTCAAGGAAGCTATCGATAACCAACATCAGTTGTCAAGGTGAAGTTTTTTATATCGATATGGAATTGTTGAGTAGCGATAGTTTTGCATATTTAAGCTCTTTTAGAGAAGTATTGCTAGATAATAAAAAAACTGCGAAGTAACTTCTCGTGGATAATGTAACTTCTCATTATCACTGAGAAGTTATTTACTTATTTGAATTTGTGTAACCTCTTTTTGTAATCGTCGATTGTACGCTTTATATAGCCACATCGTATTCTTTGTCAAATCCCTGAATAATCACCAAAAAACCGGTTATCTTTCAATTATCTTTCCATTATTGTACTTTAGTGTAGTTCGGATATCTCGTCATCAATTAAATTCCAGCAAAGCTTTTTATGTCATCAAGTTTCATCGTTGATTAAATTCCGTTGAAGTATATCTTTTTCTTGTGTTCCATTGATACAACTCTGGTCCGGAATTGCCTCAGACCTTGTCTCCTTTTAATAAAACCGAAAAATGAATTTTAATGAAAGGTATTTTGTCGTCGATTAATTTTGGTGAAATAGCTATTAATAAATGTTCAATAGAAGGCCTTGGCTTGGAAGCAAACTTTTTGCGTCGAGATTGATAGTTAGAAGATATTAGTCATTGTCTCGTATGGTTTTCAAAGACCAGCTTGACCTTGAGGGTGAACAAAAAAAGCAAGAACATTAAGAATCATTCACTATATACTCATCTTATGTGGTATTGTCAAAGATTTTGACGTATTAGATAGAATAACACAGCTCCACGCTACTTTTAACATAAACCTAGAACACGTTTCGTACCTGATTAGAGCAAATTATTTTTTGATTAAAGGGTATGGACATCACCCGCATCTATTTTTGGTTAAGTTTACATGAAAGCGATATGTGTTCATATCGGTAACCAACCGATCGAAAGCCAGATTGGAAGAAATCATTAGGGATGAAGAGGAAAACATAATCCAACTAGTTACGCATAGGCGGTGTACGTAATAGAAATCCTACGTTTATACGTAATAATTATTGATCCACGCAGACCAAAGAGAACTTTATTTCCCTGATTTACCTTCATTCTCGTATCTAGGAAAGAAAATTAGTTTGAACTTTGCTGGTTGTAGTTCTTGGGAAAAACTTTAGATCATTCTAGAGTCAATGTTTTAAATACTCCGTGACTGATAATAGCAAGAACCTTAAATCTTCGTGGATTCACTAATTGATTCTGGTATTGATTGGCTATCATATATAACCGTGGCTAAAATATTCCTTTCCGACAACCTAATAATTGCTCATTTTTCTAAATATACCATATTTACCGAAAAAATAAAAAATAGTGACAGTGCAATTAAGTGCCAGTGTGATCATATATATGGACAATCTAAGAAGTTATTGAACAAGCTAGTCACAACCAAGCAATAAATTTCATTTATTTTGGGGAACCGCATGATCATCCACTCAACTAATCATTAATCACACATGGAAAACGTTTAACACATAAGCGAATTCTATCATAAACCCTTCAATAATTTAATCATAAACTTTTAACAATTTATCAGTTGAGTCTTAAACCTTTTAATTATTTCAATTTAGTCCTAAACCTTTTGACGATTTGCTAATTTAGTCCTAAACATGAACATGAAAAATTTTGCAAATTTTCTGAATTTTTATTGATTTTTTCCTTTTTTTGTTCTTTTCTTTTGCTTTTTCCTTTTCTTTTCTAACTCTAGATTGGCAAGGTTGTTGGTAGACCTGTTAAATGGGTGGGTTGGGTTGAGTTTGAGTCGGGTCATAAATGGTCTGACCCAAATTGACTTATTAACCCTTTTATGATCAATTTATTTATAATGTAAATATCTCGATCCATACCCAACTCATATCCGACCTGACCTATATTGCTAAAATACTTCCATATTTAACCCAATTTAGGAAATCTTGTTTCTTATGACTTTTTTTTTTAAATTATACTACTAAAACATTTTCATATAATACAAAGCTAGTGAACAATTATTATAATTTTTTTAAAATTGAGGTTTTGTTTGTTTCGTGAAAAATGCAACATTTCTAGAAAATATTTTCCATGAAGTCATTATCCAAGAAAATAAAAAAATTTCGATATTTGTCTGAAACTTGAAAATGAACTAGAAAATATTTTTCGACCTTTCGTATATTACCAAATTGGTGAATCCACTACAGCAGATGCTAAAAAAAGATGCTCCTCCATGTCGACCTCAACAGACTAAATCAGCCATATGCCTTAAAGAAGTTTTACAACATCTTCCTTCCTTACAAATACCTTCTACTGGAAAGAGAGTTCTATCAACAGATGCTAGTGATGAATATTGGATTGTCATTCTTTTTGAAGATATTAATGGAAAGCGTAAAATCTACTGACACAAAAGTGGAAGATTTACTCAAAGCGAGATGCATTATCATTCCACTTTCAAGGAAATTTTGGCGGTGAGGTATGGTATCAAGAAGTTTGAATTTCATCTTTTTGGACATCATTTTTTTTGTAGAACTGGATATGTCATCTTTCTCCCGAATACTGAAATTCAAACAAAAGCAAATTCCTCATTCTTAACTCCTTAAATGGGCGGAATGGTTTTCAAAGTATTCCTTTGAAACCAGGCATATAATAGGAAAGGAGAATGTGCTTGTTAATTTCTTATTCCGGCCAAAAGAATTTATTGCACCAATTACATCCATAAATATGTATGTATCGTGAAATCCATTCAGTAAATTTAAACTCATCAAGATGAAACCTCCTTGGTCTAGCAGGCAATACCCGCCAGAAGTTCCTGCATACATCTAAGACAACACCCTTTTTAAAAATTTGTCATCGCTAATGTGGAAATATCAACTGTTGATTTTCAGCAGATTCGGAGAATTAAGTCTCAAACCTAGTAGATTATATTCAGAATATCCTTTCATCCATTCTATCTCCATCAATCTTGAAAACGAGTTCTCAGAATAATTCAAGTGATTTTATTGGTATTTGTTCAATCTTTATACAATAGCCATTGAATTTCCAACAACCAATATCATTTCCATTATTGGCAATATTCCCCAAGGAGAGAAAAAGTTGAAGTATTTGGGTGATATGCTTAATTGGTTCAAACCACTGGCAGCGTGGAAATGTATGTTCAAGGAACAACTTAGAGCCTGTCGATTCAATTCGGAACTGCATAAAATAGTCATGTTTCATAGACCATGGTTGTTTATTTGTCTAAATAGAGATGTAAGCAAAACATTAGTTGATGTAGGAGCAACCATATACAAGCCTTAGCCAATTCTAGAAAAGTTCTTCAAAACTCTCTCATCCAAAATCTCAGTACTTCCTCAGGAGTATAGAGAGTTCCAAAGATTTATATTTCAATACAACCAAGCGATACCACCAGCGTAGCAACACATCTTGGGATTATCTCGCTGATCATAAGTATGGGACATTGATTGATGTAGCGTTTGGACAATATATGACATATATATATATATATATATATATATATATATATATGCAAGCTGATATGGATGCTATTGCCTCGTCCTCATCCCAAGCTCTTCAAGCACAGGATCCATGGGAAAGACCATTATCGCAAGACCCATATAATTACAATGAGCTACAACTTACACTTAGTCTAGGTCTTGACAAAAACAATCTGTCACTGCAATTAGAGAACTTTCTCCAGCCATGTATTCTATCATGTTCCGTTGATGTTGCCTCCAGTTCTGCAGACGTTCCAACTACTTCCTATGAATCTCCACAAAAAAAAAAAGCAGAAGTCTTTAGAACTTTGGGAAGAGGCGGCTATAGAGATCGTAGAAGTTGAAAGACTCTTTAGAGAATACAGGCGACAAAAGGATAGGGACAGTTCAGACAGTTCCAATGATGACAATGAAGAGCCCATTCACAAGTATGACCCCTGAAGGCATAGAAAGTGTGTTGGAACAAAGAGGTCCATTGTCAGAAATCACTGTAGCAAATGTATTGTAGCAATGTACTATAGCAATGTACTGTAGATGCCATTGTTCATCATTGAAGCAATATTATAGCAAGTTGAAAAAACCGACGGTCAATGTCTTAATGTAGTCTGTTAGAGCCTTGTCCGTCAGTAGTTGTCTAAGTCAGTGTATGCTGAGTCCGTGGATAATTATTAGTGATATCTAGAACTACACCAACAATTAATCGTTTGTGCAGTTGTTCGTGCCTACATAAGGTAATGCTTGTAATATTTGAAGGCAAGATTTGCTCTCCAGAAAAGCCTGAAGAAATAAAACTTATGTGTATTATGAGTCCCTAAACCTTCACTTCCACCTTTCTGCCTGGTATGATTCTTTAAATAAACGTATATATGTTGATTAGTTCTGGTAGTATGTTCTGTACTTGCCATGATTTGGAACCTGTGTAACAGAATTCTGCTACTATAAAGTAGTTCTAAGATACTAATCAAATTTCGAAGGGGACGTTGTGGCTAAAAGGTAATCCCTTTTATAAAGGCTGAGCGCCGTTTGTGTGTTTGATTGCATACTTATCACAAGTCTTGTCTTTGTTTTCCCTAATTAGCATCTTAGTGCCCATTTACTGTTGATTTTATTTCGTGCATTCATTTTAATAATTTTATTTTTTTAAAACCAAAATTTTTATTATTTATTATTTATTATTTATATTTTATTTCTCTTTTTTCTTTTTCCTTTATTTTTGGCCGGTGGTAGGCCATAGCGACCGGCCATAGGTGAGGACAAACGAGCCCTAGGCAGGCAAGCTCGAGTCTTGCCAGATCAACGAGGCTGGAGCCTCGCCACAGGTCAGCAAGGCCTTGGGCTTGCCGAAATTGAGCAAGCTCGACCTTGCCGGATCTGACGAGGTGGAGCCTCACCCGAGCCTGGTGAGCTCAAGCTTCGCCGGCCTCCAGCGAGGTTGTCCACCCTTGTGGCTGATCACCGGCCATCACTGTGGCCGCCACTAGCCGAAAATAAATAAATAAGAAAGAAAAGAAAAGAAAAAATAAAAAAATAATTATAATTATAATTTCAATTTTTAAAATAAAAACCCAAACCGGTTGAGATTTCAGGAGCGTTGCCCCCGAGCCCCCACCTGCTCGCCCCCAACATGGGTGCCCCGCTGCTCGGTCAGCGGGCGGGAGTTCTGGGGCACTGCCCCCCGACGGGGGTTCTGCTCGTCGATGAGCAGGCGGGGGCTTGGGGGCAGCGCTCTCGAAATCTCAACGAATTTGGGCTTTTAATTAAGCTGGCCCGTATAGTGCGAGATTAAGAGATTTCGTATAGGTTTATGTTTTAGGCCCGTTTGGAGCACATATATATTTTGCTCGTCTTTATGATCATTGTAATGAGTTGAGTGGCTGTAAATCGAAAATATAGTGAAATCTCTTTGCAGGACGTAGCCCTATTCGAGGGTGAACCTGGGTAAATTCGTGCATTATCTATTTTTTCTGTCTTCTGCGTGATCGTTCTGTTTCGGTGCTCAATACATCCCTTTATAAGGGACGCGAGTGCCTCGGGGCAGGCGATGCCAGCGACGCAGCTCAGGCCGACGAACAGCACGTCGTCCGTCGGCGTCGGTTTCACCATTGTCCTGTCCCGAAGCAAGAGAGGCGCTTCACGCTCGCATGCCGCCGTAGGATTCGACCGTCGACGTATATGCGGGAATGGATATGTGATCCAAATCTACTCGTCGATCGCTGTAACGAGGAGAAATTTTCTGCTCTCTTGTGAAAGAGAGTGTTGACATTGCAGGAACGAGCCGAAACGGGTTAACCTGGTATCAGGAATCGAGAAAAATTCAAATGATATTTTAAATATTGATGAAATGCTTCAGCATTCATCTTGGGCGAGACGTTAAAACTGTGCCCATCTAGGGCTTTCGTCCGAACCTTGAGATCCCTTGGATGTAAAGCAATAAGTGGGTATTCCCTCTTTTCAGAGAA
This sequence comes from Syzygium aqueum, assembly GCA_031216185.1. Lineage (NCBI taxonomy): Eukaryota > Viridiplantae > Streptophyta > Magnoliopsida > Myrtales > Myrtaceae > Syzygium > Syzygium aqueum. The sequence goes on from CM062232.1 coordinate 34,621,970, forward strand.
TATATAGATATAGGGGTGGAAGTGGGGATGCGAGCCGTGCGAGCCTTGACACGTTAAAATAAGATGTGCATTTGTTGAGCTTGCCAATGCTCGTTAAAGTGAACAGGCCGCGGAGGCCCGTTCTCTCTCTAAGTATAGCATGGTCCTAGGGTAATGGGTTTGGCAACTCTCAATGTCAACTCCATTTTCTTGTAGTTTAGTGCTCCGCAGGAAGTCCTACTCCTACAGCAAGAAAAAGTAGTGTGAAGTGTAGATTATTTAAACCAAGTCCATGTCAATCATTGATGGTATAGATGTCACGATAGGATCCATATAATAAACGGTTGAAATAATATTGTTTCACATGATTTATAGACCATACAATAACTTATCTTATGGGACTTGTATTCTTCGTTAGGTTGAAGCAAGATGTAATTTAAATTAACCTTGGATTAATTAATATGAACATTAAAAGTGAGCATCAGTCCCAATTCACTCGGAAACCGAATTGAATCGGCCTAAGTCAACCGGTTCAATTTGGGAACTGCAAGAACGATTTGGCTTCGATTTTGTGCATCGATTCCCAATTGGAATCGGTTTTGAACCGATTTGCATCATGTTAAATAATGCGTATGTAAGTTTGTAGATATTTGATAAAAGGCCGCGAAAGGAGAACTAATGGATTTCGTCCAACAGAAAAGAAAAGAAACCCTACTAACACACCTCCATTGGCCAACTAGCTTGTTGCATCTCTGCCGGTCATCACTTTTCAATTTGGATGTTCGACGAAATCACTCTCGAATTTCTCTCATGCCTTATTGGATAGGTTTAAGGTTCTTGATTGATAACCTACCCATTTTGAAACCAATCACCCATTAATGAAAATGATAAAGCAAGTAACAAGATTGTAAACGTGTTACAACCAAGAGCGTCGCCTAGATATAAGGTTGGATAAGATAAGTTATTAATCTAGTTGAGGGGGCACACCTGGTTAGGATAAGTCCAAATAAGTTCGGATCAAAACCTAATAACTTATCTAGGCACGAGGGATGGGAATTTAAAAAATTAAAAAGAAAAGAAAAGGGCAGAAAAACCCTAGGATGGTGACGACAACACTGGCACAACCTTTAGTGCTGCTAGCGAATGACGTATACGATGGTCGCCCACAGTTTAGGCAACCTTGTTATGGTGGTCCCAAACCTCTAGCGACATCCATCACAGGGGTCTCTAGAAATTTCTCTCTAGTCATGCTCATACTACATTGTCATAGTGACCGCTGGGACGATAGATGTGACCATTGTTGCGGTGCTAGTCCTTAACAAGCAACACACAACGACACGGTGGTCGCTTGTAATCAGCGACCACCATGACGGCACCTATGGAGGTCAAGCCCATTCCGAGATTTGGATCTCGACTTGGGTTGCTCAATTTCCAATCGTGGTGATTTGAAGCAACCACCGCAACAGAAATGCCCACCGTGGTGGCAGTCGCCAAGCTAGCCATTGTGACGGTGGGGACTCTTGGTGGTCGGTGCTCTCATATTCCCAAAGTCCCTAACCCTTTTTTTAATTATAATTTTTTGACTTTTTGAAGCAATATTTTTTTAATTATTAGTTTCATTTTTATAACCGTATCCATCATAATATCTGGTGTTGTACCAAACAAAAGATAAGATATCATAATCTCCTCATATTTCTATTTATATCCTATGTTATATTATTCTAATCCTTGTCCTAACCATCGAGATTTGCCTTAGTGACCATTCTTCTTACTAGAGAATGGAGAGGTGGGGATGTAGATGTTTAGTTTACGGGGCAAAAAATCCTTGTTGTGAGGATGGTATGATTGTGATAATTGATTCATGCTTTTCTTTTCCTTTTTTTTTCATCGACTGCTCTTTATGTTAAAGGAAAAGGTATGGTTTCAAAAATTAAATTTCTTAATAAAAGCTAGTGTCTTGTCAATATTGCCCAACCTTTGATCTCTCTTCACCTATTGAATTGTTGATTGACTGCCCCTGAATGTCTCTCTGTCTCAGCTTTTTCTTCTTTAGGATGGAAGGAAGTTCTCATGTACTGTCCATGCTTCATTGAAGTTTTTGCAAGCTAATTGTAAGAGATATTTTTAAGAGATTCATCACACCTCTTCATGTCTTTTAGTGATAATGTGTTTCTCCATTGGTTATAATTGATACCGTGAATCAAAATGTAATAATCTTAATATTATATTACCTTAAACAGTCACCTTCTGCCGTTTATAAATAACTTGTGTGCTCTTCTCTACTAAATACATTAAAGTTACTTAACTTTCTTCCTCATGCTCTATGTTGGTATTAGAGCCCAAATCTTTGGAGGAAACTAATCAAGTACTCTTCAAAAGGGAGAAAATTCCAAATAAGAGCATGAAGTGTCATCATTTTCTTAAATAAAAATTTGAAATGGATCTTATTTCAAATAAGAGCTTGAAGTGGCTATGTTAGTTCAAAAAAATGCCTGACTTTCTGTATGGTCAAAGGCATTTTTGTTCTTTACCTTTTTTTTTTCTTTCTTTTTTCCTTTTACTGTTTTTTCTTTCTTCTTCCTTGAAGGTTCATTGTTGGCTGCTGGCGATGCCCGAAAAGGGCTAGGCGAGGTGAACCTTGTCCAGATCTAATGAGGGTTGACCTCACTTATTGCCGACGAGGGTAGCCTCACCCAGCCCTTTCTGAGCATTGCCAATGGCCAGGGACTAGCCACCGGCGAAGAAAAAAGAACAAACCAGGAAAAAAGAAAGAAAAAGGAAAAAATATAGAAAAAAAGAAAAAAAAGTAAATTAAAATTGTCTTTGGACAAAAATGCTCTTGATCAGCCGGAAAATTTAGCCAGGGCTCTTATTTGAAACCGTCATTACCATTTTAAGCCCTTATTTGAAACTGACATAGCCATTTTAGGCCCTTATTTGAGAAAATGAGGGCACTTTAAGCTCTTTTTTGAAATTTTTCCTTCCAAAAAGTTTACTTACTTAGGCAACATCTTGGTCACGTCAACCCAAAAACTCCAATGTGGTTTTTAAGAATTTGGGCGTATGTCATTTAAAGCTTTTGAATCTGATTTGGGACATTTTGCCAAAAGAGGGAGAGGTATTGTTTCTTTAGAAAGAAATGGCCTAGCCATTTACCACATAGCCAAATTGTCGGCTTGAAAAGCCCATGTTGGAGCTACAAGTTACGCTTTCCATGTAGACCTCAATAGACTAAATCAGTCAGATGCCTTAAAGAAGTTTTACAACATCTTCCTCCCCTACAAATCCTTTCTACTGGAAAGAGAGTTCTACAGACAGATGTTAGCGATGGATATTGGGTTGTCGGTCTTTTCGAAAAAATTAATGAAAAGCGTCAAATCTACAGACACAAAAGTAGAAGATTTACACAAAGTAAGATGCATTACCATTCCACTTTCAAGGAAATCTTGGCGGTGAGGTATGGCATCAAGAAGTTTGAATTTCATCTTCTTGGACATCATTTTTTTTGTAGAACTGGATATGTCATCTTTCTCCCGAATATTGAAGTTCAAACAAAAGCGAATTCCTCATCCTCAACTTCTTAGATGGGCGGAATGGTTTTCAAAGTGTTCCTTTGAAACCAGGTATATAATAGGAAAAAAGAATGCGCTTGCTGATTTCGTATCCTGGCCAAAATAATTTATTGTACCAATTACATCTATAAATATGTATGTGTCACGAAATCTATTTGGTGGATTTAAACCCACGAAGATGAAACCTCCTTGGCCTAGCAGGCAATACCTGCCGGAAGTTCCTGCATACATCTAAGACAACACCTTTTTTGAAAATCTGCTATCACTAATATGGAAATATCAACTGCTGATTTTCAGCAGATACGGAGGATTAAGTCTCAAACCTAGTGGATTTTATCCAGAATATCCTTTCATCCATCCTATCTCCATCAATCTTGAAGACAAGTTCCCAGAAGAATTCAAGTGGTTTTATTAGTATTTGTTCAATCTTTATACCTTAGCTATTGAATTTCCAACAACCAAGATCATTTCCATTAGGGTTAATACCACAAAAACCCCAAACTGATACACATATGACAAATTTACCCCAAACTATTCTTTTAATCACAAAAAATCCTAAACTGGTACACTTGTGACAATTTTACCTCGAACTATTTTTTTGACCATTAAAAACCCCATGCTGGTCTACCTGTGACAATTTTACTCTCAAACTAATTTTTTGGCCATCAAAAATCCTAAACCGGTACACCTGTGATAAATTTACCCTCCGTTAGTTTTCGTTAAATTTTACTGTCAAATTGCTAAGCTTAATGACACGTGGTAATTGACATATGTACCGAATTTAGGTTTTACCCCTCTATTTGTCACAAGTTTACCGATTTATGATTTTTTGTGATATTAATATAATTTAACGGATACTAACAGATGGTAAATTTATCACAAACGTACCGGTTTTGAGTTTTTAGTGGTTAAAAAATTAGTTTGGGGGTAAAATTGTCACAGGTGTACTAATGTGGGGTTTTTTGTTGTCAAATAAATAGTTTGGGATAAAATTATCACAAGTGTACTAGTTTGGGGTTTTTTGCTATCACAAAAAATAATTATGGGTAAATTTATCACAGATGTACCAGTTTGGAGTTTTTTATGGTAAAAAAATAGTTCGGGGTAAAATTGTCACAGGTATACCAGTTTATGGTTTTTCATGGTATTAACTCTTTCCATTATTGATAATATTCTCTAAGGAGAGAAAAAGTTGAAGCATTTGAGTGATATGCTTAATTGGTTCAAACCACTAGGAGCGTGGAAATTTACGTTCAAGGAACAACTTAAAGCCTGTCGATCCAATCAGGAATTGCATACAACAGTCCTGTTTCATAGACCATGATTGTTTATTCATCCAAATATAGATGTGAGCAAAACTCTAGTTGATGTAGGAGCAATCATATATAAGCCTTAGCCAATTCTAGAAAAGTTCTTCGAAACTCTCCCATGCAAAATCTGAGCACTTTCTTAGGAGCATAGAAAGTTCCGAAGACTTCTATGCTAATACAACCAAGCGATACCACCAGAGGTATAACCAATGGGTTCTAGCAACTATTCTTGGGATCATCCCGTTGATCACAAGTACGGGACATTGATTGATGTAGTGTTTGGACAATTTATGGCATAGATATGTAAGCTGATATGGATGCTATTGCCTTGTTCTCATCCCAAGACGCCTCGTCCTCATCCCAAACCCTTAATCATAGGATCCATGGGAAGGACCATTATCGCAAGACCCATATGATTACAGTGAGCTACAACTTGTACTTGGTCTAGGTCTTGACAAAAACAGTCTGTCACAGCAATTAGGGAACTTTCTCCAACCAGGTATTCTATCATGTTCCACTGATATTGTCTCAAATTCTACGGACGTTCCAGCTATTTTCTATGAATCTCCACAAAAAGAAAAACAAAAGTCCTTGAAACTTTGGGAAGAGGTGGCTCTAGAGATCACAGAAGTTGAAAAACTCCTTAGAGAATATAGGCGACAAAAGGATGGAGACAGTTCAGACAAATCCAATGATGACAATGAAGAGCCCATTCACAAGTATGAACTTTGAAGGCGTAGAAAGTGTCTTGAAAAAAAAGGTCCATTGTCGGAAATCACTGTAGCAAATGTACTGTAGCAATTACTGTTCATCACCGTAGTAGTACTATAGCAAGTTGAAAAAATCATCGGTTAGTGTCTTAATGAGCCTATCGGTAGTCTGTCAGAGCCTTGTCCGTCAATAATCTAAGTCAGTAGTCATCTAAGTCAGTGTATGTTGAGTCCGTGGATAATTATTAGTGATATCTAGAACTACACCAATAATTAATCGTTTGTGCAGTCGTTCGTGCTTATAAAAGGCAATGCTTGTAATATTTGATGGCAAGATCTGCTCTCCAGAAAATTTTTGAGAAATAAAATTTATGTGTTTTATGAGTCCCTAAATCTTCACTTCTACCTTTCTGCCTAGTATAATTCTTTAAATAAATGTATGTATGTTGATTAGTCCTGGCAGTATGCTTTGCACTTGCCATGATTTGGAACTTGTGCATCAGAATTCTGCTACTATAAAACAGTTCTAAGATACTAATCAAAATTCGAAGGGGGCTTAGTGGCTAAAAGACAATTCCTTTTTTAAAGGCTGAGCACAGTCTATGTGTTTGATAGCATACTTACCATAAGTCTTGTCTTTGTTTGCCTTCATTGGCATCTTAGCGCCCATTTACTATTGATTTTATTTCATGCATTCATTTTAATAATTTTATTTTTTTAAAATCAAAATTTTAATATTTATATTTTATTTCTTTTTCCTTTTTCCTTTATTTTTGGTCGGTGGCAAGCCATGGCGATTGGCCATAGGTGAGGACAAGCTCACCTGAGGCCGGCGAGCTTGAGTCTCACTGGATCGACGAGGCTGGAGCCTCACCACAGGTTGGTCAGGCCTTGGGCTTGCCAGAATCAGGCGAGCTTGACCTTGTCGGATCTGGCGAGGTGGAGCCTCGGCCGAGGCTGGCGAGCTCAAGCTTCATCGGCCTCCAGCAAGGTTATCCACCCTTGTGGCTGATCGCCGGTAGTCACCGCAGCCTGCTACCGGCCGAAAATAAAGAAAAGAGAAAGAAAGGAAAATAAAAAATAAAAAAATAATTATAATTATAATTTTGATTTTTTTAAAAATATTTTTATAAAAAGGGAGAAAGTGTGTGTGAGTCTAAGTAATGGGTGCGTTGGAAATGAGTTCTATGCTCAACTCATTTAGACCCATTTATGATATGCTTAAAATTTTAAGACTCATTTAAGATGGGCTCTTCACAGTTGTAGTAATCCATATATGACCCATTTATTTTTTAAATGGGTTATATATATAGGGGTTTAAGACCCATTTTGACAGGTCTAGTTGTTGGTCGACCTCCGCTTGGTCTAGGTGAGGCGTTGCGGCTCTCGCCGGCCCTAGGGGAGGCGGCCCTCGCCTGATCTGATGCAGGAATAACCCAAAGATGCTGTTCTACAGGTCATCATCCTTCACTACTTCACTAGTTTCTTACTATCGAAAAGTAAAGGTCCCGTGCAATAGGGGTGTCAATGGGTCTGGTCGGGTCGGGTTTTCATGATACCCAACCAGACCCGAAACAATGAATATGTGTGCTTGACCCAACCCGAAACAAGACCGGAACATGATATAGCCGCACGATCGGGTTGGGTCGGGTCGAGTCAGTTTGGGGTCGTGTTTTAGATTTTTATTATAAATGAAGGTTAAGTTACACCTAGGGGTGTCAATGGGTTAGGTTGGGTCTATCTCCGCACTACTTGATTCGACCCGAATCATAAAAGATATGTGGACTCTTGACTCGAGCCGAACATGACCCGAAATGCAAAAACTGGGTCGGGTTTCGGGTCTTTTTGGGTTTAAGCTAATATTTGACGATGTTACAATTGATTCGAAGGTTGGTGCTTAATTGTTTGTTTTATCTAAATCGACGCTTCCCATGTATCCCCAGTTTTCGTCGCCCTCGATTGCCTCTGAATTCGAGTATTCTGATTGTCTCTCGTCTCCATTTTCACGTTTCAGTTTCTGCTTAATGCGGGTTAGGATGCTCTGAAACCATGCTTTTTACCCATTTTGTCATGGATTTGCCCGAGAATTACATCATGCTGTCCCGTCATTTGCTTGAAAGTTATCGGATTTGATGCAAGTATGCATCTTTGCTTGATGTACTTATCAAGTTATCTACCAAAGACACATATGTAGATGAAGACTTGAGATTTTTCCGGTTGAATGGTTGATCTAGTGACACCACTTCGAGATGGACTATGGTGACTCGTGAGCTCTTTGGACCAGATGACGGCGGCAGAGTAGATGAGGAGGACAGAGGCAGAGTCACCGAGGAGGACGCAGTTGACGACGGCAGGCTATTTCACATTCTGGAGGAGGACGAAGTTGAACGATAATGCTACAAAGTGAAATGTGTTTCGCTTCTAAAAATAAAAAATAAAAATAAAAATATATGTGTTTCGGTTTGGTTCGTGTTCTAAACACGAACCAAACTGAAACCATTGAGATACCCATTTGCTTAGCTAATACCCGAACATGAAGTTGACTCAGCCCGAAAATACCCAAAACTTAAGATCGAGTCGGGTCGGTTCGTGTTCCGATTCGGGTATATTGTTTGGTCTTGATACCCCTATCGTGCATGTTATGAGTAGCATGCCAACACCATTATGCTTTCCTCCGTGATGTCTCCATAGGGCAGTGAAAATTATTTGATTTGCACATAGTTCATGGCTAATCTATTACCACCAACAAAGATGTTGAGGATATTGGTCAAGTTACTTCCACAAAGCAGACTCCCTATTCTGCACTTTTGGTAAAAGATACCACCAGCTAAGCAAAATATCACATTCACAATATAACAACCTAAAGAAAGATCACGGGAATCATAAAAGTAGCTGCCTCAGCCTTATAAAAAAAAAAAGTAGCTGCCTCATGTGTTGTAGCGACAAAATCAACTATGATCATCCCAATGCATAATGAAGGATTTCTTACCGACAAAAGAGTTAGTTCACATGATATGGATCCCACACATAACAAGATAGGAAACGGAGAGGGCAGTTAAAAGAATCGGAGTGGCGACGGCAGAGGCAGAGGCATAGTTAGAACTATTGTGGAAGCAAGCTATCGAACAATTAAATTAACATAATAAGGAAATAATTCAAACACCAGATTTACGTGGTTCAATCGTAGTGATCTACGTCCACGGGGAGAGCAACACGAATTTCACTATAGATCAAGCGATACAACGGAGATTACAACCACGCTCGAGTAACTTAAACACTCCAAGTGTTTTTCAAGCCCCAATTGTATCAAATAACTCACGAAGTGTTTAGCCTATAATTCCTCACAAAATAATCTCTCAATCTCACGAAAGAATTATACACAAAATCTTACCATAAGATTTAATTGACTTTAAATACTCGGATATCTTAATAGTATAATTCACTAGCAGAAGCTCTTCTTTGATGCTTTTTACAAATAACATTCATTTCTTATATATAGTGAAGAATCAGATAAAAATAGGAAATCTCATTTTAGAAAATCTTTTTCAATTATAAAATTTACTTGAATTAGTAAAACTTTCTTTTTTGGTTCGAAATCGAGGCATAATTTTAACCGAAACGAACAGAGAAACCTTCGGATGGAGAAGAACTTTCGCTCTTTGAACGATGAAGAAGAGCAGAGAAAGTGAAGAGAGGAAGGGAGAGAGTGTGTGTCGTTTACGGAGACGAAAGCGAGGGGAGAGAGAGAGTAAAAGAGGCAGAACAGAGGGAATTTTGTAAGATTTGACTAGTGGAGCCCATCTACACAGGCCATTGGCTCTCAGGGATCACACATTGCACAAACTTTTTTATCCATGCACAGAAGAAACGTTCTGAGCCACGAGTTCGCTCCAAATTGATGCTAAGGGCCAAGTGGTACCCATTACTTAGCCAAACTCCAAAAGAACCAAAGAAACAAAAAGAAAAAGACCAAAAAAACAAGAAAACGAGGTCATTCCAGGTCTAGCCGAAACGATACAGAGTAACATGGCCGATATTACTGTTGCTGACACTCAAATCAGTACCGACGGCAAAGCGATCCCGCTTCTTGGGTTCGGAACAGCCGAGTACCCATTTGGGTCCTCTGCCAACGTGAAGGAACGCCTCCTCGATGCCATCCGATTGGGTTACCGACACTTCGACTCGGCCGCACTCTACCTGTCCGAACAGCCCCTCGGAGAAGCTGTGGCTGAAGCTCTCGCGCTCGGCCTTGTAAACTCGCGTGAGGAGCTGTTCATCACTACAAAGCTCTGGTGCAGCGACGCGCATGGCGACCGCGTCGTCCCTGCACTCCAGACATCCCTCAAGTACAATTTCAGTCAACCTATGAATCATATAGCACCGTGTCTGTACGTTTCATCATCCTCGTTTTCATTGCATCGGTCGGTTCTTGTGTGTAGGAATCTCGGGCTCGAGTTCGTGGACTTGTATCTGGTGCATTGGCCGGCGTGCGTGAAGGCAGGTGAGTATGAGTTTCCGCTGAAGAAGGAGGATCTGCTTCCGTTTGACTATGAGAGTGTGTGGAAGGCCATGGAAGAGTGTCAGAAGCTGGGCTTGGCCAAAAGCATTGGAGTGAGCAATTTCTCATGCAAAAAGCTTGAGAAGTTGCTCAGCATCTCCGAGATTCCTCCTGCTGTCAACCAAGTGAGTTTATTGTTGGTCCCTAGGGAATTCTTGTTTTCTTAAAATTGCTCTGGAAAAAAAACAAAACATGTTTGTCATAACAAAGAAAAGCTACCTAAACATGAAAAACATGTTTATTGCAAGTTTAGGGTTGCTCTTTTTATGTATGTCAATTTAGTCTTCGTGCAGTTCCGAAAATCTTCATCTAGGTGATTCACTTTTGACAAAACAAGAGCCTCTCTCCTCTCTCTCTCTCTCTCCCTTCCCCTCTATTCTCACAAGCTACAGTGCCCATGAACGCAGCCGCTGCACTGTCCACCGCACCATGCTCAAGCTGCCACCCTCACCGAGTCTGCAGCCGCTGTGGTCGAGCCAGCGAGCCCCCATGTCGTCCCTCCCCCTGTAAAACTCACGGGAGGTCGTGACCTCTTCTTTGGAGACTGCTCGAGGTCGAGGACCGCTGTGGTGGCTTTTTAAGCCTTCCACAACCTGACCCGACTTGAGTGATGGAGCCAGAAAGAGGTTTAGGTTTTGAGAATTTTCTTTTTCTTTCGCCTTTTCATGTTTTGTTTATGTTAGATTTGCATGTGTGTTACATAACTCGCATAACCCATCAATCTAAAAGATCAGAGGAAATTTACTCCCACCAAAACACAACCCTCTGAAATTTTCATACTTAAGTATTAGGCACATTTAAACCAATGTGGATGGCAAAGACAAACGAAATCTAATCTCCTAGCACCCCTCAAAAGAATCAAACTCTTGATGGATAAACGCATCATTGTATTATCGTTGAAGTAAAAAATGGCAACATGAGTTCTGCTCAAACGCATCATTAGACGACCGTGGATTCCTCAGACTTTACAAGTGGGGTGTGATTTTTTATTTATGATTTAAATGGGTTCGATTTGATTGTGAAGGTGGAGATGAACCCTCTGTGGCAGCAACAGAAGCTGAGGGAATTCTGCAAGGACAAGGGAATACACATCACCGCCTACTCTCCGTTAGGCGCCAGAGGAACCTTTTGGGGGACCGATAGAGTAATGGAATGCGAGGCGCTGCAAGAGATTGCCAAAGCTAAAGGGAAGACACTTGCCCAGGTTGTCAGCAATCTCTATCCTCCTTATCCTTCTCGAATTCGATGATGCTATGCATACAAACATTGATTAAGATGATTAATTAGACACTTGGTCCTCTTAAGCCAATATTCTATGCAGCTAGGCTACGGTCAGTGATCGTTACGTAAGATGTGAATCCTAAAGAGTTAATCAATTAGTTTAGGATAAAGAAACTAAATGCTACCCTTGTATGCCTCGTACAATTTTCCTATACAACATGTTAGATTTGGTGGAACCATTGTTAACTGTTCTAAAAATTTAAGTTATTAGATAAATGTGTAGTTTAATATTTAATTACTCTAATACTCCCCCTCACATTTAGTCTAGTCTTTTTGCTTAGCACTAAGCGTGGACATTTTTTATTGAGGAGGCAATTAGGATCTGAAAAGATTTGAACTTAGGATCTTCAGCTCTGATACCATATTAGATTTGATGGAACCACTGCCAACTGTTTTAAAAGCTTAAGCTATTAGATGAATGTGTGGTTTAATATTTAATTACTTTAACACAACACATAACAATTCGTTAATATTAGGTCATCCTATTGCGCAGTAAGAGATTTGGATGAGTTGACCATGGTCCAACACTTAAGCTAGAACTAAGTGAAATGCTAGAACATTACTCATCTCTGCCAACATCTCTCTGGTTATTATCTGTTTACATATGTGAGGAAGTTTACTTTTTACTGTTAGCATATGTTTCAGACACGGTTAAGCTCATATTTTGGCTATATTATTGGTCTGCATGAAGGTTTGTCTAAGGTGGGCGTATGAACAAGGAGTCAGTGTGGTAGTGAAAAGCTTCAACATAGAGAGGATGAAAGAGAACCTTGGCATATTCGACTGGAGCTTGAACCCTGATGAATTGAACAAAATCAGTCAAATTCAACAAAAGAAAGGATTCCCCGGAGTCGAATTCATATCCCCAAATGGTCCTTACAAGTCTGCCGAAGAGCTCTGGGACGAGGGGATTTGAGCAGGAATCGTTAATCGCTTCAACTAGTAAAGCTTATTCAATGAATTTTTCTAAGATTGTTGAACCTTAACGCCAAATGAATGGTAGTCCCTTCTGTTTTAGAACAATATACAGTGGACATCATCTTTGGCCTTTCAAAAGTGCCGCGGGTTTCTTCCTTTTCTGGTACAAACTCAGGGATGTCCTTCAGTTGTAGCCGCACAGAAGCCAAAAAGAAAAGGGACGCACAGAGGAGGAGCGCTTTCTTTAATGGCACGAAGGAGTTATGAACACGATGGATTTTATGATACGAGTTCTTCTGCATCGAATTGAGTTGTTTCATCAATAAACATACGGGTTTGGGTGTGATTCAGGTTTATTAAATACTCGAATGTGTGGGTGAGTATTACTATATAATTCTTGGATTATTTCGTGGATTACCCGTTGTTGACTCTCTCGGTGAAGTAGATATTGAAATCAGGACTGAACCACACAAATCTCTGATTTTATTTTTTTTATTGTCTCTCGTTTATTTCTCCAATAATTTCACAATGATTTAACTGCAATATTAGATATCTTCCGTGTTGTATTGCGACAAACCAATAATTGACTAGCCATCATGCACGCGGCTTATACGTTGCTCAGACTTGATTTTTCCCAATGCTTTGGATTCTCGCATGCCTTGCATATTGTAATGCAGACAATGCTAGGCTTCTTCACATGTACAGTATCTTGTATTTTACACGATATGTAGGATTCGGCACATGCATTGTGTATAATATGGTACGCAATGTCAGGAATTTTTCACGTGCATTGAATATTTTATTTCACACGATGCAAATCTTCCGTGCCGATTGGAATATGACTGCAACAGAGATCTAGTTACGGGATGAAAATGTTGAGTTCATCAACGAAAAACAATGTAGCGGAATATAGAACCCTACACAGAATCCATGTGTATATTGAAGTCGAAAGGGAATTTCGAAACATACCTTTTGCAGATCGAAGATAAATTGGCAACTGATTGTGTCTGGATTAGCGCCCCAAGTGTTGCGCCTCTACCAGTATCCACACACACGAACGGAATTCTTCAACGATCCATGTGCTAGCGAAAGATCTTGAAGTTCGTTTTCTTGAACGCCTTTTTATTTTCGATACTCTGTCGAAAAAACCCTAAATAGAGAACGATTCTCTATCTATTTATACAGTCTCATTATCCAGCGGAATTAAAAGAAATGGGCTGGACGATTTGGGCCCGCCAAACCATCTACATTTAATCGTACGTTTAATCGTTATCTTATAATGTGCACGACTGCATAGATAATTTAAATAAGAAAATAAATTAAAATCTACTTCTTAAGTAAATCAAGGCGCACAAAAAATATTAAGTCCGTTCGTTATTGTGTGCGACCCTGTAGATTTACTAAACATTAGTAGTGAACTCAAAACTCTTTTTGGCCCACAAGTCATAAGCGGTCTCTCGCAAGACATTATGACTACCTAAGTATAGTGAAGGTCGATTTTCCGACATAACCTAATCCACAACTAATATGAGAATATTAATTTTGATTGATTCCTAGGGCAGACCACTAACAATAAGATTGATTCCTTTCGTTTAGGTCTCGTCTGTTTCAGGAAAAAATACAGAGAAACATAGCCAATATCACTGTTCCTGAGACTCAACTCAACAAAAACGGCAAAGCGATCCCGCTTCTTGGCTTCGGAACGGCCGAGTACCCATTTGGCTCCTCTGGCAACGTGAAGGAACACCTCCTTGATGCAATCCGATTGGGTTACCGACACTTCGACTCGGCCGCACTCTACCTGTCCGAACAGCCCCTCGGAGAAGCTGTGGCTGAAGCTCTCGCGCTCGGCCTTGTAAACTCGCGTGAGGAGCTGTTCATCACTACAAAGCTCTGGTGCAGCGACGCGCATGGCGACCGCGTCGTCCCCGCACTCCAGACATCCCTCAAGTACAATTTCAGTCAACCTATGAATCATATAGCACCGTGTCTGTACGTTTCATCATCCTCGTTTTCATTGCATCGGTCGGTTCTTGTGTGTAGGAATCTCGGGCTCGAGCACGTGGACTTGTATCTGGTGCATTGGCCGGCGTGCGTGAAGGCAGGTGAGTATGAGCTTCCGCTGAAGAAGGAGGATCTGCTTCCGTTTGATTATGAGAGTGTGTGGAAGACCATGGAAGAGTGTCAGAAGCTGGGCTTGGCCAAAAGCATAGTTGTGAGCAATTTCTCATGCAAAAAGCTTGAGAAGGTGCTCAGCATCGTCGAGATTCCTCCTGCTGTCAACCAAGTGAGTTATTGTTGGTCCCTTGGAATTGATGTTTTCTTAAAAATGCTCTAGGAAAAAAATCATGTTTGTCATAACAAATAAAAGCTACCAATAACATGCTTTCCAAAAATCAAGTTTATTGTTGGTCTCTTGGAATTGATGTTCATGGACGGATGTGCGATTTTGAGTTCAAGTTCGCTATGTGTTGAGTAGGAGCTGCAGAGATTAGAGCTGAACTTTTTCATTTTCTAGTTTCTTTGGAAGAGATAGGTAAAAACCATAAGTCATTTGGATGCTTCGGCCAAAGTGGGAAAAAGATGACTCTGAATCCTGATGCGTTAACAGGTTCACAGGAAAAGAAAAACTGTCAGTAAAATTTGGTCATGTTGTCTTTCGGCCTGAATAGGAAATTTCGTCCGACCCAAGTCCTCCCTTCCCCTTCCTCTTCCCCTCTATTACTACGAGCTACAGTGCTCGTGAAGGCTGCCACTACACTGTCCACCCCACCATGCCCGAGCCACCACCCCCGCTTAGCCTGCAGCTGCCGCCGTCGAGCCGGCAGGCCCCCATGTCATCCCTCCCCCTTGACGACTCACAGGGAGTTGGCGGCCTCTGCTGCGGTGCCTGCCCGAGGTTGAGGATTGCCGATCGGCAGCTTTTAAAGGTTTCCACAGCCTGACCCGACCCGAGAGAGAGAGAGAGAGAGAGAGAGTTGCCGCACCGGGGGGCCGGGGGAGTGGCTTGTTGGCTAGGGCCGTTGTCGATGGCCAGGGGCTGTCAATGGAGGCCCATCAGAGCAGGGTTGCTGTAGGTGATGGCAATGAGGCGGCGGGCAACATATCAGATGTGAGGAAGATGGAAGAGAGAGGGTTAGGTCTTGGGATTTTTTTTTTCTTTTTCTGTTTTGTGTTTTGTTTTTTTTTTTTTGGTAAAAGTTTTGTGTTCTGTTCATGTTAGCCCATCATAAAAAAAGCGAGAAAATGAAGCGAATGGTATATGAACTTTAGCTTAATATGTAATATGATCCCTGAATTGTAGTCTAATGTGCAATGTGGTCCATGAACTTTAAATTTATTTAATATGATCCATGGACTTTTGGTGTGCATTTAACTTAGTCCTTGAATTATATGAAAATATTCATTGTTATTTTTAAACTTGAATTAATGAAAGGATGACATTGAATATATTTCATATAGTTCGGGCACTAAGTTGAATAAATACCAAAAGTCCAGGGATTACGCCGAACAAATTAAAAGTTCAAGGACCACATCGTACATCGGGCAAAAGTTCAGAGGCTACAGTGAAAAAATTAAAAGTTTATGGGTTATATTGCATATTATATCAAAGTTCAATGATTATTTGTGTTATTATCCTAAAAAATATTAGAGAAATTTCCAAATAGGTGCCCAAAGTACGATAATTTTTTCAAAAGAGGACCCGAAGTGAACTTTATATCAAAAAAGGACCCGAAGTAGTCATTTTGTCTCAAATAAGGCCCTGACTCGCCGGCCGGCCGGCGAATATATGAATCTCGCGTTTGTATTCCGGCAGCTGGTCAGGGGTATTTTCGTCAAAGGCATTTTGATTTTTTTTTTCACTCTTATTCCTGTTCTTCATCTTCTTCTCCGTTTAACCAAAAAAAAAAAAATCTTCTTCTCCGTTACGCATTAGATTAATGTCGTCCAAATCGAGGCCCTAGAGGGAGGCGAGCTCAAGGGCAGAGGGGGAGCCGGAGAAGCCGTCAAGCCGAGAGCGACGGTGGGAGGAGGGGATGAGGAAGGCGACGTGGGCGTCCCGGTCGCAGTCTTGGCAAAGGACGAGGTTGTCGGTGGAGCAGCGGGCGGAGGTGCTTGCGACGGAGGAGGTTGGCGGAGTGGGACTCGGCGGTCGCAGAGAAGGCAGAGTTTGGCCGCGTCGCTTCCATACTTTTCTTTCTTTTTGTTTTTCTTTGTTCCCCTATACTCATCTTCTTCTCCATGGATCTTCTTCCTCCCCAGTTTTGCTTCACCATGGTACTGTCGGGAGCATTCTCTCCGGTGCGACCTCAGATTCAACCCCTTCACAAACACCATGGCCGTCTCTTACATTCGCGCTCGCGCTGAAACCTCCGCTGAATTCAGAATCTTTCGCGTGAAGGATGAGTGTCGATGTACATGTAAAACGCTTCGAAAAGAGAGAGATGTCGTATTTTGCGTTTTTCATGTGCCTCTTTGAAACAATCCCAACAATCCTTACCCAAAAATTGATGAGCCCCAATTTTGCCTTTCATCTCACGGAAACTTCTCTCTCATTTGCTACTCATACGTACACCACAGTTGTTGGTAAATTTCTCTGAGAACACAGAAAATGGTGTGCCCCAATTCCGGTGTTCTTCATCTGGGCAATGCCTATCTTCAACATTGACGAAGAAGATGATGAACACGGACACCATGGCTCGGATCCAGAAGAAGCTGAACAGGGCGAAAAAAGAGAAAAAAAAGAAAAATGTCTTAGGACGAAAATACCCCCGATTGGCTGCCGGAATACAAACGGGAGAAGCATTTGTTTGCCGGCCATTGAGTCAGTCCCTTATTTGAGACTAAATGATTACTTCGGGTCCTTATTTGAAACTAAGTGACTACTTCGGGTCCTTATTTGAAACAAAGTTTACTTCGGGTCCTCTTTTGAGAAAACGATGGCATTTTAGGCCCTTATTTGAAATTTTCCTAAAAAATTAGTAGGAGGCAAAACACAGCCCTCTGAAATTTTCATGCATAAGTAGAAAGGCACATTTAAAACCAACGTGAATGGTAAAGGCAACGAAATCTAATCTCCTAGGCTCCTAGCGCCCCCCAAAAGAATCCAACTCTAGAAGGATAAACGCGTCACTTAAATATCGATAAAGTCAAATTGGTTACATGAATTCTGCTCAAGAACGTCATACCCAAAATCTTATATCATACCCTGAAAAAGAAAACTATTGGAGGCTTTCAAATTATATGCTAAATTTGGTGGACAAAATTTATTGTAGTAAAGAAAACATGTTCAGTATCATCATGAGATTTTTGCAGGAACAAGCATGAAATATACTATAATCATATAAAACATCTTTTTTCTGAAGAAACTAGTTTTAATCCTAAGTTTAGTCTTGATTCATCAGACTTTAAACAAGAGGGTGCGGGATTCTATTTTATGATTTAAATGGGTGTGATTTGATCGCGTAGGTGGAGATGAACCCTATGTGGCAGCAACAGAAGCTAAGGGAATTCTGCAAGGCGAAGGGAATACACATCACGGCCTACTCTCCGTTGGGCGCCAAAGGAACACTTTGGGGGAACAATAGAGTGATGGAATGCGAGGTGCTACAAGAGATTGCCAAAGCCAAAGGGAAGACACTTGCCCAGGTTATCATCCATATGCACCTTATATTTTCTTTTCGAATTTGATGATGCTATGCGTACGAATGAATGATTCAGATGACTAATGTAGACACTTGGTCCTTTTAAATCAGTATCCTATGCAGCTAGGCTAAGGTCCGTTATAGATATGTAACATAATGCCTCGTACCCACTTCCTATATCATACATAACTATTCCGTAATATGGGATCACCCCAATTGCATTGTAAGAGATTTAATGGATTACTTGACCATTGTCCAACAATTAAGCTAGAATTAAGTAAAATGCTAGAACATTACTCATCTCTATTAATGTCTCTCTTGTTATTATCCTTGTACATATGTAACCGGGCATACTCTTTTCTTATTACATATATGAATGTGTCTCGTACATGGTCAAGCTCATATTTTGGCTATATTATTGGTTTGCATAAAGGTTTGTCTCAGGTGGGCACATGAACAAGGAGTCAGCGTGCTAGTAAAAAGCTGCAACGTGGAGAGGATGAAAGAGAACCTCGACATATTCGACTGGAGCTTGAGCCTTAAAGAGTTGAACAGAATTCGTCAAATTCCGCAGAAGAAAGGATACCCCGCACTTGAATTTGTATCCCCAGATGGTCCTTACAAGGCTGCCAAAGAGCTCTGGGATGGGGAGATTTAATTAAGAATCGTCAATTGCTTCAATAAGTTCATTCAACTTGAGACTTTTTCAATGAACTATTCTATGATTGTTGAACCTTAATGCCAAATGAACGCTAGTCCCTTCTGTTTTAGAGAAGTACAATTCTGTTCAAACGTTATTCAGCATCGAATAGAGAGGTGTTTCAAAGTGTATTTATTGACTAACTATTAACTAGTCATCATACACGCTCGTGCACAGCGAAAATATTAGGTAGTCCCGGCCCCCGGGTGACCACATACCCACAAGCCACTTGGTGATAGACATGTGGATCTCATTGGATGGATGTAAAAATGCACTCTCTTCGTATTTTTAAGTTCGTTTCCAATGCCGAATCGAGATTTGTACAAACTCAAGAGCTCTTGACGTGCACGCTTCGCATCATGTCCTTGAACTTGAAGAAGTCGACACGGCCATCGTGGTTTCGATCAACATAGGTGATCAAGAGGTGGCATGTTGCGAGAAAATGGAGGGAGGCTCACTCATCGGTTCCGATCGCTCCTAGAGAGGGAATTGATTCTAGGCATGGCCACGGTTCAGAACCAGTCGGTTTTGGTTCGAAACCGGCAGTTCCGATTCGTGGCCATGTGTGAACCGAAATCGGAATAGGAACTAGCCGGTTCCGGTTCATAATTTAAAAATTTTAAAAATAAATTATGAAATAAAAAAATAATGAATTATAAAATTATGAAATAATGAATTATTCAATATAAATTATAATTAAAATGTAAATTGTAGAGGTGATTGATTCCCAGTTCGATCCGGTTCCGCTCAGAATCGGCAACCGAATTGGTAAGACCGATCCCTTAATTTTAGAACTAGGAACCGAACCGGCAAATCATAGAACCGTGAACCAGACCATTGACCCGGTCCGGTTTTAGGCGGTCTAATGGAACCCTTTGCTCATAACTAGCAAAGGATCATAATAACAAAAGGCATACAACTTCACATGCTCATGGCTCTGCTTAGGTTTTATACACAACCCCATTGATGGCCTTTTCATGCCCATTCAATGTGGGACTCTTGGCATTTGCATAAAGACAAGCCAAAAGTCTCACATTGAAGGTGTTCAAGGCAAGTCGAGAGTCCCACATCGAATGGGAACGAAGAAACATTAGAATTATTGTGTAAAGCCAACCCTTGTAATTAAAGTTCAGTACACCCAAGCCAAGTATTGCAATTAGAGATCAATGTACTTACAATGCATGGCAATTAGAGTTTAAATTGTTTTATAAAAAAAATTAAATAATGAATTTTTTTAAAATTTCATTATTATTATTTTTTTAAAAATAATTTGGAACCGGAATCGGAACCAGCTATTTCAGGCCGGTTCCAAAATTGTTGGAACCGGAATCGAGATGATAGGCCACGAGCCAGTTTCGGTTCCAAATCGTGGGCCTGGTGAACGAGCCGGGCATGGGTTTGACTGGGCCGGTTTTGGGCCAAAACTGGCCCATGGCCATGACTAACTGATTCTGCTCCGATCCCATGCAACTCCACTCACTCACTAAGCTCACTAAAGCTCAGTAAACTCACTATGTACGAGCAAAATATCCTTTTCTTGAAAAACGTGATGGTGCGATTTGGGAGTTTCTTTTGGTCATAGCATCTTTTTCAACATGAGAGCCAAGAGAAAATATTGGGTACCCCAAGCGAAGAGGGAGTCCCATGAGGGTCAGGAGGGGAGAGAGAAAGTGGGCCCCACACAGGAGAAAATATCTCTGACAGTAGGCTCGGGCGACATGTGTCCATCACTGAATGGACTATTATTTTGCTAACATGACACCATTTGAGTACCCAATATTTTCTCTCTCTCTCTCTCTCTCTCTCTCTCTCTCTCTTGAGAGAGAGAGAGAGAGAGAGAGAGATCCATCTTACGTACAGATTGTACCTGCAATGGATATTTGATCGAAGAAGAAGCCGATGCACTAAAGGTTTTGTGTGAGACAAAAGCGAGAAAATGATTGAAGTGACTAGTGAGTGTAACTTGGGGACAAGATGTTGCGAAATTCAAATTGGCATTAGTATAAAAATTACGAAAAATACAAAATCGTAAAGAAATGAAATTTCAATACCAGAATTGGAATTGATACAAATGGATACCGAGACCTGTGTTCGACACAGTTTCCTTAAAACAGATTCGTTCTCTCCAGCACGTGATTGGGGTTTCGTGAACGTCTGTCTCCCAGGATACAATAGTTGACAGCAAAGAAGAGATCACATCACTTCCAAGCTTTTGGCGAACTTGAACAAACTGGAAATGAACACTATTGAAAACAGCGCAAAAATTGCAGATAGTTAAAAGAGAGGAAGAGTTCGATGATTTTTTTTAAAGAAAATGGGGGGAAGCGATTCAGGAATAATAACGGCCGATTGAATTTACCGTAATAAAACGCATCGGGAATAAATCTGCCGTTATAAAATAATATGCATTGGAATAATGGCTGATTAAATCTGCCGTTACAAAATAAATTTTGTAACAACAAAATTTATCGCCATTAACCTGCTATTAATCAGACGTTACAAAATTTGTAACGGTTTGAGTTGAAAAAATTAAATCAGAAGGCAAGCAAGATTGGGTTCGTTGC
The DNA here is from genome assembly GCA_031216185.1 of Syzygium aqueum. NCBI lineage: Eukaryota > Viridiplantae > Streptophyta > Magnoliopsida > Myrtales > Myrtaceae > Syzygium > Syzygium aqueum. The sequence goes on from CM062232.1 coordinate 34,643,207, forward strand.
GAGGCCCACTTTTCAGTCCTGTAATCATGTACACAGGACGTGCGCTCGTGCGTAAGTTTTAGCTCGTCAGGCATCGGATTTGCACCCCCTTTGCGCCTACGCGCAAGACATAGTATTTGTGCTATGATAGTTATCACTTTAAATGAATGTAACTCTGTATAAAGCACTCAATAGCCTTCTTTCTTTTTCAAATGTGGGACTAGTGTTTTTCCACTTCCCATTTCCGACTCAAGGGTGTTCTTTGAGCATAAATTTCTCATTCATTCACCCATCAATTTATCCCATATTTCCAACAATCCCCTGCATGAATGAAAACTGTTTTAATTGACCCTGTGATAGTGTTCAACAATTGAAACCTGCATAGGATAGGTAGGTGTCACCCTTTGAACCTTCCCTTATGAAAGTATATTTACTTTTCTAGTTGTCCAGTAGACATGATGTCTTTGAACTGTCCAGCTTTTTTATGTAAATGAACCATACACTTCACACAGAAATCATCTAAACGTTTGTTCAGTTCTTATAGTTATGTTCGTTTTGGCCATGAATATCAACCTGATTCTGCAAGAGTTTCTAAAGAATTTAGCCTTTAAATAATTCTCCTTTTAAGCGGCCCCACTTCTCTCTCACATAGGTGATTACTTAATTTATGAGTAATTTGTTTACTCCACTTAAGAATCATTAAAGCAAAATTGCTATCATTTTCTTTGCAATATCATTGATATTTTATATAGGAATGGTTTTAGGATAACCCTCACAGTGACATCACTAAGTTTACATAATTAGGTTGTCCCTTTGAACCTAGATCTTGGGATTTCCACTCAACTAGGTTAGGTTTCCTTTGTTGATCCTAATGAATTTTGAAGCTGACAAAACTCTCTATGTTTATATTGTAAATATGACATGCATTCTATTCCAGGTTAATATATTCTAGAAGTTCAGAAGGAAATATCAGACTTTACAAGTTTTTAAAACTAAAAGTTCAGACTCAGAATTAAAAGTTTAGACTCAGATCTAAAAGTTCAGACTTAGATATAAGATATTCGGACTTTACCATTAAAGTCATTCATACTCTAATTATGAAATATTCATATTTTACTGAAGACCTACGTTGACTAAATCTGAATTAGAAATTCTTTAGACGTAGAAATTATGTAGACGTAAATATTGAAATTTGTCAGATGCTGAAATTTTTCAGACACAGAAGTAAAACCCATTCAGAAGGAATCACAACAGCTAGTGATCTGACATGGATTTCATAAAAGGAAAGTTTTGATTGACTCAATCTCAGTCTAATTGATTGACAATCAAACATTATGATAAATATGCATTACAACGGATAAAGATCTACTTATGGAAACCAAGATTCTGATTGTATGGGCGACCAGAATCATCGGGATTCAGATTTTATCAATCAACGGCTACTCATTCCATTTTATACAAATATGTCCAAAGGTGAATATTGGAAGATGATCCTTTGAAGACTGTCCAACGGCTAGTTTGGCAGTGGAGGAATATAAAAGGAGACCTACGAGAAGCAAAAGGAAGGACGAAATCGAGAATCAACAAGTCCAAAGTCTCAACATACTTCGATCTTTTTTCTTGTCTTTCTTGAGCTAAATATTAACATCTTGAGGGACACTTTATAAGAGTGATTATGTGAGATAGAGAGTCCTATCATACACAAGAAGTGCTGTCACTCAAAATCTGTAATTCTTCTTGATTACATAGTGAAATCCAGCCAGTAGGCTGTCAGCGTAAGAGAGTAAATGTAGGCTTGCTATAAGCCGAACCTCTATAAACTTGTATGCAGTTTTTCTATCCCTTAACTCTTACTTTACATATTACACATCAAGAGCACTGTCTATATAAACTGTTTTGAATCTGAATTTCATTCAGACTCAACTGTGGTTAATTATTTCAGCTTAAATTGATAAAAATTGTTTAAGATCACCTATTCACCCCCCTCTAGGTGATCATTACTAGCTACATCAGTTGGCATCAGAGCATGTTGTTTGTTTATTGAAGTGTATTACTTCTGAGCTAACGATCTATATGGCTAGCTTGAGTGCCTCAAGTCTCATTGAAGGATAAAGCAATAACATACCACCATATTTCGATGGCAAGGAATATAACGTCTCGAAAAATAAGATGAAGGCATTTATAAAGTTAATTGATCACATGCAATGGGATGTCATTATCAGAAGAGTTAAACCAAGACCTTCTGATTCAAAAGAAAAGACAGAAGAAAGCATACCAGCAGATCCTCCATTATCTCAAGCTGAGATATCAAAGAGAGAAGCCTTAGATTTCAAAGCAATTTATTCTTTCTATTGTGCTTTAGTACCTATTGAATTTTAAAAAAATTAGGGAAAAAACCACCAAAAACCCCAAACTTTGTCACTTGTGACACATTTACCCCAAACTTTTTTTTTGTCATGAAAAACCCCAAATTATGCAACTTGTAACACATTTACCCCAATTTAATGTAGCCTAGGGTATTTTAGTCTTTTTCCCTTTTCTTTTTTTTTCTTTTTTTCAGCGAGGGTTGCCCTCGCCGGCGAGGTCTCCAGCGACCTGGCCGGCAACGGCTAGGAACCCTCGCCCCGCCCAGCCGAGGGCTGCCTTTGCCGACGTCAGGCGAGAGCAGCCCTCGCCTCGCCGGCGTCTGGCGAGGGACCCTCGCCCCGCCCAGGTGAGGGCTGCCCTCAACGGCATCGGGCCAGGGCGAGGGACCCTCGCCTCGCCCAAGCGAGGCGAAGGTAGCCCTCGCTGGCGTCGGGCGAGGAACCCTCGTGCCACCTAGCCTTCGCTTGGGTGGCGCGAGGGTTCCTCACTTGACGCCGACGAGGCGAGGGCTGCCTTCGCCCGACGCCAGCGAGGGCTGCCCTCGCCGGAAAAAAGAAAAAAAATAGAAAAGGAGAAAAAGACTAAAATGCCCTAGGCTACATTAAATTAGGGTAAATGTGTTACAAGTTGTATAGTTTGGGGTTTTTCATGACACAAAAAAAGTTCGGGGTATATGTGTCACAAATGACAAAGTTTGGGGTTTTTGGTGGTTTTTTCCCAAAAAATTATTTCTTGTGAACCAGCTAAGGATATCTGGGATACTCTCTACACTACTTATGAAGGAATAGATCGAACCAAGGAAACTCAAATCAATCTACTACTTGGTCAATATGAATCCTTCAGAATGAAGCCTAAAGAATCATTTACTGATATGTATGACAGATTTGCTAACATAGTAAACGGTCTTGCATATCAAGGACAACCAGTCTTAGATGCGATGAAAGTCAATAAACTTTTGAGAGGACTGTCAAAATAGTGGGATAATATCAAAACATCTCTTTGAGAGACTCAAAGGATCATGCATCTATCAGTGAATCGGCTAATCAAAACTCTTCAATTATATGAGACTGAAAAACTGAATGAGGAAAATAAATCCAAAGGTAAAAAGTTAATTGTGTTAAAATCTAATATTGATTTTGATGATGCAGATTCTAAAAATGAAGATGTTGACGATGAAGAACTGGCTCTCTTCATAAAGAAGTACAAGAAGATGAAAATAAAAGGAAGAAATCTCAAAGGGAAGAAGCCTTTTGAGAAGAAGAAGGCTCTCGATGAAATAGAAAAGTCAAAAGAAGTAATCTGCTTTCATTGTAGAAAACGTGGACATATCAAATCAAATTGTCCACTTCTGAAAAAGAAGACCAAATTTGAGAAAACAAAGAAGGCTTTAAAAGCGGAAACCTGGAGTAATACAGAATGTAAAGACAGTGATAAAGATATCTCAAACTCCTATCTGATGGCTAAGTCAGACTCAGATTTAGATTCTGATGCTAAAGTTGAGATTGAGGTAAAGCATCCTGAAATGCCTATTGAAGTGTCAAATTACATTGATGAATTATGCTTTGAATTTAAGGTTGCTCTTAAAAGAATCTCTTCCTTAAAAAAAGGAAATTTCATTACTGAGACAACAGGATGTTTCACAAAAAAAAATCAATTTCCTTCAAAAAAAAATTTCATCAATTCAAGGAAAATCGAGATTTTCTTTCCAAAGAAAATGCTTTTTTGAAAAAGGAATTTGCAGAAATTACTTCCAAGTTTTCAAAAGGTTCAGAAACCTTGGAGCATATTCTTTCTATACAAATTCCTTACTACAACAAATCTGATCTCGTATTTGTGAAGGAAAGTGACAATTTAATTGATTTTCCAAAAGCCAAGGAGAGATTAAAGCAAAGACCTCCTCGACAAGTTTATAAAAATCATTTTAAAAGGAATTTTGTCAAACCTATTGGTAGAAGTGCACTCAAAAGCTCAAAATGTGGAAATCCACAGCATTTTGAGAATGAATGTCCTAAGGTCTGGAGACCAATTCGAAGAAAATTTGTTAAGATAGCCTATACTAACTCTCAAGAACCCAAACAAATTTGGGTATCAAAGAAAACTTGAGAAGTTGTGATTTTTGCAGGTTACCATAAAGAGAAAAAGAAAGTGGTACCTAGACAGTGGATGTTCTAGACACATGACAGGAGATCCAAGCATATTTGTTACACTACAAAGCCTGAATGGCGAAAAAGTTTCCTTTGGAGGAAATAACAAAGGAAAGTTAGTTAGCAAAGGAACGATTGAAATTGGAGGACTCACAATCAATGATGTGTCATTGATAAAAGGACTCAACTACAACTTGATAAGCACTATGCAACTATGTGATTCAAATTTCAGAATCAATTTTCAAGAAGATATATGCTCAGGAACAAGTAAAGATTATTCTCAAACATTCATTGGAAGAAGGCATGGCAATATTTATCTTCTAAATGTCAATCCAAACTCCACTCATTGCTTGATCTCAATCAAAGAGGATGAAGATCTATGGCACAGAAGATTGGGGCATATCAGTATGAAACAAATCTCAAAATCTCAAACAAGAAATTGGTTCAAGGTCTGTCAGATTTGAAGTACAAGAAAATAGAGTTATGCAATGCCTGCACTCTAGGAAAACAAGTAAGAAACTCTTTTAAGTCTATACTTCATGTTTCCACTAATCGTGCTTTGCAGCTTCTTCAAATGGATATATTTGGACCAACTAGAACACAAAGTATTGGTGATAAGAAATATTGTTTAGTTATTGTTGATGACTTTACAAGATTTACTTGGGTGTTCTTCCTTGCTCATAAAAATGAAGCATTTTCATATTTTTCAAGATTTGCAAGAAGAGTTCAGAATGAAAGGGTTATACCATTTTCTGCATTAAAACTGATCATGGGTGTTGACATCTAAATTTTAACGATCATTTAGTGGTTAATTGCATAAAAATTAGGGATTAAATTTTAACCCCTAAACAAAAGTATTAAAATTGCATAGCATATAGTTTAGGATCATGTAGGTTAATTGCATTTTACATTGAACCGGCAGCGGCAAGCGAGCTTAAAATTCATCACGTAAATCGAGCTTGGGCACCGAACGAAACTCGGCTTACTCAGAAGACGGAGGCTGAAAATCACACGTCAAAAAGGGCTTGGTTGTTTTAATTTAAGCTTAAATTAGCCTATCAAATTTAATTGAATAAAAGCCCAAATTAATTTAGCCAACTTGGAATTAAATAAAAACTAAAGGATAAAACCTAAGTTTAAGCCCATTAGGACTAGAAAGCTCGGCTAATTAACTTAAGGTTACGATATAAATAAATGGTTATGCGTCATAATCGGGGGAGCTCTCATAATTTTCAGAAATCAGAATTTTCAGAGAGACACACGAGAGGCACACGTGAAGAGAGCGAGAGAGAGGATCACCATCGCTAACCGCCGCCGCTGCTCCCCGCCGTGCCGTTGCCCTGGAGATGACGACGTCGCACCGCTGCCCTTGCATCGCCAACCACTGCCGCTGCACCGCCGCTCCCATCGTCGCTGCACCGTCGCTGCTCCCCTCCGCGCCGCTGCCCCAACGCTGTGTCGCTACCCTAACGTCGCGCCACTGCACGCCGCTTCAGCTTCCGACGCACCGCCACACGCCCCTGACGTCGTGCCGCTACTACCACTGCCGCTGCACGCCGACGCTGCGCCACTGCTCCTACCACCGCTACACCATCGTCGCGATGCCGTGTCGTCTGCCACCTGCCGCCTGCCGAGTTAACTGCGTCGCTGCTCTGCATCGCTACCGCCCACCGCTGCCTCTACGTCGCCACCATCCGCCGCCTGCCATTGCTCCTGCGTCGCTGCCCCTGCATCGCCGCCGTCTGCCACGCCAACCGCGCTGCTGTCCCGACACCACGCCGCTTGCCATACGCCACTGCCGGCCACAGTCCCGTTCCGATCCGCCGGTGATTTAAATTTGGAAATAAATCTTTGGATTAGGAAAATATCTTATTCTAATTTGGTTTAAATATTTTTTTACTTAATTTGTGGTTATCAATATCTAATTTTGCATATTTAAGCAATAGGCATTATTTCAATTAGGATTTATTTACTCTTTGGAAATCTTGGATATCTATTATTTTTAAAATTTGTATAGAATTTAAAATTTTCAAAATCTTTTGAATATATCCAAGATATTTAAGATATCAAAATTTTTTCAAGATCTCCTAATCCGCAACCGCATACATGGAAATAAGTTTATCTATCAGGCTTTAGATAGAATTATTTCCATAGCGGTTATTTTGAATTTTTTGGATCGATCTGTCAGGCTTCAGATCGAAACTTAATTCGAAAGATTTAGCGGTTATATTTTTTATTAAAAAATTTACGATTTGAATTTAATTTAGAAAATACAAAAAAAAATTTCATAAAAGAAAATGAAAAAAATTTGCACCTTTAAACTCTAAGTCAGGATTTATCAAAATTGCCGAATTGAGTATTTTTCTTGAGATTGGTATCGAAAGGACGTTAGGGTAATCTAGCGTAACCAAGTCTTCGGATTTATAATCTCTGGTTCGCAGAAATAAAATAGTACTACCGCTATTTTATTTAGGTTTCTAATCAATCTACCTTAAATGATTAGTGGCAGCTCCTATTGAAAATATTTGCATGCTCAAAATTGGACCTAAGTTGCGAATTGGTAGAGTTTGGGAGAACTTGAACTAGATTAGTTAATTTAATTGATCTAGAATCCATTAGCCTAAGATCGGAAAACCTGATTTTTAGGTCGCGACAGCTTGGCGACTCCACTGGGGACAACTTGAATTTTTTTTGAAAATTTAAGGAGGACTTAGGCCAGAAAATTTTCATGGAAAAATCACTCGATTTGACAAAATTTGATTAAATTCTCATTCTTAGGTGTTAAATGGTTTTGCAGGATGGGAGTTATAAGGGGAGTAGTGATTGGCTAACCATTTATTTTACAGGCTTGGTGGATTGGAATTGTGATTTAATTTTTGTACTATTGAAGTGGTGTATACATATAATTGTTGTGCATGATTTACAGTATTTGCACTACACCACACATAACCTGTGACTGGACCTGGGTCACACCCATAGTTTTAAGATGGTATCTAGATGGTTCTTTAACCTTGGCAGTAAGGCTTCGCTAAAGGTCATCCCATTTGGATCTCGAAAATTTTTTCAAAAAATGGCTCAAGGGTCGTCCTCATACACGTGAGGCTACAACGGATGGAGGCTGCCCTTGTCGATCGAACCAAGCCGAAATGATTGGACCCGACTAGTCATGACTATTGTATGCGATGCTGCAACTAGTCATGATGATTGTGCGCAAGGCTGCGACATGTTGTTCCGTTCATCATTTCACTTTGCAAAAGCCATTAGGGTAGATTGATTAAGATTTAAACTCACGATTCATGTTCATGTCTCTGTGATTGACACTTTCTCCCCAAAGACGATAATTTCTTGAGCTTTATCTTTGGTTTTCTTCATCTTATTTTGGGTCGGTCCTTGATCTAGGTTGAGTCATTTGGCACGTGTTCTATATAAGAATATAAAAATGGATCGCCTCGATATCCGTTTTGTGCCTACTCTGAAGCAAGAGCTCAAGAGGCTATGGGGCCAGTTGAAGCCAGATGGTCAGCAGTACGTTCTCAAGCGCATTGGATTCATCCTGCCAATCCTAGACATAGATGTTCAGAGCGGGATCATGCAGGCACTTGCTCATTTTTAGTGCCACGAGACGACCACATTTATATTGGGAGGTAAGTTTGAGCTCACATAATCTCTGGAAGAATACAGTATTGCCATTGGAAAATCAATTGAGTTGGATATAGTTGAACCACTCATTCAGGTAGATCCTGTGGTAGCGCTTGCTGAATTTTTGAGTTTGACTAAAAAGGAAATTGAAAAAGTACTAAAGGGTAATTGTCAAGCATGCCCATTATCTTTTCTTATTGAATGTTTCGAAAATAACTCCGACCTTAAGAGGTCTAAGATTTTTATCTTAGATTTTTTTGGACTCATCATTTTTCCATTCTGTCAAAATGTTATTGATCCGGTGATAGCTTGGACGGTAAAACTAATATGTGGTGGAGTTAGTTTTATAAAACACAATTCTGGCAGAGACTTTCATATCTCTGACACGATTCAAGAAAGGAAAAGATAAAACTTTTCGAGCCTCGATTGAGCTTTTACAAATCTGGCTTTTCTCGCACCTTTCTCAATTTGGGGAAAATATGACTGTATTTGAAATGGGCATGACTGATAACCCTATTTTAAGGTTCAAATAAATACAAGATCAAACTAAGAGTGTGCACTATACACAATGGGTCCATCTGTTCAAGGATCCAAACTCTAAAATTTTCCTTTGGCAAGCTATGTGGTTTTGGGAGGTTGAGGCTTGACTATACCATGGCAATCAGAAGCCTGTACTTTTGATGGACATTTATGGGGCATCCTGCTATCAGCCCTTTCGAGTTACACGACAATTCCGAGTTATGCAGGATGTCCCACCTCCACTCAGGCCCAATGAATTTCAAGTCAAGTTCGAGAAAGGCGAGTCCTACAGAGTTGAACTTAGGCATCATGCTGAGGCTTGGCAGAAATGTTCCACTCAGAAGCTGATTTGGCTCGCAGATGAGCCCACTGGAAGGATGAAAAGTCACTTTGCCACGGCTCGGTATATTCAGTATCATACCATCCATGCTGAGATACTCTCGAAGATCCCGGTTGTGACAGTACAGCGTACCCTTCAGACCCAAATCAAAATCAGCGAAGAAAAGGCAATGAAGGCCCTTGAAAAGGCAGATGTTTTGGCTAAAGAGAATGCACGATTACGGTGTGCCTTGAAGGCTCATTTGTCTATAGATCACATGGCCTCTAGAAAAAGAAAGACCATCTAATTTCATGTTTGGTTTATGAGTTTTTCTTCTTTTTTTTTTAGGATGGAATGTTAGCTTACTATTGATGTTTTTTGGTAATAGATCTTGCTGAACGATCTTTCTAAGAATTCTTTTGAGACATATTCCATTTTGGGCAATTCAATGAGAAACATTAAGCTATAATTTGTAAATTTTGGAATTAGTCCAGGTTTTTATTTATTCATTTATTTATTACTGAATAAAGCAATTTGGAATTTCGAGATTTACTAGACGAATCGGTCTTTCGAAAGAAATTTTATCTTGAGGGTCTAGAGGATGTCATGGACCGACTCGCTATTCTTACTTGTTGTATTTATTCGATCGTTACCTTTTGTAGGTAATTTGCCACGGATCCTCCTCATAATACTCGAGCAGTGACGGCGTTGCCTTGCCGATTTGTGGTCCCTCCTTGCTGTTCTTGCTGCTGCTGTCGCTTTGCTTGAGACAAGAACCACCATCAACCTTGATTAGCTGCACCATTGACCAAACGGAGCTGTTTTCCTAAACCGCTGTAGCGGCACCTGATTTAACAGTGTTTGTGCTCCTGGTCAACCAAAGCTTCCGACGTTGCTGCTGTCCTAACCGTCCACCACTGCGCCTGCATTGACCAGTCACTGCTGCTCCTTGTTCGAGCCGCGATGTCAATTCTACCTCATGATCTGAACCGCGACTCTTGCTGCCGTTCGCTTCGTCTGTTGTGTGTTTACAAGTTTCTTGGCGAAGTATATCATTGAACGGCCTACTTGCCAAGGCACCCCATGAAGTGTTATGCCATCGTGCTCGACGACATCTCGATTTTTCTTGGTCGCTTACTGCGAACCGAAACACACGTCAACGAGCTGTCCCTGCCGGACGTGTACCACCACAAGTCCTGTCATCGTCCTATCCCTCTTGGTTGTGTTCTATGCTGAGTAGGCCTATCGGCGAACCTCGCGACCAAACACTACTCCCACCGCCATGCTCACAGTCAGACGGGTGGCCGTTGCAGATCGCCGCCACTGCTCCCACCGCCATGCCGCCTCCATGCACCGCCGACCGCCGTTCGAGTTTGTTCATCACCAGTTCAAATTTGGAAACAAATCTTTGGATTAGGTAAATATCTTATCCTGATTTGGTTTGAATATTTTGTTACTTAATTTATGCTTATCGATATCTAACTTTGCATATTTGAGCAATAAGCATTATTTCAATTATGATTTATTTATTCTTTGGAAATCTTGGATGTCTATCACGTGTCAAAGTTGGATAGAATTTGAAAATTTCAAAATCTTTTGAATATTTCCAAGATATTTAAGATAGTAAAATTTTTCAAGATGTGATCGGTTAGGAAAATCTCCTAATCCGCAACCGCACACATGGGAATAAGTCTATCTATCAAGCTTTAGATAGAGTTATTTCCGTAACGGATATTTCGAATTTTTAGGATCGATCTGTCAGGCTTCTGATCGAAACTTAATTCGAAAGATTTAGCGGTTATATTGTTTTTTTACTAAAAAATTTGCGATTTGAATTTAAATTCGAAAATACAAAAAATTTCATAAAAGAAAATCAAAAAATTTTGCACCTTTGAACTCTAAGTCAGGATTTATCAAAATTGCCGAATTGAGTATTTTTCTTGAGATTGGTACCGAAAAGACGTTAGGGTAATCTAGCGTAACCAAGTCTTCGGATTTATAATCTCTAGTTCGCAAAAATAAAATAGTACTCCCGCTATTTTATTTAGATTTCTAATCTACCTACCTTAAATGATTAGTGGCGGCTCCTATTGAAAATATTTGTATGCTCATAATTGGACGTAAGCTGTAAATTGGTAGAGTTTGGGAGAACTCGAGCTAGGTTAGTTAATTTAATTGATCTAGTAATCCATTAGCCTAAGATCGAAAAACCTGATTTTTAGGTGTCACCAAAAGAAGGATGGCCACTCAAGCCGAGATTGCAGTCATGATTGACGAAAAGCTGAAAGAACACATGAATACAATCAATGAACAGATCGCGGCTGCCATATCCAAAATGATGAGTGATCTCATAGCCAAGCAGCAGCAGATCAATGCTGCCTCTCAATTGGAGATTCCACCTCTAACCCATCAAGGCCTCTACCTTGACAAAGCTCCTGCAGTAAATACTAATCCAAACTTTCAACTGGATGATGTCATTTTGATTGACACTAGTACGTCTCCGGCGGCCCATGTTATTCATTCACCCCTTAATGATGAGAATGCCAAGTTGCTGACTAAGCTCGACTAGAGGTTACGTGAAGTGGAGGGAACTCAAAGTGTTCCGCCTGTTGATTTGTCTATTTTTGCCCGGGTCCAAGTGTCTGATAAATTCAAGATGCCAGATTTTGAGAAGTATGACGGCACCTCAAACCCAATTCAGCACATCGAAATGTATCAAGGGCTCATAAATAGATATATTTCTAATGGACCTCTAATGATCCAAACCTTTCAAGAAAGCTTGAAGGATGCTACAATGAGGTGGTATACTAACCACCAGATCAACCGGAAGGACTCGTGGGAAGAGGTGGCAAACCTTTTCATCAAGCACTTCAAGTTCAATCTCGATGTCACCATTACAAGGGAAGACCTGGAGAGAGCTGAGCAGAAAAAGGGCGAGACTCTAAAGTAGTATGCCACTCGCTGGAGGAACATGGCGGGGTAGATCATGCCTAAACCCTCATAACGTGACTTAATGAAATTGTTCGTGTCCACTCTATCGCAGCCGGCTCGTTCACGAATGTTAGTAACGGCCGTCCAATTTTTTAGCCAGCTGATAGCCATGGGTGAAGAGATTGAGTCCGGGCTCAAGAAAGGATAGTACAGTAAGTCATGTTCATCGGGCAAGAGATTTACTAGTAAGAAGGACAAAGAGCATATCCCCAAAGTCAACATGACTTATGTGCAGAAAATGCCAGCTCAGGCCCCGAAGCTATAATTTACCACCCAGCAGACAACCTCTTATAGGTAGCAAGGCCAGCAGGATCCACGCCAGCAGCGCAAACCTCGCCAGTTTACTCCACTTCCTGGGACGTTATCTCAGGTACTGGCGATATTGAGGAAGAAGAACTTGCTGAATTCAGAGCCATAAAGATCTAACGCTGTTGGCTTTGCAAAGTATGACTCGTCGAAGAAATGCGATTACCATAGAGGTGAGATACGACATTCGATAGATGATTGTTAAGTGCTCAAACATCGAGTACATGATCTACTCGAGACTGAAGCGTTTGCACTACAGCCAGCCAGTAAGCCCAATGTGCAGAACAATCCACTCCCTGATCATTCGAGCAGTGCAAATGTTGTCCTTGGCCCGGGGGTCAAGCAGGTTCAAAGCTTCAGGGTCCGTTTCGAGGATATGTTTGATGCTTTAGTCCGAGCTGGTTATGTTTCAACTCGTGAAGTAGTGTCATTTGGTGAAATAAAAAAGAAGGTGGATGAGTTGGTAAGAGAGGGGATGATTGGGACAGCTGATGAATTCGGGGTAGTGACCACTATATCTTAAGTCATCATTGACTGGAATGAAGAACTTGCAAGGATGACGGATGAACAAGTTAAGTTGGATCCTGACATGCCCCTCTCGAGGACGCCTCTGACGATGACCTCGGGATCATTATACTTGATGCTTTAGAAGTATTGGTCCTGGCGTCACCTCAGCTCTACGCTTATGAAAGTGACAAGATGGTTCTATGGTCGTACAACGCTGATATGATAACAAGGTAAGGGCGAACTTATGCTGATAATTGACCTGCCAAGCCAGTGGCTGAAAATGAAGCGAAGGAATTCCTAGCTGTGATTAAGGCTAGTAAATATAGCGTGGTTGATCAGCTGAGAAAGTTACCTGTATAAGTCTCGTTGTTGGAACTTCTCCAGACATTAAATAAGCATCGGGGTGCTCTAATGAAGGTTTTGAGTGAGATTCATGTACCCGAAACTATTAAAGAAGATAAGCTAGAGGGGTTTGTCGGGGCGATTCTCCTCAAAGATCAAGTAGCATTTTCTGATGAGGAAATCCCAGTTGAAGGGCGTGGTCATAATAAGGCGCTTCATATATCAGTAAAGTACAAGGAGACTCATATGGCTAGGGTGCTTATTGATAACGGGTCAGTTTTGAATTTATACCCGTTGGCTACTTTGAAAAGGCTAGGCATTCATCTATCTACCATCCAAGCAGCCAAGACTTCTGTTCGAGCCTTTGATGGAGTAAAGAAAGATGTGATAGGCTAGATTAACTTAGAGCTGCAAATCGGACCTTCGGTGTTCGATATTCTTTTTCAAGTGCTGGATATCCCTTCTGCTTTCAATTTCTTGTTGGGACGGCCATGGATCCACAATGCAGGCACAGTGCCCTTCAGTTTGCATCAGAAGATCAAGTTTATGGCTGAAGCAAAGTTGGTTACAATTTATGGAGAGGAAGATCACCGAATCTTCAATGCGACATCGGTCTCATACATAGAGCCCGATCATGTTGAGGAGGATAGCTATCATTCATTTGAGATAGTTCAAGTTGTTCAGGCTTCCTCTGATATGCCGTTGCCCATTCCTGAGGTTTCTAATGTAGCTATCATGGTGGCCAAGGTCATGGTCGGTAATGGTTTTGAGCCAGGTCAGGGTCTTGGAAAGGAAGGCCAAGGCATTCATGCCCCAATTAAGACAAATGGACAATCCCACAAGGTTGGTTTAGGATATCATGGGCCGGGGAGTCGCGAACAAGGCTACGATTGTTGCAGAAGCCGAAGAGGAGCAGGTCAAAGTCCCTTGCCACCTCTCATTGATCACATCTTTTGCTTGGTTGGAGTAGTTGTTGACACCTAAATTTCGACTCACTATCTAGTTGTAATTTGCATAAAAATTAGGGATTAAATTTGTAACCCCTAAACAAAAATATTTAAATTGCATAACATATAGTTTAGGTTCATTTTAGTTTAATTGCATTTTGCATCGGATTGGCGATAGCGAACGAGTTTAAAATTCATCGAACTAGACTCGGCTCGTTCGGAATGCAAGGGTCGGGAAGTCACAAGTTAAACGGGCTCGGTCTGTTTTAATTTGAGCTTAATTCAGTCCATTATCCTTGATTAAATTAGCCCATTTAAATTAAATTGAACCTAAGCCCATTAGAACTATAGAGCCCATCTAATTGACCTAGGTTAGGATTATATAAACATGTTTAGGTCAGATTTTTGATGGGAGGACAGAATTTCAGATCTGATTTTTAGAGACACGAGCGACACACGTGAGAGAGAGAGAGAGAGAAAAGAGAGGGAGGCACGCCGCTGCTATTGCCCGGATCCGCCGTGCGTCGCCGCCTCCACACCACACCGTCTCAGCCGCGCACGTCACCTGCAGCCGTCGTCCCTGCCGTGCTTCAGCCCTCGTGCCGGAGCCGTGCCACCGCCCGTGCTGCCCCTCACCGGAGACCGCCGCGTGCCGTTGTTCGCCTCAGCCTCTCTCGCCGGAGACGGCTGCTGTTGCTGTTGTTCCACCACTTCTGTTCCGCCGAACCAACAGCCGCCGTGTGCCTCAGCCTCCCGCCGTCTCGCTGCCTGCTTCTGTGCTTCTGCTCAGCCGCGCCGGAGCAGTTCCGGCGAAGCAACCGCCCGTCGCTCCTCGTCCATAGCCACGCCGGACGACCCCCGTCGCAGCACAACCGCGCCGGCGTTGTCCCGCATTGCCGCCGTGCCGCCACAGCTCCCGCTGTTGCTGCTCCGCCGCACCGGACCTTTTCCCGACGTCGCCGTCGCGCCAGGTGCCATCCTCGACGTCCCCGCCATTCCTCTCGCCGGTGCTACAGCCACAGCACCGCCAGAGATCCTGTCGCCACCGGAGAAGCTGCTGTCCCCTCACCGACGTGCCGAAACCTTGCCGTCGTGGCCTTTGCCGACGTCTACAGCCCCTTACCGAGCTGGAGCTGCCCTCTGCCGATGTCCTCAGCCAACCGCCGGTCATTGCCTCGCCGGAACAGCCGACGTCCCGTTTGCTCCAGCCGTGAGCCCCGCCGTCCCGACGTCGTCGTAGTCGGTTGTCCCTATCCTGATCCGCAAGCTCGATCCCAAGTCGATTCGAATTGGGAGATTATTTGCAAATTAGGTAATTGGACATTATCCGATAATGTTCAGAACATTTAATTCCTAATTTGCATGTTTTGAATATTGCATGAATATCATGTGGATAATTAAATATCTTTAGATAATGTTCGATATATCCGCAATGTTTGAAATATTCAAAATTAGGAAAATTTCCTAATTTAGCATCGTACCTGGACGACTATCCGACCTTATCCCTAAGGTACGATACGCGGCGATACGGAAAATTATTATTCTATCCATAATCATTTGGATACAATAATGATTTTTATTTGCTTTCCAAATTTGAATGATCGACTTTCCGTCAATATCTATAACCCTATAGATGCGACCGATAGTTCAATTTTTGTGCCTAATCCGAGTTTGAAAAAAATCTGGCGGATCGCGTGGTCATTTTAAATGTGGTTTCTATCCTTAGTTGTTTAAATTGTTTTCCTTTTCAAATAAAAAGAAAATTCAAAAAAATATCAGTTTGGATTTGAATTAGAGTTTTGCATATTTAGGGAGTCCTAAATATATCTAGAAGATAGAGTAATTATTTAATTTAAATTAGGACTTGAGCTAATCTATTTCCTAGTTTAAATTAAGTAATATTCTAATTTTAATAGATTATTTAGGTCACTTTTTTTTATTTCAAATTTTAACAAAAATCCTAAAAAGAAATCATGCTAGGGTAGATTAAGTCATCATAGGTTGCATGATAATTTAGACATTTTTATTATTCCGAATTTTAATAGAAAATACCAAAAAAGGAAGTCATCATTAAATTGCATGTTATTTTAGGCCTTTTTCATTATTCCAAATTTCATTAGAAAAATACCAAAAATAAATCATTTGCCCGTCATTAGAATTAGGTCACGTCGTCGCACGACATATAGTTTGCATGTTAGGTTGCATTAATCGCATGTCATTTTTGCACATCATTGCATGTAGATTAGTTTTCATTTAAATAAGTGAAAATAAAAAAAATTAAGTGAATTGCTTGTTAATTAGAAATCATATTAGGATTGTTGGTGTGATTTTCTAGCTAACAATGCATATGCTTGCGTTGATTTGAGGTAAGTCATTCTTCCAAATTTGTAATTTATTTAACGCTTTCTTGAGTGTTAAATTGGTGGTTTGCGCACCCGCATAAACACCTCACATGTTAGTGAATAAGTTAAAATGGATCCAAACTGCCTACCAAAATATTTTTGAAAAAAAAAAAGGTACTGAAAGGGCGTTATACTAGATCTAGCGTAATCAAGTCTCCGGGCTTAGAATCTCTGGGTCGTAGGAATAAAACATATCTCCCTATGTTTTATTTAGGTTTCTAATCGACCTACCGTAAATAGATTAGTGGCAATTCCAAGCATGAAAATATTTGCACGTTAAGAACTTAAACCCTAAGTTGTGAATTGGTAGGGCTTGGGAGGGTCAGAGTTAAGATTAGTCTTAATAATCCATTAGCCCGAAAATTAAAGAAAATTTTTTAGGGTCGCGACAGTAGTGGGGGGATATGAGCATTTAAAGCCGAGCTCAATTGAGGATGATCTTAGGCTTATCTTCCATAAGTCACCACAAGCCCTAACTGACTTGCCTAAGAAGCACGGTAAAGCGATTTTGGCCAGTTTGTCTGATGATTCTGAGGATGACCATCCACCCTATATTTTCAAGAAGCCGGAGTCGAGGGTGGCGGACTTTGACTTTAATGATGGTATACCCTACCTCACCGGTTGGTTTGCTGATACCTCCGTTGGTACAATCACTGAAGGACCACTTGAAGGGATGGGCACTGGCCCTCAAGAGTAATTATTTCCAGTTTTCGTATCTCCCCTGCATAGGAATCTTTATTGCTTTTTTCGATTTTCATTCAAATTCATGTTACACTTAGGTTTTTTAATCCAATAAGATGTAATTCATTGATTCGATATCAATAAAATTACAGCGGTTTTATCATTTTGAATCTTGTTGAAGTGGCCCAAACCAACCCAATAACGATAACCAACGATTGAAAAATTTGTCATCTACGGTAAGAACTGAGGATTGGGCTTCTCAAGAATTCTCTTTTCGAGGTCTTTGAAAGCAAAATGAATTTCAAAAAGCAAAGATCAATTTTCGAAAATCGCATGTAGTTAAGCCCTGTCTTGTCTCTTTGATCCCTTTCTTTCATGTTTCAGTACTAATCTCGAGCCATGCGAAGAGACGGGAATCATGTATCCTCATATATGTGATGCAAGTCAATCCGATGACTCAGACAATTCTAATCCGAATGTTGAAGAGATACGACGAAACTTGGAAAGCCATGAGAAATCAAAGCCTCTGACTGTTGAAGAAACCGTAGTGATCAATCTTGGCGACACGGAGAATCCTAGAGAGGTGAAGATTGGGGCATGTCTCCCTGAAGATGTGGCCAAATGTTTGACCCAATTGTTGAAGGATTATCAAGACATCTTTGTCTGGTCATATGCTGACATGCCGGGTCTCGATCGATCGATCGTCAAACATTACCTACTGACTGATCCTTCAGTTGAGCCTGTGAAGCAAAGGCCGCGAAGGGCTAAGTCAGAACTGGCAAAGAAGATCAAGAAAGAGGTCATGAAGCTTCTTGACGTAGGATTTATTGAGACTACCCAATACTTAGAATGATCGCTAATATAGTCCCAATGTTGAAGAAAGACGGTAGGGTTCGAGTGTGTGTTGACTACCGAGATCTGAACAAAGCTAGTCCTAAAGATGATTTTCCACTCCCACACATTGATGTGCTTGTGGACAGCACAGCTGGATTTGAACTATTCTCTTTTATGGATGGTTTCTCAAGTTATAATCAGATCTTGATGAACGCCAATGATAAGTTGAAAACGGCATTTACCACGCCATGGGGGACATTTCATTATAAGGTCATGCCCTTCGATCTCAAAAATGCTGGGGTAACTTACCAGCAGGCAACGGTCACGTTATTCCATGACATGATGCATAATGAGATTGAGGTCTATGTTGACGACATGATTGCAAAAACTCGGCGTGGAGAAGATCACATAGAAACCTTGACGAAATTATTCGATAGGCTTCGCAAGTTCAAATTACCCCTCAATCCGGCAAAATGCGTGTTCGGGGCAGCCTTTGGCAAATTACTTAGCTTCATTGTTAATAACAAAGGGATTGAGATTGACCCGTCAAAAGTGAAGGCCATTTGTGAAATAAAATCCCCCTCTTCGGTGAAGGAAGTTCATAGCTTAATGGGTAGACTAAACTATATAGCCAGATTTATTTCTTAGCTATCTGAGACAGCGAAGCCTTTCTTTAAACTCCTTAAGAAGAATGCGCTGGTCAGATGGGATGAAGAGTGTAAACTGGCGTTCAACAAGATTAAGCACTACTTGATGAATCTGCCAGTGCTGGTTCCACCAACGCCGGGGCAACCTCTGATCCTGTACCTTACAATCTACAATGAGTCCTTAGGTGCCATGCTTGCTCAGAAAAGTGAAGAGGATGGAAAAGAGCGTGCGATTTATTATTTGAGTAAGAAGTTCACCGCCTCTAAGATGAATTATTCCCAAGCAGAAAGACCATGCGCAGCACTAGTCTAGGTGCTACACAGATTGAGGCAATACACTTTGCACTATCAGATATTGCTTGCAACAGAGTGTGATTCAATTAAATATATGCTCAATCAACTCGTGGTTGGAAAACTGGCAAAATGGCAGATTCTCATCTCAGAATTTAATGTTCAATTCATGTCTCAGAAATCAGTCAAAGGACGAGTAATTGCTGATGTCTTGGCCGAAAATCCTAGGAAAAATGAGGATCTGGATCCGCTATAGGATAGAGTCATGTCAATTGATGAGTATGTATGGACCATGTATTTTGATGGGGCCGTAAACTTGTCAGGATCAGGTATCGGGGTAGTTTTAATATCCCCAAGCGGACAACATTATCCGGTCGCAGCAAAACTTATATTTTTTTGCACAAATAATATCGCTGAATATGAAGCATGCATCCTCGGGTTACAAGCTGCAATTGAAATGGGAGCTCGACTTAAGGTATTCGGGGATTCAACCCTCATTATTCTTCATACCGTTGGTAAGTGGCAAACTAGAGATGCCAAGTTGCAGCCCTATCACGTCTATTTAGAGGAGTTGGTGGAAGAGTTT
The DNA here is from genome assembly GCA_031216185.1 of Syzygium aqueum. Lineage (NCBI taxonomy): Eukaryota > Viridiplantae > Streptophyta > Magnoliopsida > Myrtales > Myrtaceae > Syzygium > Syzygium aqueum. Next base: position 34,662,708 of record CM062232.1, read on the forward strand.
GAAGACATTTCGTTTGAATACTTGCCAAGGACTCAAAACAGTTTTGCCGATGCTCTGGCTACGTTATCAGCAATGCTACGAGTGACATGTGGTTTAGAAGTTGAACCTTTGAAGATAAAGGTCTTACAGAAATCGGCTTATTGCATGGCCACGACAGAAGAGCCTGACGGCAAGCCGTGGTATCATGATATCACGGTATATCTTCAAACACAGGAGTTTTCTAAGAAAAGTACCGCATTTGACCAAAAGTATATTAGGAAAATGGCGTCAAAGTTCTTCTTGAGCGGAGAATGCCTATACAAGCGATCCTACAATTCGGTTTTGTTAAGGTGTGTTGATTCGGCCGAGGCTGTTCGTTTGATGCTAGAAGTACATGAGGAAGTATGTGGTCCGCACATGAATGGTCATATGCTGGCAAGGAAGATAATGAGGATGGGTTATTACTGGCTCACTTTAGAAAGTGATTGCATTCAACATGTCCGAAGTTGTCACAAATGTCAAATCCATGGTGACAAGATTAAAAATCTTTCGAATGAATTGCATCAATGTTGACACCTAAATTTTGGCGACCATTTAGTCGTAATTTGCATAGAAAATTAGGAATTAAATTTTAACCCCTAAACAAAAATATTAAAATTGCATAACATATAGTTTAGGTTCATTTATGATAATTGCATTCTACATCGGACCGGCATTGGCAAACGAGCTCAAAATTCATCGAACAAGATTCGGCTCACTCGAAAGGCAAGGGCCGGAAATCACAAGTTAATTTAGTCCATTAAGCTTAATTAATTAAAAGCCCAAATTAATTCAACCCACTTGAATTAAATCAAAGCCTAAGTCCAAACCTAAGCCCATTAGGACTAGCAAGCCCATCTGATTGACCTAGATTAACCTTATAAATATTTCATTAGGTCAAATAATCGGGGAGAGAGACAAGAATTTCATATCAGAAAATTAGGGAGAGTGAGAAGGAGAGAGAGAAATCGCCGCCGTGCCCCTTGCCGCTTGCCAAGCCCCTCCGCGCCAATCGCCACACGCCGGCGCCCTTGCAGTCACACGTTGCTGTTGTCGCTGGAGACACCGCAGCTCACCCGCTCGCCACGCCACATCGTCCGCCTGTCGACGCCGCCGCTCGCTGCTGCCTCCCGCCGGCGCCCCTCGCTATCGTCTATAGCCCGGAGCTACTGCACCGCCATCGCACTGACGCTCTGCCGTGCCACCGCCACTGTGATGCACGTTGTCGTGCCGCACAGCCGCCCTTGCCGCGCTGCATCGCCATCCCTGCCGCGCTGAACGCGCTGCCTACAGCCGCTACTCCCACCGTGCCGGGCTCCCCTTGCACCGTCGTTGACTGGAGCTGCACGCCGCCGCCGCCGCACCATCACCCATAGCACACCGACGCTGCTGCTGCCGCCGCGCCGTCGACGCCCCGAAGACCGCTGTCCTGATAGCCTTGCCATTGCCTCACCGATCCCGACGCCACTATCGCCCCTGTACCGCCTCTACCGCTGCACGCCTCACCCTCCACCATGCTCCGCCCATCACCGCCGCCTCTGTCTGTGCCCGGCGAAGTACATCCAGCCCTGCCGGAGTAGCCGCCGTGTGCCTCGCCGTCCCGACGCCGCGCCACCATCCCGACACCATCCCACCGCCGCTCGTCGTCGTGATTCGCAAACCCGATCCATCGGCAAATCCAAATTTATAAATATTTCAAATTAGGTAAGGATTATCCAATTTTCAGAATATTTGGTTTCCTAATTTTTAAATGTTAGAATATTAGTGAATATCGTATCGATTGCTAGATATCTTAAAATAATGTTTGTGATATCCGCAATATTTTTAAACATCCGAAATTAGGAATCATTCCTAATTTAGCAACATATCTGGATGATTATCCGACCTTATCCCTAAGGTATGATACGCGGCGATATGGGAAATTGTTATCTTATCCATAATCACTTGGATACGATAATAAATTTTATCTGCTTTCCAAATTTGAACAGTCAACTTTTCGTCAATATCTATAACCCTATAGATATGACCGTTAGTTCGATTCTTTTGCCTAATTTGAGTTTGATAAGAAAAATCTTATGGATTACGTGGTTGGTTTGAATGTGTTGTTATCTTTATTATGTGTTTTTCCTTTTAAATAAAGAAAACCAAATAAAAAATTTGTTAGTTAGATTTAAATTAGAAGTTTTGCATGCTTAGGAAATTTTGAATATATCCTAAAGAATAAGATAATTATTTGATTTAAATTGGGACTTAAAGCGGCATATTTCCTAGTTTAAATTAAAGATTGTTTTAATCTCAATGGATTTTTTAGGCCATTTTAATTATTTCGAATTTTAATAAAAAATGCCAAAAAAAAGGTCAATAGATTGCATGTTATTTTAGGCATTTTTTTTAATTTCGAATTTCATCAGAAAATTACCAAAAAATAAATTATTTGCCCGTCATTAGAAATAGATCATGTCGTCGCATGACATATAGTTTGCATGTTAGGTTGCATTAATCGTATGTCAATTTTTGCATGTCATTGCATATAGGTTAGCTTGCATTTAAATAAGTGAAAATCCAAAAAATTGAGTGAATTGCTTGTTAATTAGAAATCATATTAGGATTGCTGATGTGATTTTCTAGCTAACAATGCAGATGCTTACGTTGCTTCGAGGTAATTCTTCCAATCTTGCAATTTATTTAACGCTTTCTTGGGTGTTACTTTGGTGGTTTGCACACTCGCATAATCACCTCACGTGTTAGTAACTAAGTTAAAATGGATCCAAACTGTTTGTCAAAGTATTTTTGAAAAGAAAAGGTATCAAAAGGGCGTTAGACTAGATCTAGCGTAATCAAGTCCCCAAACTTAGAATCTCTGGTTCGTAGGAATAAAACATATCTCCCTATATTTTATTTAGGTTTCTAATCAACCTACCACAAATTGATTAGTGGCGACTCCAAGCATGAAAACATTTACATGTTAAAGACTTAAATCCTAAGTTGCGAATTGATAGGGCTTGAGAGGGCCCGAGTTAGGTTTAGTTCTAATAATCCATTGGCCTAAGAAAAGGAAATTTTTAGGTCGCGATAATCAAATGTCTGAACCATGGCCATTTTCTATGTGGGGTATTGATATGATTGGCCAAATTAATCCTAAAGCGTCAAATGGACATCGGTTTATCCTGGTCACTATTGATTACTTTTCAAAGTGGATCGAAGCTATGTCCTATACGACAGTGACGGCCCGAAATGTGATGAAGTTCATTCGTCAAGACATCATTGCTCGATATGGTGCACCTGAGACCATAATTACTGACAATGGGTTGAATTTGAAAAATAAATTGATGGATGATCTGTTCAAGGAGTTCAAGATCAAGCATCTAAATTTCTCTCCATATCGTCCGCAAATGAATGGAGCGGTCGAAGCAGCCAACAAGAATATCAAGAAAATTTTGGCTAAAATAGTCGAGAACTATCGTGATTGGCATGAGAGATTACCTTTTGCACTTATGGCATATCGGACTTCTATTCGGACATCTATAGGGGCAACTCCATATTCTCTTGTGTACGATATGGAAGTAGTTTTACCTGTTGAGATTGAAATTCCTTCATTACGTATTCTTTCGCAGGTACAATTGTCAAAATCATATTGGATCCAATAGAGATTGGACCAGTTGAACATGATTGATGAGATAAGGCTTAGAGCTCTATGTCATGGCCAGTGCTACCAACAACAAGTTGCTAAATCTTTCAACAAGAAAGTCAAGCCTCGACATTTTCAGGTAGGCAATCTTATCCTGCGGAAGTTATTGCCGATAGTTCCTCTTACAAAAGGAAAATTTGCCCCAAATTATGGTGGCCCGTACATTGTGAAGAAAGTCCTTTCAGGACATGCTTTGATTTTGGCCGAGATGGATGGTCGTGTTTTCTCCAGTCCAGTTAATTCTGATTCTGTGAAGAAGTATTACACTTAATTTGTACTCATTTTGACATTGTTTCTATCAAGTTTCAAATTGAATTACATGAATCAATTGATGTTACTAAGCTTTGTTTGAGGAAGGCTTTTGATCTGGCAATCTGTTTCTGTCCTAATGAAGCGATCATATTGCATGAGAGACTTCAAGATGACAAAAGTCATTTCCATACACGTCCCGAATAATAATCCCCAGTGCAAGTTGAGTGAAAATTCCATGCTGACAAGGTAAAGGATTATTTCACGAAAAGTATGGCGACCAAAATGATGAGAGGCATTTGTTTCCTCTATCTGAACACTACAGATTATCATTTGCTTAACCCTTTAAACAGAGTTTCATTTCTACCCCTGTCAGGAACAACCCCATATTTGGGCAATTTCTTAGAAAGTTCAAAATGATTAGAATTTTCTTGCTTTCACTTGCATCAATCTTCAAGTATATTTATTGCATGCAAATTTTGTGTTAGCTTGAGTGCCTTAGATATGACAAAGAGCATTTCTTTCTATATCTTTACACATTATACCCTTTGCATACCCAATTTGAGCGGTGAACTCATTTCAACTCGATTGGTGATCATTCTAGTGATAAACAAATGAAATCATCTCAAAGCAAGTTCAAGGCGACTTGAGGCAAATGGGAGCTTAAAAGAAAATTCATCAGAAAAGACGCAAAAGGAATCCATTAAATCAAAGTTCTCTCTCTCGGAAAAATTGCTCGAAAAAAAAATCTCTCTCTCAAAAAAAATGAGAGAAAGAGAGAAAGAAAGAAAAGTTTCGGCAAGAAATGAGTCGATATGCAAGATCATTCTTCAAGGAAAAGACCATTTGAAGGTTTATTTATGGAGCAATTGCTAGAGCTAGATCAATGGTACCAGTAGCATGATTGAATGATCACCAATTTCTATGTTCATAATACCCCCTTTGATGGAAATAGGCCATTCATTTCAAGCCTACCCGAATCTACGTTACAACCTTTACCGAAGTCTCTTCAGAATAGGGCACTTGAGTTAACGTAGAGTTTCAAATGCTTATAAATGTTGCTCGAAGAAGTGCGAGTAAGATTTTCCTATCTCATTTTATGCAACATTCCTGACTTATAAACCCGAAGCAGCTGGTGATATCAATTCTTTCAAAGCTATGACTCTCATGAGTCCCCAATGTGAAACCTTTGACCAAGCCTGCATTTCAGTCCCTATAAAAGACCTCTCAGATTGGCCAAGTCATGCTGATTTTGAGAATATCCGAACCCTTGTCAAGCATGATAATGAGAGTTTGAGTGATTTTTATACCCGCATCAAAGATCGGGTCAAAAGTCTTTCATTGAGAGTGAGTGGAAAGTCTTTTCTGATTAAAGGTCTCTCATTTAATATGATCAAATTATCGAAAGGACGAAATGATTGTTATTATTGATAAATTTCCCAAAAAAGCTTGGTGATGCAGGCAGATTCATGAATTATGTTTTCGTTGCCCATGCGCATGTGTTATTTTAACCTTTTCTCAAGTAAAAACAGGTGCAATGCAATTAACCATGTCATTGTTATAACATAAGAAGAATTCAGGTACGTCTGCTAATTATTCTTTATTGTTTCTCTTTTCCTATTCACTCAGTGGAATAGGAGACATGATCTCTCATATGTTCACCAAGTGGAATAGGTGACATATCTCTTTATGTTGTCCAGTGGAATAGACAGCACACCCTATTTAATGCTTGCCCAGTAGAACAGGCAGCATAGTTTTTCATTTCATATTCACCCAGTAGAATAGGTGGCACAACTAACCTCATGCTCACCCAATGGAAGATGTGACATGATCTTTTTCGTGATTGCCTAGTGGTATAGGCAACATGTCTCCTTTAATTCTTTCTTCATATCATTCGTTATTTTGCATCTGTAAGAAATTTCAGGTAACAGATACACAATCCTGTACATTGAGAACCTTACTTCCAGTGGACTAGAAGTCTGGAGATCGAGGGAGTTCACAGCATTATAAAGCTTTCCCTCACTTGGGCGCTTTTTGTGCGAATCGTATGCAAGGCTCTTTCACCGGTCTTCACTAAGTGAGAAGCCTTAGCATACGTTTCTTATTGTCTGCATATCATGCGTCATTACATTTGAAAAAAAAAAGAAAAAAAAGAAAAAAAAATCATTCATCATTTTGCATAGTTTAAATTTAGGCTTCAATCTTTGAGCGAAACCTCTGCGAGCTTCCACTCAAAGAGGGGCAGCTGTTGATACTTAAATTTTGACGATCAATTAGTGGTTAATTGCACAAAAATTAAGGATTAAATTTTAACCCCTAAACAAAAATATTAAAATTACATAGCATATAGTTTAGGATCAAGTAGGTTAATTGCATTCCACATTGAACCGGCAGCGGCAAGCGAGCTTAAAATTCATCATGTAAATCAATCTTGGGCACCGAACGAAACTCAGCTCACTCGGAAGACGGGGGCCGAAAATCACACGTCAAAAAGGGCTTGGTCGTCTTAATTTGAGCTTAAATTAGCCCATCAAGTTTAATTGAATAAAAGCCCAAATCAATTCAACCAACTTGGAATTAAATAAAAACTAAAGGATAAAGGCTAAGTCTAAGCCTAAGCCCATTAGGACTACAAAGCCCGGCTAATTAATCCAGGGTTGTGATATAAATATATGGTTATGCGTCATAATCGGAGGAGCTCTCATAATTTTCAGAAATCAGAATTTTCATAGAGACATACGAGAGGCACACGTGAAGAGAGCGAGAGAGAGGATCACCATCGCCAACCACCGCCGCTGCTACCCGCCGCGCCGCTGCCCTCGCCGCGCTGCTGTCCCCGCCATGCCGTTGCCCCAGAGACGACGACGCCGCACCATTGCCCTTGCATCACCAATCACTGCCGTTGTACCGCCGCTGCCTTTGCACCACAGCTCCCACCACCGCTGCTCCACGTCGTGGCGCTGCCCCGATGCCATGCTGCTGCCTTGACGCCGCTGCAGCTTTCGACACATCGCCGCATGCCCCCGATACCACGTCGCTGCTCCCACTGCCGCTGGATGCCGATGCCGCGCCACTGCTCCCACCACCGCGCCGTCTGCCGCTTGCCCTATCAACCGCGCCGCTGCCCCTGCATCGCCACTGCTTGCCGCTACTCCCACGCCACTGCCTCTGCATCGCCGCCGCCCACCACCCGCTATTGCCCCTGTGTCGCCGCCGCCTACCGCGCCAACCACGTCGTTGTCCTAATGTCGCGCCGCTTGTCGCACACCGCCGCCTGCCGCGCCAATCACGCCGCTGTCCCGACGCCACGCTGCTTGCCACACACCACCGCCGTGCACCACCGGCCAACGTCCCGTTCCGATCTGCCGGTGATTCAAATTTGGAAAAAAAATCTTTGGATTAGGTAAATATCTTATCCTGATTTGGTTTGAATATTTTATTACTTAATTTGGGCTTATCGATATCTAACTTTGTATATTTGAGTAATAGGCATTATTTCAATTAGGATTTATTTACTCTTTGGAAATCTTGGATATTTATTATTTGTCAAATTCGGATAGAATTTAAAAATCTCAAAATCTTTTGAATATATCCAAGATATTTAAGATATCAAAATTTTTTTAAGATGTGATCGGTTAGGAAAATCTCCTAATTCGCAACCGCACACATGGAAATAAGTTTATCTATCAGGTTTTAAATAGAATTATTTCCATAGTGGGTATTTTAAATTTTTAGGATCGATCTGTCAGGCTTCATATCAAAACTTAATTCGAAAGATTTAGCGGTTATATTTTTTTTTAACTAAAAAATTTGCGATTTGAATTTAAATTAGAAAATACAAAAAAAATTTCATAAAAGAAAATTAAAAAATTTTGCACCTTTGAACTCTAAGTCAGGATTTATCAAAATTGTCAAATTGAGTATTTTTCTTGAGATTGGTACCAAAAGGACGTTAGGGTAATCTAGCGTAACCAAGTCTCCGGATTTATAATATTTGGTTTGCAGAAATAAAATAGTACTCCCGCTATTTTATTTAGGTTTCTAATCAACCTACCTTAAATGATTAGTGGTGGCTCCTATTGAAAATATTTGCATGCTCATAATTGGACCTAAGTTGCAAATTGGTAGAGTTTGGGAGAACTCGAGTTGGGTTAGTTAATTTAATTGATCTAGTAATCCATTAGCCTAAGATCGGAAAACCTGATTTTTAGGTCGCGACAATGGGGGAGAATTTGAAAATCAAAGCTTTTCAAATTTCTATGAGGAAAATGGCTTTTAACACAATTTTTCTACTCTTTATACACCAGAACAAAATAGTATTGTGAAAAGGGAAAATCGTTCTTTGCAAGAAATGGCAAGAACTCTTTTGATTGAAAGCAAGGTTTCTTTTCATTTTTAGGCAAATGCAGTTTTTATAGCTTGTTACATCATTAACAGAGCTTTTCTTAGACCCATTCTTGAGAAAACCCCTTATGAGCTTTACAAAAGTAGAAAACCCAATATTTCATATTTTCGTGTATTTGGTTATAAATGCTTTATATTCAAAAATTCAAATGACTGCTCTGATAAGTTTGATGAGAAAACAGATGAATGATTTTTCGTTGGATATTCTACTACAAGTAAAGCCTACAGAGTCTTCAACAAGAATTCTCAGACCGTGGAAGAAATAATGAATGTGAGGTATGATGAAAATATTCAGACTCACAAAGATGAATCCGAACCATCTGCCAATATTCAAGAGTTATCTGAAGCTCAATAAGAATCTCTAAAGATCGTTAAATCTGTAGAAGAAGGAAAAGAAGATTCAATCCAGACTCAATCAGAACCTCCAGAATCTGATGATATTCATAAGGAAAGATTCGACAGAAACTAGAAACATAAATCCAGTCATCCGAAGAACCTCATCATTGGAGAAATAGAAGATGGCATCAAGATTATATCTAAACACAAGGAAAACATCAGCAACGTAGAGTTGATATCAAAAATAGAACCAAAAGAGGTTGGTGAAGCATTATCAGATGAAAGCTGGATCGAAACTATGCAGGAGGAACTTCAGCAGTTCCAAATAAATAGAGTATGGGAACTTGTGCCAAGGCCCAAAAATCATCCAGTAATTGAAACAAAATGGGTATTCAGAAATAAACTAGATGACAAAGGGAAAGTCACCAGAAATAAAGCAAGACTTGTAGCAAAAGGCTATTCGCAAGAGGAAGGCATAGATTATGATGAAACCTATGCACCAATTGCCAAGTTAGAAGCCATCATGCTATTATTAGCTTATGCTTGTTTCCATGACTTTAAACTGTTTCAGATAGACGTAAAAAGTGCTTTCTTGAATAGCTATATCAAAGAAGAAGTATATGTGTGTCGCGACCCTAAAAAATTTGCTCATTTTCTCGGACTAATGGATGTCGCGACCTAAAATAAAAAAAAAATCGGCTTTTCGATCTTAGGCTAATGGATTACTAGATTAATTAAATTAACTAACCTAGCTCGAGTTCTCCCAAACTCTACCAAATCGCAACTTAGGTCCAATTGTGAACATGCAAATATTTTCAATAGGAGTCGCCACTAATCATTTAGAGTAGGTTGATTAGAAACCTTAATAAAATAGCGGGAGTACTATTTTATTTCTACGAACCAGAAATTATGGATTCGGGACTTGGTTACGTTAAACTCCTTAACGCCCTTTCGGTACCAATTTCAAGAAAAACACTCAATTTGACCATTTTTGAAAAAATTCTGATTTAAAGTTCAATGGTGCAGAAATTTCTTTTTGATTTTCTTTTTATTTAAATGCAAGCTAACCTATATGTAATGACGTGCAAAGATTGACATGCGATTAATGCAACCTAACATGCAAACTATATGTCATGCAACGACGTGACCTATTTCTAATTACGGACATATTTTTGTACTTTTTTTAAATGAAATTCGGAATAATAAAAATGCCTAAAATATCATGCAATCTAAACTAAGGAAATCAATCTATTCTAACGCAGTCTTTTTTTTTGGTATTTTTCTTATCGAAATTCGAAATTAAAAATGCTAGTTATCTAAACGTGCAATTTTAAGCTAAAGAAATCAACATATTCTAAAGCAATATTTTTTTTGTATTTTTTTAATGAAAATTCGAAATTAAAAACACGTAAAAATATAACCGCTAAATCTTTCGAATTAAGTTTCGATCTGAAGCCTGACAAATCGATCCTAAAATTCGAAATACCCTCTATGGAAATAATCCTATCTAAAGCCTGATAGATAGATTTATTTCCACGTGTGCGGTTGCGGATTAAGAAATTTTCCTAATCGATCACATCTTGAAAGATTTAGATATCTCAAATATATCAGATATATTCAAAGTATTTTTGAAAATTCTAAAATCTATCCAAATTAAGCAAGTAGATATCCAAAGTTTCAAAAAAGGAAATAAAATCCTAATTGTGATAATGCAAATTATCCAAATATGCAGAATTAAATATCAATAGCACAAATCAGGAAACAAAATATTCAAATTAAATCAATATGTGATATTTACCTGATTTGCGTAAATAACTTTCCAAATTTGAATCGCACGTATCGGGACTGCGGATCGGGAATGACCGGCGCATCGGAAACGGCGGCGCGGCGATACACGAGCGGCACTCCGGTTGGGCACGGTGGCGCGCGGTGGTAGCCGGCGGTGCGTTTTTGTAGCTCTTAGCTCAGCTGGCTCTTCGCGGTAGTATTCTTGCAGTCAAGAGACTCGCGGTGCTAGTTGCTGCAGAGCGAACCAGGTTCGAAGGAGGGCCTCCGGAGACGTCCGAAAGTGCGTTGACGATCGCTTGTTGTTTGCTGTTGCCAAGCTCACTGGAATTGAAGACGTAGGCCTTCTCGTAAGACCACTTCTTTGACTTTTGACTTCCTTTGGATTTGTGCCTTGTATTCCTTTTAGGCTCTTCACGTGCAGAGAGTGAGAGAGGGACTAGTCATGTGTGAGCTTCCTTCTGACTTCTTTTTTTTCGTTCAGAGTTGTGGCCGTATTATGCATGGCCTTGCTGCATGTGAAGGTGAGGTGTTGATGAACGTGGACTTTCACCTTCGCCGAGAACAACTTGTGAAGACCTCTTGAATCCTTCCTCCTGAAGGTGTAGTGCTTTTCTCACCTTTTGTGGCCGTATCTCCCAAAAGAACAGCCTCCGACCTCTCCGAAAAAATTCCGTTCTTCGAAAATTCTCCGAGTCTCTCTCTAAAAATCTGATTTCTGAAAATTCTGAGCACCCCCCTAAGTTATGAGGTATAACAATATATTTATAATGCTAACCTATGTCAATTAGTCAGGCTTTCTAGTGCTAATGGGCTTAGGATTGGGCTTAGTTTTAATTAACATTTAAATGGGCTGAATTAACTTAGGCTTTAATTAATTAAACTCAACGGACTAAATTAAGCCCAAATTAAAATAACCGAGCTCGTTCGACACGAGATTCCCGGCTCTTGGATTCCGAGCGAACCGAGTTTTGTTCGATGAATTTTAAGCTCATTCGCCATCGCCAATCCGATGCAAAATGCAATAAACCTAAACTATATGTTATGAAATTTAAATATTTTTGTTTAGGGGTTAAAATTTAATCCCTAATTTTCTATGCAAATTAACACTAAATGATGCGCCGAAATTTAGGTGTCAACAGCTGCCCCTCTTTGAGTGGAAGCTTGCAGAGGTTTCGCTCAAAGACTGAGACCTAAATTTAAACTATGCACAATGATGAATAATTTTTTTTTATGTAATGATGCATGATATGCAAGCAATAAGGAACGTATGCTAAGGCTTCTCACTTCATGCGGAGCGGTGAAAGAGCCTTGCATACGGATCGCATAAAAAGCGTCCGAGTGACGGAATGCTTTATAATGCTTTCAATTCCCTCGATCTCCAAACTTCTGGTCAACTGGAAGTAAGGTTTTCGAAGTACTGAATTGCCTATCTGTTACCTGTAGTTTCCTACATATGCGAAATAGCGCATGATATGAAGAAACAAAGGGATGTATTGATTGGTGTGCTTTGTACTCCACTTAGCGACACCAATTGAGAAACTATGTCACTTATCCTGCTAGGTGAACATAAAATGAGATAGGGTGTGCCGCGTACTCCACTTGGCAACACCAAATGAGAAGTTGTGCCGTCTATCCTGCTAGACGAACATGAAACGGGGATGTTATACTGCCTATCCTGCTAGGCAATCATGAAATGAAATGTTATACCGCCTATCCTGCTAGGCGAACAGAGGACCGGATGTTACGCCGTCTATCCTGCTAGACGAACAAAGGACCGGATGTTACGCCGTCTATCCTGCTAGACGAACAAAGGACTGGATGTTACGCCGTCTATCCGCCAATCCGATGCAAAATGCAATGAACCTAAACTATATGTTATGCAATTTAAATATTTTTGTTTAGGGGTTAAAATTTAATCCCTAATTTTCCATGCAAATTAACACTAAATGATGCGCTGAAATTTAGGTGTCAACAATGGATTATTAAGATTGAACTTAACTCGAGTCCTCCCAAGCCCTACCAATTCGCAACTTAGGGTTTAAGTTCTTAACATGCAAATATTTTCATGCTTGGAGTCGTCACTAATCTATTGACGGTAGGTCGATTAGAAACCTAAATAAAACATAGGAAGATATGTTTTATTCCTACGAACCAGAGATTCTAAGCTCGGAGACTTGATTACGCTAGATCTAGTCTAACGCCCTTTCGGTACCTTTTCATTTCAAAAAATGTTTTGGCAGGCAGTTTGGATCCATTTTAACTTAATTATTAACATGTGAGGTGTTTATGCGGGTGTGCAAACCACCAATTTAACACCCAGGAAGTATTAAATAAATTGCAAGCTTAGGAGAACAACTTACCTCGAACTAACGCAAGCATATGCATTATTAGCTAGAAAATCACATCAACACCCTAATATGATTTTTAATTAACAGGCAATTCATTCAATTTCTTTTTTTTTATTTCCACTTTATTTAAATGAAATCTAACCTATATGCAATGACGTGCAAAAATATGACATGCGAATTAATGCAACTTAGCATGCAAACTATATGTCATGCGACGACGTAACTTAATTCTAATGACAGATGCAATGATATATTTTTGATATTTTCTTTAAGGAAATTCGGAATAAAAATATGCCTAAATTATCATGCAAACTAATGACTTCTATTTTTTGGTATTTTCTGTTTAAAATTCGAAATTTAAAATTGCCTAAGTTAACATGCAACTTATGATGGCTCAATCCATCCTAACATGTTTTCTTTTTAGGATTTTTGGCAAAATTCGAAATTATAAATTACTTAAATTTAAAAAATGCAATCTATCCTAATCTACCCTAAGATGACTCTTTTTGGGATTTTCTTAAAAAATTCGGAATTAAAAAATAACGTGAATAATCCGTTAGGATTAAAACAATACCTAATTTAAACTAGGAAACATGCCACCTTAAGTCCTAATTTAAATTAAATATTTATCTCATCCTTTGGGATATATTCAAAAATCCTAGACATGCAAAAATTCTAATTCAAATCTAGCTAATATTTTTGAATTTTCTATTTATTTAAAAAAACAAGAAATTTAAGCAAATAAGGATAGCAATCAATTCAAATCATCCACGCGATCCGCCAAATTTATTTTAAACTCGGATTAGGCACAAAATTCGAACTATCGGTCATATCTATAGGGTTATAGATATTGACGAATAGTCGATCGTTCAAATTTGGAAAGCTAATGAAATTCATTATCGTATCTAAGTGATTATAGATAGGATGATAATTTCCCGTATCGCCGCGTATCGGACCTTAGGGTTAAGGTCAAATAGTCGTCAAGATACGTTGCTAAATTAGGAAATTTTCCTAATTTAAATATTTGAAAATATTGCGGATATATAGAACATTATCCTAAGATATCTAAATATCCACACGATAATCACAAAATATTCAAACACACCAAATTAGGAATCTAAATATTTGAAAAGAATATTCAGAATATATCCACTTACCTAATTTGAAAATACTTCCAAATTTCGAATTGGATCGGAATCGGCTTGCGGATCGGGAATGGGACGATCGGCGACGGCGGGACGGCGACGACGACACCGACGATGCACAGCAACACCGGCAAGGCTGTTCGGTGGATTTGATGCGTGCATGGGCGAGTGACTCCGAACAGAAAATTTTAGGACTGCACAATTCCGGAAAAATGGGCGTAACTTCCTCAATACACGTCGGATTGACCCGATTCCAAAAGCCACAAATCAAGGACTCGTAGATCTACAACTTTCGTGTTTTGAGTTTCCACAAATAAGCTCTGTGGAGTGAGCGATTCTGGGAGGAAGTGGACGAGGAGCAGCAGCGTTGGTGAAGAATCAGAGAAGCAGCAGCCGTCCACGTTGACGCCAAAGGGGACTCAATACAGCAAGGCGTCTTCGGGCTTCTATGGCAAGAGAGAGAGCAAAAGCAGCAGCGTTGAAGGTCGTCGCTCGGGAAGCAGCGGCAGACAAGACTCTCGCTGGAATGTTGACCCCTTTTTTTCTGATCTGGGCGTGAAGTGCAGCAGCAACGCAAGCAAGAAAACAGAGCACAGCAACGGTGGCGAGGCAGCAACGTCGGCGTGGCGGTGCGGTGAGGGGTGAGTGATGGTGACGGTCCAGCGCGGCAAGGGGCGGCACACGGCAACGAAGCTTGTCTCACTCTCTCCCTCTATTTCTCACGTATTCCTCACAAATTTCAGATCTGAATTTTTTTGACCTCCCCCCTAAAATCTGACCTAAAAAATGTATTTATAACTCTAACCTATGTCAAATAGATGGGCTTAATGTCCTAATGGGCTTAAACTTGGGCTTGGGCTCTAATTAAATTAAATGGGCTGAATTAAGCTCAAATTAAAACGACCGAGTCCGTTCGTCTTGAAATTCTCGGCCCTTGCATTCCCGAGCGAACCGAGTTTTGTTCGATGAAATTTAAGCTCGTTCATCATTGCCAATCCGATGCAAAAATATGCAATTAAATTAAATGAACCTAAATTATATGTTATGAAATTTTAATATTTTTGTTTAGGGGTTAAAAATTAATCCCTAATTTTCTATGAAAATTACACTAAATGGTCGATAAAATTTAGGTGTCAACAATTTGGAACAACCAACTGGTTTTGAAGAACCAAGGAAGATTGATTATGTCTATAAACTCAAAAAGGCCCTTTACGGTCTAAAACAAGCACCTCGTGCTTGGTATGAGAGGTTAAGTAACTTTCTTCTGCAAAATGACTTAACCAAAGGTAAGGTTGATACAACCTTGTTTATTAAGAGAAAAGGTAAGGATTTTTTACTTGTTCAAATTTATGTTAATGATATCATTTTTGGATCTTCTAACGAACTGCTTTGCAAAGAATTTTCTAAAGATGTCGCGACCCTAAAAAAATTGGTTCAATTTCTCTCGGGCTAATGGATTATTAAGATTGAACTTAACTCGGGTCCTCCCAAACCCTACCAATTCGCAACTTAGGGTTTAAGTTCTTAACATGCAAATGTTTTCATGCTTGGAGTCGCCACTAATCATTTTGTGGTAGGTCGATTAGAAACCTAAATAAAACATAGGGAGATATGTTTTATTCCTACGAACCAGAGATTCTAAGCCCGGGGACTTGATTACGCTAGATCTAGTCTAACGCCCTTTCGGTACCTTTTCTTTTCAAAAATATTTTGGCAGGCAGTTTGGATCCATTTTAACTTAATTACTAACATGTGAGGTGTTCATGCGGGTGCGCAAACCATCAATTTAACACTCAAGAAAGCGTTAAATAAATTACAAGTTTAGGAGAACAACTTACCTCGAACTAACGCAAGCATCTGCATTGTTAGCTAGAAAATCACATCAAACACCCTAATATGATTTCTAGTTAACAAACAATAACTCAATTTCTCTTTTTTTTTTTTTTTTTATTTTCCACTTATTTAAATGAAATCTAACCTATATGCAATGACGTGCAAAAATATGACACGCGAATTAATGCAACCTAGCATGCAAACTATATATCATGCGACGACGTGACTTAAGTCTAATGACGAGCGAATGATTTATTTTTTGGTTTCTTTTTTAATCAATGAAATTCGGAATAAAAATATGCCTAAATTAACATGCAAACTAATGACTTCTATTTTGATATTTTCTAATGAAATTCGGAATAATAAAAATACCTAAAATAACATGCAACCTATGATGACTTAATCTACCCTAGCATGATTTCTTTTTGGGATTTTTGATTAAAATTCGGAATAATAAAATAACGTGAATAATCCGTTAGAATTCGAAATAATACCTAATTTAAATTAGGAAACTTGCCACGTTAAGTCCTAATTTAAATTAGATATTTATCTTATCCTTCGGAATATATTCAAAAACCCTAGACATGCAAAAATTCTAATTTAAGTATCAAAACAGAATTTTTTTTTGGTTTTCTTTTTATTTGAAAAGGAAAGAAGTTTAAACAAATAAGGATAGCAATCAATTCAAATCAACCACGCGATCCGCCAAATTTGTTTCAAACTCGGATTAGGCACAAAAATCAAATTATCGGTCATATCTAAAGGGTTATAGATATTAACGGATAATTAATCATTCGAATTTGGAAAGCTAATGAAATTTATCATAGTATCTAAGTGGTTATAGATAGGATGATAATTTCCCGTATCGCCGCGTATCGGACTTTAGGGTTAAAGTCGGATAGTCGTCCAGATACGTTGCTTAAATTAGGAAATTTTCCTAATTTGAATATTCTCAAAATATTGCGGATATCTAGCACATCATCTTAATGTATCTAATTATCCACTAAATATTTATGCAATATTCCAAACGGTTCAAACTAGTAAATTAAATATTCAGAAAATTTATTAGATAATCATCTTACCTAATTTAGATAACTTCCAAATTTGAAACGTCGATCGGGATTGGGATCGATTGCAGATCGAGATCACGACGAACGACGAAGACAACGGCGAGGCACGGCACGACGAGGCTCACGGGTCGGGACGGCTTCGTGGAACAGCAACTTGGCGGCTGTTCCGGTGGGACTCCGGTGGTGTGCTCGGTGAAGGCGTCGAAGACGGCGGGACGTCGGGCAAGAGGTGGTGACGATGAGGCTGGACTTATAGCGAACTCGGCCGTGAGGACTGCTGGACGCGACTAAAGTTCTCCGCGAAGCCTCCAGGAAATCGACAAGGTGACCATAAGACTGAACTGTCAATGGGGACTCGTTGGAACTCCTTTGTCGGACTGCGGATTGCTTGACATTCACCAGTTTGAGGGCGACAGAGCTGCTGGATGCTGATACGAATGTTGACTTAATCAGCGATGGTGAATGTTTGTTGTTGTAAAGTTGTTGGACAGTGACTGAGCCGTTGAGACCACTGCTAGACTCCTTGCCGAGACTGCTGAACGTGGGTTGCTTAGAATTTCGCTGATGCTGTTGACTGCTGCAGGAGATTTCATCGGCTGTTGGAGCAATGGACGAAGCAACGGCACAGATCGTCGTCCACTTGGATCTCAGAACAGCAGCAAGCTTGACGTCAGGGGGGCTGTTCTGGATTGCTTGAGATTGGCTAGAAGTGATCTTGATTGGTCAAACAAAGAAAACTGCATGCACGAGGAGACCTTCACGGCTGTAGCTGCTGAAGACGTGGACTGGGCTGCTTCACTTCAAATCTTCGGGAGGCATGGCTGAGGCCGAATGTGGGGATTGTTGATGGCGCACGATGAAGAGGCACCAGCAGAGACGGCCTCTCGGGACGGGTGGTTCGCGAAGGGTGAGCAGCGACAAGGCACGACGTGAGGCACGGGCGCCGGTCGTGCGTCGACGAGGGTGTCGGCGCGCGGTGGCCAAGGGATGGCACGCGGCGGCGTGACCGATTTCTCTCTCTCTCTCTCTCCCACTTTTGTCAAAAAATTTTCTGATCTGGAATTGTATTCCCCTCGTCCTATTTCTGACCTAATTTTATGCTTATATAGTATTAATTTAGGTCAATTTAGATGGGTTTTATGTCCTAATGGGCTTAGGCTTGGGCTTAGGTTTAATGGGCTGAATTAACTTAGGCTTTTGATTAATTAAACCCAACATATCAGATTGAACCCAAATTAAATCGACCGAGCCCGTTTGACATTGAAATTCCCGGCCCTTGAATTCCGAGCGAGCTGAGTCTTGTCCGATAAAATTTAAGCTCATTCGCCATCGTCGGTCCGATGCAAAATGCAATTATATTAAAATAAACCTAAACTATATGTTATGCAATTTAGATATTTTTGTTTAGGGGTTAAAAATTTAATCCCTAATTTTCTATGCAAATTAACACTAAATGATACGCCGAAATTTAGGTGTCAACAGCTGCCCCTCTTTGAGTGGAGGCTCGCAGAGGTTTCGCTCAAAGACTGAGACCTAAATTTAAACTATGCAAAATGATGAATGATTCTGATTTTTTTTTTAGATGCAATGATGCATGATATGCAAGCAATAAGGAACGTATGCTAAGGCTTCTCACTTCATGCGGAGCGATAAAAGATACTTACATACGGATCGCACCAAAAAGCGTCTGAGTGACAGAATGCTTTATAATGCTTTCAATTCCCTCGATCTCCAAACTTCTGGTCAACTGGAAGTAAGGTTTTCGAGGTACTGGATTGCCTATCTGTTACCTGTAGTTTCCTACATATGCGAAATAGCGCATGATATGAAGAAAGAATTGGATTGATTGATGTGCTTCGTACTCCACTCAGCAACACCATGCCGCTGCGTACTCCACTTGGCGAACATGAAAAGGGATGTGCTTCGTACTCCACTCAGCAACATCAATTGGGGTGTGCCGCGTACTCCACTTGGCAACACCATGAAAAACCATGCCACCGCGTACTCCACTTGGCGAACATGAAATGGGATGTGCTTCGTACTCCACTCAGCAACATCAATTGGGGTGTGCTTCGTACTCTACTTAGCAACACCATATAGGGTATGCCGCGTACTCCACTTGGCAATACCTAATGAGAAATTATGCTGCCGCGTACTCCACTTGGCAGACATAAAAGTATGAAAATATGGTGCCTATTCTGCTAGGCGAACAAAAGATGGGGTGTGCCGCATACTCCACTTGGCAACACCATGTGAGAAATTGTATTTCGAAAAGAGAAACGACGAAGAATAAGTAGCAAGCTTACCTGAATTCTTATGACGGAGCTAATGGCATCGCTCCTGTTCTTACCTGAGAAAATGTCAAAATACTACATGCGCAGAGGCGGAGAAAGCATAATTTATGAATCTGCTCATATCACAAAGCTTCATTGGGGATTTTATCAATAAGAACAACCATTTTGTTCTTTTGACAGTTTAATTACATTAAATGAGAGACCTTTAATCAGAAAGGACTTTTCACTCACTCTCACTGAAAAGCTTTTATCCCGACCTTTAATGCGGGTATAAGAATCACTCAAACTCTCTTCATCGTGTTTGACAAGAGTTCGGATATTCTCAAAATCAGTATAATTTAGTCAATCTGAAAGGTCTTTATAAGGACTGAAACGTGGGTTTGTTAAATGGTTTAGCAAAAGGGACTCTTCGAGTCGAGGCTATTGAAAGAATTGATATCATCAGCTGCTCCAGATTCACAAGTCAGGAATGCTGCAGAAATGAGATAGAAAAATCTTGCTCGCACTTCTTCGAGCAACATTTATAAGCATTTGAAATTCTACGTTAACTCAAGTGCCCTATTCTGAAAAGACTTCGGTAATGGTTGTAACGTAGGTTCGGGTAGGTTTGAAATGAATGGCCTATTTCCATCAAAAGAGGGTATTATGAATATGGAGATTGGTGATCATCCAATTGATCTATCTCTAGCACTTGCTCCACAAATGAACCTTCGAATGGTCTTTTCCTTGAAAAATGATATTGCATATCGACTCAGTTCTTGCCGAAGCTTTTCTTTTTCTCATTTTTCTCTCATTTTTTTTGAGAGAGAGAGATTTTCTTTTTTGAGAGATTTTTCTCTTTCTTTTTTTGAAAGAACTTCGATTCACTGGAGTCCTTTTGCGTCCTTTCTGATGAATTTTCCTTCGAGCTCCCATTTGCCCCAAGTCATCTTGAACTTGTCTTGAGATGTTTCTTTTGTCTATCACAAGAATGATCACCAATTGGGTTGAAATGAATTCACCGCTCAAATTGGGTATGCAAAGGGTATAATGTGTAAGGGTATAGAAAGAAATGTTCTTCGTCATGTCTAAGGCACTCAAGCTAACACAAAATTTGCATGCAATAAATATACTTGAAGATTGATGCAAGTGAAAGCAAGAAAATTCTAGACATTTTGAACTTTCTGAGAAATTGCCCCAGTATAAGGATTGTTCCTGACAGGGGTAAGAAATGAAACTTCGTTCAAAGGGATTAAGCAAATGATAACCTGTAGTATTTAGATAGAGGAAATGAATGCCTCTCATCATTTTGATCGTCATACTTTTCATGAGATAATCATCTACCTTGTCAGCACGGAATTTTCACTCAACTCACACTAGGGATTATTATTCACGACGTGTATAGAAAAGGCTTGCCTTTCGTCATCTTGAAGTCTCTCATATAATATGATCACTTCATTAGGACAGAAACAGATTGCTAAATCAAAAGCTTTCCTCAAACGAAACTTAGTAACATCAATTGATTCATGAAATTCAATTTGAAACTTGATTGAAGCAAAGTCAAAGTGAGTACAAAATCAAGTGTAATATTTCTTCACTGAATCAGAATTAACTGAACTGGAAAAAACACAACCATCCATCTCGGCCAAAATTAAAGCACCTCCTGGGAGGATTTTCTTCACAATGCACGGGCCACCATAATTTGGGGCGAATTTTCCTTCTGCAAGAGGAACTATTGGCAATAACCTCCGTAGGACAAGGTCGCCTACCTGGAAATGTCGAGGCTTGACTTTCTTGTTAAAAGATTTAGCAACTCGTTGTTGGTAGCACTGGCCATGGTATAGAGCTCTAGGCCTTTTCTCATCAATCATGTTCAACTGGTCCAACCTCTATTGGATCCAATCTGCTTCTGACAATTACACCTGTGAAAGAATACGTAATGAAGGAATTTGAACCTCAACAGGTAGAACTGCTTCCATACCGTATACAAGAGAATACGGAGTTGCCCCTGTAGATGTTCGGATAGAAGTTCGATATGCCATAAGCGCAAAAGGTAATCTCTCATGCCAATCACGATAGTTTTCAGCTGTTTTAGCCAAAATCTTCTTGATGTTTTTGTTGGCTGCTTCGACTGCTCCGTTCATATCACATATATGAGGATCCATGATTTCCGTCCCTTCGCATGTCTCAAAATTAGTACTGAAACATGAAAGAAAGGGATCAAAAAGACAAGACAGGGCTTAACTACAGGCAATTTTCGAAAACTGATCCTTGTTTCTTGAAATTCATTTTGCTTTCGAAGACCTTAAAACGAGAATTCTTGAGAAGCCCAACCCTCAGTTCTTACCGTAGATGACAAATTTTTCAATCGTTGGTTATCGTCATCGGGTTGGTTTGGGGTACTTCAACAAGATTCAAAATGATAAAAACTTTTGTAATTTTATTGATATGGAATCAACGAATTACATCTTATTGGATTGAAAACTGGGAGAATAAAGTCATAGAAATGAAAAATCCCAAAAAGCAGCTCCTGATACGGGGCAAGTCCTAGAAAACAATAGAAATTCCCACGCAGAGGAGTGTGCGAAAAAAGTAAAGGTGTTACTCTCGCGGGCCAGTGCCCATTCCCTCCAACGGTCCTTCCTCGATAGCTCCAATGAGCATGTTATTGAACAGAGCAGCGATTCCTTCCATCGCATCATCAGGATCTTCTGTCACTGGAGGTGTTAGATCATCCATACCTCCCCATCCGTCGGGGACGATATCACGCGGGTCAATATAGAAGTTCAGGGGAGCTGAATATTTTACGTAGTAGTCGAACTTGCTGCTCGGTTGCCCCAGGGTGTCGATCACCTCCTTCTCTTCATGTATCATTCTTGCAGGACTCGGGGATGTGGTCCGGATGTTTGGAACTATGAGAAGATCATCTCGGCCTTTGCAGAGCCACGGAGCACGAAATGTTGATGCCCCAGTATCTAAGAGGTCCCGAATCTCGTGCTTTAGATCAACGTCATACGACCATGGAACCATCTTGTCATTTTCATAAGCATAGGGCTGAGGTGATGCCAGGGTTAATACTTCCGGAGTGTCGGGTATAATGATCCCGAGGTCATCGTCAGAGGCGTCCTCGAGAGCGGGCATGTCAGAATCCAACTTAACTTGTTTATCGGTCATCTTTGAGAGTTCTTCATTCCAGTCAATGGTGACTTGGGATATAGCGGCCACTACCCCGAATTCATCCGCTGTCCCAATCATTTCCTCTCTCACTAACTCATCCACTTTCTTTTTTATTTCACTGAGTGACAATACTTCACCAGTCGAAACATAACCAGCTCGGACTAAGGCACCGAACATATCTTCGAGAGGGACCCTGACGCCTCGAACCTGCTTGACTCCCGGGCCAAGGACAACATTTGTACTGCTCGAATGATCAGGGAGTGGATTGCTATGCACATTGGGCTTACCGGCTGGTTGCAACGCAAATGCTTCAATGTCGAGTAGATCCTGCACTCGCTGTTTGAGTACTTGGCAATCATCTGTCGAATGTCCAACCTCACCTCTATGGTAATCGCATTTCTTGGACGGGTCATAATTTACATAGCCAGGAGCGTTAGATCTTTGCGGTTCCGATCCCAGCAAGTTATTCTTTCTTAGGACTGCCAGTACTTGAGATAACGTCCCGGGAAGTGGAGTGAACTGGCGAGGTTTGCGTTGCTGGCGTGGATCCTGCTGGCCTTGTCGCCCATAAGAGGTTGTTTGCTGGGTGCTGAACTGTAGCTTCGGGGCTTGAGCCGGCGGTTTCTGTAAATAAGTCATGTTGACTTCGGGGACAAGTTCTTTATCCTTCTTATTAGTAAACCTCTTGGCCGATGAACCCAATTCATCGTACCATCCCTTCTTGAGCCCGGTCTCAATCTCCTCACCCATGGCTATCAGTTGGCCAAAAGATTGGGCGGCCGTCACTAACATTCGTGAACGAATCGGCTGCGGTAGGGTAGACACGAACAGCTTCATTAGGTCACGTTCTGCGGGTTCCGGCATGATTTGCCCCGCCATGTTCCTCCAGCGAGTGGCATACTCCTTCAGAGTCTCACCCTTCTTCTGCTCGGCTCTCTCCAGATCTTCTCTCGTAATGGTGACATCGAGATTGAATTTGAAGTGTTTGACGAAAAGGTTTGCTACCTCTTCCCATGAATCTTTTCGGTTGATCTGGTGGTTAGTATACCACCTCATTGCAGCATCCTTCAAGCTTGCTTGGAAGGTTTGGATCATCAGAGGCCCGTTAGAAACATATCTATTCATGAGTCCCTGGTACATATCGATGTGCTGAATTGGGTTTGAGGTGCCGTTGTACTTCTCGAAGGCTGGCATCTTGAACTTTTCGGGCACTTGGACTCGGGTAAAAATGGACAAATCAATAGCCGGAACGCTTTGAGTTCCCTCCACTTCACGTAATCTCTGGTCGAGCTTAGCCAGTAACTTGGCATTTTCATCATTGGGGGGTGACTGAAGAACAGGGGCCGCCGGAGACGTACTAGTGTCAGTCAGAATAGCATCTTCCAGTTGAAGGGTTGGATTAATAGTCACTGCAGGAGATTTGTCAAGGCGTAGGCCTTGACGAGTTGGAGGTGGAATCTCCAATTGAGAGGCAACATTGATCTGCTGCTGTTTGGCCATGAAATCACCCATCATTTTGGACATGGCAGCTGTGATTTGCTCGTTGATTGCATTCATATGTTCCTTCAGCTTTTCATCGATCATGGCTGCAATCTCGGCTTGATTGGCCATCCTTCTTTTGGTCACCGATCGAGTATTATGAGGATGAGGGGGATCCGTGGCAAACTACCTAATTTGAAAATAGAGCATGGTAAGTATGTGTCCTCGAAACGATCGGTCCATGACTTAGTCTAATCGTCCTTTTTTATTCTCATTTTCCATGATATTTTTCATTACTCCATGTATTTGTGAAAATGATGGCACATTTCTTAGGAAATAATGACTTATGATAGACCTAGGAAAATAATGATAAGAATTGAAAGTAATTTTTTTCAAAGCTTTATTTTTTCTTTTTCTTTCCCTTTGAAAAGAAATTCAATGATTTTTACTTTCAAAAATTACGATCGACTTAGACCTATCATGGACCGACCACATGTACGAAAAAGTAAGTAAATTGCAAGATAAAAGTTCAGAACACTTACTTCACCGGGTAGGAAAATGGCAATCACATAGACATGCGCATGAAACGTGAGGTTCGATTTCTACCTAGACTCTGGCTCACAAAATGGAGACTAGAGGATTACCGAGCTAAACCAGTTATGGTGGTGGTTAGGCTAGGATTCTCCTGACTCCGGTTTGGTCAAAGAGCCGACAAGGATTGAGTGGAATACAACCGTGGTGGGTACTCAATGACACCTTGAAAGAAAATTTCGGGACCGAGGAGAGCGACCCGTACCAAATGGTTTTGGTCGGGGTGTCCACTGTCTCAGTACCATCCTAAACCTGTGCCGCCCAGGTCCGGCAGCGGGTAGTGTGTGCGGTGTAGTGAAAATGTAAGGCATGCACAACAGTTTATATCAAACAGCGCTTCATGCATAAATTAAACCATACATTCAACCACCTCCCTGTAAAATAAGGGTTAACAATCACGCCTCCCCTTATACCTCCCATACTGCAAGAACATTTAACACCTACAATGTTAGGGACGTACCTGGGATCCTCGCTGCCAAACAAAAATATTTTTCAAAAGAAAAATTGGCCTAAGTCCACTAAAAGTTTTAACTATAATCCCCAGTGGAGTCGCCAAGCTGTCGCGACCCTAAAAAAATTGATTCAATTTCTCTCGGGCTAATGGATTATTAAGATTGAACTTAACTCGGGTCCTCCCAAACCCTACCAATTCGCAACTTAGGGTTTAAGTTCTTAACATGCAAATGTTTTCATGCTTGGAGTCGCCACTAATCATTTTGTGTTAGGTCGATTAGAAACCTAAATAAAACATAGGGAGATATGTTTTATTCCTACGAACCAGAGATTCTAAACCCGGGGACTTGATTACGCTAGATCTAGTCTAACGCCCTTTCGGTACCTTTTCTTTTCAAAAATATTTTGGCAGACAGTTTGAATCCATTTTAACTTAATTACTAACATGTGAGGTGTTCATGCGGGTGCGCAAACCATCAATTTAACACTCAAGAAAGCGTTAAATAAATTACAAGTTTAGGAGAACAACTTACCTCGAACCAACGCAAGCATCTGCATTGTTAGCTAGAAAATCACATCAAACACCCTAATATGATTTCTAGTTAACAAACAATAACTCAATTTCTCTTTTTTTTTATTTTCCACTTATTTAAATGAAATCTAACCTATATGCAATGACGTGCAAAAATATGACACGCGAATTAATGCAACCTAGCATGCAAACTATATATCATGCGACGACGTGACTTAAGTCTAATAACGAGCGAATGATTTATTTTTTGGTTTTTTTTAATCAATGAAATTCGGAATAAAAATATGCCTAAATTAACATGCAAACTAATGACTTCTATTTTGATATTTTCTAATGAAATTCGGAATAATAAAAATACCTAAAATAACATGCAACCTATGATGACTTAATCTACCATAACATGATTTCTTTTTGGGATTTTTGATTAAAATTCGGAATAATAAAATAATGTGAATAATCCGTTAGAATTCGAAATAATACCTAATTTAAATTAGGAAACTTGCCACGTTAAGTCCTAATTTAAATTAGATATTTATCTTATCCTTTGGGATATATTCAAAAACCCTAGACATGCAAAAATTTTAATTTAAGTATCAAAACAGAATTTTTTTTTTGTTTTCTTTTTATTTGAAAAGGAAAGAAGTTTAAACAAATAAGGATAGCAATCAATTCAAATCAACCACGCGATCCGCCAAATTTGTTTCAAACTCGGATTAGGCACAAAAATCAAATTATCGGTCATATCTAAAGGGTTATAGATATTAACGGATAATTGATCATTCGAATTTGGAAAGCTAATGAAATTTATCATCGTATCTAAGTAGTTATAGATAGGATGATAATTTCCCGTATCGCCGCGTATCGGACTTTAGGGTTAAAGTCGGATAGTCGTCCAGATACGTTGCTTAAATTAGGAAATTTTCCTAATTTGAATATTCTCAAAATATTGCGGATATCTAGCACATCATCTTAATGTATCTAATTATCCACTAAATATTTATGCAATATTCCAAACGGTTCAAACTAGGAAATTAAATATTCAGAAAATTTATTAGATAATCATCTTACCTAATTTGGATAACTTCCAAATTTGAAACGTCGATCGGGATCGGAATCGATTGTAGATCGGGATCGCGACGAACGACGAAGACAACAGCGAGGCACGGCACGGCGAGGCTCACGGGTCGGGACGGCTTCGTGGAACAGCAACTTGGCGGCTGTTCCGATGGGACTCCGGCGGTGTGCTCGGTGAAGGCGTCGAAGACGGCGGGACGTCGGGCAAGAGGTGGTGACGATGAGGCTGGACTTATAGCGAACTCGGCCGTGAGGACTGCTGGACGCGACTAAAGTTCTCCGCGAAGCCTCCAGGAAATCGACAAGGTGACCATAAGACTGAACTGTCAATGGGGACTCGTTGGAACTCCTTTGTCGGACTGCGGATTGCTTGACATTCACCAGTTTAAGGGCGACAGAGCTGCTGGATGCTGATACGAATGTTGACTTAATCAGCGATGGTGAATGTTTGTTGTTGTAAAGTTGTTGGACAGTGACTGAGCCGTTGAGACCACTGCTAGACTCCTTGCCGAGACTGCTGAACGTGGGTTGCTTAGAATTTCGCTGATGCTGTTGACTACTACAGGAGATTTCATCGGCTGTTGGAGCAATGGAGGAAGCAACGGCACAGATCGTCGTCCACTTGGATCTCAGAACAGCAGCAAGCTTGACGTCAGGGGGGCTGTTCTGGATTGCTTGAGATTGGCTAGAAGTGATCTTGATTGGTCAAACAAAGAAAACTGCATGCATGAGGAGACCTTCACAGCTGTAGCTGCTGAAGACGTGGACTGGGCTGCTTCACTTCAAATCTTCGGGAGGTGTGGCTGAGGCCGAATGTGGGGATTGTTGATGGCGCACGATGAAGAGGCACCAGCAGAGACGGCCTCTCGGGACGGGCGGTTCGCGACGGGTGAGCAGCGACAAGGCATGACGTGAGGCACGGGCATCGGTCGTGCGTCGACGAGGGTGTCGGCGCGCGGTGGCCAAGGGATGGCATGCGGCGGCGTGACCGATTTCTCTCTCTCTCTCCTACTTTCTGAAAAATTTTTCTGATCTGGAATTGTATTCGCCTCCTCCTATTTCTGACCTAATCTTATGCTTATATAGTACTAATTTAGGTCAATTTAGATGGGTTTTATGTCCTAATGGGCTTAGGCTTGGGCTTAGGTTTAATGGGCTGAATTAACTTAGGCTTTTGATTAATTAAACCCAACATATCAGATTGAACCCAAATTAAATCGACCGAGCCCGTTTGACATTGAAATTCCCGGCCCTTGAATTCCGAGCGAGCCGAGTCTCGTCCGATAAAATTTAAGCTCATTCGCCATCGTCGGTCCGATGCAAAATGCAATTAAATTAAAATAAACCTAAACTATATGTTATGCAATTTAGATATTTTTGTTTAGGGGTTAAAAATTTAATCCCTAATTTTCTATGCAAATTAACACTAAATGATACGCCGAAATTTAGGTGTCAACAAAAGATATGCAAAATGAGTTCGAGATGAGTATGATGGGAGAATTGATATTTTTTCTTGGCCTACAAGTGAAACAAACCAAGGATGGAACTTTCATTTGCCAAGAAAAATATACAAAGGAGATTGTCAAAAAGTTTGTATTGCAGAATTGCAAGAGAACAGACATTCATATGTCTCATTCATCCAAACTAGACAAAGATGAAAATGATAAAAAGGTTGATCAGAAGGTATACAGAAGCATGATAAGATCATTGTTATATCTTATTATATCTAGACTTGACATATTGTTTAGTGTTTGTATGCGTGCAAGATTTCAGTCTAACCCAAAAGAATCACATTCTGCAGTTAAAAGAATAATCAAATACATTGGAACTTATCCAATGTTAGGTCTTTGGTATTCCAAAGAATCAGATTTTACTCTTACTGATTATTCTGATGCTGATTTAACTAGATGTAAAGTGGACAGGAAAAGTACCACAGGAACATGTCAACTACTTGGAAATATGTTGGTGTCCTGGTATTCAAAAAAGCAAAACACAGCTGCACTTTCTACAGCAGAAGCAGAATATGTGGCCTTAGGAAATTGTTGTGCACAGAATATGCAGATGAAGCAACAGTTGTGGGACTTTGCTATTAAAGATTCAAGTGTTGCAATCAAATGTAACAACACAAGTGCAATCAATTTGACCAAGAACCTAATTCTTTATTCACGTGCTAAGCACATTGAAATCAAACATCACTTTTTTTAGAGACCATGTTTATAATAGTGATGTGAATATTCAATTAGCTGATATATTCGCAAAATCTCTTGATAAGTCTTCATTTGAGTATATTAGAAATAAACTATGCATTACTTATCCAGATTCTTGAAGTATTTATTAGACAGAAATTTTTCAGACTCAAATATTCTCCATCTGAATGTCCATTTCAGACTCAAAAGAAAGGTACGTCCTTAATTCAAATTTTGGCGGGTATATTTTTTGTAGGATATTTTCGCATTTGTTACTTTTGGAAGCAAATTAGGTATGTATTCTAATTTATCTGATTGATTTTTTGTGCTTAAAATTATTATTTTTCATTACTATGAAATAGGATCACTTTTTATAATTTCTAAAAGCGATTTTTCTTTCCAAAAACTGTCCTCCTCTTTTTATAAAACCCTAACAGTACAAACCCTAGTACAAACCCTTTTCACTCCCGACCATCACGACACTCAAAAGTCTACTTCTCCTCCTTCTCCAAGATCAAATATTTTTGCTTATGTGATTCATAATGCCTTTCAAAAGATGATCTTCGTGTATTCTCAACAAAGATTCAAAGTCTTCAACATCACCAGAATTCATGGAGATATCAAATACAGAGTCAGATCACCACCAAAACCCTTCAGAAGTGACACCACAAGAACCACAACCATCATCTCCACCAAAAACCACGAGTAAAACTGATTTTCGCTTCAGTAATATCAAACTTGTGTAGAAAGCATACGAAAGGTTGAAAACGCAGTAATGCTTCTGCATTGGTTTTTTCGTCAGTGTCTGAAAGATAACGGCTTTCACACTGAAGAAAGTCTTGTGCAAAGATATTCTCAATTTTCCTCTAGAACTGATCATGATCAAGCCAATACTACTCCAAAGGAAACTATTTCCAATAAGGGAAAAAGAGAAAGTCGAGGAACCATCCACTCCTTCTGATAAGAAATCCGTTCACATAAGCCATAAGTCTACTAGTGCATCTAAATTCGCGATTCCTGATGATGATGCTAGATTTTTTCATAATTTTGAGATGAAGGTTGGAATTGCGTCTGGTGTGCAAGGTAATGGCAGTTTATTCAAAAATACAGAGCACAATGTATACTATCAGCTGTTACTTGCTAGAGGGATTATAAATCATCGTAGTGTGGATTTCAACTATCTTGAAAAGGCTGGCATTTCTGTGAAGCATCTTTTTGAAAGATTGGGCATTTATGAATTCTGTTTGTAATCTGCACATGTATATGCAGAACTGACTTCTTATTTTTACTCAAATCTTTCCATTCTGTCACCAAATTGGCTTCAATTCACTGTTGGTGATAAAAAGTATGATTTGAAAGTGGAAGATCTGGCTTTGATTAAGCCTAGAAGATGCTTCCAAAGCGGCTTCAGAGAATCAGAGCTTTGCTACAAGTTCTAAATGCCATCTTTCATACTCTAATTTGACTAGAAGAACTGTGATCTTGCATAAGATCATTATCAATTGCTTGAGGCCTGAAGCTGCTTCCAAAACTAACTTGTCCAAGTTTGAAATCAAGCTTATTTGGGCCATTCTGAATGAACAGTCTTTCTCTCTTCTACACATCATCATTTTCCATATGTACATAACTCTCCAAAAGGACAAGGGACAACTTTCATATGGTGCACTCATCTCTCGAATCTTTATCTTTTTAAAAATAAATATTTTTAATGACTTGTGCAAAACCTTTGTACCTTTGATGTTTGTTGGAGGAAAAAAAATGCTTATCAAGATGAATCTTAAGCATTTTGATGATAAAAAAGAAAGAGCAAGTACAACCAGATGAAATGATGCTCGGTAGTCTGAAGCAAAATCTATTGGGAGAAAAAATGACAAAGACAAAGGAGAAAGACAAAGAACGGGAAAAGAAGGAAAGCAAACTGTCCCTTCAAGCCCATTCAAGATGTACAGTAAGAAGAGAAAAATTCTTCTTCGATATGAAAATGATGAATCAGAACATCTTGAAACAGGACAGGATGTTGGCCCAGAACATATTTTAAAACCTATTAAAAAGGTTTCAAAACCCATATCTGGGGACTCACATCTGCATCAACAGTATGATATTCCAAAGGGGACAGATGTAAGTCAATCTCCAGTTAATCCTGAAGAGACTTTAAATGTAAATACTGCTACAGAACATGCAGATTCTCAGGGGGAGATTCCAACAGCGACAGAGGATCAGTTCGAACAGCATGCACCAAAAAATGTTCAGGGACAGACTTCAGAAAACATGACCATTTTGACCATTCTGCTAGAAATCAAAGAAAAACAAGCTGCACTTGAAGAGGACATGAAGAATCTTCAGAAAATTATTGAGAAAAACAATCAAACTCAACGTCTTCAAGCAGAATAAGACAAAGCAGAGATAAGGGAAGCTATTGCTCTATGGTCAACAAATATAGAGATCTCTATGGGTCAATGTTCTACCAAGATTGAGGAAGCTGTTTTTATCATGGAGAACTTTCAATTTATTCAAACCCCATCAAAGAAATAACCTGTTTTTTCATACCCTCTTTTTAAAATCATTCTGATTATGTATTCTTAACATTTGCCTTTGATTAGTTTGCTTAAATGGTTTATATCAGTACTTTATTCTGCTTATTATTGATTTAGTCATTTTTACTAATGATAAAAAGGGGGAGAGATTATGCAGATATTATTATACTAACACTTCAATATGCAGGTTGTACAGGTTATACTCAAAGTAAGAGAAATACCCAGATCTTACGAGTTTGCATATTTATATATCTTTGTTTCATGCGCTTAATATAATTATTTTCTTCAAATTTATTTGACATTGATTGAATCTGCATGGAAGTTTTGTCATCATCAAAAAGGAGGAGATTGTTGAGGAAAACTCCTAATAAATTTTGAAGCTGACAAAACTCTCTATGTTTATCTTGTGAATTTGACATGTATTCTATTCCAGGTTAATATATTCTGAAAGTTCATAAGGAAATATCAGACTTTACAAGTTTTCAGAACTAAAAGTTTAAACTCAGATATAAGATATTCGGACTTTACCATTAAAGTCATTCATACTCTAATTATGAAATATTTAGAAATTACTGAAGACCTATGCTGACTTAGTTTCTGAATTAGAAATTCTTCGGACGCAGAAATTATGCAGACGTAGATGTTGAAATTTGTTAGACGCTGAAGTTTTTCAGACACAGAAGCAAAACCCATTCAGAAGGAATCATAATAGCTAGTGATCTGGCATAGATTTCATAAAAAGAAAGTTTTGATTGACTCAATCTTAGTCTAATTGATTGACAAGTATGCATTACAACGGACAAAGCTCTACTTATGGAAACCAAGATTCTGATTGTATGGGCGACCAGAATCATCGAGATTCAAATTTTATCAACCAACGGCTACTCAATCCATTTTATACAAATATGTCCAAAGGTGAATATTAGAAGATGATCCTCTCAAGACTGTCCAATGGCTAGTTTAGTAGTGGAGGAGTAAAAAAGGAGACCTACGAGAAGCAAAAGGAAGGATGAAATCGAGAATCAATAAGTCCAAAGTCTCAGCATACTTCAATCTTTTTTCTTGTCTTCCTTGAGCTAAATATTAACATCTTGAGGGACACTTTGTAAGAGTGACTGTATGAAATAGAGAGTCCTATCATACACAAGAAGTGTGGTCACTCAGAATCTATAATTCCTCTTAATTACATAGTAAAATCCAGCCAGTAGGCTATCAGCGTGGGAGAGTAGACGTAGGCTTGCTATAAACCGAACCACTATAAACTTGTATGTAGTTTTTCTATCTCTTATCTCTTACTTTACATATTGCACATCAAGAGCATTGTCTATATAAACTGTTTTGAATCTGAATTTCATTCAGACTTAACTGAGGTCAATTATTTTCACTTAAATTGATAAAAATTGTTTAAGATCATGTATTCACCCCCTACTGGGTGATCATTGCTAGCTGCATCATCCTTTATACCAACTTATTCTTTCATGGGCTTCAGTCCTATTCCTCTTATCGATTTCTCAACTAACTTTCTGTTTAACCCTTTGGTTAGCGGATCCGCAATATTATCCCTTGACTTTACATAGTCAATAGAGATAATTCCTGTTGAGAGTAGTTGTCTAATGGTATTATGTCTGGACTTATCATTATACATATTACTCTATGCTCTTCCAATCGCAGATTGACTATCACAATGTATACTTATTGGTGGCACAGGTTTTTGCCATTTTGGAATATCCTCTAAGAAATGACGTAATCATTCAACCTCTTCACCATATTTATCTAAAGCTGTAAATTCATATTCCATTGTGGATCTGACTATAACAGTTTGTTTACAGGATTTTCAAGATATGACTGCTCTTGCTAGTGTGAAAATATACCCACTAGTAGATTTTGAGTCTTTTATATTAGATATCCAGTTCGCATCACTATGTCCTTCTAGAATAGCTGGATATCTGGTACAATGCAAGCCATAATTCCGAGTATATCGTAAGTACCTAAATACTCTCACTATTGCTTTCCAATGGTCAGTACTCGGATTGCTCATATATTTACTCAATTTACTAATCATATAGGCAATGTTTGGTCTAGTATAACTCATCAAGTACATTAGACTTCCAACAACTCTAGAGTACTCCACTTGAGAAATACCCTCTTCTTTATTCTTGGACAAATGAAGACTATTGTCTAATGGTGTTCTAGCAATACCAGAATCATTCATGTTGAATTTTTCAAGAATTTTGTCCACATAGTGTGACTGGTTTAAAATAAGACCTTTTGACGCTCTTGTGTTTTTATTTCCTAAAATCATATCAATAGGTCCCATATCGTTCATGTCAAATCTTGAATTCAACATATACTTGGTAGATCATCACTACCAACAATTAGTATATCATCTATATAAAGACACAAAATGACATAGCCATTTGTTGTCTCTTTAATGTAGACACATTTTTCACATTCATTGATATTAAAACCATTGGTAATCATGACATTATCAAACTTTTCGTGCCACTGCTTTGGTGCTTGTTTTAAGCCATACAATGATTTTACCAATTTATAAACTTTTCTTTCTTGTCCTGTAACTATAAAACCCTCATGTTGTTCAATGTAGATTTCTTCATGCAAATCACCATTTAGGAAAGCTGTTTTTACATATATTTGATGTACTTCTAGATTTCGCAATGCTGCAATTGCAAGTATCATCCTAATAGAGGTTATTCTCGTCACAGGAGAATAAGTATCAAAGTAATCTAAGCCTTCTTGTTGTTTGTTTCCTTTGATCACAAGTCTGGCGTTATACTTATCAATGGAGCCATCTACTTTTATTTTCTTTTTAAAAATCCATTTGGACTTTAAAGGCTTACAACCAGGAGGAAGATTCACTAGCTCCCAAGTATGATTCTACAAAATAGAATCAACTTCACTTTGTATTACTTTTTTTCCATAGAGGTCCCTCAGAAGAATTCACAGCTTCTGCATAATTTAATGGTTCCTTTTCTAACAAATAAGTTGGAAAATTATTTCCAAAAGATTTTTCCACTCTTGCTCTTTTGCTACGTCTCGGTTCTAGTTCATGATCTGAGTCATGAATTTCATGAGCCGAATCATGACTTTCTTCATTCATAGTTTCATTTTTTTGTTTAGATGAACTTGATCCATCATTGGATTTACAAGGAAATACATTTTCAAAGAATGATGCATTCCTAGATTCCATGATCGTATTCTTGTGTATATCTGGAATTTCATATTCATGTACAAGAAATCGATATGCATTACTGTTATGTGCATAGCCTACAAAAATATAGTCCACCATTTTAGGACCTATCTTTGTCTTCTTTGATGTTGGAATAGCCACTTTTGCAAGACATCCCCACACTCGTAAGTGTTTGTAGGATGGTCTCCTACCTTTCTATAACTCATAAGGGGTTTCATCCTCTTTCTTTCGAGGTACCTTATTTAAAAGGTAATTGCTTGACAATATAGCTTCTCCCCACATATTTTGAGGTAAACCTGAATTTAGTAATATTGCGTTCATCATTTCTTTCATTGTGTGATTTTTACGTTCAGCAATACCATTTGATTAAGGAGAGTAAGGCGCAGTTATTTCATGTATAATTCTGTGTTGTGCACAGAATTCATCAATTGTTACTTCGTACTCGCCACCTCTATCACTTCTCAATCTTTTAATTCTCTTATTGAGTTAATTTTCAACTTCATTCTTATAGAGAATAAATTTCTCTAAGGCTTCATCTTTGCTTTTAAGCAAATACACATAGTAGTATTTAGTGTTATCATCGACAAAGGTAGTAAAATATTTATTATCACCTCTCGTTTGTATGAATTTCAAATCGCAAACATCACTATGAATTAATTCAAGGGGTTCGGTGTTTCTTTCTATTGTTTGAAATGATGATCTCGTTAATTTGCCTCAACACAAATTTCACATTTATGTTTTGAATCAATTTGAAATGAAGGTATATGTTCCAAGTTAATTAATCTATGCAGTGTATCATAATTAACGTGTCCTAGTCTACCATGCCATAAATTGGAAGACTCAATCAAATAAACGGAAGATTTATTATCTTTATTGATAATTGTCATCACATTAAGCTTAAAAAGCCCATCAGTTACATATCCCTTCCCCACATACATTCCGGATTCAGACAAAATAACTTTATCTGACTCAAACACCATACGAAATCCATGCTTATTCAACACAGATCCAGAAATTAGGTTCTTTCGAATTTCTGGCACATATAGGACATTGTTTAGAGTCAGCTCTTTTCTAGAGGTCATCTTCAGTAACACCTTCCCTTGGCCTTCGACAGCAGAAGAGGCAGAGTTTCCCATAAAAACCTTTCCCCCCCATTAATTAGTTCAAGATTTGTGAATAGGTCCTTATTAGAGCATATATGCCTAGTGACACTAGTGTCAATCCACCATTCCTTCGGATTGGACCCAACTAAGTTTACTTTAGAAATCATTGCATAAAGGTTTATGTTTGACACGTCTTGAGCAATGCCATTCACCATATTTGTCTCATAATTCTTTTTCTTCGGAAGTTTGCAATCCACATATCTATGCCCCATCTTGCCACATTTGAAGCATTTTCCTTGAAACTTATCCTTGAAAACTCCTCTTTTTGGTCCCAACTTTGGCTTGACAATCTTCTTATTCTTGTGGCCTTTCTTAAGCTCCACAACATTTGCCTTAGCTATAATAGGATTGAACCCTTTGCGTTCAAATCCTCTATTGTCTTCTTTGATTCAAAGTCTAACAATTAGCTCTCTCAGGTTCATTTCCTTTCACTTGTGCTTGACATAGTTCTTGAAATCCTTCCACTCAGGAGGTAGCTTTTCAATAATAGCAGCCACTTGGAAGGTTTCACTCAAGTTCATTCCTTCAGCTTGGATTTCATGCAAGATCACTTCAATTTCTTGCACTTGACTGAGCACAGTCTTAGAACCACCATTTTATAATCAAGGAATCGACTGACAATAAATTTCTTTGCTCCGGCATCCTCTGTTTTATATTTCCGATCCAAGGCTTCCCATAACTCCTTTGCCATCCTTTTTGCACAATAAACATTGTACAATGAGTCATGTAAACCATTCATGACATAGTTCCTACACAGGAAGTCAGAGTGTTTCGTTGTTGAAGCCTTGCTTATCCGTTTCTCTTTCGGATAACTTAAGAGCTTCCTCATTCAAGAATCTTGCAAAATTCAAAGTTGTTAAATAAAACATCTTTTACTACCACCTTTTAAAGTTCTATCCATCGAACTTTTCAGGTTTCTCACCATGGTGGACAGAAACCGCAGGATGGATAGAGGATGAGCCAGGCAGTTGGGCAGCTGAGGCATAGGTAAATTTTTTGGTGATGTTGTCAGTAGGCACATCGACACCATCGTTTCCAACATCCACATCCACGACTTCATTTCCAGTAGCCATTTGAATTTTTAAAAGCACGAATTGAGATCTGTTTTAATATTGTTGCGAAATTCAAATTGGCATTAGTATAAATACTACGAACAATACAGAATCGTAAAGAAATAAAATTACAATAACAGAATTGGAATTAATACAAATGGATACCGAAGCCTGTTTTCGACACAGTTTCCTTAAAACAGATTCATTCCCCCCAGCACGTGATTGAGGTTTCGTGAACGTTTGTCTCCCATGATACAACGGTCGACAGCGAAAAAGAGATCACAGCACTTACAAGCTTCCGACAAACTTGTACAAACTGGAAATGAACACTACCGAAAACAGCGCAAAAATTGCAGAGAGTTAAAAGAGAGGAAGAATTCGATGATTTTTTTTAAAGAAAATGGGGGGAAGCATTTCGAGAATAATAACAGTCGATTGAATTTACCGTAATAAAACGCGTCGGGAATAAATCTGCCGTTATAAAATAATATGCATCGGAATAATGGCTGATTAAATCTGCCGTTATAAAATAAATTTTGTAAAAAAATTAAATCAGAAGGCAAGCAAAAATTAGGCTCGTTGTAAGGCCCACTTTTCGGTCCTGCAATCGTGTACACGGGATGTGTGCTCGTACCCAAGTTTCAGCTTGTCGGGCGTCGGATTTGCACCCCCCCTGCGCCTGCGCGCAAGGCATAGTATTTGTGCTATGATAGTTACTACTTCAAATGAATGTAACTGTGTATAAAGCACTCCATAGCCTTTGTTCTTTTCCAATGTAGGACTAGTGTTTTTTCACTTCCCATTTCCAACTCAAGGGTGTTCTTTGAGTATCAATTTCTCATTCATTCACCCATCAATTTATCACATATTTCCAACACAAGAAGCATAGGACATACGGAGAGAGAGAATCCTATGCTTCTTTCTTTCTTTAATATTTTTATTATTTTATTTTTTTCTTTTGCCTTTTACTTTTTGGTGATTTTATGGAAATTAAGAAAAGTGGTGTGTACGTTGAATTTTTTTTTTCATATAATAATTCAATTCAGTTTGGGTGATCCGAGTGGGCAGTTTCACACGTGAAACCAGGGGCCGAATAGAAAATTACCGATTCCAAAATATTAAAACTGGGAACCAAATCGATGCCCCTGAAAACCGCCCAAAAGCGACCGATTTGATCTGGTCGAGACGGTTTCTTTCGCTCACTCCTATTTTGAATGGCTATCTTATCCTTTTTTTCACTTAAAATAGTAGAGAAACTTAACTAGGAACTTTTACTGAAACATTCCTCGTCATTTTCATAGTATTATTTGAACATTTTATTATTTGAAATATTCCTGCATAAACGAGTGACTCATTGAACATTTTGGTGAGACTATTTTTTTTTGTTTGTCTTATCTTTAACTCTTTTCACTTTCCAACTTTTGCTCTGCTTGTCGAAGAGCGCGGGAGTCGAACCCTGCAACTATCATACTAGTGTTCCCATGCTCCCAATCCCTCTATCAGTAGGGTCGCATGCCTATTGATGTGAGACTGTATTTATCAAGTGAGCTAATTGTATGTTTTGGTTAGACAACTTTGCTCTAGAAGTAAATAAATTGTATATTTCTACTCTATCTTTATCGATAAGCCGGGGCAAAACCCGGAGCTGTTCACTAGCTTACATAACAAATAAAGAGTCAGAGATCGTCGAGAATTTCTCAAACTTTAGAGTAGCCTCCAAGACTTGATTTATCTAAGATTCTTTTTTTCGTTGAGCATATACGACTTGTTAAGCAGTCTATGGTGATACATGCACACTTGGTTTCTACAAAGAACAGAAATGAAGATGTTGCTGATTCAACTAGAAAGGCAAGAGATGAAGTCAACAATCAAACTTCCAGCTTCACGTGTCCAACTATAAGTGAAGATCTCCTATTGCAAAACCATTACTCTGTTTTTGAGCATTTAACTGAATAACAGCTGTATTTTCCTATTCTGTTATTCAGTTAGTTTGTTAGATGAACTGTAAAACCACCTTTGGTGGTTCTTCAGGAACAGATCATTGAGTATAAGTAGAGAATAGAGTGAATGAAATGGTTAACGGGTTGATATTCTTCTTCTTGTTTTCTATTCTGTATTTCTCTTCATTGCTGTATGTTCTTGCTTTCTGTTCTTTAAGTCTTCTCACGACTTGCTTTTTTCGGTCAGAGAGCATGTACGACTTTAACCATCGACATATGTCGGCTAATTTGATTCCACTACGTTTAATGGTCGTGGGTGCGTTTTTTCTCGTATTTTCTTATTCATGACTTCAGATTGTGGATGCGAATTGCTGTAAGATGCGTGAAGTTATAGGACTCTTCTTATCCAACCACAATCCACATTTGACGAAACAGCTCCCTGCATTTGATGTAGAACCACTTGTTGACGTATGTTTCTCTTCTGCACTATGCGAGTTCCCTGCATTGGATAGTCTTTTTTCTTGATATATTTTACTCCATGCCGATTGGAATATGGTCACAACGGGATCTATATATGCGGTGAAAAGAGATTCATTCCTACAGTTTAGGGCTCGCCTGTATCATAGAAGAGTGAGGACAAACATGGCCAATGTTATTATTCCTGAGACTCAGCTCAACACAAGCGGCACAGCGATCCCGCTTCTTGGCTTCGGAACAGCCGAGTTCCCGTTTGGCTCCTCTGACAACGTGAAGGAACACCTTCTCCATGCGATCCAATTGGGTTACCGACACTTTGACTTGGCCTCGGTTTACCTGTCCGAGCAGCCCCTGGGAGAAGCCGTGGCCGATGCCCTCGAGCTCGGCCTCATAAACTTGCGTGAGGAACTGTTCATCACCACGGAGCTCTGGTGCAGTGACGCGCATGGCGACCGCGTTGTCCCTGCGCTCCAGAGATCCATCAAGTATTAACATATGAATCATACTAGTACCATGTTCGTGCGTTTCATTATCCTTGTGTTCACTTCGTTGGTCGGTTCTTATGTGTCGGAATCTCGGGCTCGAGTATGTGGACCTGTATCTGGTGCATTTACCGTTGAGCTCAAAGCCAGGGGAGTGTGAGATTCCGGTGAAGGAGGATCTGCTTCCATTTCATTATGAGGGTGTGTGGAAGGCCATGGAAGAGTGTCAGAAGCTGGGCTTGGCCAAAAGCATAGGAGTGAGAAATTTCTCATGCAAAAAGCTTGAGAAGGTGCTGAGCATCGCTGAGATTCCTCCTGCTGTGAACCAAGTGAGCTTTTTGTTGGACCCTTGGTATTCATGCTTACTTGAAATTGCTCTAGAGAAAAAACATGTTTCTAATAACAAAGAAAAACTACCAAAAACATATTTTCCAAAAATAAATGTATTTCAAGTCTAGCATTGCTCTTCTTTTAAATGTTCACTCAGTCTTTATGTGCAATTTTGACTTCAAAATTGTTCAAGTTCGCTATGTGTTGAGTAGGAGCTTCAGAGTTTGGAGGTAAAACCTTATGTTGTAATTTGTTTTGGAAGAGATAGGAAATACCACAGCTCAAGTCATTTTGATGCTTCAGCCAAAACAGGAAAATGATCGCTCTGAATTCTGATGCGTTAACATGTTCAGGGGATCTACTAAAAAAAAACATGTTCAGGGGAAAACACTGTTATTAAATTGGGTCATGTTGTCCTCCGGCATGAGTAGGAAATTTCCTCCGATCCAAGCCCTCGTTCATGAAAAAATATTAGGTGAGACGGTGATGCCAAATTAGTAAAAAGACAGTCCATTCAGAGCGCGACACATGTCTAGAAGGGCTCACATGTCAGAAATTATTTTAAATCCCTCTCTTTTCTCTCTTAGTTACTTTCTCCTTTCGTTCTAGCTTGCATGTATTTTCTCTCTTTCCCTCAGTTTCTCTCTAGTTGCAGAGATGGCAGAGCATGTTGAGAACAAAATTACAGGCATCTCAAGCTTCTCGGTTCTTTGGGTGCAAGTTCAAAAGACAAAAAAAAAAGGCAGAAGTTAAGGATTTTGTTTCTTTTGATTTTCCGAAAAAGCCATAACCCTCTATTTCTACTGTGGTATGTAAAATTGAAACAGGGTATGTAAACCCCAAACCAAGAGGCGACAACGGAGGCAGCAAAGTGGTTCATTGGATGAATAAAGATAAGTAATGGGAGCCCGTGTCTCTCTAAATTTTCTTAGAAAACGAAAGAGGAGGAGAGAGAGAAGAGAGGGAGGGAGTGTCCACAAAGTAGAGTGTGCCAGCAATTCAAAATTTCTACAAGATAGGACTCATTGGTACACATGTCATGCTGTGAATGAACTGTTTTCTTTCTAACTGGGCAAGTCTTCCAATGCAATATATTTCTCCTTGTTTGTGGGATTTTCCCAAAAAAAAAAAACCTCATCTATCTAATTCAGCATGAGAAGGGTGTTATTTTTATTTATGATTTTATATGGGTGTGATTTGATTGTGAAGGTGGAGATGAACCCTCTGTGGCAGCAACAGAAGCTAAGGGACTTCTGCAAGGAAAAGGGAATACACGTGACCGCCTACTCTCCGTTGGGCGCCAAGGGAGCACTCTGCGGGACCAATAGAGTGATGGAATCCGAGGTGCTACGAGAGATTGCCAAAGCCAATGGGAAGACGCTTTTCCAGGTTGTCATCAATCTCTATCCACCCTATCCTTCTCGAATTCAATGATGCTATGCATACAAACATTGATTCAGATGACTAACTTAGACAATTGATCCTCTTAAATCAAAATTCTATGCAGCTAGGCTACGGTAAGTTATAGTTATGTAAGATATACATTATAAAGACTTGATCAATTTGGTTAGGGGAAATATATAAACCATGAAAACACATAAATATTCCTTAACATTGGATCACTCCATCTAACTATAAGAGATTCAGCGGATTAGTTGACCAAGTCCAAC
Source organism: Syzygium aqueum (assembly GCA_031216185.1). NCBI lineage: Eukaryota > Viridiplantae > Streptophyta > Magnoliopsida > Myrtales > Myrtaceae > Syzygium > Syzygium aqueum. The sequence goes on from CM062232.1 coordinate 34,704,208, forward strand.
AATTAAGCTAGAACTATGTAAAATGTTAGAACATTACTTATTTCTATTAATATCTCTCGGGTTATTATCCTTGTAGATATGTAGGCAACTTTACTCTTTACTCCTATTATGATGGGAAAATAATACAAATATTCCTTAAACTTTGGCTCAATGTGTAATGTTATTCTTAAACTTTTAATTCGTTCAATATGATTTTTGAACTATTTCTAAAAGTTTAATCTAGCCATAAACTTTCAATTTGTCTAATCTGATCCATGAACTTTCTATAAGATAGTCCAAAAGTTTCATAATTACACTATTGCTTGAATTTTATAATATCGTTTCCTTTCAATCCATTTCTAAATCAACAAAATTATGATATCTTTTTATTATCTTTATGTTTTGTTGGTCTTTATAAATATTATTATGGTTCTATTGAAATAGTTTTAACTTATGATCTCCATATTAGTAAACATATAACATCATTTACAATTATATCCGATTCTTATTTCTTTTATTTTATTGATAAGTGTTTTCATTGTAATATCTAATAACGATTTTTTATTTATCTCTAGATTTATCGTACTTATATAAATTTAAAACTTAGTTCCTAATTTTTTAGATAGATAAAATCATCAAGTTTTTGTGTTTTGTGTTTTTTTAATTAAGTTTAGCTAAATCTATAAATAAATAATTAAAAGCAGCAAGATTTTCAATCCGATACAACTCTACATGAGTTTCTACTTTTACTATAATAGAGTTCATAAGTTAAATTATATTTAATGGAACTATGGTAATAATTTATAAAGACAAAAAAGGTAAAATAGTAATAAAAAGAAAACCATATTTTTTTTTGTCAATTTAGGAAATGGATTGAAATGACCATATAATTCGAAATTAGGCAATGTTGTAATTATGAAAACTTGTGAATATTATCAAATGACTACCTTATTTTGTTATGAGAAGTTGATGGACTGAATTAAACAAATTGAAAGTCTAGAGACTAGATAAAAAATTTAGGAATAGTTCGATGACCATATTAAACAAATTAAAAGTCCAATGATGACATTGTATGTCGAGCCATAGTTTATGGACTATTTATGTCAATTTTCCTACTTGGATATCCTTCAAACGAATGGTCAAGCTCATATATTGGCTATATTATTGGTTCGCATGAAGGTTTGTTTAAGGTGGGCATATGAACAAGGAGTCAGTGTGCTAGTGAAAAGCTTCAACGTCGAGAGGATGAAAGAGAACCTTCACATTTTCGACTGGAGCTTGAACCTTGAAGAATTGAACAAAATTAATCAAATTCCACGAAAGAAAGGATTCCCCGGACTTCAATTTGTATCCCCAGATGGTCCTTACAAGTGTCCCGAAGAGCTCTGGGACGAGGAGATTTAATCAAGAACTATCGATTTCTTCAATAAGTTCGTTCAACTTGAGACGTATTATTGAATGAACTGTTCTGAGATTGTTGAACCTTAATGCCAAATGAACTGTTCTGAGATTGCCTTATTGTCTAACTTTAGATTGTGCATGCGAATGGCCAGAAGAGATGCGCGAAGGAAAAGAACTCTTCCCATCCGACCACAATCCACATGTGATGAACCTTCATTTATTTTGGAACCACATGTTGATGTTTCCTTTCGCAAAAAGGGTCCTGACATTGAGCGTATTCTCATCGTTGCCTGCAACAGCAAAATGCTTCACTTTCCCATGCATCATCCAAGCTTTAGAAGGCATTAGGTACTCTCGAAATGTCATGTCATTGTCGTCCGGTACCATTCAGAATGCAATACATATTAAGTAAATAACTTTTCAGATTTGCTCTCTCTCCTCCGAGCTTGCAAACAGGGGACTCAATAAATTTAAACTTAGACCTCCTAATCTGATTAATGGCGAGATTTGACGGAACACAGCCAACTGTTCTAAAAGTTTGATCTGGTAAATTAAGACATGATTTAATATTTAAATAAACTAACACTAGCATAGGCATAATCTATCTACAAATGTTACGGCCAATCGTCGAGGCCAACGAGACGAGCCCATTTGGCTTCCTCACTCCGGACGAGTTCTACACTCGCCCTAGGGACATAGCTAGATCTGGATGATTGGCTGGCGAGTGATGCTGACACTCATCCATGGCCACCGTCGGTGTCATTCGGCCATATTTGGTCTGCGTTCTGAGACTGAGATGGGGCTTTCGGTTTCTGTTTTTTCCGTGATGGCATAGGAGAGTAAGGTACATTGACGGGGTTATTGTTGGTTCGTTTTTTGCTGACTTGTTTGAACGTGCTGAGAGGAATGCAAACTAACAAGCAAAAGCATCCCTCTCGGCAAGCAAAAGGTTTGATTTTTTATTGGAAAATGAAACAGAGTAAAGCACACAAGTCGTCGAAGAATAATTTTGATGTTTTGCTTGTTAACTATAGCATACAAGCTAGCAAAACGTTTGATGTTTTTTCATGGAAAATGAAACAGAGTTAAGCAGACAAGCTCGCATATGTTAACAGACGGCAATGGCCATGGACTAGCTCTGATTCTGTCGCGCAATTGAGACCTAGACGGGTAGAAGAAGAAGAAGAAGCAAATTATTGATGAAGGAGAGAGGGAGAGCGAGAAAGTAAATCTGAAAAATTGGGCCTCACTTCATATTTGTCGTATTGTCAATAGCACCGGACCACAATGACATGATAATCGGTACTACCTAATATTTTGTCGAGCCCTTCTGATGGCCACTCGCATCACATGAATTGTATATATTATTCCATGCCGATTGAAATATGGTTACAACGGGATCTAATACGCGGGATGAAAAACGATTCATTCCTTTAGTTTAGCTCCCGTCTGTATCCCGCAAAAAGTACGGACAAACATGGCCAATGTCTTTATTCCTGAGACTCAGCTCAGCGGGACACTACAAAAAAAATAAGAATTTAGCCACGGAAAATTTGCGACGAAAACTAAATTCGTTACTAATTAGCGACGAAAAATCTTTTGTCGCCAATTTGTGACGGAAAAATCTTTCGTCGCTAATTTGCGACGGAAAAAAAATTCATCTCTAATTTGCGACTGAAAAAATATTCGTCGCTAATTTGAGACGGAATTTGTGACAAAAAATTTTCCGTGGCTAATTTGCGACGGAATTTGCCACGAACAATTTTCCGTGGCTACTTTGGGACTGAATTTGCCACGAAAATTTTTCTATTGCAAATTATCGACGGAATTTGTCACGAAAAATTTTCCGTGGCTACTTTACGATGGAATTTGTGACGAAAACTTCTCCGTGGATAATTTGCGACGGAATTTGCCATGAAAAATTTTTCGTGACTACTTTGCCACGGAATTTACCACGAAAAATTTTCCGTGGCTAATTTGTGACGGATTTAGTGATGAATGTTTTTTGCGAAGGAAAAAATTCGTTGCTAATTTGCGACAGAAAATAACTTTCGTGATATCCACCCCCATCCCCAATTTCTCTCTCTCTGCTGATTCCTCGTATCCCCCTTCACCGTTGTCCATCCCTCTCCCTTTTTCTTTTCTCTCAATAAACCTCTCTGTACGTGGGCAAATCAATCTCGGTAAAACTTTTACGACGGTAAGTGTCGTGGCCAATTTCGTGACTCTTCATTGCAAAACTATTCATCGTTGGATTCAATTTTTATTTTATTTTATTGAATTTTTTTTCTGTTTCTTTTTTTTTCCTAACTTCTTCCTCGGTCGCCGGTCTAGCGACCGGCGAGACTTTGTCAACCATGGGCGAGGCCGCTCGACCTGAGCCATACTTCGAGTAAGTGTACATTTTCAAATATATGTATTGCGTGTCAAACATTTTCTAATATATAAATGATATTTTAAATGGTATTTGTTAATAGGATTTTTTTAATTTCAAAGTATAAACTATCACCAAATGAGTTTAACCGTTTGTGCGATGAACAATTTGCAGCATAGTTCAAAACATATATAAGTTGCCTATAGACCAAAACCAAGTTGTCGAGCCTCGCCCAGCCAAGGCGAGGCTGGCCTCGCCTTGGCTGGGCGAGTCTGCGAGATGCCCTCATCGGCCTTGGCTTGTGGTCGGTGATCGATCGGTGGCGGGGTCGAAAAACAACAAATACAATAAAAAAAGAAAAAAAAAACCAAGAAGAACCGATTCTAAAAAAATTGTTCTAGAATCAATAAAATACTTTTTTTTATTCTTGATTATATTCTAAAACTGATTTTTGGCATAATTTTGCAAAAAATTATGTCCGAACATAAAAAATTTAACAAACAGATTTTTATTTTTAAATTGATTATGAAAATAAAAAAATAGAATCAATCACTACATGACAAATTGTCAAACTGGTTCTAAACTCAATGGGTACGAGCGAAATGTCTTTTTCTCGAAAGATAGATGGCGCGATTGGGGATTTCTGTTGGTCACGGCATCTTTTGCGAGGTGAGAACCACCGCTAGGAGAAACGGATGATAGCCTGAGAGAGAGAGAGAGAGAAAAAGAGAGAGATCTTACGTACAGATTCAACCTCCCTAAGGATATTTGATCGGAGAAGAAGTTGTTACGCTAAAGATTTTGTGTGAGACAAAAGCGAGAAAATGATTGAAGTGACTAGTGAGTGTAACTTCGCGACAAGAAAAATATTGAGAGAGAGAAATGCTTGTCCTATGCTTCTTTTTTTCTTTAATTTTTTTTATTATTTTGTTTTTGTCTTTTACTTTTTGGTATTAAATGGAAATCAAGAAAAGTTGTGTGTGCCTTGAATTTTTTTTTTATAATAATTCGATTCAGTCGGGGTGATTTGGATGGACGATTTCAAACATTAAATCAGGAGCCGGACCGAAAATCACCGATTCCAAAAAATTAAAACTGAGAACCAGATTGATGCTCCTGAAAATCGCCCAAAAGCAGCTGATTTGATCTGGTCGAGACGGTTCCTTTTGTTCACCCCTCTTTTGAATGGCTATCTTACCCTTTTTTCACTTTAAGTAGTAGATAAACTTAACTAGGATCTCTTACTAAAAAATTCCACGTCGTTTTCATGGTATTATTTGAACATTTTTTTATTTGAAATATTTCTACATAAACGAGTGACTCATTGAACGTTTGGGTGAGATTGTATTTTTTTTTATCTGTCATATCTCTAACTTTCTTCACTTTCTGACTTTTACTCTGCTTGTTATAAAGCACGAGAATCGAATCCCGTAGCTGTCATACTAAGTTTCATGTCCTCTCAATCTCTCTATCAGCAGGGTCGCATGCCTATTGACGTGAGACTATATTTCTCAAGTGAACTAATTTTATGTTTTGGTTAGACAACTTTGTTTTACAGGTAAATAAATTGCACATTTCTACTCCATCTTTATCGATGAGCCGGGGCAAAACCCGGAGCTGTTCACTAGCGTACGTAACAAATAAAGATTCAGAGATCGTCGAGAATTTCTCTAACATTAGAGTAGCCTCCAAGACTTGATTTATCTAACATTCTTTTTTTCGGTGAGCACATAGGACTTGTCTTTTTCGGTCAGAGAGCATGTAGGACTTTAACCATCGAAATATGTCGGCTAATTTGATTCCACAACGTTTAATGGTCGTGGGTGCGTTTTTTCTCGTATTGTCTTATTGATGACTTTAGATTTGTCGATGCCAATTGCTGTAAGATACGCGTGAAGCTATAGGACTCTTCCCATCCAGCCACAGTCCACAGTTGACGAAACAGCTCCCTTCATTTGATGTGGAACCACTTGTTGACGTTTCTATTCTGCACTGTGCGAAATATAGTCTTTTTTCTTGATAAATTGTACTCCATGCCGATTAGAAGATAGTCCCAAAGGGATCTTTATATGCGGTGAAAAGAGCTTCATTCCTTATAGTTTAGGTCTCGCCTGTGTCATAAAAAAGTACGGACAAACATGGCCAATGTTATTATTCCTGAGACTCAGCTCAACACAAGCGGCAAAGCGATCCCGCTTCTTGGCTTCGGAACAGCCGAGTTCCCGTTTGGCTCCTCCGACAACGTGAAGGAACACCTTCTCCATGCGATCCAATTGGGTTACCGACACTTTGACTCGGCCTCGGTTTACCTATCCGAGCAGCCCCTGGGAGAAGCCGTGGCCGATGCCCTCGAGCTCGGCCTCATAAACTCGCGTGAGGAACTGTTCATCACCACGAAGCTCTGGTGCAGCGACGCGCATGGCGACCGCGTTGTCCCTGCGCTCCAGAGATCCATCAAGTACAATCTCAGTTAACATATAAATCATACCAGTGCCATGTTCGTGCGTTTCATTATCCTTGTGTTCACTTCGTTGGTCGGTTCTTATGTGTAGGAATCTTGGGCTCGAGTATGTGGACCTGTATCTGGTGCATTTACCGGTGAGCTCGAAGCCAGGGGAGTGTGAGATTCCGGTGGAGGAGGATCTGCTTCCGTTTGATTATGAGGGTGTGTGGAAGGCCATGGAAGAGTGTCAGAAACTGGGCTTGGCCAAAAGCATAGGAGTGAGCAATTTCTCATGCAAAAAGCTTGAGAAGGTGCTGAGAATCGCTGAGATTCCTCCTGCTGTGAACCAAGTGAGCTTTTTGTTGGACCCTTGGTATTCATGCTTACTTGAAATTGCTCTAGAGAAAAAAACATGTTTCTCATAACAAAGAAAAACGACCAAAAACATATTTTCCAAAAATAAGTGTTTTTCAAGTCTAGCATTGCTCTTCTTTTATATGTTCATTCAGTCTTCATATGCAATTTTGACTTCAAAATTGTTCAAGTTCGCTATGTGTTGAGTAGGAGCTTCTGAGTTTGGAGGTAAAACCTTATGTTGTAATTTGTTTTGGAAGAGATAGGAAAAACCACGGCTCAAGTCATTTTGATGCTTCAGCCAAAACAGGAAAATGATCACTCTGAATTCCGATGCGTTAACATAGTCAGGGGATCTACTTAAAAAAAAACATGTTCAGGGGAAAACACTGTTATTAAATTGGGTCATGGTGTCCTCCGGCATGAGTAGGAAATTTCCTCCGATCCAAGCCCCTGTTCATGAGAAAATATTAGGGGAGACGGCCTTGCCAAATTATTAAGAAGACAATCTATTTAGAGCACGACACGTGTTTAGACAGCCCACATGTCAGAAATTTTTTTAAATCCCTCTCTTTTCTCTCTTAGGGTGCGAATAGTAACCATTCTACTCTAGAAATCAAATTCTTATCAGAAATTAATTTCCGGAGGAGAAATCTGTTTGGTAAAATATGACTAATTTTGCTTCAGAAATTGATTTTTGTAACATCAATCTGTTTTGATTTTTTGATTTTTTTTGCACCTAAAAAAATTTAAATTTTACTCAAAGTGGGTGGCCGCATGTATTATAAGTAATTCTATAAAGTTTTGAAATTTTTGATTTTTTAATTTTTTTGGGCACTTAAAAAAATTTAAATTCCACTCAAAGTGGGTGGCCACAAGTATTCTAACCCATTTTGTGAAGTTTTGAATTTTATTTATTTATTTATTATTTTTTTGGCACCTCAAAAAAGTTTAAATTTTATTCAAAGTGGTTGGCTACAGGTATTTTAAGCCATTTTGTGAAATTTTGAAATTTTTTATTTTTTTTTGGGCACTTCAAAAAATTTAAATTTCACTCAAAGTGGGTGGTCACATGTGTTTTAAGCTATTCTGTGAATTTTTGAAATTTTTGATTTTTTTATTTAAAAAAATTCACCAAATTTTATATTTTCCCGAAATCTGACTCTTTTTAAGCCATTTTCTGGAAATTTTTATGAATTTTTCTAGAATTTTTCAATTTTTATGCATTTTCTGAAAAAAAAATTGCGAGAAAATAAGGAGAATGCATTCCGGAATCAAGAAGCTACAAAAAGTAGCTTCTCTTTTTATTGCCAAAAACTCATTCTAAAATCAAGAATGCATTCTAAAATTAAGTATTCTTAACAAACACATTTTTATTTTAGAATGCAAAAATCTCTTCAGAATGCATTTTGGAAATTTTTTAACAAACGTCATTTTGTTCTGGAATGCATTCCAGAATAGAATTTTTATTCAGGAATGCATTCCATGCACACCCTTAATTACTTCTCCTTTCGTCCTAGCTCGCGTGTATTTTCTCTCTTTCCCTCAGTTTCTCTCTAGTTGCAGAGACGGCAGAGCATGTTGAGAAGAAAATTACAGGCATCTCAAGCTTCTCGGTTCTTTGGGTGCAAGTTTAAAAGAAAAAAAAAAGGCAGAAGTTAAGGATTTTGTTTCTTTTGATTTTCCGAAAAAGCCATAACCCTCTATTTCTACTGTGGTATGTAAAATTGAAACAGGGTATGTAAAACCCAAACCAAGAGGCGACAACGGAGCAGCAAAGTGGTTCATTGGATGAATAAAGATAAGTAATGGGAGCCCGTGTCTCTCTAAATTTTCTTAGAAAACGAAAGAGGAGAAGAGAGAGAAGAGAGGGAGGGAGCGTCCACAAAGTAGAGTGTGTTAGCAATTCAAAATTTCTACAAGATAGGATCCATTGATACACATGTCACGCTTTGAATGAACCGTTTTCTTTCTAACTTGGCAAGTCTCCTACTCAATATTTTCTCCTTGTTTGTGGGATTTTCCCAAAAAAAAAAAAACCTCATCTATCTAATTCGGCATGAGAAGGGTGTTATTTTTATTTATGATTTTATATGGGTGTGATTTGATTATGAAGGTGGAGATGAACCCTCTGTGGCAGCAACAGAAGCTAAGGGACTTCTGCAAGGAAAAGGGAATACACGTCACCGCCTACTCTCCGTTGGGCGCCAAGGGAACATTCTGGGGGACCAATAGAGTGATGGAATCCGAAGTGCTACAAGAGATTGCCAAAGCCCATAGGAAGACACTTGCCCAGGTTGTCATCAATCTCTGTCCACCCTATCCTTCTCGAATTCGATGATGCTATGCATACAAACATTGATTCAGATGACTAATTTAGACACTTGATCCTCGTAAATCAAAATTCTATGCAGCTCGGCTACGGTAAGTTATAGTTATGTAAGATATAAATTATAAAGACTTGATCAATTTGGTTAGGAGAAATATATGAACCCTAAAAACGCATAAATATTCCTTAACATTGGATCACTCCATCTCACTATAAGAGATTCAGCAGATTTGAGCTAGAACTATGTAAAATGTTAGAACATTACTTATTTCTATTAATATCTCTCGGTTTATTATCCTTGTAGATATGTAGGCAACTTTACTCTTTTCTCCTATTATGATGGGAAAATGACACAAATATTCCTTAAACTTTGGCTCAATGTGTAATGTTATCCTTAAACTTTTAATTCATTCAATATGATTTTTGAACTATTTCTAAATGTTTAATCTAGCCATAAACTTTTAATTTGTCCAATCTGATCCCTCAACTTTCTATAAGATTGTCCAAAAGTTTCATAATTACACTATTGCTTGAATTTTATAATATCGTTTCCTATCAATCCATTTCTAAATCAACAAAATTATAATATCTTTTTATTATCTTTATGTTTTTTTGGTCTTTATAAATATTATTATGGTTCTATTGAAATAGTTTTAACTTATGATCTCCATATTAGTAAACATATAACATCATTTACAATTATATCCGATTCTTATTTCTTTTATTTTACTGATAAGTGTTTTCATTGTAATATTTAATAACGATTTTTTATTTATCTCTAGATTTATCGTACTTATATAAATTTAAAACTTAGTTCCTAATTTTTTAGATAGATAAAATAATCAAGTTTTTGTGTTTTGCGTTTTTTTAATTAAGTTTAGCTAAATCTATAAATAAATAATTAAAAGTAGCAAGATTTTCAATCTGATACAACTCTACATGAGTTTCTACTGTTTCTATAATAGAGTTCATAAGTTAAATTATATTTAATGGAACTATGGTAATAATTTATAAAGACAAAAAAAGGTAAAACGGTAATAAAAACAAAACCATATTTTTTTTGTCAATTTAGGAAATGAATTGAAATGACCATATAATTTGAAATTAGGCAATGTTGTAATTATGAAAACTTGTGAATATTATCAAATGACTGCCTTATTCTGTTATGAGAAGTTGATGGACTAAATTAAATAAATTGAAAGTCTAGAGACTAGATCAAACATTTAGGAATAGTTCGATTACCATATTAAACAAATTAAAAGTCCAATGATGACATTGTACGTCGGGCCATAGTTTATGGACTATTTATGTCAATTTTCCTACTTGGATATCCTTCAAACGAATGGTCAAGCTCATATATTGGCTATATTATTGGTTCGCATGAAGGTTTGTTTAAGGTGGGCATATGAACAAGGAGTCAGTGTGCTAGTGAAAAGCTTCAACGTGGAGAGGATGAAAGAGAACCTTCACATTTTCGACTGGAGCTTGAACCTTGAAGAATTGAACAAAATTAATCAGATTCCACAAAAGAAAGGATTCCCCGGACTTCAATTTGTATCCCCAGATGGTCCTTACAAGTGTCCCGAAGAGCTCTGGGACGATGAGATTTAATCAAGAACTATCGATTTCTTCAATAAGCTCGTTCAACTTGAGACGTATTATTAAATGAACTGTTCTGAGATTGTTGAACCTTAATGCCAAATGAACTGTTCTGAGATTGCCTTATTGTCTAACTTTAGATTGTGCATGCGAATGGCTAGAAGAGATGCGCGAAGGAAAAGAACTCTTCCCATCCGACCACAATCCACATGTGATGAAAGAGCTACCTTCATTTATTTTGGAACCACATGTTGATGTTTCCTTTCGCAAAAAGGGTCCTGACATTGAGCGTATTCTCATCGTTGCCTGCAACAGCAAAATGCTTCACTTTCCCATGCATCATCCAAGCTTTAGAAGGCATTAGGTACTCTCGAAATGTCATGTCATTGTCGTCCGGTACCATTCAGAATGCAATACATATTAAGTAAATGACTTTTCAGATTTGCTCTCTCTCCTCCGAGCTTGCAAACAGGGGACTCAATAAATTTAAACTTAGACCTCCTAACCTGATTAATTGCGAGATTTGACGGAACACGGTCAACTGTTCTAAAAGTTTGATCTGGTAATTTAAGACATGATTTAATATTTAAATAATCTAACACTAGCATAGGCATGATCTATCTACAAATGTTACAGCCAATCGTCGAGGCCAGCGAGACGAGCCCTTTGGCTTCCTCACTCCGGACGAGTTCTACACTCGCCCTAGGGACATAGCTAGATCTGGATGATTGGCTGGCGAGTGATGCGGACACTCATCCATGGCCATCGTCGGTGTCATTCGGCCATATTTAGTCTGCGTTCTGAGACTGAGATGGGGCTTTCGGTTTCTGTTTTTTCCGTGATGGCATAGAGAGTAAGGTACATTGATGGGGTTATTGTTGGTTCGTTTTTTGATGACTTGTTTGAACGTGCTGAGAGGAATGCAAACTAACAAGCAAAAGCATCCCTCTCGGCAAAGCAAAAGGTTTGATTTTTTATTGGAAAATGACACAGAGTAAAGCACACAAGTCGTCGAAGAATAATTTTGATGTTTTGCTTGTTAACTATAGCATACAAGCTAGCAAAACGTTCGATTTTTTTTCATGGAAAATGAAACAGAATTAAGCACACAAGCTCGCATATGTTAACAGACGGCAATGGCCATGGACTAGCTCTGATTCTGTCGCGCAATTGAGACCTAGACGGGTAGAAGAAGAAGAAGAAGAAGAAGAAGCAAATTATTGATGGAGGAGGAGAGCAAGAAAGTAAATCTGAAAAATGGCCCTCACTTCATATTTGTCGTATTGTCAACGGCACTGGACCACCATGACATGACAATCGGGACTACCTAATATTTTCTCGAGCCCTTCTGATGGCCACTCGCATCACATGAATTGTATATATTATTCCATGCCGATTGAAATATGGTTACAACGGGATCTAATACGTGGGATGAAAAACGATTCATTCCTTTAGTTTAGCTCCCGTCTGTATCCCGCAAAAAGCACGGACAAACATGGCCAATGTTTTTATTCCTGAGACTCAGCTCAGCAGGAGCGGCAAAGCGATCCCGCTCCTTGGCTTCGGAACGGCCGAGTACCCATTAAGCTCCTCTGACAGCGTGAAGGAAAACATACTCTATGCGATCCAATTGGGTTACCGACACTTCGACTCGGCCTCGATTTACCTGTCCGAGCAGCCCCTTGGAGAAGCTGTGGCTGATGCCCTCGAGCTCGGCCTCATAAATTCGCGTGAGGAGCTGTTCATCACCACAAAGCTCTGGCGCAGCGATGCGCATGGTGGCCGCGTTGTCCCTGCGCTCGAGAGATCCCTCAAGTACGATCTCAGTTTAACATATGAATCAGACCAGCGCCATATTCGCGCATTTCATTATCCTCGTTTTCACTACGTCCGTCGGTATTTGTGTGTAGGAATCTCGGGCTCGAGTACGTGGACCTGTATCTGGTGCATTTTCCAGTGAGCGCGAAGCCAGGGGAGTGTGAGATTCCGGGGAAGGAGGATCTGCTTCCGTTTGATTATGAGGGCGTGTGGAAGGCCATGGAAGAGTGTCAGACACTGGGCTTGGCCAAATGCATAGGAGCGAGCAATTTCTCATGCAAAAAGCTTGAGAAGCTGCTGAGCATCGCTGAGATTCCTCCTGCTGTGAATCAAGTGAGCTTCTGTTGGTCCATTGGAATTCATGTTTCCTTAAAATTGCTTTAGAAAAAAAAACACATGTTTCTCATAACAAAGAAAAGCTACAAAAAAACATATTTTTTAATTAAAAAGGTTTATTTCAAGTCATGCATTGCTCTTCTTTTATATGTTCATTCAGTCTTCATGTGCGATTTTGACTTCAAAACAGTTCAAGTTCGCTATGTGTGTTGAGTAGGAGCTGCTGAGTTTGGAGGGTAAACCTTTCTATGTTCTAATATTTTTTTGGAAGAAATGGGAAATACCATGGCTCAAGTCATTTTGACGCTTCAGCCAAAACGGGAAAAGGATCATTCTGAATTCCGATGCGTTAACATGTTCGTGGGATTTTGCCTAAAACAAACCTCATCCCCTCTCTTTCTCTATCTCTCCTTCCCTTCCCCTTCCCCTTCTATTCCCACGAGCTACAGTGTCCATGAACACCGCCGCGGCACTGTCCATCCTGTTGCAAGAGAACAGATGATCGATCAATAAAATAAATACAAAAAGAAATAAATCGGACATACTAGGAAACAGCTTTTAGGAATCCTACTCAAACTAGGAAAGCTCTAGTCATACTATGAAACTTACCAGGATTAGATTTCTCTTACGGGCTCAGACTCGAGAATGTTCTCAACACACCCACCATGCCCGAGCCATTGCCCTCACTGACCTTGCAGTTGCTGTCGCCGGGCGAGCGAGCCCCCATGTCATCCCTCCCCTCTGCGACTCGCAGGAAGGTCATGACTGCTGCTGTGAGATAGAGAGAGTTGCTCCTCCGGGGAGGTGGCGGTGAAGGGATGTTGTCGGCATTGCCAACGAGGCTGCTGGCGACAGATGCAGATGTGAGGAAAAGGGAGGAGAGGGTTAGCTTTTGGATTTTTTTTTCTCTCTCTGTTTTGTGCTTTGTTCACGATAGATTTACTAGTGTATAACATAACTCACATAACTCGTCATTAAAAATGTTTGGCTGGAGAAACCATCCGACTAACACACAGCCCTCTAAATTTTTCATGCATAAGTGTGTCAAGGCACATTTAAAACCTACATAGATGGTAAAGGCAACGACATCAAATCTCCTAGGATCCATGTGCTCCTTGAAATAATGCAACTCTTAAAGAATTAATGCATCATATTATCGATAAAGTCTAAAATTGGTAACTTTAGCTCTGCTCAAGAACATCACACATAGGAAACTCACTATAATGAAAAAGAAAAATATTGGATGCACAGAGATTATGCGAATAATGGACAACATTCATTGTAGTTTAGACAATATGTAAGTGTCATCATGATTTTTTTGCAGAAACAAGCGTGAAACTTCCTCTAATGAAATAAAACATTTTTTTTCTTTTAAAGTGACTAGTTTCAATCTTAAATGAGATGAGTCGTTGCTCGGACTTTAACAAAAGGGTGTAATTCTTATTATATGATTTAAATGGGTGTGGTTGCATCGGGTAGGTGGAGATGAACCCTGTGTGGCAGCAACAGAAGCTAAGGGAATTCTGCAAGGAAAAGGGCATACACATCACTGCCTACTCTCCGTTGGGCGCCAAAGGAACACTTTGGGGGACCAATAGAGTGATGGAATCTGAGGTGCTACAAGAGATTGCCAAAGCCAAAGGGAAGACGCTTGCCCAGGTTGTCGTCCATCTCTATCCACCTTATTTGTTTATTTATTCGAATTTGATGATGCTATGCATACGAATACTGATTCAGATGACTAATGTAGACACTTGGTCCTTTTAAATCAGTATCGTAGGCAGCTAGGCTACGGTCCTTTATCGGTATGTAACATATGAACCCTATATTCCATTTAGTTACAAAAAGAGATTAAATTTTACCCTCGCGATGCCTCGTACTCACTTCCTATACCATATGTTACTATTTCGTAATATTGGATCACCCCATCGCATTGTAAGAGATTTAACCGATCACTTGAATACTATCCAACAATTAAGCTAGAATTAATTAAAATACTAGAACATTACTCATCTCTACTTATATCTCTCTGATTATTATCCTTGTACATATGTAACCGAGCATCCTCTTTTCTCATTACATACATGAATTTGTTTCATACATGGTTAAGCTCATATCTTGGCATATTATTGGTTTGCATGAAGGTTTGTTTAAGGTGGGCATATGAACAAGGAGTCAGCGTGCTAGTGAAAAGCTTCAACATAGAGAGGATGAAAGAGAACCTTGACATATTCGACTGGAGCTTGGACCCTGAAGAATTGAACAAAATTAGTCAAATTCCACAAAAGAAAGGATTGGTCGGACTTGAGGTAGTATCCCCAGATGGTCCTTTCAAGTCTCCTGAAGAGCTCTGGGACGAGGACGTTTAATCAAGAATCATTAATTGCTTCACTTAGTTCATTCAACTTGAGACTTATTGAATGAATTATCCTAAGACAGTCGAACCTTAATCCTAAAGGAACGCTAGTCCCTTCTATTTTGCAGTGTTAATCCGTCGTTGTGCAGTGTAATAGAAAGGTGTTTCAAACTGCGCTTATAGAGGGGTGCTCTAAACTGTATTATATGACTAACAATTATTTGACAGCATAAGTCAAATAAATTTATCAGAAATATTCATAAGGATTGACAAGCCATTTCACGTTAGAATATGGAATGCAACGGTCGCGTACAATGCCTTCGTTTTTTAGACTGTGCGTGCATGATAACAGGGCGAAATATTTCATTCGTGACATCTGGAAGGCACGATCAAATGCTCTGAGTTTGAGCTCTAGCCCAACCGATTCGTCCCAACTATATCAAACTCGGGAGATCATTCCTTGCCAGGTTAACGTCGATGTTACTGATTTTTGTCCCAAAACATCATGTAAGTTTCTTCATTGCACCCCCCACCTTCGACGCTTTCTCCTTTGCCCTGTACTCAACGTTGGACTTTGCGCAACTGCGCCGCTGGGCGATCGCCCCATTTTCAACCGCACACTTGAGAGTACTGTGCATCTCCTTGAGCAGGGCAATGGCCCATTTGAAACGGCCCATAGTCGAAACTTTGAGACTTGACCATACACCAAGCCTTTCCAAGTTCAAGGAGCTCGACTGAGCTCAACCCCTTAAATTTCATGTTGAATAGCTGCTTTACGTGCTCCCTTTTCCTTTCACTTTAAATTTCTTATAAATTTTATTTTTCTTTTTATACAACTATATAAAAAGACTTAATTACTTTTATTTAATTAATAGTCAGATGAAAACATTCTTTACTTAATACTATTAGTTTATAGGGAAAATTCCAAATAAGAATATGAAGTGGAACTTGATTTAGAAAAGGATTTGAAGTTGCCATGGAAATTTCAAATAAGAGTCTAACCTCGCCGGCCGGCTAAATATTCCGACCAGTGAAGAGTATTTTCGTTTAAAGACAATTTTAACCTAAATTTTAGTTAAATTAGATTGAAAAATAAAGTAATCTATTTTTTACAAAATAAAAAAATACAAGTGGGACGGTTGGGTTTTGTTTGTGTGTTTTCTTTTTTTTTTTTTATAAGCTTTAGCTTTTTTTTCTTTTTTGTGGATTTTTTTATTTTTCAACCTAATTTAATTAAGATTTTGTGTAAAAATTAGGATTCATATCAAAACGACCTCATTTTAGTGCTTTAGTTAACCTTAACGACATGTAGGACAGCTCACGGGAGAGATAAAATATTTAAAAAAATCTACATCAGCATTTTCCGTTAGTCAAATTGGACGAAATTAGATATTGAGTCTTGGGCGAGGGTCACCTCGCCTAAGTCCTCGTTGTCGATGAGGTTATGCTCTTTCTTTAAGCCCACATGGTCACTTCAAGTATTTATTTGAAATAAGATGCCCTTGAGGCATTATTTGAGAAAATGGGGGCACTTCAAGTCTTTATTTGAAACAAGATCCACTCCAGGTCCTTATTTGAAAAATGAGGACATTTCAGGCCCCTATTTGGAATTTTCTTCGATTTATACGATATAGAATGATAGAATCATGACTTTTGATAAAATTTAGTCTTTTGTTTTAAGTTAAATACTACTATATGAATTACTTTATTGTGTGTTCAAAGCAAATGATACTTTAGGAAACATACATAAAATACAAGCTAATTAAAATTGCTATCATATTTCACTTTAAGTATATGCGACACTCTAGATTTTTCTTATCCTAGCAAATTTCCTTTTTATCATTTCACCATTTTATGTTGATATAGTATTAAGGATAAGTGGTTTTAGGCCCCGTACAGGTTCCATTTGGAACCTGGAACCTATTCTACATACCTTGAAATTTAGAATATACTTTGTTATAGGTTTTATGGTCGGTTTTAGGGTCTACCCAGATTTCACTTGTATTATTAATTGAATAATTGCAGTGAATTATCACCCTTAATGACCACCACTTGCTGTTACGATCTATTGACCACAATTTATATTTAGGTACACAAGGAATATGAAACATTAATAAATCATAAAATGAAAGCTCAAACTAGTGGTTTCAGATTGTATACTCATCATCTAAAGTTATGAAACACCGCAAGATCATGCAAAAACATAAATCAAGAAAAAATACAAAAAACTTGTTTAAGGTTTCAGGTTCCTAGTTCCAAGTGCCAAGTTCCACCTACCTAGAACCTATAACCTACTCGTTGAAACAGGTTTTCCAATTTTTGAAACTTGGAACCTACTCTACATATCTTGGAACTTAGAACTTACAGGTTCTCACTGGTTAGGTTCTCAAGTTCTACCTTGAAACCATGTTCACCCCTATATAGTACTCAGTATTCTTTCTTGTGTGTAGTAATAAGAAATATTAATCCAATCATCAAGTCTAGTACATTGAAAAATTTACATTCTTTCATTTTTAATTCGTTGCAATGTTCCCAGAGGTGAACCACCAAGAGAAAGATAATAAATTACTAAGCAAACACTCAGCGTAGGCTCTTCCAATCTCAACATTCCTAGAAGTGAATCACCAAGAGAAAGCTAATGAATTACTAAGCACAGACTTATTGCAGACTATCCCAGGCCCACACCAATCACAACTTTAGGATTTTAATTTAATTAATAAAAAATGCAACCTAATTCATTTAGAAGTCACCACTAGTTTATTGTGGGTACATTGGAAACCCAAGTAAAATGTGAGAGAATATTTTACTTTTGCGAAATAGAGATTTCATGAATACGGAGACTTGATTAGACTAGATAAATCTAACACCATTTTAATAAATTTTCTCTTTTTTGAAAGATATTTTGCAAGCAGTTTTGGACAATTTTAATCTTAAAGCCGCTAACATATGATGGATTATTATGCGCGTGTGCAAATAAGAATTTAACTCAAATGATCATGTGCGTGTGCAAATAAGAATTTAACTCAATAAAACAAAACGGCAAATAAATTGCAAAAGGATTTGAATAACCTTGATACACTAAGCAAGCCAAAAGCTCCATTATGTCCTATTCATCAAGTATTCTGCAAAATATCAACTAAAGACCAAACAACGTATGCATGACCTAGACACGATTTCTAAATGCAATGTCAATTGACTCTTGTGGGGGGTTTTTCTTATTTCTGAAAACTAAACTATATGCAATAAATGAGATGCGATCATTAATTAAATCTATCTACATTATGTCGTTTGTATCTAGACACTGATGATAAAGTAGGTGACTCACGAAATGACATGCAATATGTGACACGCTTATTATAAAACTAAAAATTTTATACGAGATATGTATGTAATATTTTTTGAGATTTTCTGATGAGTTAAAATAAGAAACTGCCTAATTTATATGATGATATCCTAATTAAAACTACGAAATAATTTATATTAAATCCTAATCTAAATTAGGTATTTTCCTAATTACTACATGATTACTAAAATAGGCAATTTTAAATTAGGAAGCTTAGGTTAATGCATTCTATCCTAATTGCGAAATATTTTTTTTATTTTGTAATAAGAAAGTTCCTTTATGATGACATATAATATGTAAGCCCCACATAATTAAATATTCACTACAGCCAAATAGGAAACAAATTTAATCGGGGATCCAATCTTTAGTCTCAAAGATTAAAACTCCAATTATCATAAATATCCAACGACATGAAAGAGGAAATTTCCTGTTTGGGGAATGCCGTAAGTCTCACACCAAATCAAGTTTGAATCGAACAATCCAAATCAGAAAATCAAATATTCGAATTGGGTTTAGTTTAGGAGATTACCTAATTTGGAAAATTGGTTTCCAACATGACCAGCGGCGAGTAGGTCAGGGCAATCGGCGCGACTATCGGCGTGAGAATTGGTGTGGCTAAACTCGCGAGATTGGTGCCAAGAATTGGAGCTATTGGATCAATGCCAGAAGCTCACTGTAGGGTTGCCGAAGGACCTGCAATAAAGAGGAAACTCAAAGTGTAGCGGCAGTGAAGGTTCGCAGAGTCGGCGAGGACTGATTTAGCATTGGTGTTGCATTGCAGGGACGCCGGGAAGCCGATGGTGATGCCGGAGAAGCTGGAATAGATCGGGCAAGACACGTCTAGGACTGGAACTTCGTCGGGCTGCTGATTTCGCTACTAGAAGCGGCACCGGGATGCGACTGGAAGGTCGGGGTTGTTGGTTCAATCGCCCGTGTACAGCCACCTCATTTGTGAACTCAACGTCCTAAAAAAATATTGCTTTTCTCTTCTTGTGGATGTGTAAAAAGCCTCTTTTTCTCTATTGTTCACCTCTCAATTATGAACTAACATTTTCAATTGTGAATCCTCCCTTAATCTCAAGAAAACTAATCGTTATATAGGCCAAGAATGAGGACTCTTGTAAGATTACTTTCCTATTTTGAACTAAAGGTGTATATGATATACTCAACTATAGGAAACCTCTCTCTTATACAAAAGGATTTAAACATTGATAATATAAAGTTTGATTGCTTCCCAAGTTTGCTTTAATAAATCAAATTTTCCAACTTGCCACTGCCGTCTTATAAATTTCGGCCACTTGAAGGACTAATGGGCTTGTTCTTATTCTTCATTTTATGGGCTTAGTCCAACTAATTAAGCTCAGAACCCCCTTGCCTGAGTCCATTAAAATGCAATTTATATGGGCTATTAAAGCAAATGATCCTAACATGCAAGTCAAAAATTAATGATATTTTCTTGTTTAGGGGTTGGGGTTGATCCTTAATTTTCTATATAATAAATAACTAAATGGGTTGCCAAAATTTTGGTGTTAACATGGGGGTTTAATCATGTAAACATGCAATTTAATTTATTTTGGAGTTGCCACTAATCAACTATGATTCAATTAGAAACCCAAATAAAAATATGGGGGAAGGTCTTAGTTATACGAACTAGAGATTTTATAGATATAGGGACTTGGTTACGCTATATTAATCTAACGCCCTTTCAATACCTATATCTTAATTTAAAAAATATTTTACAAGCAGTCTTGGTTAATTTAATGCCTAAACCACTAACACATGATGGGTGATCATGTGGGCATGTATGCAATAACGTAGCACTCAATAATCAAAGCGAGAAATAATTACTTGAAGGGATAGGAAAACCTTGATTCACCAAGCAAATCAAAAGCAAAGCTCCATTATGTCCAATACATCGAGCGTTCTGCAAAATTTCAACTTAAAGCGAAGCAGCGATGCAATGTATGCATAAAGAATTGAACAAAATTCGTCAGATCCCGCCAAAAAAAGGATTCCCCGGACTTGAATTTGTATTCTCAGATGGTCCTTACAAGTCTCCTGAAGAGCTCTGGGATGAGGAGATTTAATCAAGAATTATCATTTTCTTCAACAAGTTCATTCAAGTTGAGATGTGTTGAATGGATTATTCTGAGATTGTAGAACCGTACGTAATGCCAAATGAATGCTAGTCCCTTCTATCATAGAACATCGTAATTAAGTTCACCCTTCCTTTAAGAGTGTCATTTTGAGGTGTTTCAATTTGTATTGTTTGACTAATAATCAGCTAGCCATCATGCACGCTCGTGCACGACGGCTTTTGCGCTGTTCAGACTTTGGTGGATGGAATAAGTAGATGATTAAGTTGCAAATGCTTAAACCAAGAATGTCAGGATTTTTCATATTCATTCTAATCTTCTAGACTTAATTACTTCAAAGAGTTTCATATCTTCACAAATTAATTACCTCAATTTACCCTTAAAAGACCCTAAATATAGTTCCACCAACCAATAATACCAGCTTCCATTTCCTTTTCTTTAACTATCTTATAACTTATCTTTCTTTATATACAACTCTATAAAAAAAAGTTATTACTTTTGGGTAAGAAAACATTCTTTTCTGAATATTGCTGTTATGTAAATACACAAAAGCAAGAAGTCACGACCTTTGATAAATTAAAATTTTAGTGTGTTTGAAGAAAATCAAATTCCATAAAGCATAATTAAAATACTCGCTAACCAAAACTTACTTAAAAAATTCACGTTAGCATAGTCAATACTCCGGAATCTTTCATCTCGGCCAAAGAATGATATTTACTATTTCCATTTTTTACTAATGTATTATACGGTATTCTTTCTTGCGTGCAATAATATGAAATATCGATCCAACCATTAAACCAAGTAAGTAAAAAAAACTGCAATCCTTCATTTAAATTCTACCTTCGTCAATGCAACGAATTACTGTATGTCAAGGTAATAGTTTGCTATGCGAGATTGAAAGAAAGAGAAAGATGTGAAAATTGGAATTTGATAGACAAAAAAGGTGCAAGTATTGTTGTTTTCGGGGTCATAGCCAATCATTTGGAATAAGCAGAAAATGCCGCAATAAGTAGGAAGTGATATTAGAGGGGCCTATAGGCGTGCCATGGACGGCAATTTGGTCATACCTTTTGATTCCTCTTAGCATCAAAAGTCACACCCCCTCTTTTGGTCTTTCGCGTTTCTCCAAATTCACGGAATAAAAATCTTCAAAAGTTAATTATAGGATTTTGCCTTTTAGAAAACAATGGGAAAAAGTCACATAGCCATTGTGGATAAGAATCTCTTTGCCGTTTGATCTACTCGATTATTTTTTACAATTGACCGGTAGGTAAAAATGCAAAGGCTCGTCAAAGGAAGCATATGTATAGGACCGAATTCATTCAATTTGTAACTAATCTTTAGCTTTTCGAGGAATCCATCGTCAGCGGTTGTGAATGGTTGATTTTTTTTTTCAATCTTTTTCGACCGTAGGAGCAAGTCAAAATGATTGGGAAATAGGACCATCTTTTCATCTGATTGATTCATTTTTAATGGCCATGAGATGATCATCTTAGACTGATCATTTTGTCAAGTTTTCTAATAGATGTTTAAAAAGTTTGGACCAACGCGATGTGAAAAGTTCATAATCTCATCCTTTCATTTTGAGGGATAAATACAGTTTTGGTCCTCTAAATTTTACCGTTTGTGCGATATGGTCCTTTAAATTATTTTTATACAGTCAAATCATCTACCTCCTTCACTTTATCTATCCTAGTCCTTTCATCAATCACTATTACAAATAATGAGAGAGAGAGAGAGACCAGGGGTACTGCGCCCTTTGACAATGAGCGCCTTGCTCTTGTAGGAGCAAGTGACCCTCTCCCACGGTCGATGGGGACTTAACTCCTTTTACCGCGCGCTCTCTCTCTCTCACTTGTCTTGACATATTCGTCATGTATCATGTGAACAATTTCAAATCACCAAATTTAATAGTATTTTAATATGGATTAGCAAAAAGACTTGATTTAATTGAACAAATTAAGCGAAACAAATGGAGAACTTGATTTTTTAAAGCTAAGAGTCCAAATTGCACGTATGTTGGAAAAATAGAGGATCAAAATTGCACTAAACTCCCAAATTATTAAGACATATTTAAACTTGGCATCTTTGCAAAGTACCATAAACTCTGACGAAAGATGAATGGCGTTTACTTTTCGAGCACATTTTCCTCCATTTTCTTGTTTTTATCCCTAACTACTTAATCTAGCAAAAGGTTATCTCTTGGCTTTTGCAAAACTTAAGTTTTAAATTGCCCAAATATGATCAATACGACATTATAGTTTTGGCCAAAATGATACCATTTCACGGTGACTCAATCAGGATTTGACTCCCAACCAGAAAAAGAAATTAGGGTGTCACACCTCTTCTGATTTGTCTTTCACCACGTGGTTGTCACACCAAAGTAAACTTTTTGATGCAATAAAATTTTGTTAAGTTCAAGGCAAGGAAGCCATGTAAAATCTCTAATTGCATCTCAATTATCGTATAAAAGGGCTAGCCCGAGTCATCATAGTGAAAAGTAAGTTATGTGAAACGAATGATGGCAACGACTTTTGTTGCGGTCAAACTTCAATCCACCGTCATGATAAGAGGAGGGCCCCAATCACTGGGGAATTCAATCATCTTCTTTGTCTGTATTACGCTAATGAGTGACAAAAATCTGCGAGAATCGTCGATGTCGTGAACAAGGGCTAAGTCGATTTGGATCGCACGAATACCCATGGGAACGAGATTACGCTAGGAAGCACAAATGATTGATTGATTCAATAACTCACCATAACATCTCCATTTGCGGTTCGAAAATCGAGGTTTTAGTTGTTGCCTAAAACAAGTCTCCCGGATTTATTTCCTTGACAAATCGCAATTTTCTTTCCCATATTTAGACAAATATGAGTGGAGTCGAAGGCAAGCTAAACAGGTCGAAATGCTTTTGCGCATTTATCGCATTGTCAAAGCTGCAAAACTTATAGAAAGCGAAATGTCAAAAGTGGTAGGTCACAAATCATGCGTGACAATCGATATTTATGGACTTGGCCCATATGAAACGGGTGATTGTTACAAGAGTGAATTGTGAAAATTTATGAGCTCGGCCATCGCGAGGGGTGAACAACTTTTTCGTTTTACTCCCACCATTTGTCTCCTCCTTTTCTTTATCAACTAGAGAGATGCCAAAGTTAAGAAAAAAAAATTTCCCATTTTCGTATTCTTAGAAATCGAAAGGACACGTATGTAAATCTTATAGCACATGTTGCTTTCTTATTAGTGCCGTAGTTTTTTTTCTCCTTTTTCTTTGGGTTCATGATAGTGCTTCTGCCGAATGTCTTTTTGTCAAGTATTCTAGCAGTATAAAACTCTGAAGAGCCTTAAATGCTGTCGGAATGTCCCTTAATATCGTTAGCATCGTTCCTCGAGTACTTCGTTCCAATTGATCATCCGATGATATTGCAAAGAAACTAGACATGAACAATCCTATCTGATCGTTTTGCTTTTATAAATCTTACTCAAGACGCATCTAGACTGTGAATAGCCAGGAAAAAAATCAGACAAGCTTCAGCGATACGACGCTCTGAATTGCATTCAGCAAAGTAGTGAATTAAATGTTAATTTCCATTAAATTTATGTGATGGTGCAAGTGCATATTTGATCTTTTTCTTCTTCCAGAGAGTTTTATTTGATCTTTTTTACACCATTCTCAAGCAATTCCTCTTTTCTTTTCTTAACAAAAGATAAAAATAGTTGGCGTTTATAATATTATTAGGAAGAATGACACAAATAGCCCCTAAATTTTGACTTAATGTTCAATGTCATCTTTTGACTTTGAAATTCGTTCAATGTTATTCTTGAACTATTTTTAAATATTCGATCTACTTCTTAATTTTTCAATTTATTCAATCTAGTCCGTCCATTTTCTGTAACAAAGTCAAATAAGTCATTCGGTACTATCAACGAGTTTTCATAATAATACTATAGCTCAGATTTTATAATATCTTTTCATCTCAAATCCAATTCCATGGAACCGGTCCCATCAAGCTTCACGCGACACCCAGCCACGACATCCCTGCGTGGCCGAGTCACCTGTAGCAAACCCAACAACTTCAAGTGCTCCACACGATAGACCTTCATCTGCATTATTAGACTAGTTGATTTCATTGACTAATGCTTTGCACGTTTTTCAACATTATTGTGGCTCTAGTGGCATTAACCCAGTTATTCCCAACATTCCTAATCTCGAAGACGCAAGTCTAACAACACCGGCTTTCGCTGCCATCCCCCTTCTGACAATTTAGAGAGGAATTTGAACTGGCATTGAAGATGAAAAGATCGCCCAAGCTGTACCATTCAATACAAACTTACCATATTGGTTTTTGTCCATCAAAATTCCCCTTCCATTGCTACATCAATTGCAATTTTGTCCTTGCAAGTTGCAAAGAAAAATTCTTTCTTTCCCCTTTTTGGGGTTGACTGATTAACGCTTGCCACCGATCTTTCTTGTCAAAGTTTGTTCCCAAATCCATCTATTGAAATCCTCTCCATTCAAATATCTCACCAGCCCATTCGCGATTCTTTCTTGAAAGTTCTCTCCATTCAAATATCTTTTGACCATTTTTGTTGCACTTTTTTCGACTTTTGTAGATAATCGAATGCAATCAAATCTCTAGCCACCCATTGCTTGTCCAAGTTCATCCATCACTCAAATTTCTATTGATCCACGGTCAATCATTATCTTGTGCCCAGCTCAATTCCCATACTTGACATTATTACCACCGAATATGATGCAAAATGGTATGCTATTGGTGACGAAATACTAAAAATGCAAATACACAATATTACCGGTTCGGTCCGGGTGAGCAGGTTGGCGGTTCCACACCTAGAACTAGAAACTAAACCGATACCCGGCCCGTCGATTCCAATTTATTGGAACTGGGAACCGATCCCTTAGAAACCACCGATTCTAGACCGGTTCGATATGATTCCAGGCGGTTCTCGGTTCCTTTGTACACCCCTATGAAAACTCCAAACTTTAGGTCTTGTCTCAATTTTACTATCCAGTCACAATTTTACCCTAAAATTTGTACAGTCTCATTAAAAATCACAAATTTTTACTTGAGTCACAAATTTGCCTCAATTTATCCTCCGTTCAAAATTTCTCGTGGACAACCGAGAGATAGAAAACTCCCAAGCATGAGCTATTCGAGTGTCTTGAGTGCGAGCTCTTCAATTACAAGAGATAGAACATTCTCAAGCACAAGAGATTGATGAGCGCAATATCACTAAGGGCGATTTTGATGGAGGGTTAATAAAGAATAGATTTGGGACTCAAATAAAAGTTGGTGATATTTTATTAGACAAAAAAATTAGAGTGAAATTGAAACTGGAACTAAAGCTGTGATTTCTTTGTGAAACAAAAAAAAAAGTTTGAAGTGGAATTGGTATTGAACATAAAGTTGAGGGTTTTTATGTGACAAAAGGTAGAATTGAGATAAGAGCTAAAATTTGAGGTTTTTTTGGATAGTAGGGCAATATAATAGTAAAAATATAATGTCATTTAGAGTTATATTGGATTCATAGTACTTTTCTTTTTAAAAAAATAAGCGTTTTCATAAGTATATTTAATAACAACATCAATTTATCTACATATTTCTCATACTTATATTAATCAAAATCTTGGTACTAATATTTTTAGATAGATTAAATTTGAAGTTGTTGTGTTTCGTGTTTTCTTAATTAGATTTAGTTAAATCTATAAATTAGAAATTTCAAATAGCAAGAACATGAATCGAATACACCTCTAAAAAGGTTCTACTTTAACTATTGTAGAGATCATAAGTTAAAATATTATTAAATGGAATTATTAAAATATTTACAAAGACAAAAAAGTTAAAAACAAAGTAATAAAAAGATAGTCATACTTTTTGTTGATCTAGGAAATAGATTAACATAAAAAAATATTTAAAATTTGGGCAATAATTTAACTACGAAAACTTTTGACTTTTTTATATAAAGTTGACAGACTAGATTGAATAATTGAAAAGTTAGAGTCTACATTAAATATTTAGGAATAGTTCAAGTACCATATTAAATGAATTAAAAGTTCAAGGATGATATTACATGTTGGCTAAAATTTAGAAACTATTTGTGCCATTTTCACATATTACTACTATAGTTAATGTAGTTGTGAGTTTGATAATGAACATGACAACCTAGTTCGCCAACTTTTTAGAAGGGATGTGACTATATAATTTGGTTAATCTATTCTTAACTATTCATCCCAAATTAAGCACAATCCATAGACATGGAGAAATTACTCATTTCCATGATTTTTGGCTCAAATTATCTTTGCTAAGCTTCTTACTCAAATAGTTCATGAAGTGAATAACTTTAATTTGTAAATCAATATATTATTCTCACTCAAAGACCATTCTAAGAATTTCATAGTTATTTACCAAAGAAGGCAAGAATTCCATCGGAGGGTTTCCGAGAAAGAAAACCAGAGGTGGACCCATAAACCAGCTATAAAGTGAAAACTTTCACGTCAAGATTTGAGATTGAGATGAACCGAAGAGTTTTTTAGGGCTAGAACAGAGGAGAAAAGGCAGCATTTGAGGAGGCATCATCACCTCCAATTCCATTAACAACAGAGCTCACTGATGGTGTTCCTCCTTGTGGGCCTTTTCCCCAGATACATTATTATTATTATAATTATTATTCTATTCTCCTTTAGTTTTTCCCACCTTTTCCACTTTAATTTTCTGTGGACAAACGATCCAGCTTCAGATTTACTGGCTGAGCTCCATGATCATTGATTCCCCCTCCAATTTCAACATGTGGGCTCCGCCCCACACCTCCTAAACATCATCTCCCTCACCAAATAATCTCCAACAGTGCCAAACTTGGGGAAGTATCATATGTGTTTAGTGGATCGCTTCATGATCTGATCACGAAATTAAAGTTGATCCTCACGTGGAACCGATGATAATCAAACCTCAGAACTCTCCAGCCTGTCCTACCCAGTAGTTGTAAGACCCTCATACCCATATATTCGTTTTTCATGGAGAGGCCCTTTTGCTTTTGTTAAATGATAGTTTTTCCATACACAAGC
Source organism: Syzygium aqueum (assembly GCA_031216185.1). Taxonomy (NCBI): domain Eukaryota; kingdom Viridiplantae; phylum Streptophyta; class Magnoliopsida; order Myrtales; family Myrtaceae; genus Syzygium; species Syzygium aqueum. The sequence continues at coordinate 34,731,717 of CM062232.1, forward strand.
ATGACTGATGTCTCCAATCAGAGACAAACTCATTCCTCCATATGAGTTGGGGAGGACCACTGTGGCATAAAGTCGAGCACAAAGTATCTAGCATCCCATTCTTATACCCTCACTCAGTCACTCACGCCTTGTAGATTAGACCCGAAAAGAAAGACATTCTCACGCTCACTGACAGGACACTGACCGAGTACAACTCTTTTGAGTCTTGGATCAAGCACTACAAGCTGCCACATACTTTCGGTTTAAGCCTGAAGGCACGGATCCTTGGACATAAGACTTTGTCTGTGGAGCCCAGCAAATCCTTTTGACCAAAAGTCAGATCAAGATCAATCCCCTCGCCCAAATTTCACACACACTCTCTGTCTCTCAGTGCATCTCCCCCACTCGATTTCAACCCCAGCTCTTTTTCTTATTCCTCTGCACGTTCACTCCTCTTGCATTTGCGAAAAAAATATAAGGAGGGAAGAAGGGTTCTTTGCCTTCTTTTCCTAAAGCTTCCCTCCTCTGCTTTGCACCAACAAAGTATCATCATTCTTACACATCCCCTCTCTCTTGCTCTCTTGGAGAACCCACTATTGCTTTCTCTGCCGCTTTCACTCTCATTCTTTCAGACGTGTTCCAGAAGAGTTGCTTCTTCAATGGAGACCAACCCAATTCATCTAATCTACCATGTCTTTTTCATCGTCATTGGACTTGTCTCTGTTTCCGCAGCCGAACAGAGCACTTCCTCCATGAAAACGGATACAGAAGCCCTGATCTTGTTCAAGAAAATGATCCAGAAGGACCCAAATGGAGTGCTATCTGGGTGGCGGCTCAATCAGAATCTTTGCACTTGGTATGGAGTCACATGTTACTCAGGGAGGGTCACTCAACTTGATCTTAGCGGCCAGAGTCTTGAAGGGACGATGTCTTTCGACCCTCTGAGGTCTTTAGATATGTTAACTGCACTCAATCTGTCATCAAACTCCTTCGCTATCAATTCAACCTCCTTGCTTCAGCTCCCCTATGGTTTGAAACATCTCGACCTTTCTTTTGCAGGCCTCCTTGGCCTGGTCCCTGAGAATTTCTTTTCCAAGTGCCCCAATCTCATCGATGTCAACCTAGCTTTCAATAATTTAACAAGCTCGTTGCCCGAGAATTTCTTTACAAATGCTGATAAGCTTCAGGTTCTCGACCTGTCTTATAACAATCTAACCGGATCAATTTCAGGACTGAAGATTGAGAATTCTTGTGGTTCTCTATTGCAACTTGATCTTTCCAGCAACCAGTTCAACGAGTCTATTCCAAGCTCCTTTTCAAACTGCACCAGCCTCCAGACAATGAATTTAGAAAACAACATGTTCACTGGACAGATTCCTCGCTCATTTGGGCGACTTGCTAGCTTGCAAAAACTCGATCTCTCTCACAACCATCTTACAGGGTGGATTCCTTATGAGCTGGGAAACGCATGCAACTCGCTACTCGAGCTCACACTTTCCTTTAACAACATCTCGGGGCCAATTCCATCATCTTTCTCATCATGTTCATGGTTGCAGAGCATTGATTTGTCTAACAACAACATATCAGGCCCCTTTCCAGATTCTATCCTTCGGAATCTTGGTTCCCTTGAGAGTTTGCTATTGAGCAACAACATCATCTCAGGGCCATTTCCTGCTTCCCTCTCATACTGCAAAAAGCTGAGAGTCATAGATTTCAGTTCCAACAAGTTTTCAGGTATCATACCACCTGATTTATGTCCCGGAGCTGCCTCGCTCGAGGAGCTAAGAGTTCCCGACAATCTGATCACCGGAAAAATCCCACCTCAATTATCTCAATGCTCACAGCTCAAGAAGATTGATTTCAGCTTGAACTATCTAGCTGGCTCAATTCCAGCGGAGATTGGGATGCTTCAGAATCTGGAGCAGCTAATTGCGTGGTTTAACGGCCTGGAAGGCGAAATCCCACCAGAATTAGGAAAATGTAAGAACTTGAAGAATCTCATCCTTAACAATAATCATCTTAAGGGTGAAATCCCAACAGAGCTGTTCAACTGCAGCAATCTTGAATGGATATCACTCACAAGCAATGAACTGACCGGTGAAATCCCACGTGAGGTCATGCTTTTGTCAAGATTGGCCGTTCTGCAGCTGGGGAATAACAGTTTGAGTGGTCAGATCCCATGGGAGCTGGGAAATTGCAGTAGCTTGGTGTGGTTAGACTTGAACAGCAACAAATTAACAGGAGAAATACCACCACGCCTGGGGAGGCAGCTCGGAGCAAAATCTTTGACTGGTATTCTTTCTGGAAACACCCTCGTATTCGTAAGAAACGTGGGCAATACATGCAAAGGTGTTGGAGGTCTGCTGGAATTCGCCGGGATTAGACCTGAAAGGTTGTTGCAAGTGCCGACCTTGAGAAATTGCGACTTCACAAGAATGTACTCAGGTCCAATCCTGAGCATGTTCACAAGATACCAGACAGTGGAATACCTGGACCTTTCTTACAACCAGCTCCGAGGGAAGATCCCAGAAGAGTTTGGGGACATGTTAGCTCTGCAGGTTCTTGAGTTGTCGCACAATCAGCTATCTGGAGAAATTCCTTCATCGCTTGGCAGACTAAAGGATTTAGGGGTGTTTGACGCATCACACAATCGACTGCAAGGCCAGATTCCTGATTCCTTCTCAAACTTATCTTTCCTGGTCCAGATAGATCTTTCCTACAATGATTTAACAGGGCAAATCCCACAGAGAGGGCAACTAAGTACACTTCCTGCTAGCCAGTACGAACACAATCCAGGACTTTGTGGGGTTCCGTTACCTGAATGTCAGAATAACGAACCAGAAACAAACCCAGATGGAGGCGTCGGCACAAAAGGAAAAGCGAAGCCAGGGACTGCATCGTGGGCTAATAGCATCGTCCTCGGAACTCTACTTTCCGTTGCTTCCATCTGTATTTTGACCGTATGGGGGGTAGCAATGCGTGCAAGACGAAAAGAGGCAGAGGAAGTGAAGATGCTGAAAAGCTTACAAGCAGCACATGCAGCCACAACATGGAAAATTGACAAGGAGAAAGAGCCACTGAGCATCAATGTCGCAACCTTCCAGAGGCAGCTGAGGAAGCTGAAGTTCTCCCAGCTAATAGAAGCCACAAATGGCTTCTCGGCAGCAAGCCTCATTGGTTGCGGCGGGTTCGGCGAAGTGTTCAAGGCTACGTTGAAAGATGGCTCAAAAGTTGCGATAAAAAAACTCATAAGATTGAGTTACCAGGGCGACAGAGAATTCATGGCTGAGATGGAGACATTGGGGAAAATCAAACACAAAAATCTAGTGCCCCTTTTGGGTTACTGCAAGGTGGGAGAGGAGAGGCTATTAGTATACGAGTTTATGGAATACGGTAGCCTAGAAGAGATGCTTCACGGGAGAGTCAAAACTCAAGATCGGAGAATACTTACATGGGAGGAAAGGAAAAAGATAGCACGAGGGGCTGCGAAAGGACTGTGCTTCCTACACCATAACTGCATCCCCCACATCATACACCGGGACATGAAATCAAGCAACGTATTGTTGGACCGAGACATGGAAGCAAGAGTTTCTGATTTCGGAATGGCCCGGCTTATAAGTGCTCTCGACACGCATCTAAGTGTAAGCACGCTAGCCGGCACACCAGGTTATGTCCCACCAGAGTACTACCAAAGCTTCCGATGCACGGCAAAAGGAGATGTGTATTCGTTGGGCGTCGTCCTATTGGAACTACTGACCGGAAAGCGCCCTACCGACAAGGAGGATTTTGGGGACACCAACTTGGTGGGGTGGGTGAAGATGAAGGTGAGAGAAGGGAAGCAGATGGAAGTCATAGACCCGGGACTGCTATCGGCAACCAAAGTCCTGGAGGAAGCGGAAGCAGAAGCGGAAGCGGAAGTAGTGAAGGAGATGGTGAAATACATGGAGATATCACTGCGGTGTGTGGATGATTTCCCTTCCAAGAGGCTAACCATGTTGCAGGTAGTGGCCATGTTGAGAGAGCTGGTGCCTGGCTCCACAAACGGAAGCAGCAACAGCACCTGAAACATCATGAACTGTTAATGTTCTCTTTCTTATTGTTTATGGTAAGAAGATAGTGTCTGTATGTTTTATTCATATGTTAAGAATTAAGATAAGATCTTTTATGTATCAAATTCACAACAATTCCACTCTGCTGATGAACGTCAAGTGCCTATGCCATGACCCTCTGTACATTCAAGCCACGTACTTACCCAAATCGCATAGCTAAAGATTTAATTCCACGAATTCTTCTACCTAATGAAAGAGCGTCTGGATCTTTGGGTGCGGCATTTACTCAAACAGGTGAAGGTCATTGTCGAGAACACGGAATAACATGCCAAGAAAGCAGGCATCACTCAAACCAAACAAATATATATTGGTGAATTGCCATGAAGAGGTCGATGAGCACTAACCCATTACCCATATGGACTGGAAGAAGACGACTGGTTGAGATTTTAGCAATAGTAAGTTATGATCAGCAGGACATTTTACCTTAACAATAGACATGATAATCCAGCTGAAATTTCATCAAGATAATGGGAACCAACAGTGGAAATGCAACTAGAGCGACAATTTTCTTGCAAACTAATTTAGATTGGGGAGGGAGCAAGAGTTTGGGCATTCGTCGAAAAGGGTCGATTTGGCTTTTGCTGCTAACGAGTGCATCAAGACCAAGGTGGAAAGAACAGGAGAAGGTGGAGAGAATTTGGAGCAATCTCAGGGTACCACGGAAAGATTTAGCGAATTCTTGTTGAAACTCGTTTCAAACAATAAAGGAGAACTCACAAATGAAAGTAAGCAAATGCGAGTCATCAAACGTGAAACGTTTGACTTTCATAGCGATTTTACAAAATTAATACTATATAAAAGTTCAAGCTATTAAGCAAGGAAAATTAATATTATCTAAAATTTTGACCAATGTGTAATTTCATCGTTGGCCATGTGTTCAATATGATCCATTAGCTTTCTGTAGCAAATTCAAATTAGTCATTCAATATTATTCACAAGTTTTCGTAATTATACTTTTTCCTATATACTATAATTTCTTTTCGTTTCAATCATTTTCCCGAATGTTATTGTATTTTTACTTTTTAATCTTTATAAATATTGCGATAATTCCATTTAAGTAAATTTTAAGCTTATGATCTCCACGATAGTAAAAGTAAATGCTCATTAAGTATTGTATTGGGTTAATATTGCTGCTCTTTCAGGTCTAGAAGTGTTTTAATAAGATTGTTTCGCAAGGACATTAATTTATCGATGGATACTCATACTTATATTAATATAAATCTTGTTCCTTATTTTAGTAGGATGTTAAAGAGAGATGAATATACTTGGACATGAATGTCCTTTTATATGCTTAGAATTAGAAATAAACAATGGCATAAATGAAAAGAAAAGGAACGGAAAGTTTGTTAATAGTTAAGATAATCACTCACACTGGAGGGGCCGATCAAGTGATAAACCCGAGAACGACTGGGGCCTAACCCACCATATCAACTTTGGAAAGATACTTTTATTAGCTCTTTAGGCTTGAAGTTGAGTCTCACTGCTTGGCCCGCAATTTTTTACAGCCTCTCCTTGAGTTCTCTCTCCGATCAATTTATCTCAAAACAAAACATATTGACTCCATTTATTTCGCTAAAAATGAATAATTTAAAAATTATTTTCCTGAAAACGATCACTTGTATTGCTTATAAAAATAGATGGATGAGAAATATTTTCATCGTCCACAAAATGTTTGGACATGATATATTGTCAATAATGAAAGCATTTTCTATTGACTAAGTGATTATTTTAGGAAGATATTTTTCAAATCATTTATTTTTCACGAAATAAACGAAGCCGTGGAAAACATTTTCATCATATTTTGACGTTTGGTTCGCTTAGGAAAATGAGTCAATGGAAAATGTAATGGAAAACCTATGCTTAATTTAGGAAATTGAATTCCTCTTTATAAAATCAGAAATTATTTTCTAAAATATAACTAGATATCGGTACTTGGACTCGAAATTATATGCTTGAGCACAGAAACCCCAACATTGTTCCTAGCGTTCAAGGCAGGTCTTCGGTGCCCAGGCCTAGGTCCATCAAGGCTGAGCTCGCAACCCCACTGCCCGTGCTTAAGTCCATCGAGGTCAAGCCTGGGCTTGAAGCCCCAATGCCTCTGTTCGATGCTTTGGCACTCGAGCCCGAGTCCACGAAGGCCGAGCGCAGGATCCCGATACTCGAGCTTGGATCCCCAACACCCGAGCCTAGGTCCATAAAGGTCGTGCTCGGGTCCCTGACACTTGAACTCTGGTCCTTGGCACTTGAGCTTCAGTCCACAAAGGTCGTGCCTGGGTCCTCAGCACTCAGGCTTGGGTCCCTAGTTCCCGAGCAAGGGTTTATCAAGGTTAAGGCCTGAGACCCCAGTGCTCGTGCCTGAGTCCATTGAGGTCGAGTCTGAAACCCTCTGGGTCTAGTACCTGGTGCTCACACCTTGGTCTATCAAGGCCAAGCCTAGGAACTAGGTGCCTATGCCCGATCCCTGGCTCTAGGTCAAGGTCCATCAAAGTCAAATTTAAGACTCTAATGCCCATACCCGGTTCCTGATTGGTCATACACAAGTTACTAGCACCCGAATAATGTATATTTATTGAGAAAAATCTAGTTAGAATTTCCACACCGAATGACAAAAAATATTTTCCAATTCATTTTCGAGTTTCAATAAAATACCGAAAAATATTATCATTTTCTTGAAAATTAATTTCCAAAAATGTCATATTTTCCACGAAACAAAAGGAGTATAAGTAAGCGCCAGACCACATAATTTTGTTTTCAACTCTTTTTTATGTTATTATGATACCATTTTTATTCCTTAAATATTCAGCTAGGGACAAAATTACATTTTTAGAGATTTAGCTAGAAAGGGAATAAATAAATGGGAAAGTCCAGTGTACTTTTCACTTGTTCAAAACCCACGTATTTTTGTAAGAACACAAATCAGAATCCTTTGGATAAACCGCTAGAGGTGAATTTACAACTTAAATTCACCCTAGAGGGATAATACATCTATTGATATCTACTTGTGAGCTGCATTAGAGAAGTTTCACATCGGAGAATTTATGTGGTGTAGAGTAGTTAATATATTCTAGTTGGCCTATAACTCATAAGCTTAAGCTTTTAAGTGAAAATATGTTGACGGACTCGGACTTAAGCTTCTTCTTGGTGATTTCCCCAAATGAAGGTATCAGACTTTTGCTACGCGCTCCTAACAAATGGTATCAGAATCAATGCTAGATTGGTAAGCCCTTAATATATTCAGGTATTTGGTGAATATCTCGAGGAAGTAATATGGTGACCAACACAGTTTCAGGCAATGGGCATTGCGGTGTACTATTGTGGGTCCGATGGCAAACTTTATGGTTCAATAGGGAAAAAGAGACCAAGGATGAAGTTGGGCGTTAATGGAGATTCAAGTTGAGATATGTTTATGTACAAAAAAAAACAAAAAAAAAGGTTTGAGAGAGAGCAGGCCTAACATTGAGCTCATGTGTAAGGAGAAGATTGTTGAAATGCACGTGTGAGTTGTGTTGGATAAATTCTACATCAGAAGATTGGTGTGGTGTGGAGTAGTTAATATACATCTTAATTGGTGCATAATTTATTGGCTTAAAATTTTAAGTAAATGTGATTTTAACTAGATATGTTGATAGGATAGGCTCGGACTTAGATTCCTTCTTAACGATCTCTCTTGATAAAGGTATCAAATTTCTGTTCTGTGCTCGTAACAGCATCAACCAAGTCAAATTTAATGGCTAAAATGAGTTCTCTCATCTATTTTTTTGTTTTTTTTTCCTCTTTTCTTTTTTTTTTATTTTCCTTCTTTCAATTTCTTCTCTTCCCTTCTCCTTTTGTCTTGTTCTTCCTTCTTTCTTGTCCCCGAGTTCCTTTTCCTCCTCCATGCATACCACCACCTCCTTCCTGTGCATCATCATCCCCATCTTGATGCAACAACCAAATCATAGGCCACTTGGTAGCACTCATAATGTTGTAGCCATGACCTTGCCACCCCCGATACTAAGCCTCCCTCCGTCCCTGCCTTTGCATGTGCCTCTCTCTCTCTCTCTCTCTCTCTCTCTCTCTCTCTCTCTCTCCCTCTCTCTCATACCAGAGATTGCTGACCTTAGGCAATCATATCTAAGGTCACTTGATATGATGTGTTCCAACCAATAAATTGGTGGTCGCCACCCCATAGATTAGCTGCCTCTATGCTGTGTTCCTTAACACAAGTGCGCGCGCGCACGAGAGGGCTCTCTCTCATAGTAGAGAGATTGTTGACCTTAGGCAATCATATCTAAGGTCACTTGATATGATGTGTTCCATCCAATAAATCGATGGTCGCCATCCCATAGATTAGCTGCCTCTATGCTATGTTCCTTAACACAAGTGCGCGCGCACGCGCACGAGAGAGAGAGAGAGAGAGAGAGAGAGAGAGAGAGAGAGAGAGAGAGAGAGAGAGAGAGAGAGAGAGAGAGAGAGAGAGAGAGAGAGATGTTGGAAGCGTGAAACAGAAGTCCAATACATTTACTTGGGGAGATCGCTAAGAAGGAGCCCAAATTTGAACCCATCAACATTTTTATTTAGACTCACATTTACTTAAAAACTTAAGTCGATGAGTTATAGACCAACTAGGATATATTAGCCGCTCTATATCACATCAATTATCAAATATGGATTTCTAACAGAACACATACACGCATTATAACAATCTCCCCTTACGTGTAACCTTAGTATCAGGTCTGCTCCCCCTTAATCCATGTGTCCTTCTATGTCAAGATATCTCCACTTAAATCTTCATCAACACTCAACTTCATCCCTAGTCTCTTTTTCTAGACCAAACCATAAAGTTTGCCATCGGGCACATGTTGCTACACCACAACGCCCATCGCCTGAAAATCGTGTTGGCCACCTGATTCCTTCCTTGATATATTCACCAAACACTGTAACAGATTGGAGGCCCACCAATCTACCATCAACTCTTACACCATTAGTTGGGACTATGTAGCAGAAGTCCAATTCCTTCACTTAGGGAGATCGCCAAGAGAAAGACAAAGTCCGAGCTTGTCAACATATCTAGTGTGACCCACCTTCACTAAAAAAATTGAGTTAATGAATTATGAGCCAAGTATGATATATTAATTACATCACACCGTACCAATTATCTGATGTGAGACTTCTCCAATACAACTCACACGTGCATTTTAATAAGAGAGAGAGGGGGGGCTGGTTAAAGGTTCAGCGAGTGGGGTTGCGTGATTTTCCTAATAATGTCAAGACATTTTACAGATTTGTGGGGTGACGTGGTTAAATTTGGAATATTAAATTTATTGCTTATCAGTCAATTATCTAGAGGGACATATTTGAGACACAGAGGTTCCACAGAAGTAAATCGGATCTAGGTTTTATATCATTGAAGTTTTGTGGTTTTTTTCTGTTTGTTTTGTATGTTTCATTCTTGTGTTGAACTAATCCACAAACGAGTTGTTGTGCCCCTCTCCGTAACTCACTTCTTAAATATGTGAAGTACAAAGAAGCAAGTTCAGTTCTCAGAAGAAGGCCGGGCAATTCTTGGGTAGATGAATTGATCTCTCAAGGTAGTTGGCCGGGACATGTTGCATTTCTCTTATTTCCACTTTAGTTAAAACCAACTTAGCTCAGGTGAGCGTAGACTTTGGCGGACGATCAAAGTCATGCTCCAGTGGTTAACAGAGGCAATATCGACAAATCACAAGCATGGAGCCTCTAATTCTTGTTTAAAAGAGATCGCAAGACCGGTCATTCCATGTGAAGTTGCGATAGATTTGCAAGAGGAATTATATTCTGATTAATCATGCAAATAGTGATGAGTTCTTACTCGGTTAAGTCATTGCCTCATCTCGGTCATCCCCACATTTTTAATCTCTAGGCACTTTGTGTGTGAGCAGAAAAAGCAGACTATATGTTAGCATCCTCCTCCTCGTTTGCCTTTACAGTCTTCAAGGAACTTCTAGCCGGTTTCCACATGCCTCTCTCCTCAACATGTCTCATTTGGACATGATGGGATGCAAGAAGAGGAAGAGGGGAGAGAGGGTTTTCAGGTTCAAGACATTCGGAGAAAATGGGTACCCAATTGAGTTTGATGGGTCGTTTCTTGAGAATGTGAAGGCACTTCTTGAATTAGGGCAATCTGAGAGCAGCTCATGCATTGGAGTGCCATGCTGGTCGTTTGAGCTCGAGATCAATCGCCAGCCCCCTCTTCATGTCTTGCTTTACGTGATTGAAGAGCCAATTGAGGCTTCGCTTAGCCATCGCTGCAAGCACTGCTTATACGTAGGTAATACCCTTAAGAACTCTATTTTGGTTTCATATATTCCTGAATGTGTGATTGGACAAGAATAAATGGACGATTTTGGAAACCACCTAAGTTTAGAAATATCATAGGATTTATCTCAATAATGAACTCCACGAGAGACCCACATAATTTATGAGTTTTGACTTACTAGGTGTTCGTGTTTCTAATGTGTTCATTAACTTCTCTCAAGTTTACGTCTTGCACGTAGAGAAAATTTGATTGCTTTAGAGTAAAGATTGCAATTACCTTAGTGTAATTTTTTTCTCCGCTCCAATGAGATAAAACTGGAGCATAGGTCCTTTCTTTTGTTCATCATTATTCCGTACGGCCGATCACCAAGGGACCAATTGAATCTTATGTCGTTTAATGATAGTTAGAGTATACCTCTCTCATCTCAACATGAATATGAATCTATGTTTTATTTGTTGATCTCAATAGAATTACAGAGACACAGAAGACTATGGGAAAAAATTACAATTCATAACCTATGATACAAGCATAATTAGTAAGACTTGGATGCCATATTCACAAGAATAAATCTTTAATGACAAATACACTATCAAAGGATGCAAATCGTAGTTTTTTTCCTTTGTATGTGTAATTTTGTTGAGTCAGTTCCGTGTTTATTATCGTCACTTGATGAATTTGTATATCAATATACTCATATACTTGCTACTGATATACTTGCGGTTCAGGCTGGGGTCAACATCTAATTTGCAACAAGAAGTATCACTTCTTGTTGCTCTCCAAGGACATAACACCTGCTTCATTGATCTTCAAAGGTGACTCGATTCGTGCAAATCCAATGAAAGTTAAGTTGAACTTAATGGAAGCACAAGGCCACACCATGCATGGCGTCTTCCACTCGAACGGGTTCGGACATTTGATGTGCATTAACGGGTTGGAATCAGGTTCGGACTTGCCCGGCTTCCAGATCATGGACTTTTGGGATCGATTGTGTACTGGTTTAAAAGCAAGGTTTGCCTGTTGATTATCTATTCCTTTTGATCCTAGAAAATCATGTGAATTGGTGTGTATATGCACTCGATGTGATGAGGCCTCAATAAATGAAGCATTATCAAGTTATCTTCTTCCTTAGAAGAATTTACACATTCAAAAACAATAACTTGCCTTTTCTTCAAAACGAAAAGATTGTAAATGCAACTTTAGCACATTATCAATCTGCGCATCTATAGTCCTTTCCTATGAATAGTAATTAAGTCCCTTTAAGTATAGATGCACACAGTTGTATGCTAGCACCATTAATCAAAAGAGAAATGCTAAAGACACTAAAATTCGAAACATCTAGTAAAAATTTTAAATGCTTCAAAATTCATTTTACAATTGAACTCTTGTTATGAACGCTCTTACGTGCATATGTCGCTCATTCTAAGCAAATCTTTGGTGGATGAGTATTGCTGGTCTCGAATATGTACGGATTGTCGCGGCTCGTTTATCTTTTCATTTCCTTCAAGCCATTGCTCTATCATATGCCTACTTATTGCAGCGCTTGACCATAATACATTTATCTACAAAGAATTCGACTCATGAACATTTAACAAGGAACTTTCTTCTAATGTTACAACGTTTCCTCTGATAAACGTTCGTTTGATAAGCAAATAACCTATCGACTATCAAGCCATGGCATGAGAACTTTTGTTCTCTCTTGTTTGGTAGGAAAGTGAGTTTGAATGACGTATCCAATAAAAGAGGCATGGAGCTGAGGTTACTTCATGGATTAGCTTATGGCGAGCCATGGTTCGGTCGTTGGGGTTACAAATTTGGCCGAGGAAGCTACGGCGTCACTCTTCCCATGTACAGGAAAGCCATAGAAGCCATTCAAGGCATGCCGTTAACTCTACTTATCCATCACTTGGGAAACTCCGGCCATGACGTGCTATTGATCTCCTCGAGGTATCAATCACTGTCGGACCGTACCTTGGTCGGCCTCGGTGACCTCTTCCATTTCATGTTGGAGCTCACAACCCGTGTCCCAAAATCAAACTTCGTCGATTCGTATTACAGTCCGGGCTTCCTTCTGGAGAACGCGTGCAGATGGTCACCGAAGCGAGTCGAGATGGCGACCCGAGTGATCGTCGAGGCCCTAAAGAGAGCCGAGTTCAGGTGGATCTCAAGGCAGGAAGTCCGGGATGCCGCCCGTGCCTACATCGGCGACACGGGGCTATTGGACTTTGTTCTGAAATCGCTCGGGAACCACGTCGTGGGGAAATACCTGGTTCGTCGGAGTTTGAACCCTGTGACAAAAGTTCTAGAATACTGCTTGGAGGACGTGTCCAAAGCGAGTGTAGAGTCAGAAGGTTCAGTCACGAGCAGTTCGAATCTCAGGACTCGATCCAACATCACTAGGGTTCAACTCATGAAGGACACGTTTTGCGTTTACAAGCGCATCTTCAAAGAGCGTGAGCTGGGAACCAACACCTGCATTAGCGACAACGTATCACTAGCGGCGAGGATCATCTTGGACTCCAGATACCTTATCAAAGAATATGTTGGAGATTTGCCATCCAAATTGGAGCTTGGTTTGGGAGGAAAGTTCAAACTATTTTGCACGGTTTTGTTGAGGGACGCTGCCCGTTGCGAATGGAAGACTAAGCTGATGCCACCCTATGAATGCATTGTACTGAAAGAAAATGCCACCGTGAACGAGCTGAAGGTCGAGGTGGAACGGACTTTCCGGGAATTGTATTGGGGACTAAAGAGCTTCGTCGCGGAATCCGTCGTCAATCTGAACACTAGCGGGTCGGAGATGGTCTTCGGGCTGGTCGAAGTGGGACACAGGCTCGTGTTCGAAGGCAGCATCCGAGAGCAAGGAGTGATCGTGTGGGATGCACACGAATGCGGGGCGGACGGCGGCCGTGTGGTGGATTGCGCTTGCGGCGCCAAGGAAGATGATGGTGAGCGAATGATCGCTTGCGCCGTGTGCGAAGTTTGGCAACATACGTGGTGTGTTCAGATCCCGAACAGCGAAGAAGTTCCGGGAATATTTCTTTGCAAGAGATGTGAACAAGTAATAATGGTCTTACCTTCTCTGCCATAATTAACATCGCAGTTGATTATCTAACTTAAGAACTACAGTTATGTGCTGTGTTAAGAATTAGTGATTGCAAAACTATCGAACTAGGTTAAATCGGAGAAGAAGTTGCACACTATACGTACCAATGCCCGGGGTTGGTCGCCTAATGGGGTACTCCACCCACACTTTGCATGGATGCATAAAATATAGATTTCCTAATCATGTTTTATATATGGAGGTCTAATTGAATCCTAGCACAAAATATGGTACACTCCTAAGTTTACTTTAAGCAACTAAGGGTCAAATATACCCTCATCCCAAGAAATTCCAAAGTAAACTTTCTGATAAAATATGGAAACGATACAAGGGAATTCGAGGTGATCTAGATTTCACGCGAGATAGGTGTTATTGATCATTTTATTTTGAAAAGTGTAACAATCAAGAAATTCAGAGAAGTTTAGTCTATGTAATATTTTTCCACAATTCCGGTTTAGAAACTTCGCAGGCATCTCAATTGGCTCTTGATTCCCGATTATTACTGTCACCCAAAATCGGAAGCTCGGACAAAACCAAAACAGTTCAAACATGAAATAAATGTAAAAAAGTAAACCTAACATATCGGATTTATGCGGTTCAATAATGTGCCAACTCCACGAGAAGAGGTCGATGAGATGGTTCCATTGTAATTAGCAAACAGGATAATCATACTCACTCACAAGTTTTTCCTGACCTCAATTACAAGCATAAACACCACGCAAGAATCCATCGAGATAATCTCTCGTGATAGGTTTCTCTTGACGGCTCCCCAAAAACTCTAGTCTGACGTCCAATGAAGGGAGGACCAGCTGGAATTTCCAGCTTTTACATCGTAGTCCAACGTCCAATCTTTTGGCCCCGGAGATCCATTCTTTCCGTTTCGGATCCACGGTAACCAAGCCAACAATTGCTAATGGGCAAATTGAACATGAACAGCTAAAACTACTTACAGACAATCTAAAACCTAGCAGTCAACGAGAACTATCAGTATCACGTCATGCCATATCGTCAAAATGTAGAGGGGCATTAGTAAAAAGAGTTTCCATCTTTCTGGCGTCATTTGCGCGCAATGAAACTCTCTTTAGAAAAGAATGCAAGAAATGTATATCCATTCCAACTTTACTAGAAAGTAATTAAATCTGGAATCTCAAGTTTATAAGCGTGTACATCGTGTGGTTGACGTTGAGGTTGAGGATCGTTCGAACTTGTTACACTAGCAATATCCCTTTCCATCCCTTTGCCACTGTTCACGCTCATGAGGTCGTTGCCGTCGTCGTCGAAGACCTCCCACTTGTTTGTCACGACCGTCTTCAAGACCTTCCCTGTTGACGGCACCAATTCGCTGCCGCCGCTCTCGCTCACCACGATGGCCTTGGACTCCTCTTCACCTCCGCCGTTGACCATCCTCTCCACCTCCCGAATATCCTCCTCCGGGATCCGCTCGACCTTCGGGAACTCTGATGCGTTGAGCACTCCGTAGAACTTGCAAAACTCAAAGTACTCGGTGAGCTCGTCGCCCTGTGCGTTCGCCTGCCGGAGCACAAAGAGCCCCATGGAGGCCTCAGCCTGCGAGGCCCCGTAGATCCGGGATAGGACCCTGGCGATCAGGTTGCACACCTTGCTGTACGTGTCAAAGATCTCGATGATCACGCAGTCCATGGCCTCGAGGACAAGCGTGCCGCGCATACCCTCGGCCTGCGGTCTGACCTGGAGGAGGAGGGCAAGGAGCGACTGCAGCCTCTGGAGCATCACGATCTCTGCTAGGATCGAGTCCTCGGGGCCAGCTGCCTTGACCCTGCGGATCTCTTTGATGTCGGCATAGAGGAACGCCGACTTCTGATCGAGGAAGTTGAAGTAGGCACGGACGAGGGCGTTGTGGCCCCACGTCTTGGAAAGGGAGGAGTGGCCGTCGGCGAAGTCGGAGAGATCGAAGGGGAGGCGTCCGATGCGCTGGACGGCGGGGACTTTGCAGCAGAAGACGCCGTGGAGGAGCATTAGGCACTTGAGGGCGACTGGCCAGCTGCGGGTGCGGAGGGCGCGGGAGGAGATGGCCCGCACGAGGGGCTTGAGGTGGGTGGACGGGGAGGTGCGGGCCCACACGAAGACGCGCTGGGCGTTCCGGTAGTCCACTTGGGCCTCATCGTGGCTGGTGGCCTTGATGACCGCGGCCTTGAGGTCGGGGCTATGGAGGCTGGTCCGCCGTGAGAGGGCGGTGATCAAGAGGCTGTTCTGGTCCTTGAGAGCTCCGGCAGCTCTCTTCCACAGCTTCATCTCTCTCTCTCGCTCTTCTCTCTCTCGAGATCTCAACGAGGCAAACGCCCCCAACAAAACAACGCAACAACCGCAAGAACGAAGAAGACGTGTTTGATTATTTTTAGCCTTTGTCTAGTTGGGCTTTCTTCTTTCATTTGTTTAATGTTTTGTAATTACGTGACAAACCAATTTCGAGGGTCAATAAATAGAAAGTGGGGGTGCATTTGCCGACCGAGGATGAGGAGGAATGAAGCTGCTGCGGTTGCGGTCGTTCGTTGGACTTGGACCCGAGAACGAGATGTTTGGAATTTCTTCAGTTTCGGTGTTTTGGCCTTTGGTGTTTAGTTATTCCTCTGAGGAGGACAAATGCCGAATTGGCGTGGATGGTGCCCCTCGGGACTTCGTCAAACGCACTACGTGTCGGCATCGATTTGTCACGTTGTGTTTTGGTCAAATTGCACTTCTTCCGCCTCTAAAAGGACATCCCGCGGTCAACTGCGCAACGTATGATGCTTGTCAGGACCCTTTTGTGGTGATCGTGCAGCCTCTTAAACTAAACTGCATATTCCCAAAATATGGTTTTTCTTATTTCTTTTTTGCTAGAATATGACTATTGTATTGCCAATTGTCACACAATTGCGACTGAGTTAGCTCTATCGCACGGTATCTTTCGATGTTTCACCTTCTTTTAGTTTAGTGGATTTAGGATTTCTTGATGAGATATGATATCTACTTCTGTTTTTTTTGGTCATAAATATGATATCTACTCGTTTTTTCTTGGTCAGAATATGACATCTACTTGATATGCGCGTGTTTGGTCAGAATCATATAGTGCTTTCAAAATTGAAAATTCGATTATGCTGCCAAGTATATAGATGTATTAGAAACTTTAATAAACTTCCAAGTGGATATATATAAGCAAAACCCACCAAAACCCTTAATTATGTCCACCGTGACACATTTAAGCTAAAATATTTTTTTTAATACCAAAAATCTCAAACTTATATCTATGTGACACATTTACTCTCCGTCAAAGTTCTGTCAATGAAAATTATTAAAAATCTACCTGCATGGACACTAAAAAGTAAACAGTGTTGACATGATGCTCATATGGTTTAAGTAGAATAAAAATGACGTTGTTTTGGCAAAAAATCATGTAAAGGAACCTTGACAGAGAGTAAATGTATTGCATAAAAATAAGTTTGGGATTTTTTTCGTCACGAGAAAAAATTTTAAGATAAATATGTCATGGTAGGCATAGATTAGATTTTTGATATTACAAAAAAAAATTAGGATAAATATGCCACAGTTAATATACTTTAGAATTTTTTTGTAACTTTTTTCCTTGTACGTCCATAGTCCAGTTACCAAGGGTGCGCATGGAATGCATTCCGGAATAAAAATTCTGTTCCGGAATGCATTCCGGAACAGAATGGCGTTTGTTAAAAAATTT
The DNA here is from genome assembly GCA_031216185.1 of Syzygium aqueum. Classification (NCBI taxonomy): domain Eukaryota; kingdom Viridiplantae; phylum Streptophyta; class Magnoliopsida; order Myrtales; family Myrtaceae; genus Syzygium; species Syzygium aqueum. The sequence continues at coordinate 34,748,888 of CM062232.1, forward strand.
CCGGAATGCATTCTGGAGCGATTTTTGCATTCTGGAATAAAAATGCGTTTGTTAAAAATACTTGATTCCAGAATGCATTCTTGATTCCAGAATGCGTTTTTGATTCCAGAATGAGTTTTTGGCAAGAAAAAGAGAAGCTACTTTTTGTAGCTTCTTGATTCCGGAATGCATTCTCCCTATTTTCTCATAATTTTTTTTTCAGAAAATGCATAAAAATTGAAAAATTCTAGAAAAATATATAAAAATTTCCGGAAAATAAAAAAAAGTCAGATTTCGGGAAAATATGAAATTTGGTGATTTTTTTAAAAAAATAATAAAAAAATCAAAAATTTCAAAACTTCACAGAATAGCTTAAAACACATGTGGCCACCCACTTTGAGTGAAATTTAAATTTTTTGAGGTGTCCAAAAAAATCAAAAATTTCAAAATTTCACAAAATGGCTTAAAATATCCATGGCCACCTACTTTGAGCGAAATTTAAATTTTTTGAGGTGGCAAAAAAAATAAAAAAAATAAAAAAATGAAAATTTTAAAAACTTCACAAAATGGCTTAAAATACCTGTGGCCACCCACTTTGAGTGAAATTTAAATTTTTTGAGATGCCCAAAAAAATAAAAATAAATAAAAAATTTCAAAACTTCATAGAATGGCTTAGAATACTTGTAGCCACCCACTTTGAGTAAAATTTAAATTTTTTAAGGTGCCCAAAAAAATAAATAAATAAATAAATAATTTCAAAAAAATAAAAAATAAAAAAAACTTCACAAAAAAGCTTAGAATACATGTGGCCACCCACTTTGAGTGAAATTTAAATTTTTTTAGGTGGCCAAAAAAAATTTAAAAAATAAAACATTTCAAAACTTTACAGAATGGCTTATAATGCCTGTGGCCACCCACTTTGAGTAAAATTTAAATTTTTTTAGGTGCAAAAAAAATAAAAAAATCAAAACAGATTTCTATTCCAGAAATCAATTTCTGGAGCAGAATTAGTCATGTTTTACCAAACAGATTTCTCCTCTAGAAATCAATTTCTGGCAAGAATTCCAGAAATCAATTTCTGGCAAGAATTTGATTTCTGGAGCAGAATGGTTACCATTCGCACCCCAAGTAAAGCTGCTTCTTGGAAATTGTTCCTAGTCATATTTCTCACTTTCCCTCTGGTTGGACTATTGAGTAAATACATGAATCCTTGAAGCAGTCTAGGTGCTTCAAAATGTCTACACAAGGAACACATGACGGCCGTGTCAGAGAAGTACATATTAGTGAGGAAGGCGGAAGAAATTTGTAATCAGATAAGGCAAACTTCAGGTTAACCAACTTACGGTTGAAATGAGGCGAGGAAAAGTATTCTGAAGAGTTTGATCATGTGAATTTTTCAATACCCAACAATGACACTCTTTGAAGAGCGGAAAGTGACAACCAAGAAGAAGTTAACCAGCTCATGGTACAATGAAAATTCAGAAAGCCTGCTTTTTTAAGAGGTTATGCATTCGAGTCATGTCGAAGGAATCTCAAGCAACTTTATTTCATATTTGGGCACTTTCTCCTTATGTACAGAGATGTCCTGATTTCTAGCACATGAGCGGCAGCGGTGACGTGCTCTTGACTTTGTCCTCTTGGGTTTTGAATTGATCGAGTGAATATCATTTAAACTAACGCATCTTGCGATTGGAATTTCAAGTCGTCCCTCCCACTGTGACAAAAAATAAAACCATTCTCTTTAAATCTTGATCTTCTTGAAACAAGGAAAATCCAATATAGCACATAGGGTACGAAAATCGTTAATGATTGAATGGAATTCATTAAATCTCATTACTCGATAGTTCAAAACTCGAGGTCAAGTTTTCCCCAATATGGGACAGCTTCGAGATTTATTGCCCAGTGGGTTTAAATTTTAGAATTAGAACTTTGATAAGATTATTTTCTTTTACCTTCTTTCGTTAAATTAATTTAGGATGTCTAGACTGAATATGATTTTAACTTTATTTTTAAGTTTTGTTTTAAATTCTTTAGGTTAAACGATATTATATACATAATAATAAGTACCTTGAGTGCTTAATCAGAAGGCTGATCATTAAGCGAGTGAAATTGTTCCTAGTCATCCTTTTTTACTTCTCTTTCCCTTAGGTGGATTCTCACCAAGATGGTCAGTCAACTAAATCTTAAAATTAGACTATTTAGGAGTTTTGAATTCTTTTATCGTAACTCACACGCTCATTCAAGTTGCTGGCCAGGACATCCTCGAAGGTCAAAAGTAATTGATCTTGATTATGGCAACTGAAAAGTTGTTGGCCATGTCCCCGGATCTAAGGGCTATCCTTGTCATTAATTTCTTAGACTTTATTCATTTCGCAAAAAATATGGTATTTTTTTAAAATATTATTTAAGAAGTCATTTTTCAAAAAATGACAATATTTATCGGTGTTCAACCGAAATATAAAAATAAATTAGAAAATACTTCACGCCGTTTGGTATCTGATTTGATTTTTTTGAGAAAAATTATCAAAAAATTCAAATTTTTTTTATCTTTGAGTTTTTTTTATTTTTTTCATTTTCTTTATTTTTCTTTTTGCTTCTTCCTCGGCCAATTGCCGGTCACAATGACGGCCGCCGACAGGTCACAAGCGCCAATCTGTGGCGAGACAAAGCTTGTGGTTGGCAACTGGCCAAGGAAGAAGCACAAAAAAAAAGAAAAAGAAAAAATTTAAAAATAATAAAAAACTTGAATTGTTTTAAAAAAATAAAAAATAAAAGGGAACGGTGTTTGGTGAAACAAAGTGCTTGATTTAGAGGTGAAAGAAAGCACAAAACATTTTCTCTACTTTCGAAGGTGTTTTTTCTATTGGCGGAAAATATTTTCCTTTATTAGTTTATTTTTCGTGAATTGAGCGCTGGAAAATCCAAAAAATATTTGTCTCAAAGTTGTTTTCCGTGAAATAAAAGAAGTCTTAGAGCCTATTCGGTAACACTCGTACTCTGGATTTGATGGGCCGGATAAAACTATGGATAGGATTAACTTTTATCCTATATGGTGTTTGGAGTGCTCTGCCCGTCGCTCTTCCTCTCTGTTGCCTAGTGCCACCATCATCTCTCTTTCTCATTTCCAAGTTCCTTAACTAAAATGGCCACTGCTCCTCCCACCGGGGACGCCCTGCTTCCCGCCTTCGGCCTCTAAGAAATGCGACGCCTGCTTCCTGCCTTCGGCCTTCGAAAAAAGCAGCGCCGCATCTCACCAGCCCTGCCTCTTCCTTATGTCGCTCAACTCCATCTTGGCAGGGAACTTCATGATCCCTATTAGAGCCCGACGCCTCCTCACGAAGAAGATGATCCGATCAAGGTGGCAGCCTTGGCGACAAAGCTCCTCATCTGACGGAGGCAGCAAGTAAGATCTCAAGGTGAACAAGATCGGAGGAAGTAGCGGGCAACAGAGAGGGAGAAGAGGATGCACATGGCGTCGGAGCCCAGAGCGATTCACGGTGACGTTTACGTACGGTTTTACCAAGATAGGTTTCTATTTCCCCAATCAATTGGTCCACGGCGACGCTGTGGCGTGGCAAAAAGTTGCATGTTCCTGAATTCTCATTGCTTATTTGATTTTTGGATGGTGTATTCATAGCGAAGGAGGTTCTATCGATGAATCCTGGTTTTGGCCTCTGTTGGCATTCGGCAACGATGCTGGATTTAATCAAGAGGCTTCAACGGCTCTGGTCGAAGGGGATGGATTCAACGCAAAAGAGGAAAGGTGTCGATGGTGGAGATGGCGGGATCGGCGGAGAACTCGAAGTCATGGGGGGTCTCAAAGCGGCAAAGCCGGAGGTAGAGCGAGGCAGAACTCATTGGGTTGGTCGAGGGCTGCCAAAGGGATATCAACCAGATGGAGTCCTCGCCGGCATCCTCGGAGTCACGAGGAAGAAGGGTGCCCGACATGGATAAGGGATTGTAAAAGAATGAAAAGTTTTTGCAGCTTCCATGGTTTATTTTTACTTTTGATCCTACAAATCAAACGCTCATTTGGATAATATTTATTTAAATCCATGTTATATCCTATTATCAACAAACATTGGATGGGCTATTTAAATCCTATCCTATCCTTATCCAATTCAGCAAAAAAGTCTGGATGACCAAAGGCAACCCTATTTCTCTATTTTCTGTTCTTTTGTTCCCTAGAACTAAAGAAGAATAGAAATCCGTTTAATACTGTCAGTTAATTTTTTTATTTCTCAAAATAGAAACTAGCCATGGAAATAGATTTAGAACAAAAACAAGTAGAAAGGGTGCATTTGTTTTACGGAAAATGTAACGTTTTTGGAAAATATTTTTCGGAAAATCATTTTCTAGGAAAATAGTTAGTTTTCCTTTGTTTGGTGATATGTGATTGAAAACATTTTTTGATATTTGGATCTCATTTGGAAAATGATTTCAATGCCATGATTTTATCTCAAGTAAAAAAATTTTCAAATTTTTAAATATTTTTATTTTAAAAAATAAAAAAAAAGAAAAAAAAGAAAGAAAAGAATAAAATATTAAAAAAGTAAAGGGAAGCATTTCTGGAAAGTATTTTCACCTTCTTAGATTAGAGAATTTACTTTCCTAATTTTTTATATGAATGTTTTCCTTAACCGAAAAGTGTTTTCGATTAACTAATCATTTTCGGTGAGTCAAATAGGTGAAAGTTCGCAAAATGGATTCTCGAAAAACATTTTTCCTGAAATAAACACACCCTAAAAAAAGATCTACTTCTTTGTTCCCAAAAACATTTCTGAAACAAGATCATTTTCTTTTTTTCCTTGATTCTGCTTCTTCCTCCTTTAGCTAGTCAGAAAATCTTGCTATCTTCATTAACGTATGAAACATCATAAAGATAGTCAATTTTAAAAACATTTGAAGAACGAAAATCTGAAGGAGCATTAATAGTGACCAGTGGACTTAGAATAAATAAAATCACTCAGATGGAAAAAGTCTACTTTTTTTACCTGATAATTCATCTAAAAACAAATGGGTGTGCTAAATAGGGCACTGACTCCGATACCAGCAAAGGGGTGCTATGGCCGGTGAGATCCACCTTGCCAAGCGATAGCAAGGTCGATCTCGCGATGGTTGGGCAAGGCTCAACCTCATCCAAATCTAGCAAGGCATCGACGCTTCACCTCACCCGGCCATGGGTGAGGTCGACCTCCTCAACTGTTGCCGAGGCCCGACAACCAGCTAAAGGAGGAAGAAAGGAGGCAAAAAAATTAAACAAATCTTAAAAATTTATTAAAAGTCCACGTCACAAAAAAAAATTAGGATTGTATCTATCCCGAGAATATAAATTTTGTGCAGTTTCCAAATGTGTTCTTCTACTCATAAACTCGTCTAGGAAATTGAAAATTGAAAAAACTACTTTTGAAAAAACATTGTTCTCAAAAACATGAAATGTTACCAAACGCACCCGATGGGTGAAGAGTGGATGATGGCCGATGGTGGTAAGGATGGTGGGTTGCGGCATGGTTGTTCGGCTCGTTGAGGCTCTAGGCGAAGCTTGTGTGCTAAAATCACATGCAGTGCCCGGGCTGCGCTGCAGCAAAGTCAAGGCTCGAGCTCTCTGTTCATGTGCCCAACATGGAATCTCCTCAACAGCGATCGACAAAACAACCCGTTCTTTTCGGGAACCTAAGCTTTCCCTCCCTTTTCTTTCCCTTCCCCCTCCTTTGTTGGGCTTTATGGAAACGGGCTTGTGTGTATGCATGCGCCTTTGCGCTCTTTACAGCTTATGGAAATGGGTTTGTGGGTGGCGCTAGCGAGCCGCTATATCGTCCGTGCTTTTCCCGGCTCTCGCTTTCACGTGCTTTCACTGTGCACCCATCTCCTCTCCCCCTCTCTCAGTCGCATTCCCCCGCCCGTCTTCTCCAGAACCCAAGAAAGGCGTAACGAGGAGGAAAAAGCGGAACGCTGGTAAGATTTTCAACCCAGACACTCGCACTGTTTGCTAAAGCAAAGAAAGCGAAAAGAGAAAGCTCTTGTCCAACATCACCCCAGGCAGAGATGGAGGCGAGGACCCAGTTGTAAGAAAAGGAAAAGTTGTCTCCCTCCCCGGAAAATGATAAAGAGATTGGTAAAATAAAACGTAAGAGACGACCAAAAAAAACCGATGAAAGAGGCAACTTGGTGGCATCTTTTTCCCTCCTTGCGACTGTGCGGGCGATCCCCACTCCGCCACCTCTCCTTCCCAGGTTCTCCTTTTCATGCTCTCTGTCTCTCTGTCTCTCTCTCTCCCCTACAATATATTCAGAGGCTGAAGCTTCTCAACTTGTCTCCATGGAACTTTCATGTGGAGATGACACTGTGAGTCTCTCTCTCTCTCTCTCTCTCTCTCTCTCTCTCTCTCTGGGTTTAATTTAATTCAACTGAGGTGAGTTATGGCGTATCAGAACACAGAGGGACGGAGAGTTTCATTGACAGAAGGCACACAGGGTAGAGGAGAAGGAGGTAATTGTATGGAAGTCCATCATCCTCAACACCATGAGGTGGAGTTGGAGATTGAATTCTGGCCGCTGGAACACCCGACCGAGCCGCCGGACGAAGATCAGCCTGTGAAATGCCCCATGCTCAGCACTTCTGCTATTCCCGTAAGCATGCTTCCCCCCGAAAGTTGTTCCTCCATGTTTGACACCACGTTCGCTCATCCATTTGCACACAGGAAGGAAGCTAACTAAAAATTTCTTTAGCGAATAATCTCATGAGAGTTTGTCTGCCAATTGAAGCTGGTGCAAGTTGAAACTTTTTAGAACTACAGATTAGGGAATCGTTGAATTCTAAACGCGTTACAAGACAGATTTGCGTGTATCCTTTTCATGATGATGTTAATTGTAGGCGTGCATGTCACATGGCGATTATCTCCACGTATCTTTGGTTATATAAATTCGTTCATTCAATTCTTTTGCGAGTGAAAATTAATGCTGCTATTGAAGGGTGCGCAAATGAATGAGGAGCAAATTGGGCAGAGCATGAGGAAGAGATCAGACGCACGGGAATTGGCGAAAATAGGGAAGGTCACGGTGGCTTCCGAACCATCTGTCCGACCACTGCGCAAGAGGCATCACACTCTAACCCATGGGGACATTGTAATAACCCCGCTAAGGACTATGCCTCCGCCGCCGCCGCCGCCGCCACCTCCACCACACAACATCACCATCTTCCAGATGCTACAGCAGCAGTTTGACAGTCTCGAGAACTGAAAGATTACTGCCGCTGTAAAAGAGAAATCAGCTGAACCTTCCACGTTTGCCTCTTCTGTCTATAGCACATTTAGTGGGGTTCTATTTGTCAAGCTACTATGGTATCAGATCTGTCAAAGAATTCTCTTGTTACCTGTTAAATTACCAACGATGTACTCGGAAAGGCCATATATGCATGTTATCGGAAGGTGAATTAAGTAGAAGTACTTGTTCCTGCTTATTGACATATACACATTATCTTATGGCACCGGCATGCCGAAAGCTCACACCAAGTAACTATGCTTTGAACAGTGACTTCTAACTTTGGCTTGGGACTGTAGTTCCATCATGGTGTTCGTTTTCCTTTTCCCAATTTTCGTTCTCGATAACAACAATGATATTATTATTGTTTAGATTGTTGTGTCATGACTTTGACCAATTCAGGAATTTAACAGCACAAGAATGCTACTTATGACACTTGAAAGAGGAATTTCACCATCTTTACAAGACAAGCTTAATCCTCTAAACAACCAAAAAGCATGTGATATTGTTGAGACTAAGAGAGGGGACCAACACATGTAAAGAACCACTCTACAATTGGTTAAGCGGAGATTTTAATCCAAGCATTTTGCCATTTTAAAGATCGTATATGCACTTTTCTTCATTTAACCGAATGGAGATATATAAAGAACATTTGACTGGACTAAGCAAAGCAACTGTATATGAAAACTTTACCAGGACTTTTGCCAGTTGCACTATTTGTCAATAGTACTATTGCATGTGAATTATGTATTTATGCATGTCTCCAGATAAAACTTTAACTATTGAAAATACTGTGCTGTTAGTGAAAAGCATAACATCCCATCAAAAACCTTATCACGGAAGCATGTATTTTCTATGTCAACTCTTGGAATTTTTCTTCATCCCTCATGAATACGCCCATTGACAAAACTGAGAAATGCCTTTTCACTACATTTAGTTCTTTTCCACTCTTTTTCCTTTGAGCATCGTCATCCACAAGAATTATGTTGCAACAAATCAAAATATGTAAAAGAAGAAGGAAAGGACCTTGCATTCGTTGAGAAATATCCCTCTTCAGTACTTCCGTCCTAGCCAGTAGGCTCGAAGACATGGCCAAGAATGACTTTCACCACTTCCTTCACTTCTTCTTCTTCACACAAAGCTGCAAACTTCACTGCAACAACAGAAAGTCAATTCATTAATATGGATTCATATTCAAACAATGAACCTTAAATATTGCAGATAATTAGGTTGAAAATCATTCAAATCAGTCGAAAAAGAGGTCCTAATGCTTTAAGGAGCAACACAGGGGAACCCCATCTTCCATGAAACAGAAGTAAGTCAACACTGGAATGTACTGGGTACTCAACATGCAGGAGCAAAAAATTCTTAGAAAAATCCCAAGTTCTCCATTTCGACACTTCATTGTGCCAGTGAAAAATGATCTCGACAAGCAAATGTCACCTCCAATACCAATATGTCTGTCTATTCTACATGCTGACAATCCAGAGACAGTATTAAATCGAAGGTTTCAGGGTAAATACTTGAAAATCCATTACATGTTCACTTGATGTGGAAATACAAGCCAACAGAATATCAGCAGAGCATATCAGAAAATTTATAGGCAGCTCAACCATCAGCAAAAGCAGTTCAATGTGAATGCAGACAATACACAAACTGTTTGTGTGAGAAAAAGAGAGTGGGTCAGTAATTTAATTAGATTAAGTGGAAGAAAAAAGAGGACTCACAAACATGAATATAATGTGCCTATACAGCAAAAGATCTTTTTAATGTAATATGAAGAGCTCTGGTTATATCTTATGGTTAAGGTACATTATATTAAGGCTTAGTCCAGTAACAATTTGGTCACGGAAACAAGAAACTACCATGGAGAAGATGAAAAGGCAATAACTTGAACAAAAAATAGTACCCCAAGCAAGAATTGGAAATTCCAAACTCTGTTTTGGGACTGTCATAAGATAGGAACAAACCTGCAAGTGATTGCAAAAGCTTAGCTAAAAACAGGTGTTTTCTTTATCTGAGTATGTTATATCAGTTAAAACATGCCAAGATAGATGCAGCGAGAGGACGAGGAGAATGATAAAGCCTTGTCATCTCCTCCTTTTCATAGAGAAGATCCATGACATCCATGCATGCTTGGAAACTCAAAAGCTTCCCTACTGCTGCGACTTCCCTAATTGAAGAACATGTAAAAACATTTAATGTACCTCAAAGCAGAAAACCATAAAGCTGGAAATTCATTTAACCATAGCCGAGGGAGGAAAAAAGACTTGCTTGAATTGGATGTGGAGTTGTTCGACGAACATAAAAGCATCACTTGCAGATCCAATTTCAAAGTTCAGCATCTGAAATCACAGATCCATCATTCAATTATCGATTGACAATAGAGAAAGCAATGTTGATTCCGATTTCCAAGATATATACCTGCAAAAAGATCACTTCCTAGACAAAGCCAGCCTCATTAATCACAGCACGATATATAAATGAAGAGTAAGCTATTTTCAACCCTTATGGACGGTAATTAGCATACTCCTTCGAAAAAGTCTCGAGTTGTAAAATGTTGCTCGGTGATGATCCGATCCCCCCAAGTCTTCAAGGTTTTTACAGACAGAGGGTGAGACAGATGTATCTGCAAGATGTCAGACATCAAAGGATGACACAGGACCGCCATCTAAGTAATGTTATGATGATGCCAAAGTACCGGAATTTACTTTGCTTGAGATCCAGATAGAGACAAGTGAAAACAACTGCAGGTTGCTCTCTCTGATAGGCTGTAGTAGCCAGTGCTGAATGGCATTGCTCCCTTCAGACCTTTACAAAGGAAAGGTTACTCACTCAGTACAAAAAGAGCTGTCAGCAATTCCCATTGTCACCCACTTTAGCAAGAAATCGCAAGCGTCGCATCAATCTCAAAAATCGATATCTGATCAAATTTGATGCGAAAAGAAAGGGATTCAAAAAGGCAATGAACGCAAAACAACAGCATCTAAACCTCCGGTTAGCAATTAAGATAAAGCAAACAACTTCACCAAAATTTTCATTCGAAGGCTCCTAAAACAAACCGATCAAACGCAGATTGCCCCAAAAAGAAACACACGCAACAGAATCACAACAGTATCCGGGCCAATGGCTTCAAAGTTTTTTTTCAGATTAACTTGCTGCAACCTTGCCAAGGAATTCAATCGGACACTCGTTTTCCAAGACGAATTCAACCTGATCTCGCTCAACACAACAAGACAGCACTACTGAAGCTCCATTGTTTTGAAAAATCCCGCGAAGCGGCACATTATCGTTCCAAACTGGAAATGGCGGAGCAGCGGAGACAAACCTGGCGAGAGAAGCGCAGAACCGGTCGGCGAAGAGCGACAGAGCGGTGTACTTGACCACCGGATCGACACCGAGCCGCTGCACAAGTGGCATTCCGGCGAGTCAGCGTCACGAGAGGCGATCGGATCGACGGCGAGAGAGGAAACCCCCGCGTGTTCCGGAGCGGCCGGCGATCGACGAGGCTGCCGGAGCAAAAATTCACCTGCGCGGAGAGGATGAGGAATTCCGCCATCGGATGTCGCCGGCGGTCGTCCGAACGACGCTCGTTCCGCTCCCGCGTTCTCCTTTGCGTCCTGCCGATTGCAAAAATTATTTACTTTCTATTTAAGGGGATTTATAAACTAAACTTTTTTTTTTGGCCCGTAAAATAAACTGAACTTAGTAAAGAAATATATATATCTATTTTCAATTATACTGATTGTGTATAATACGAAAAATATAGTATTTTGAGCATGCAAAATTCTTTATTAAATTTCGAATCGATATAATGTGAATGCAATTTGCATATTCCAAGAATAGATGTGCATTTTTCTCGTATACGCTAATCTTACAAAATGCACTAAACTTTAACTTTTTGATAATGCATTCTTTTATCACAATTCGTAGTTCCTCATAAATTAGTTCTGATTCAAATAAAGGGGAAAATTACAAAAAAAAAAAGGTCTTAAATCCATTGCAATTGTGCCAATTAACTCATAAACCTTTCAACTTAGCCAATTTAATTATAAATCTTTTCATAATTTGCCAATCAAGTTCTCAACCTTTCAATTATGTCGATTTAGTTCTAAAACTATTGATGATTTGTCAATTTAGTCCTTCCAACAAATTTTGACCAAAAAATCGCTAACATGGCGGTCTAGCCAAAGTCGAACATCTTGCATAGCACAACCAGCACCGCCATGGACAATTTTTTAAAATTTTCTATTCTTTTTTCTTGTCTTTTTTTTTTTCTAACCTTGGGCCAGCGATCCTCACCCAGCTAGTCAAAGGCATTGCGGCCCACACTGGCTGGGCCAAGGTTAGAAAAGATAATAAGAAATTCAGAAAAGTTTTGGAAAAATTATTAACATCAGTACCGATCGTGCCATATAGAACGATTGCATTGATTAGGTCGCCAAGTTAGCGTTTTTCATCCAGAAGAACCAAATTGACACTATTTAAAAATTTAGGACTGAATTGGCAAATCGTAAAAAGTTTTAAACTATTGATTAAATTAAAAGGTTAAGGATTGAATTGGTATTGCAATAGATTTATAACTTTTTTAGTAATTTCCCCCCTTCGATCATTGAAAATTTAGAAATTCAATGCATCGTTATATTTAGATTCTATATATATACTCTTGTGGTGCTTCATTACACAACATATATAAGATCCACATGTATAGGTATCATCATCTACACTTCCAAAGCAGCACAACTTGGGAAGGAATTTTCAATCGATGATTAAAATCGCAGATTATTGACTTGATTGCGAAACCTACTAAATAATTGACCTCAAATAAAATTATCTACTAATTAAGTGAACTTAAATAAACTTACTCAAATTCAACTAATTGAATGGGTAATGAAAGGCAATTGCCTGAATATTTGTTCATTTTGCTATAAAGTATCCAAGATTTTAAAGATTTTTTTTTATTTGTTGTACTCTAACTCTCCTTTCTTCCTAGGACTTTTACTCTATCTCATTACAAAGCGTGGGATTCAAACCCTACATTTGAAACTAAGAGCGCGAATGATAATTATCATGTTTCCCTATTTTTCTATTTTTTGTTCCGATAACAGGTTTAGACTAGAAATCCATTTGGTAACGCAACTTCATTTTTTTTTATTTTCAGGACAAAATTTTAGCCTAGAAATAGATTTGGTACAGAAATGAGAAGATTTTTTTTGCTTTTCTCCTTTTAGAACAGAATCAGAAATAATAACTCTTCTTATCGTTCACCCTTGCCACCCGTCACCCCCCACTGCCGTTGCCGCCGGCCATCCGATGGTCGCCGGGAACAGAAATTTAAGAATAACCTATCAAATGAATTTTCTATTTCGGGTGAAACTATATTTAACATGTCAACAAAGTAAAACTATTTCTCCCTAGAAAGTTGTCCAGGAAATAGAAATAAAAAAATCTATTTTTGGCCAAATATTAGGTCAAGGAAGAGAATAGTTTTCATTTGCACCTGAAACATCTCCACCCCACCCAATTCTCTTACTACTAGCCCGCATGTCTAGTACGTGAGGCTTCATATGATTATCTAGCCTTTTCGTGGCAAAAGGATTTGACATCCCCCCATGTCGCGGCTCCCGATCCATTGCATGACATGCTTCGCTCATGCATTCCACCCGCTAGCATAGACGTAGTGCTTTTCTTCTTTTTTTTTTTAATCAAATATCTCAACTTTCCAAACGAAACTCAATTTTGTACCTCTCTTCAAAAAAATTGCCACATCAAATGTGTATTTGCTCGAGGACTCTCTTACTCAACAAAAATGATGACATGGCTTGCTTATTCAGCAAAAATGTTAGCCGGAATTTGCAACTGATATTTAAATGGCTTATATAATGGGAAAATTTTAAAGAAGAGCATGGCGTGGCACCATTTTGTTTAAAGAGGGCCCAAAGTAAATATTATTTTGAATATGCATCTGAAATTGACAAATTAGTATTAGGGAAAATTCCAAATAAGGGCCTAAAGTGCCCTCATTTTATCAAATAAGGGTCCGAAGTGGTCTTTGTATCAAATATGATGTAGCTAGCAAGGATCACCTAGAGGGAGGTGAATAGGTGATTTAAATAAATTGTTTACGAATTTAAAGTGGAAGTAAAAGATCAAGAACAAAGTCTGAACAACAAGCAGATTTTGATCAGACTTTGCGATAAATATTCTTGTGAGCAGTATAAACAATATAATAAGATATTAGAGATAAAGAAAATTATACACAAGTTTATAGTGGTTCAACTTATAGTAAGCCTACGTCCACTCTCTCACGCTAACAGCTTACTGGCTGAATTCCACTAATTAAATCAATGAGAAGTTACAGGAAGTTGTGCCGCTTAAACCCAAGCACTTCTCCCTAAAACTGGTGCTGCTTATACCAAGGCGATAGATCACATTATCTCACACCTAAGCATATACTTATAACACTGTCTACACCTCTCAAATGATTACACGTTTAAGCTCACGAAAGACAAGAGATTAAATCGGAGTATGCTTAGACTTTGGACTTATTGATTCTTGATTTTGTTCTTTACCTTATGCTCCTCATTGATCTTTTTTTATACTTCTCTGCTTCCAAACTAGCCGTTGGACAGTCTTCAGAGGATTATCTTCCAATATTCACCTTTGGACATATTTGTATAAAATAGATTGAGTAGCCGTTGATTAATAAAATTTGAATCCCGCTGATTCTGGTCGCTCATGCAATCAGAAACTTGGTTTCTATAAGTAGAGCTTTATCCGTTGTAATGTATACATGTCATAGGGTTTGATTATCAATCAATTAGACTGAGATTGAGTCAATCAAAACCTTCCTTTTGTGAAATCCATGCCAGATCACTAGCTGTTGTGATTCCTTATGAATGAGTTTTGCTTCTGCGTCTGAAAAACTTAAGTGTCTGCATCTGCATAACTTCTGCGTATTAAAAATTTCTAATTCAGAACTTGAGTCAATGTAGGTCTTCAGTAAAGTCTGAATATTAGAGTCTGAACTTCTTGTTCTGAACTTTTCTCGTCCTAAGTCTGAACTTTTCGTTCTGAGTCTGAACTTCTCGTTCTGAGTCTGAACTTCTCGTTCTTAAAAATTTCTTATTCTGAGTCTGAACTTTTCGTTCTGAAAAATTTCTCGTTCTGAAAAACTTGTAAAGTTTGATATTTCCTTCTGAACTTCCAGAATATATTAATCTGGAAAGAAATACAAGTCAGATTCAAAAGTTATACATTGAGAATTTTGTCAGCTTCAAAATTCATTAGGGGTTTTCCTTATCAATCTCCTCCTTTTTTATGGTGACAAAACTTCCATGCAGATTCAATTAATATCAATTGAATAAACATTTTAAGCACATGGAATACATATATCAAAATGTGGAAATTTGTAAGATATGTGTATTTCTCTTGTATAACCTGCAAATCAAAGTGTTAGTATGACATTGTCTGCATAATTTCTCACCCTTTTTATCATCAGCAAAAAAAATAATGAGCAGAATAAATAACTTATATAAATCATTCAAGGAATATATCAAAAACAAATGTTATGAGTACAAATTCAGAATGGTTTTAGAAGGAGGGAATGAAAAGCAGGTCATTTTTTAGAAGAGGTTCGAACAAGCTGAAAGTTGTCCAGAATGGAAATAGCTTCATCTATTTTTGTGGAGCATTGACCCATGGCTTCCTCCATGTTTGTAGAACATTGAGCAATGGCCTCCCTTAATTCTGCTTTGTCTTTATCTGTCTGAAGATGTTAAGCCCGGTTGTTTTCCTCAATAATTTTGTGAAGATTCTTCACATCTTCTTCAAGAGTAGCTTGCTTTTGCTTGATTTCCAGCAAAAGGGTCATGATGGTCACGTTCTCAGAAGTCTGTTTCTAGATGTTTTCTGGTGTAGGCTGTTCAAACCTATCCTCTGTTTCTGTTGGAATCTCCCCCTAAAATCTTGCATGATCTTCAGAAGGATTTGCATTGATTGGTTCTTCAGGATGAATTGGGGATTGACTGGCATCTGTTTGATGTTAATTATCATCATGTTCATGCAGATGTGAATCTCCAGAAATTGGTTTTGAAACCCTTGTACTAGGTTCTGAAACACCTTCTAGACCAACAGATCTTCCTGTTTTAAGGTTTTCTTCATCTTCATCTTGAAGAAGAATTTTTTCTTTTCTTTCTATATACCTTAAATGGACTGAAAGAAATAGGTTGCTTTCTTTCGGGTTCTTTTCTTTTCTTTTCCCCCTTTTCTTTATCACTCTTCTTCTCAGCAGATTTAACTTCTAAAGGCTGAGCATCTTTCCTTTGGCTTTGCTTGCTTTTTCCCGTACATCATCAAAATTCTTCATCTTTTGAAGCATCTTTTATCCAACAATCATACAAGGTACATCAATGTTGCGTAACTCATTAGGAACAGATATATTCAAGAATAGAAATATGCGAGAAATGAGTGTACCGTATGGAAATTGTCCCTTGTCATTCTGGAGTACTTTGTACATATGGAAGATGATGATATGTGGAAAAGAAAAAGTCTTTCCATTTAGAATAGCCCAAATGAACTTGACTTCAGATTTTGATAAGTCTGTTTTGGATGCTCCTTTAGGCATCAAACAATTAATGATGATCTTATGTAAGATCACAGACGTTCTGGTCGGATCAGAATAGGTGATGTTGCGCTTTGAGCCCAAAGCAAAATTCTGATTTTCTGAAACTGATGTGCAAGCATCTTCAAGACTTACTTCCAAAAGAGTAAACTTGGAATTTTTAGCTCTTATTATCAAAGCCAGATCTTCAGCTTTCAGGTCATACCTTCTATCACCAATAGTGAATTGTAGCCAGTTTGGTGATAATATAGAAAGGTTGGAGTAAAAATATGCAGTCAATTCAGCATAAACAATGTCAGACTACATATAATATTCAGAAATCCCCAATCTTTCGAACAAATGTAGCACAGGGATGCCAGCCTTGTCAAAATATGCAAAATCAACAATCCGATTGTTCATAACCTCTCGTGCAAACAACAATCGATAAAAGACGCTGTGTTTTGTGCTTCTAAATAAATTTCTAGTGCTTGGCATGCCAAATGCAATTCCTACTCTCATAGCAAAATTCTCAAAAAACTTAGTATCATCATCAGGAATTACAAACTTTGATGCACTGGTGGGCTTAGGACTACTATGAACCGATTTCTTGACAAATGTATTTGATGGTTCCCCGACTTTCTCTTTACCTTTTCTAGAGGAAGTCTCTTTGGGAGTAGAACTAACATGTTCCTATTCAATTCTAGAGCAAGACTGAGTATAGCTTTGAATAAGACTTGCCTCGGTGAGAAAACCATTGTCTTTTAGACATGCATGAAGAACAGATGCTGAGGCATTATTGCGTTTCAGTCGTTCTTATGCTTTCCATACCAAATTGATTTTTTTTTGAAATGAAAATCTGATTTACCGGTGGGTTTTGGTGTAGACGAAGGCTGATGTTCCCGTTGAGTCGATTCCAAAGGGCTCTGTTGATCGGACTCTGTATTAGAAATATCCATGTACTCTGGTGGCACTGAAAACTTTGATTCTCGGTTGAGAATACGATTAGATCGAATCTTGAAAGGCATTTAGATCAGGTTTGGAGCAAAAAGTTTTGATCTTGGAGAAGGAGAAGAAGTAGGGCTCTAGGGCGTCGAGACAGTCGAGAGTAAAAAAGTACTAAAAGGTTTGTAATGATAGTGTTTTACTGAAAGGGTTTTATAAAAGGAGAAGGATTGTTTTTGGAAATAAAATACTAGTGAAGAATATAAGAGCCAATCATACAAAAATATATTTATATATTCAGCATAAACGATCAAATAGATATATTGGAATATTTACCTGATTTGCTTTCCGAAATTGATAAATACGAAAATCTCCTGCTAGAAATACCACAAAAAATATTCCCGCCAAAATTTGAGAGTAAGACGTACTTGTCTTTTGAGTCTGAATTGATTATTCAGACAGAGAACTTTGAGTTTGAAAAATTCCTTTACTTATGTCGCGACCTACTCGAATTGGCCCCGCTGTCTAAGGTGGTTTGGCTAATGAATTACTAAGTTAAACCTAGCTCGAGCTCTTCCAAGCCCATACCAATTCGTGACTAAAGTTTAAATTGTTAACATACAAATCAATTTCATTTAGGAGTCGCTACTAATCAATTTTTGATGGGTCGATTAGACACCTAAGTGGAGCGCGAGAGAAATGCTTCACTTCTACGAACCAAAGATTCAATGGGTACGGGGACTTGATTGCACTAATTGACCTATTAGTGCCCTTTCGGTACCTAACCTTGTTCAATTACCCCCTAACATGTTCACACTAATCGGAAAATCTCAAAAATTCATTCCTAACCAAGCTAAAGGAGGCAACAAATAATATCTAAACCTAACAAGCATTGTCAACCACATGCGAGATTAAATTAAACGAGCAATTCAAAGCGTGCGAATCAAATAAGGTGCAATCAAACATAAGCTAATCGCACAAAAGGGGAGAGAAAAACAATTTTGAAACCGAATTTCCAATTTTTTATTTTCAAAACTTTTTTAAAAAATTAATTTTTTATTATTTTCTAAACATTTTTTATATTAAAATAATAGTATTAAAATAATATAAATTGAATTTGGGTCGGATCTCCACACCCGACCCAGATCGGGACTGACCCGGGCGCGCCGACCCGAGTTCGCTGTGAGGCGGGCACAGTGAAGGCCCACTTCGGAATAAAGCAAATACAACCCAAAAACAATTAAATAAAAACACCTAGGCCCAATACACTACAAATAAAAACCTAAATGACACTTCAGCCCAAATTGACCATATTCAAACCATCCGCGAAAAGCCCAAGACTAAGAAAACTATTCTAATTTTAAACTAAAAAAAACCAAAACCTAATAAATCTAAATTCAGGCCCAAACATTAAACAAAAACCCTACCCAGTTGCACTGGCGAACCCGACCCAGTTCGCCCAAGCTCCCATTTTTTTTTGATTTTTTTCTCTCTTTTCTTTCTCTTTTTCCTTTACTTCTCTCCTCAATCTTTACGTGATCTTTTCCCCTAGATTCTTTGACTTTTCCTACTCTTTTTTTCTTTTTTGTTTCTTTTTCCTTCCTCTATCCTTTTTTTACGTGGTCTTTCCCTCTTCCCCCTTTTGGACACCTCTTCTCTTTGACTTTTCTTCCCCCTTTTTCTCTTCTGTTTCTCTTTTTTTTTCACGTCTTCTCCCCAAGACGTCTTCTTCCCATTGTCCAGAAGCCAATATACGAAACCCAGAACACCTTTTTTCTTTTGGAATCTTCCACGATCAACCCAAAACAAATTAATAACATATGATAAAAATCTCTGCACAAAGGCCTCAACGGTCAAGACTCCTAAAACTTATATATTGTCAGTAGCCACCGTGAACACTCACGACCTAGGCTTTGGCCCCAACGCCCCCAATAAACCCAACTCAGACCTGTGTTTCATGACCCTTGTTCCGTGATTTCCACTCGATCGGCCCCCTCCCCACGCTACGGAGGGACTCCGACGTCAACCAAGCCCCATGGGTAGGACGACGTCGGAGCTTGGCGAGCGACGGCCGACGACCATGACCAATGCCGCCCCCCTTTTCAACTCACCTCAAGCTACACAAAACATACAACAAAGGACAATTAGGATGGAAAAACAGGACTAAATAAAGCCTGAATCAGCATGATAACATAACAACACGTCTCGGAACGGAATGACGCAGAACGGATGCAGCAAATAGATCTCATTCGAGCATTTCACCAAACACTTGGCGGGTGCCAATCGAAAGATAAAATATCGAGCAAACTGAGGCTCAAATACACAACCACAAAGAACACAGCATTGAGGACAACAACCACGACAGCCGAGGAGGGCTCGTCGATGCTCGAATCTGCATACAGTCGAGAGCCGGCGAGTCACAGCCCCGGTTAGCCGAGACCCAAATATAGAACGTGATTCAAGCGAAACGGGGGGGGGTAGACGAAGCTCCCTATTTGGCTCGTCGATGGCGAACGGCCTATGCCCTGTCACCTCGCGTGCTTTCAAGCCGAGATCCTTGGGAAACCAACCCCCAAATCAAGCAAAACTTGGCGAAAACTCAAATCTAAACTTACCCAAAAAAAGAAATGGGGGAAAGGAAGGGCGATTCTCAGCCACGACGCCAACCGACGGGTGCCGGGAGATGTGGCCGAGTTCTCTCTCTTGAATCTCTCTCTCGGGAGCTCTCGGTCTCCATTTTTTTTTCGATTCCTCTCCAAAATAAAACCCCCCTGTTTTCCTTCTCGGATCTCTTCCCTCTTTTCACGTCGAGAGAAGAAGGAGGATATCCTCCTCTCGGCTTCGGCCCGAAGACGCTCACCCACTATTTCGAGCTCGAAGACACCCTCGATCAGAGTCCTCTCCCGTTTCATCATGCGCCTGCGGCCGATCCTCCCCATGGGACCGAATCTCGTCCATCTTTAGCTAAAACAGCTACAAATCTGCTCAGCGCAGATCGAAAGCACTGCGTCGTCCTCGATGCGCTCACCTCCTGCTTCTGCTTCGTCTTCTGCTTTTCCATGTTTTTGCTTCTGCTTCGTCTTCTGCGTTTTGCTTCTTCCGCTTCCAAAATCATTGAGGGCGCAGGGGAAGAAATGGCTGAAGGCGCGCAGGTTTGAGAGGGAGAGAAAGTGAGTCAACGTTGAATAACGCTGACTTCGTCTTTTCTTCCCTTTCCCTTTTTTTAAATTTTTAATTTAATTTAATTTAATGATAGTAGTGTTGTGCTGTCCAGCATTGAGTAATGTTGGTCCCCTCCTTTTCCAAAAATTTTTAATTTTTTTTAAAAAAAATTTCAAAGTTCTTGTTTTTGAAATTAAACAATGAAAGCACGCTCTAATATGCCTTATTAATGTAAATGCACCTAAAGTCTATATGCCAATTAATTTAATAAAAATATTTTTGTTTAAGGATTAAAAACTAAACCCTAATTTTCTTTGCAATTAAACCCTAAACGACTAGGTAAAACTTAGGTGTCAACAAATTACCAAATTCTCTTTCCTTATTCCCTACAAGAAAAGTAATCTCATTTTTTCTTTAGTACCCAAATCTGCTTGGGTCCTTTTTGGTTAGAAGAAGCATCAAATCTCCAATTGATTGTCTTGGATTTCTTCCAATTAGTTGGGCATTATTGCTTATAGTGATCACTCGAGTTTGAGCAATTATAATATTGAAATCCAATAGGCTTGACAAATTGCTTGCCAAAATGATTTCTATAAGACTAGGTTGAAGGCCTGCGCTTTAATCTCTCCTTGACCTTCGGAAAGTCATTCTTGATCTTACTTTCATTTTCGAAACTGAGGCCGGATTTGTTGTAATGGGGGACTTGAATGGATAGAACATGCTCTAATGTCTTTGAGCCAAGAGCAAATTTTTTGCAAATCTTCAGAATTTCTTCCTTATAGGAATCAACTTCTTTTTGCAAAATATCCTTCTCTTCCTTGACAGAGGAATTCTCTTTTTCAAGCTCAATGATCCTTTTCTCATTCGTAATATTTTGTTGCTTCAATTTAGAGACTTTCTTTTTCAACTTGGAGATCTTCTTCAATGTATTTTCATGTTCCGTGCATAACTCTTCAAAAAGATCATCATCATCGAGAATAGGATTTGAACAAATCACCTCATCTTCTTCGGATTGAATGTCCGCCATTAAGCATAGATTTCCCCGCTTAAGGGTTTCATCATCACTGTATTCAAACTCTGTGTCACTTCACGTTTTGACCTTTAGAGCTTTCTTCTTCTTTTTTAGAAGTGGACAATTTGGCTTGATATGTCCACGTTTCCTATAGTGAAAACAGATTACTTCTTTTGACTTTTCTGTTTCGTCGAGAGGCTTCTTCTTCTCTAAAAACTTCTTCCCTTTGAGATTTCTTCCTTTGATTTTCAACTTCTTATACTTCTTTATGAAGAGAGCCAGTTCTTCATTGTGAACATCTTCATTTTCAGAATCTGCATCATCAGAATCAATATTAGATTTTAGTACAATTGACTTTTTACCTTTGGATTCATTTTCCTCATTCGATTTTTCAGTCTCATATGATTGAAGAGTTCCGATTAGCTCATTCACTGATAGAGGCATAATCCTTTGAGTCTCTCGAAGAGATGTTTTGATATTGTCCCACTGTTTCGTCAATCCTCTAAAAAATTTGTTGACTTTCATCGCATCTGGGACAGGTTGTCCTTGATATGCAAGACCGTTTACTATGTCAGCAAATCTGTCATACGTATCAATAATTGGTTCTTCAGGCTTCATTTTGAAGGATTCATATTAACCAAGTAGTAGATTGATTTGAGTTTCCTTGGCTCAATTTGTTCCTTCATAAGTAGTGTAGAAGGTATCTCAAATATCCTTAGCTGATTCATAAGAAGCAATTTTTTTATATTCAATAGGTGCTAAAGCATAATAGAGAGAATAAATTGCTTTGGAATCTAAGGCTTCTCTTTTTTATATCTCAGTTTGAGATAATGGAGGATCTACTGGCGTGCTTCCTTCCGTCATTTCTTTTAAGTTTGAAGGTCTTGGTCTAACTCCTCTGATGATGACATCCCATTGCATGTGATCAATTGACTTTATGAATGCCTTCATCTTATTCTTCCAGATACTATATCCCTTGCCATCGAAATATGGTGGCCTGTTGTTGCTTTGTCCTTCAATGAGACCTGGAGCACTTAAGTTAACCATATAGATCGTTAGCTCAGAAGTAAAATACTTCAATGCACGAGCAACCTTCTCTGATACTAATTGATGTAGCTAGCAAGGATCATCTAAAGGGGAGGTGAATAGGTGATTTAAATAAATTGTTTACCAATTTAAAGCGGAAGAAAAAGATCAAGAACAATGTCTGAATAACAAGCAGATTCTGATTAGACTTTGTGGCAAATGTTCTTGTGAGTAGTATAAACAATATAATAAGATATTAGAGATAGAGAAAATTGCACATAAGTTTATAGTGGGTCGGCTTATATTAAACCTATGTTCACTCTCCCATGCTAACAGCCTACTGGCTGGATTCCACTAATCAAATCAATGAGAAGTTATAGCAAGTTGTGCCGCTTAAATCCAAGCAATTCTCCCCGAAGCTGGTGTTGCTTATACCAGGCCGATAGATCACACTATCTCACACCTAAGCACACACTTATAATACTGTCTACACCTCTCAAATGATTACATGTTTAAGCTCACGAAAGACAGGAGATTAAATCGGAGTATGCTCAGACTTTGGACTTGTTGATTCTTGATTTTGTTCTCTACTTTCTGTTCCTCGTTGATCTCTTTTTATACTCCTCTGCTTCCAAGCTAGCCGTTGGACAGTCTTCAGAGGATCATCTTCCAATATTCACCTTTGGACATATTTGTATAAAATGGATTGAGTAGCCGTTGGTTAATAAAATCTGAATCCCGCTGATTCTGATCGCCCATACGATCAGAATCTTGGTTAATCAAAATCTTGGTTTCAATAAGTAGAGCTTTATCCGTTGTAATGCATACTTGTCATAGGGTTTGATTGTCAATCAATTAAACTGAGATTTAGTCAATCAAATCCTTCTTTTTGTGAAATCAATGCCAGATCACTAACTGTTGTGATTCCTTATGAATGAGTTTTGCTTCTGCGTCTGAAAAACTTCAGCGTTTGCGTCTGAAAAATTTTTAATTCAAAACTTGAGTTAGCGTAGGTCTTCAGTAAAGTCTGAATATTAGAGTCTGAACTTCTTGTTCTGAACTTTTCTCGTCCTGAGTCTGAACTTTTTGTTCTGAGTTTGAACTTCTCGTTCTGAAAAACTTTTCATTCTGAGTTTGAATTTCTCGTTTTGAAAAACTTCTCATTTTGAGTTTGAATTTCTCGTTCTAAAAAATTTCTCATTCTAAGTCTGAACTTCTCATTTTGAAAAATTTCTCATTCTGAAAAACTTGTAAAGTATGATATTTCTTTTCGAACTTCCAGAACATATTAATTTGGAAAGAAATACAAGTCATATTCAAAAGTTATACATGTAGAGTTTTGTTAGCTTCAAAATCCATTAGAAGTTTTCCTCAATAAAACAACGGTCTAAAGTGACATGTGAGTCTCAAATCAGAGCTTAAAGTGGCCATGAGAGTCCCAAATAAGGACTTGACCTCGTCGGTCGCTCGCGTGTCGCCAACCAGCAAAATATTCAGGTCGATCAAGGGTATTTTCGTAAAAAAACCATTTTAATTTTAAATTATTTTTATTTCTTTTTCCTTTTTATTTCTTTTTTCTTTTTATTTTTCTGGTTTTCTCTTTATTCTTTGCTGGTGGCTGGGGCCACCGGCAAAGCCTAAGAAGGTCTACGCGAGGGTGACCCTTACCTAGATTTGGCGAGGGCCAGCCTCACCTATGGCCGGCGAGGGCGGCCTTGCGCAAGGCGAGAGTCATCTCACCCATGGCCAGTGAGGCCGTCCCTTGCCTGTTGCCATCGAGGCAACCCTTGCCCAGATCCGACAAGGGCCAGCCTTGCCCATGGCTGGTGAGGGCAGCCTCACCAAGGGCGAAAGTCGCCTCGCATAGGTGAGGGTCGCCCGGCCCTTCCTGGGCTTCACCAGTAGCTGGCCATTGGCAAAGAGCAAAAAGAAAACCGGAAAAGAAAGAAAAAAGAAAAAAATTCAAAAAAAAATTAAAAAGACAAAAATACCCTTACCATCCAATAAGCGAGGCCCTTATTTGAAACAAAATCTACTTCAGGCCCTTATTTGAGAAAATTAGGGCACTCCAGACCTTTATTTGAGAAAATGATGAAACTTCTAGCCCTTATTTGGAATTTTCCTTTAGTATTATATAAGGGCCTAAACTCATCGATCGGATGTTTATCGATTAACGATTTTCTGGTCATTGGAGCAAGGGCACCTTTGTAAAAAAAAAAACCTCCAAATAAAAGATAGCCAAATACCTCAAGAAAAAAATCCCCACGATTGAATGCAAAAGTTTATTTTCAAGTTGTGATAATGACACAAACAATCCCTAAACTTTGGCTCAATGTGCAATTTGATCCATGAACTTTTAATTTGTCAATGTAGTCCCTGAACTTTAACCTAATGTTCAATATGGTCCATGGACTTTTAATTTATTCAATGTGGTCCCTAAACTTTTGATACATGTTCAAAATTTAATCCATGAACTATATGAAAATACACAATATAGTCCCTAAATTTAAATTAATGAAAGGACTACATCGAATACTTTTATAAAGTACATGGACTATATTGAATATGTACCAAAAATTTAAAGATCACATTGAACAAATTGAAAATTCAGGGACTACATTGAATAAATTAAAAGTTCAAATTCAAGGACTAATTATATCATTTTCCCTTCCAAGTTCTATGAGACCCGTGTGGAATTCCAACTTATCACCTTAACTGTGATCCTAGCTTTATGTAAAGCCTTCGCCTTTAATTCAAAAATTGTTTTGGTCATGTCTGTCATTTTGCCTTTGTGATCTGGCCACATCTTAGTATTATTATGTCAGTAGGCCTCGTATAGGAGAGGGTGGCACTGGATGGAATGGAGGACCTTGTGGCCGCAAGGGAAGCTGAGTTTGCAATGGAGCTTCCCGTCATCATCGTGGTGGGGATTTGCCTTGAGCTATTTGGCTATTTTTCATGACAAAAGTACACTTGCTTTGGCGACCGATGAGCTCACACTCTTATTTGAGACTGATTTAGTCACTTCATATCTTTATTTGAAACAAAATTTACTCTAAACTCTCTTTTAAGAAAATGACACAATTTCGTATCTTTATTTGAAATTTTTACTTAGGTAATGTGTTATTATTGACACCTAAATTTTAGAAATCCAATAGTCATTCATTACATATAAAAATTAGGGATCGACCCTAACCCCTGAACAAAAATATTAGTTGAATTGCAAATAGATATTAGGAGTATTTGTGTTAGTAATTATGCTCATATAATTGCATTTGCATTAGATCGGCGGAGAATGAACTCAAGTGAATGGTTTTGAGCTTAACTGGACTAAGTCCGTAGTGGCTAAAATCATATATGTCAAGTCAGGAAAATCTAATGAATATTTGAAACAATAAAGCTTGATATTATCAAGATTTTTTTATCACAAATAATGCAATTGGCATGGATTCCCAGTATGTTCGTACATGCTTAACTATTTGAAGGAACAAATATAAGGAAGAGCATCTTACCAAAAAAAAATATATATATAAGGAAGAGCATTGTGTACGCAGCCACCGAATTGCATATGGAGAAGCCCATCCACGCTTGGAAGGAAAATTATGCATTGAGCCGTAAAATTGAGCAAAATTCGGTCAACATGGGGAGGGCAAGAAAATTGATCAGCATTGAATAAAGAGGAAAGAACTCATGCATGATCCTTTGGCCATGTTCGCGCAATATTGGCAGTATAGCAAAAAGGAGAAGAAATAAAATCAATCTCACTTGATTGAGAGGAAATCAAAGAGTATATTTCTTTTCCTTATCCCAAAATCTGATATCCTGTCACTATAAAAGGGCACACAATTGACATTTAAGGGGGGCTTCACATAGAATTCACGGCCACAAATTGAGAGAAAAGGCAAGAGTTTGAGAGAAAGGCAGCATGGCCCTTTTCCCCATCGTTACTTGCGGAACATCCCTATTGTCTGACAATTTTGTTTAGGTTTTCAACGACATTTGGATTCTTCATGCTTCAACATTGCTTCGGAGTCACATAGTGAGGCCGATCTTCATAAGCAAGTTCACAGTGACCACTATAATGACATCCACGATTTGGACCCTGAATCGACCAAGGAAAATCGCCGGCAAATTGTTATGTGGAACGACCCAATCAATTGGTTTGGTTAGAACGGGTATCTTAAGGTTTGGTCATGGTTCGATTGAATGATCATCCATGGATAGGCAAAGGGATCAACGGTGAAATGACTTCCCAATTATGCAAGTCAATTAGAGTGATACAACTATGAATCGACCGTTCAACCATAAAGATCGGCACTAGGACAATACCAGATGACCATGGATTGATACCACACGAACATGTGTTGGTCACGGGTGATTTCGTTCGACTATGCACCTATCGAGAGCGTCCATGGACTGATTTCGTCGGGTTCGATTTCACGCGGCTACATGACAACCGAGGGTCGACTATGGATCGTTGATGCTCGAACATGGACTGGTTATGAATTGACCATGGATCATTGTGTTGTGTCAAGTAGGCCATGGACAGGCCATGTACTAGGTCAAGAGTCTCATTGCTTGGATGCAAACCAAGTTTTGTAACGATCATGCAAGCCAGGCCCTATGCCCGGCCATGGACTAGTCATGTGCTTATCAGTTAGGCCATGAGCTGGCCCTATGCCAGGCCGTGTGCCAATCACCGTGCCTGACACTTGTGCTAGGCCATGTGTTCGTCGGTTCTGGCCAATACTCGGTCCATTGCCGATCAGGCTTAGCCACGGGCTAAGCATTGCGCCTGTCCGTGTGCCAATGGAAGTGTTCGAGCCATGTGCCGGTCCCTCGCTCGTGCATTTTGTCCTTGTGCTTGGCACCACGCCTGTGTAGCTCGATATCATGCCCATGCAGTAGGCTGTTTGCTCGGCCCTGTGCCCGTGCATTCCGACAGTGTACTAGGCCTTATGCCTGTTGACACCTAAATTTTACCGAACATTTAGTGTAATTTGCATAAAAAATTAGAGATTAAATTTTTAACCCCTAAACAAAAATATTTAAATTGCATTACATATAGTTTAGGTTCATTTTAATTTAATTGCATTTTGCATCAAATTGGCGGTGACGAATGAGATTAAATTTCATTGAATGAGACTCGGCTTGCTCGAAATGCAAAGGCCGGGAATTTCAAGTCAGACGGACTCTGTCATTTTAATTTGGGTTTAATTTGGTATGTTGAGTTTAATTAATTAAAAACCCAAGTTAATTTAGCCCATTTAAATTTAATTAAGCCTAAGCCCGAACCTAAGCCCATTAGGACTAGAGAGCCCATTAGGACTAGAGAGCCCATCAAATTGACCTAGGTTAGCATTATATAAACGTGTTTTAGGTCAGAATTTGAGAGGGGAGAACACAATTGCAAAATCAGAAAATTTTTAGAGAGCATACACGAAAAAGAGAGAAGGTTGCCGCGTCGGTCACCACACGCCATCGTCGCACCACCTCTTGCTCACGCCAAGGCCAAGCTGGTGGCCGTGAATCGTTGGTTCTCGCCGTTCCTCCCACACTGATTTCGGTCCACTGTGGTTGCTGTTCCCAGACGGTCGAAGTCAATACCGTGGCTGCTGTTGCCGCTTCTTGATCTCTCATGCAGAAAACGCCTAAAAGGAAGGGACGTGCATGCAGACTCCTTCGTCCAACGTCACCAGCTAGTCCACGCAACCACTTTCGCTGTTCCTCTTCGCCTCATGCCATGACTGCTGCACTCTGACCGTGGACTCGTCACCAACGTTGCTGCTTCCTCAGTCAACATCTTCAGCAACCTTGAAGAGAAGTCCAACGCTCTTCACGGCCTTGAAGCGAAGCCACAACGCCCAGATCAGAGAAGTCAGCGTTCCTGTAGGTCTTCGCTGCTGCTGTTGCGGCTTTCTTTACCATGAAGACCTGTTGTGCATCGCAGCAGCACAACCAAACCATACTTCCCGGAGACCGTCGCTGTTCATCGCACGCCAGAGCCCCACCGAACAGCCGCCGGACAGCCTTGTTGCCGCTGTCCACGCCCTTTGTCGCCTTGCCGTGAGCCCCGTCGGCGAGCCGTGATCTTGTCGTAGCCGGTTGTTCGTCCCGATCCGCAAGCCTGAGCTCGATCCCGATTGATTCAAATTTGGCAATATTTCAAATTAGGTAATTGGATATTATCCGGTAAATTTTCAGAACATTTTATTTCCTAATTTGAATGTTTTGAAATATTTCGTGAATATCATGTTGATATTTAGATACCTTAGGATAATGCTCGATATATCGGCAATATTTTAAATATTCAAAATTAGGAAAATTTCCTAATTTAGCAACGTATTTGGACGACTATCCGACCTTAACCCTAAGGTCCGATACACAGCGATATGGGAAATTATCATCCTATCCATAATCACTTGAATACGATAATGAATTTCATTAGCTTTCCAAATTTGAACGATCGACTTTCCGTCGATATCTATAACCCTATAGATATGACCGATAGTTCAATTTTTGTGCCTAATTCGAGTTTGAAACAAATTTGGCGGATCGCGTGGTTGATTTGAACGTGGTTGCTATCCTTATTTGTTTGATTGCTTTCCTTTTCAAATAAAAAGAAAATTCAAAAAAATCTGTTTTGTTATTTAAATTAGGCTTTTTGCATGTCTAAGAATTTTGAATATACCCTAAAGAATTAGATAATTATTTAGTTTAAATTGGGACTTAAGGTGACATGTTTCCTAGTTTAAATTAAGGATTGTTTTAATCTCAATGGATTATTCATGTTATTTAATTATTTCGAATTTTAAACAAAAATCTCAAAAAGAAATCATGCTAAGGTAGATTAAGTCATCATAGGTTGCATGTTATTTTAGGTATTTTTATCATTCCGAATTTTAATAGAAAATACCAAAAAAAAGACAAGTCGTAAGATTGCACATTATTTTAGGCTTATTTTAATTCCGAATTTCATCAGAAAATACCAAAAATAATTATTTGTCCATCATTAGAATTAGGTCACGTCGTCGCACGACATATAGTTTGCATGTTAGGATGCATTAATTCGCATATTATTTTTTGCACGTCATTGCATATAGATTAGATTTCATTTAAATAAAGTGAAAATCCAAAAAAAAAAAAGAAATTGAGTGAATGCTTGTTAATTAGAAATCATATTAGGGTTGATTGATGTGATTTTCTAACTAACAATGCAGATGCTTGCATTGATTCGAGATAAGTTGTTCTCCTAAACTTGTAATTTATTTAATGCTTTCCTGGATGTTAAATTGGTGGTTTGCGTACCCGCATGAATACCTCATATGTTAGTAATTAAGTTAAAAATGGATCCAAACTGCCTGCCAAAATATTTTTGAAAAGAAAAGGTACCGAAAGGGCGTTAGACTAGATCTAGCATAATCAAGTCCCCGGGCTTAGAATATCTGGTTCGTAGAAATAAAACATTTCTCCCTATGTTTTATTTAGGTTTCTAATCAGCCTACCGTAAATTGATTAGTGGCGACTCTAAGCATGAAAATATTTGCACGTTAACAACTTAAACCCTAAGTTGCGAATTGATAGGGTTTGGGAGGGCCCGAGTTAAGCTTAGTCTAAATAATCCATTAGCCCGAAAAATGATAAATTTTTAAGGAGTCGCGACAATGCCCAGTTAGGCCCGATCAAACAGGCCTTGTGCTTGGTTAGTCCGACTAGTTCAACCTCGCGCCATTCAGCCTGGTTTATGGCTCGATTGTGTCTGATCATACTCGGGCATATTCCACCCCGAACCTCAGTTCAAAATGAGATGGTCAATCGTGTATGGCATATAAAACTTCCAATTACCTTAGTTGCTTATTTAGTTAAACCTTAGTGTTCAAAGGAAGATGAGCCATTGGAATTAGTGAGAGGCACCAATTATTAAGTGTTCTTGAGAAAGGACACATGATTCTCACCCAAGACCTCATGAACAAGAAGACAAATTGACTTGGCTAGTCAATTGCAATATTGGCAACTTCTTTTGCAACTTAGCCAATAATGGAACTTGTTCCACAAGACACCAATAATAGAACTTATCTTTAAGGCATCAATAATAGAAGCCAACACCAATAATGGAGACCATGAACTAATAATTGAGGAGTTTTGAATGTGAAGACAAGGGGGATAGAGTGTCTCACGCCCAAGTGCAAGAAGCCAAGGACAAAGAAAGGCTATCATTGTGATCTTAGTCATAAATAGCCTAATAGGGTATGATAACCCTACTTAACAACTTGGAAACCAAGTTAGGGAATGAATGGCCCAAGTTAAAGGCTTGAAGAGGAAGACTAATGATGGCAATGACTTTCAACACCCCTTCATCATTAGCTTAAACTTTGGCCCTCTCTTCATAATGGGATTGGTAGGCCATACTATAAATAGAGAGTGTCCTCACTTGGTCCCCTTCTTCCCCATGCCAACCCCACCACTCAGCCAACTAATTCTCACGCCCCCACCACCATCTCTTTCTCACACCACTTTCTATTCAGCGCCACTAGATCTTGTCTTTTGTTCAGTTGTTGTAAGTAGATTCCCTAATTTAGGGATAGGATGTTATGATGCGTTGTTGACTTGTGTCTTTACCCGAGCCATGATAGGGATTTGCCTGTTGTTTGCTCATGTGCTTTGTTGTTTGCAAGACATAGTCACGAGTCAAAGCACGACTCAGTCACGAAAGAAAGAATGTATGTCTTGTACGCACGCTATGGCATTTGACCGAGACTTGCTTGGTAAAGGTTTGTTGACACCTAAATTTTACCGACCATTTAGTGTAATTTGCATAGAAAATTAGGGATTAAATTTTAACCCCTAAACAAAAATATTTAAATTACATAACATATAATTTATGTTCATTTAATTTAATTGCATATTTTTGCATCAAATTGGCGATGGCGAATGAGCTTAAATTTCATCGAACAAGACTCGGCACGTTCAGAATGCAAGGGCCGGGAATTTTAAGACGAACAGACTCGATCGTTTTAATTTGAGTTTAATTCAGCCCATTATGTTTTGAGTTTAATTCAGCCCAAATTAAATCAGCCCATTTAAATGCTAAATATGAGCCTAAGCCCAAGCCTAAGTCCATTAGGACTAGAGAGCCCATCTAATTAACCTAGTTTAAGATTATATAAATATGTTTTAGGTTAGAAATTTGGGGGTGACAATTTTAGATCCGATTTTTGAGAGAGACACGTGCGAGAGTAAAAGTGAGGAAAAGAGAGAGAGACCGGCGACATCCCCCTTGCCGCCGCCCCGCCCCTCACCGCCACCGTGCCCCTCCGCGCGCCGGCGCCCTCACGGCCGTACGTGACTGCCATCGCCGGAGCTGCCACGCCTTAGCCCTCCCGCTGACGCCACTACCTTCCGGAGAACCACTGCCGTCTCCCGTTGTTCTTGCTATTCTCCTGCTCGCCTGCCCACCACTTGGACGTGCACGCCGGAGTACGCCACACCGCCGCGCGCTGCTGCCCGCCGGCGAAGCCAGCCGCTGCCCCGCACCTCCGCCTGCACAGCTGCGCCGAAGGAGCATCCTGCCGCGCCTTCAGCCGCTACGCCGCACTGATCAACAGCCCCCACAGAGGCTGCTCTGCCTCACCCCCTCACGCCGGAAATGTCCTGCTGTTCCGCCCTTGCCAAACGTCTGCAGCTGCCAGACGCCGCCGCTGCCGCCACGTCGGAGAGCCATTACCGCCTTTGACGCTACTACTGTCCTTGCTTAGTTGCTTTCTCAAGCCACGCCAGAATAGTCCTTGGACACGGCCTGTTCAGCCCGTTCCCGCCAGAGATCGCCGTTTGCTGCGCCTCGCCGGAATAGCCGACTTGCCGCTTACTCCCACCGGCGAGCTGTGATCCACTGCCTCACCGTCACCGCCACTGGAATAGTGGCCGGAAGCCTCGCTGTCCCGTCGTCGTCATCTCGTTGTCTTGTTCCCAATCTGCAAGCCGATCCCGATCCAATTCGAAATTTGGAAGTATTTTCAAATTAGGTAAGTGGATATATTCTGAATATTCTTTTCAAATATTTAGTTTCCTAATTTGCATGTTTGAATATTTCGTGATTATCGTGAGGATATTTAGATGCCTTAGGATAATGTTTTATATATCCGCAATGTTTGAAAATATTTAAATTAGGAAAATTTTCTAATTTAGCAACGTATTTGGACGACTATCTGACCTTATCCCTAAGGTTCGATACGCGGCGATACGGAAAATTATTATCCTATCCATAACCACTTGGATATGATAATGATTTTTATTAGCTT
This sequence comes from Syzygium aqueum, assembly GCA_031216185.1. Taxonomy (NCBI): domain Eukaryota; kingdom Viridiplantae; phylum Streptophyta; class Magnoliopsida; order Myrtales; family Myrtaceae; genus Syzygium; species Syzygium aqueum. The sequence goes on from CM062232.1 coordinate 34,781,168, forward strand.
TCCAATTTTGAATAATCGACTTTCCGTCGATATCTATAACCCTATAGATATGACCAGTAGTTCGATTTTTGTGCCTAATCTGAGTTTGAAACAAATCTGGCGGATCGCGTGGTTGATTTGAATGTGGTTGCTATCCTTATTTGTTTGATTGCTTTTCTTTTCAAAAACAGAAAATTCAAAAAATATCAATTAGATTTAAATTAGAGTTTTTGCATGTCTAGGAATCCTAAATATATCTAGAAGATAGAGCAGTTATTTAATTTAAATTAGGACTTGAGATGATCTATTTCCTAGTTTAAATTAAGTAATATTCTAATCTGAATAGATTATTTAGGTTATTTTATTATTCCGAATTTTCATAATAAAAATCCCAAAAATAAGTCATGTTAGGGTACATTAAATCATCATAGATTGCACATTAATTTAGGCATATTTTTATTCCGAATTTCGTTAGAAAATACCAAAAAGAGGAAGTCATTAGGTTGCATGTTATTTTAGGCATTTTTTATTCCGAATTTCATAAAGAAAAATACCAAAAATAAGCATTTGTCCGTCATTAAAATTAGGTCACGTTGTCGCCTGTCATATAGTTTGCATGTTAGGTTGCATTAATTGCATGTCATTTTTGCACGTTATTGCATATAGATTAGATTTCATTTAAATAAAGTGAAAATCCAAAAAAAGAAATTGAGTGAATGCTTGTTAATTAGAAATCATATTAGGGTTGATTGATGTGATTTTCTAGCTAACAATGCAGATGCTTGCGTGGCATTCAGGTATGTTGTTTTCCTAAGTTGGCAATTTATTTAATGCTTTCATGAGTGTTAAATTGGTGGTTTGCGCACCCGGATGAACAACTCACATGTTAGTAATTAAGTTAAAATGGATCCAAACTGCCTGCCAAAATATTTTTGAAAAGAAAAGGTACCGAAAGGGCGTTAGACTAGATCTAACGTAATCAAGTCCCCGAATTTAGAATCTCTGGTTCGTAGAAATAAAACATATCTCTCTATGTTTTACTTAGGTTTCTCATTGACCTACCACAAATAGATTAGTGGCGACTCCAAGCATGCAAATATTTACATGTTAAAGACTTAAACCCTAAGTTGCGAATTGGTAGGGCTTGGGAGGGCTCGAGTTAAGCTTAGTCTTAATAATCCATTAGCCCGAAAAAATGAGAAAGTTTTTTAGGGTCGCGACAAGGTTCGATATTGAGGCGTATCGGATCCGAGCTAAGTATGGTTTCATTTAACGTTTGTCGCGTCGGATCAAGTCACGGACCCTGGATCATGATCGACATATTAATTAATTTTTATTGTCCATGATTTACACTTACACACATGCCTTCGGGCACTTTTTTTTGCATGGACTTTTAAAGAAAGATAAGAAATCGACTTGCTTGATGATTGTGATGCATGGACACACAAGGGACTAGAGCCGTCTAAGATGGATTTTAAGACGTTGCTCAATGGATATCGGAAGAACCAATGGATTTTTGTTATTAATGAACGAATCATGTGTGTTTATTCATGCGTGCATTATTTGTATACCATGCTTAATGTTCTCATGGCTATTGCATGTACCATGAGTAATACATAGGCAAGGTAAGAAGCATCTTTGCTATTGATCTACCATCGATATCCGAGTCGGTAAGGTTGGATGCATGTCCGACGACAATTGCTTCCTCCTAACTTAACATTAGTGGATTTACTTATTGAGTCATTGACTCACTCCTCGCGGTTTTTCTCAGACTTGTAGGATAGCGACACCATCCGTTCGTTTTGAAACCCCAGTGGAAATGATAGTGGATGTATTGGATGTCATAGACGCGGATGAGGGTCGAGCCTACCACAAGGTTATCTCCCAAATTATGGTGGACAAGGATTTAGACAACCCCGTTCGCCACACGTATGAGGCCTAGCACATGTGGACGGAGGGCGGTCGATTTGGCCCTCTTCGCGGGTTCAATGGACCGTTTGGGAGAGCCAACGGACCTGTACCCGAGAACGCAATGAATGGAGCCTAGGCGGCAGACCTGGCTTGGGAGGATTTGGACTTGTTTTGGGAGAACCTTTTTGGAGTTTTGGTGGATGCTCACGTTAGCGGAGATAGGAGTAACCTGACCGTACATGTTATAGCGGATATGCGTACAAGTATCGGCCCGTAGGAAGAAAAGGACATGTAAATATTGTTAGCTTGTAAAATATAAGCCATCATGTAAATACAAGCTTGCTCATAGTGTGTTTTTCCAAACCCCTCGTTTGTTTGATGTTGTTGTGATTGTCTCGGGTATAAGCTTCCGCTACTCACAAAGACAGTTAATAATGAACGGGACGTCGCAAAAATAACCCGCGCGGATCTGGATTCTGAGACGGGGCGTGACAACTATCGATGTTCCTCTTTCCCTTCAACGGAGCCCACGAGATGATTTGACGTGGACAAGCCCCTCCGACCAAGCTACTGCGCTTGATCCAGGAAGTCTTTGCCGAGCAGCAGCCACACCAACGACCAGCCATGAAGCCCTCGCAACCTCCTCATGCAGGCCGAACCTCCCTAGTCTAAATCACGAGGCCCAAACAACGGACCCCGTTGTTTTTACGTCTACATTGTCGAGAAGTCACCGGGCGTTGTCCTCGACCTCTCCTAGAGTCCCTTGCTACCATTGTAGCTATCGCATCTCACCATCGTCGTCGTAAGTGCCTCTGCTTTGCAAATTAATCCATGACCATACCGTGATCATCGGCCCATTGGTTTGACTTTGGAAGCAATACCCACGAAATAGGAAACAATTCCTATCTAATTAGATTTAAATATTTCGTAAAATGTTATCCAACTTGATATTCTTTGAGATGTTAGGCATTATCCAACTAGAGTTTTACAGTTGAAAATCACTATAATTATTAATTTGATATGCAAGACTTCGGATCATTTTTTAAATTATTTTGATCTTTCGTGAGTATTGGTGATGTTTAAGATTATGACAATTGTTAATTTAATCCGTGAGATGATGGATTATTTTTTCAATTACCATAATCTTTGATTGAAATCTCGTTGAATATCTTGGTGGATATCTTGGGCGATTCGATATTATCTCTTCCTATTTTGCGGATTGAAATTGATTTGTTTCCCGTTTAAAAAAAAATTTCAACTTATATATGTTAGATTCCTTTTCTTAGAAAGTATCGCATGCTTAAGTTAGAATATTCATTTATTCCGAATTTAATAAATAAAAAATACAAAAATATATCACATGCATCTCATATAGTTTGCATGTTAGGAAATCGCATGTCATATAGATTAGGCTTTATTTAAAAAAAAAAGAAAATCCCAAAAATGTTTTGATTGCTTTTGTATGTTTCATTTTTTTTTTGTTTTTTTTGCAATTAATTTGATTTATTTATTTATTGTTATTTTTTTTAAGTGGTTGTGCACTCGCATGATCACTCCTCTCATGTTAGTGGATGGATTTAAAATCAATCCAAGCTATCTGTAAAAATATATATACATATATATTGAATAAAAAAGAAAAGGTACCAAAAGAGCATTAGAGTAATCTAGCGTAATCAAGTCTCCGAACTCTTAATCTCTTGTTTGGAGGAGTAAAGTTAATATCCCAAAACTTTATTTGGATTTCTAATCTACCCACCAAAAATAGATTAGTTGCGACTCCCAAATGAAAATGATTTGCATGTTAAGATTTGAACCAAGTCGTGAATTAATATTAACATGACTTGGTTCAAATTCTTAACATGCAAATCATTTTCACCATTGTCATTCATCATCGTACACTCGAGGGTAGGTCGTTCATCATCGTTGTCTGTCACCGTTTGTAGTAGCCACAACCACTGCATGTATCTCTCGAGCAAACCTCCTATAGAGGTTGTGCCGAGAGTCGAGGTCACGCGACCTTCGCGATATGGAGTATGCGTCTCAGATCTGAGGTCGAGCAGAGAGATAATTGTGGTGACTGGCGGCTACTGGCCTAAGACGGTGGTGGTAGTTGATGGCGATAGTGGGCGGTGGTGGTTCGGTGGTTGGCAGTGGCTGAAATGAGTGGTGGTGGGCTGAAGAGAGGAGAAGAAGGAAAATCCAAAGCAAAAGAGGAAAGGAAATGAAAAGAAAAGGTCAGGAAAAATAAAGGGTGGGACTATTTCCACCCCCAGCATGTCTAATCCACTCCATTTTCACTGTATAAATAATGATGATTTTCATACTTGCATAGTTTCCTTCAATTTTCTGGTATTCCTCTTATGGAAAACAACGTGGTTAGAAAGAATTGAAATTCTTTGGTATTTCGATAAAAGGGTGAGGTGAGAAAAAAGGGCGAGGCGAGAGAAAAAGAGAGAAAGGAAACTTGGGATTCAATTCCCTTTTAACATGTTTTGTTATTAATACGTGAAAATGTGTATCATCGTTACCTACGGTAAATTTGTGTAGTTTTTAATGACCCTTGCCATGTTGACGCGTTGATGTTGCTGTCCCTCGGCAACTAAATCATTTCCAAACCCAATGCACAGTTGTTCATCGCAAGGTGTTGACCTCAAATTCATTTGCAACTTGCCATAAAATATGACATATGGTTTCAACTTTTGAACTTTGTGGTCAAAGACAACATTACCATTCACGTGCTCTAGAGTATGTGAAAACCCCAGATCAAAAATTAAAAAAGAGTGCTATCACCATTCATCACCGCGAGGCGGAGCGCTACTTGCGATTGGTCGAAACTCAACCCACCAACAAAATTTTAGTGGTGAATGTTGCACCATCAAGATTGCCAAAACGACAAAGTCCTGCCATCGCTCATTCTGTCGTGAATTGGAGTTCCATTTGGTAATAAACAAAAGGAAAATCCATCTCATTCAAGTCAATCTAAACTATATATATGTCAAATTAGTCCCTATCGAAATGAGTCAAAATGACCATGCCTCAAAACCAGAGTGGCTGTTGGCCTAAAGACAGCCATAACCTCTCCAAACCCACTTGCCATTAATCACCATTCTTGTCCCTTTACTACGCATAAAATAAGCCATCGATGATGATGATGGATAAGCGAAGCGATGATGCTCTTCCATGGTTCCATGCGAAACCATGGCCCAGCCAAAGCTTTTTGTTTAACTACGCGTGTCCTGATCTTCCGTTTTGAACAAATCTTGTGGTTGGGATCCTCCAACCAATTTGATTCTCAGGCTCTTCCTAATCATTGTCAAATAATGTTTAACTTAATCATATATCAATCTTGGCCTGCAGGGAGGTTAGCATGCAAAGGCCCTTATAAGGTAAGAACATAGGAAGCATCCTCTTTGCCCATTATTTCTGACCACAATCGTTGAACCAAAACAAAACCCTAATTTTCAAATCCGATGAAAGCGATGGATGACTTAGACATCTTCCGTTACGCAACAATACATGCATAATAAAGGCATATAGGTTTCACTGTACACTCGTCACCAAACTAAAAGACTTGGAAAATTAAAGAAGCTTCTCATGGGGCTATAGCTTTCAGATTTCCCTTTTAAGGTAAAATAAAAAAGGTCGCCATAATCACCATACATTCTATAGTATATTGCTATAATTGCAGCGATGATGACCTCAAATTTGGAAGCTGGACCGGCCTTTACATAGCAATCCGTTGTCCTTGGATGAGACCTCGAATCGGGTCGCGAGCTGATCGAATCGTTCAGATAGAAATAAGCTCCGAAAGCCTCTCAACGTCCGCGAAACCCCGACCTCCACGGTGAATATCGCCTTCACCGGCCTATGATCAGACAGCCTCGATTCGCCCCGCGTGTACAGATGTTGCTTCAATCCTTTCCCGCACCAAATTATCCTGTCACACCTGCATAAGAAAAGGAAACAGATTAACTGCATGAAAGAGAATAAATAAACCTTGTTATGCTTATTCTTTTCGAGCTCTCGACGACGGCAGTTCGAGAAAATAAATTTACCATGCCGGAGAACGCCTTTTTTCTCCCTTTTTTTCTTGAAAGCATCCGTAATACAAGTCGGAGTTCGGTATATATTTGTATGTGGGGGCGAATTTGATCGTCCCTTCGTGCCAACCTTGTAATACATGCCCCTTCATCAGCTTCATCCTCAGCTTCAGTTTTACAACCAAAAACAAGAACCGATGACTTTCAGAATCAACCAATATTGAATATACAAAGATAAATATCATTCCTTATATGTGTGGCATTAATAACATAATTCCATACGTAGTTAAGGTTAGTAATGAAAGATAATCTCCAATTACTGTAAACAGAACGATATTCTATCATGAGACTACTTCAAGAGCTAACTCTTTCGCATCATTCGATCTGATAAGATCTCAAAAATTCTGGGACTGTGGGCTAGCTACCTGGTCTTTGTCTAGCAATGCATTCCATTCTTTTCTATACACCAGTTCTCGAGTGGTCGCTTCTGGCAAGGAAATCCGATAATTCAAGTCCCCGAGCAGAATAACCCGACTGCGTTCACATACCAGACACAATCAGCTGAGATCACACAGATATTTCGAAGCTTAATATATTGTTTACAAACCGCTAATCAGGGTCTCGCAATCATTTACGAATTGATTAGCAAGTCAACTTGTTTAAACTATAGGATAATGCAGCAAGTAGACAGGCTTACCACTATACGTCTCATCCTTTTCGGGCAGTTTATCTAACTACTTAACTTAATTGGCTGGAGAAGCAATAAAATAGTTCCTCAACAACCACTAAAATCACGTAAACCGGTTTAAGCGACGAAACAAGAAGAATAACACTAATTAATCTTCTTTGGCTGCCCAACATCCATGACGACAAATGCACAGTTGTGAACATGCAATAATGATTATTTATCACATATTATATGTGCATAGTCACGTCTTATCCTCATGGCTTCAAGCGAAGAAACAATTTTAATAGGAGCAAATGAATAAATAAACATAATTGAATTGGTTAGAAGGTTTGAAACAAGCAAACAAAACATAAAAGTTTAGCTTCACCTACTCGTGGTCCAGAATTTTTCTAGGTAAATTAAGCAATGGGCCCCTAGGAAAGGTTGTCCGAGATAAAATCTCTGCCACATTGGACGTCCGACACTTATCGTCTCCTACTCTGCCCCCGGAGGCGAGATGAGTGCACACAAAGCAGAAGCTTGTCTCGTGCAACTGAAACCTCACTGAAACCGACCCCTGCAAATCAATCCAAAATTAAGAAGAAATAAGATGATGGAGAAAATATAAACGAAAGTATATATTCTCATATCGTGTGACTCAGCGTAGAGTATATTAGTACTATACGGATACCCTAAGATAGCTCCTTTTTCAAAGTTTAGGTAGGACCTTCTGAGATGTGCATATATAGACACATTATTTGTTATGAGGATCTTTGCATTAAGAACTTTTTTTCCTATCTAAATCTTGGCAACTTTACAAGTAACATCTCATGTATGAGAAACCAAGATTGATGCATAGATTATTTTTATATGATACAACTAGTAAAATCAATCGTTTTACAAGATGAAGATCCACAACCCTTTTGCAGTGTCTCCATTGGTGTGACAACGACTCTCAGCTGTTGATGTATTCAGTTATAAATGTCACAATTATTCTTATCCACGTAAGTTGATGGTTTCAGTGAACGAGTCAACGAACCGAGACGTGAACGGCCATAGAGGATCTCATCCCCGCTGTACATGCTACGGACAATCTACAAAACCGAGTATTTATCATACCTTGTTGCCTAGGCAGCCCATAAAGCCGCAACCGACGCATGAAACACTAGGATGGCTAATGTAGGGACGAAGATCGCTGCAAACCCACACCGAGATAAATAACCCCACCATCTGCTTGCTGATAACACAAAGAAACTCTCGCCCATGCATCCTCTTCCTCTCATAGTCAGATCCATGGTGGCAATCACGGTTTCCGTTCAAGGTCTCTCTGATGAGCGAATTCCATTTCATGCAAACGTTCGTGTTCTCGGACCCCAGAACATTGGATGGCTTCAACGGCACAATCTCTTGAAACCTGAATTAAACAAGGGAAGGGAGATACTCTTCATGCGAGGAGTTGATCTTTACCGATCACAGTAAAAAAAAAATGGGGGACAATACTAGACCCCACAAGTGGAGCATATTCTCGCGTATATTTTCTGCGGTTTGGTTGGTTCATCTACAGTATCTATAGCGCATGCTGATGCAGCATATGACTCATTCCGCGTCAGTCTCTTTTGAAGTAATCCAATTGCGAAAACGGCTGATCCATGCAAGAATGACTTTATCTCATCCAATTTCTCATATTGACTTTTCTCTGCAAATAAGTGGCATTTTCCATTTAGTTTTGTTACTTACCCTAAAACGTAGATATCGTAGGAGTCGTTGCACGTATCTAAGAAGTCCTCCATCGCCATATCTTCGTCCAGTGCAACCCCGCCAACATTCCAAGTACTAACAAAAACGCTGAACTCCACAAAAGAGGAAGAAACAACCAAAGGAGTTAGAATTATGATTGTCTTACGTTGACCATCCAACTATGTTCTAAAACCATGTTAAACTTGACTGCAACCTTTCTTATAGGCTTCAGCTGTTAAAGAATTGGTGGTACACACATAAACTGTTATGCCGCAACAACCTTAAATCTATAATCACCATGCGACGAATAAGGACGAGGGAAACTAAAAATTAGATAGGAGGGTGGGTTTTGAAATGATTACTTGTACTTGAGGGTGTCCCTGTGGTGATTCAAAATGCTCTGGCCGCTCAAGGAGGGCTCTTCCAATATGGAGAAGTCGAGGAGAGACTCTTCGACGTTGGTGGGGTAATCGGCGGTGAAGTTATTGCTTCCCAACCCCTTCCTCAGGATCTTGTTAGCTACCAATGTGGTCCACATGATGATGATGATCTGATCAAAACAGCAAGGTCCTGTGCATTAGTACGTTAACAAAATGCAAAAGGCATGGATATTATTACAAGCCACTGTGGCTAAGTAACATGCAGAGAAGATTGGATTTACTCTTGCTATTCCGGGACCTTGGCATATGAGAGAGAGAGAGAGAGAGAGAGAGAGAGAGAGAGAGAGAGAGAGAGAGAGAGAGAGAGAGAGAGAGAGAGGTTGCAGTCTTGAAGGGTAGAGAAGACTGAGGAGGATTCATCAAATAAGGAAGCCAACCAAGATAAAAAGAAATGGAGAGAGAGAGAGAGAGAGAGAGAGAGAGAGAGAGAGAGAGAGAGAGAGATTCTTTTTTTTTTTTTTGGTTTTTTTAGTTTATTTTAATAATTCTGGGCACGTATGCTTAGTTCTTGATATCCAACGTATATTTTCTTCCAGTCTGATTGGTTAGGGTTATTAACATAACCATTGTCCACATTTATTTTTAAGTTCAATTTGAACGCGAGCAGGGCCATACTTGGAAGTTGGAACCCATCAGGCGGCTTGATTGGAAGAAGTTTCATTCAATCAGGATCAGAGACAAGAAAACTATATTTTTCTCTAATTATTTGGACGTTGGTTTTCTATTGATTCAGTTATCACATATATATAGTTTCGATTTTCAAATCTACATAAAAACATATATGATCACGATTCAAGATAATCACAATGTGGCACATGCCCGAATGGCTTATCCATACATTATAAGAAGAATTTTCTTCCAATCGATCTTCTCATCATTAAATTACAAACATGCACGTCGCCTAAATGGATTAGTAATTAAGTTTCCGCACAAGTGATATTCATATAGGTGACCCATCAATTAAAATTATTGGTGGAGTTAATTTTGTCCAATCTCAAGAATGAGGGAAAACACGATCATAAGGAAAATAATTTGAATATTTTTTTTAGCCAAATGGGAGTCAACTATTTTTTTCTTTTGTCCTTGTGTTGAAAAGCTTGTTAGTTGATTTGAAGGATATCTTAATATCTTATGTACCGCAGACTTTAATAGCACAAGTGGACGAGTCTTAGAAAATGGACTTTTTAGTATGATAATCTGCGGATCGTTGGATGATGTGGCACAAGTAATAATTGCCTTTTTTTTCTAATTTTGAAATAATGTTTGAAATAATGTTAAGTATAATAATTTCAGTACGAACGAATTGATATAACAAAGTAAAGTGACAGAATTTAATGGATGCTAAATTTGATAAACTTGTTTCACAGTCCAATTAGTTGCATTCTGTCATGTCATTTGGCGTATATTTAGTAAACTAATTGCAATGCACCGAAAAATATTTTTCTTTTTGTTTAAGGAGTAGAGCGTTTACCTTTCTAACTTGCTCAGTAACGTTTGACATTGATTTCTATGTACACCATTTGTACGAATATTAGGGAAAAATGACACATATGGTTTTTGAACTTTGACCGGATGTGCCATGCGGTCCTAAACTATTAATTTGTTCAATATGGTCATTAAACTATGGCTCAATATGCAATATAGTCCTTAAACTTTTAATTTGTTCAATATGATCCTTAAACTTTCAGTACTTGTTCAAGCGAGTCTTTGAACTATGTGAAAAAATATAATATTGCCCTTGAACTTACATTAATGAAAGGATAACGTTTGATATTTTTGTATAGTTCAGGGACTAGATTGAACATTTATTAAAAGTTCAATGATTATATCGAACAAATTAAAAGTATATGGACCACATTGAATAAATTAAAAATTTCTTGATCACATCGCTCATTGGGCCAAAGTTCAATGACTATTTGTATCATTATTCTGAATACCATATGTTTACCCCCGCGCTGCGCTGGATGTTAGAAGATTAAGAAGAAATGGAAAGGAAAGTAAAAATAAAAGAGAGGGAAAAACTTTTTGAAATTTTTTTTATGAAATTTGCAAAAATTGTCAACATCAGAGTTGACCGTGCCACGTGTGACGGTCAAAGTCATGTCAATGATTTCTAGTCAAAATTGGCCAAAAAGACTATCTTGGCAAATTGTTAAAAAGTTTAGGAATAAATTAGCACAATTGAGAGGTTCAAGACTAAATTTGTTGTCATACAATAGGTCTAGGACTTTTTGGACAATTTTCCCCAATTTTCAGCTAACTTGCTTTTGTTATAGTAAATTTGATGTCATTAAAATGTTTATAAATTGGAAACTTTCATTGTAACTTGGAATTGCTAGAGTTCTATAGTGATCGAATTTTGTTCGAAGAATTTAATGGGACGCCAAAGGCTACAACTCATGAGTTCATATCGGCATATACTTAAATTATAGATATGGGTGATAATTTTTGAAACTTTTTTTCTCAAAAGAAAATTGTATTCATTACTCAAAAAGATACATGAGAAGAACATATTTTTTTTTACCAAAAATCAATACATAGACTTCCATAACAAAGCAAATCAAAGCAAAGTAAAGCTTAGAATACTACAAATAAAGCCAAATCCAAAAAACAAGTAGAATCAACAAAGTTTTAGTAGGGTTAAGTACACATTCATTCCATAAGAACAGATCTATCAAGCAAAATTGTCGGCATCACTGGATCTCGTACCATTATCAGTGATGAGCAAACGTCAGATATTCCTTCTCTAGGGGTGTATGTTACATGGAAGGGATTTCCACATCGCTTGCAAGAAGCCAAGCCCCTCTATTTAAAAGCCTTCGGGGATGCCCTCACTTCACAAAAGCTCTTTTGGAGATGATAACCTTAGTTGGCTAGTTGACGGTGCTCCCTAGGTTTGACTTCATTTACACCATTGTCATATGGAGATAACCAAAACAAATTAAGCAAACACAAATCTAACTTTTAGGAAAAGCAAATCTTAGTAGTTGAGTGAAACGCTAAAGCCTCTGTGATTACCATTGAAACTAGAGGCAGAAGACCTATACACAAACAAAGCATAGGGATATCGAATGCCCGAAAACATTATTAAACTCCCATATTTAAGTTGGAAGAGGATAGCCCCAGGATTGAAAACTAAATCGGAAGAATTTAAACACTTGGATTTAGAACTAACCAGAAGAACAAAGCTCCTAAATTTAGATCGGGAGAGTAGAAAAAAAAAAGAACAAGAAAACTCAAACAAAATCAACAAGAGAGGAAAGAGAGGGTGAGACTAGCTCAAACCCTCTCTCATACTTGAAGGTTGAAGAAGATGATGGAGAGAGGAGAGGGAGAGAAAGACTTTTGGGTTGCTAAGCTACTTTGTGAAAGTTGAGTGAAGTCAGTTCTCCAGCTGACCATAATGCCGCTTTGCTTCTCTCTATGTATAAAATGTAAGTTTGACTCCCACATAATTTAAGTTTTGATAAAAATGATTTGTCTAATGAAAAATACATAATAGAGCTCTTTTTTAGCATTAGAGATTAATTTTATTGAGGGTGACAATCTGCTTTATCTACATATATTGAGTAATTCTAGAATACACAGGTTGATACTCTACTTAATGGTGGTGGCTTCTTAACGAGCACCTTTTTCATATTTACTCTTAATTGGAAGATTTTAAGTGCTCACTATCTTACTAACCATCAACTCAATGATAAATAATAATAAAAAAGTATAGGTGTAATAATCATCATATTTTTCATGTATAGATCAAATCTATATCCCCAAAAATGCTCCACATATTTTTAGAAGAATTTCATATGAATCTGTTAGAGTTATCCCATGAGATTTCACATATATAAAATCCTCTAAAACTCAAGTGCAATACTCCAACTTGCTTGAAAATGTGGGATATGACAATCTCATTACTAATAAATATATCTTATCTCATGGTGTTTCAGAATATAGTATATTCGTAATTTCATATTTGACAATTACTTCGAAGATACTAAAGCTAACTAATGCACCTAGGGGACTGGCGAAACCGTTATGCGACTGGACGAACCGGCAGACTTGAAATCAATAATATCGGATTGAGCTCAAATTTAATCGTCTGAAGCGAAACGACATGCTGATCAATACACATAGCCTCTGGCTATGATTAACAATGAATTTTCGCGATTCGGGGTCGTTTAGATGGTTTTTTTTAATTATTTTAGTAATTTTCGAATTAAGGGTATTTTTGTAATTTTTGCGTTTTTTTTGTCATTAGGGTTAACATCCTTTATAAATTTATTTTTAGGATTTGAGAGGAAGCAGACTTTGGATATTTTGATAGTTAATCAATTGAGAGAACAATTTGTTCCTCTTATCGTTTCGATTCTTCTGTTTAGCCTAATTTCTATCGCGCTTTGGCACTCTAATGACAAAAAAAACGCAAAAATTACAAAAATATCCTTAATTCGAAAATTACTAAAATAATTTAAAAAAACCATCTAAACGACCCTGAATCGTGAAAATCCATCGTTAATCATAGACAGAGGCTATGTGTATTGATCAGCACATCGTTTCGCTTCAGACGACTAAATTTGAGCTCAATCCGATATTATTGATTTCAAGCCTGCCGGTTCGTCCAGTCGCATAACGGTTTCGCCGGTCCCCTAGGTGCATCACTAACCAAATCAAAATGCGATTGGTTCAATACATAAAATACGTTCCGGAGGCACTGCCAGCCAAGTGGGTATATTCTATGCCCCTTACGTGGGGCTACAACATGAATAGTGTCGTGTAATGGAAATGGTTAAAAAACTCTGCATGACCTCGCAACAGTATCTAACCTAACCTTGGAAAGATTCACACCGAAAACACGTCACGTTTAGTTTGTATCCCTCTGGTCGCCTGAAGACGCATCGGTCCAACTTTCATGCAGGTTGATCGAGATTAGCTGCCTGCTTGTAATAATGCACTTAGCTTTCTCTGTTTGCTGCAATGAATCGGGAGAAATCAATAAAGATTTTGCAACTGGGATTTGATAACCATACTAATCTGCAACCACACAAACCGAAATCACGACTTCGTCGTAGTTTCGAGTCGCTGACCTCGGCAGTGTCAAACTCGGGACTCTCTCTCTTTCTCTCTCTCACACGTCTGCTGTGCATTTGTAAATCACCCACCAGCGTTGAGCGTTAGAGCTGTAATTCTATGGTCCCCTTTCTTGTTTCCCTGTTGACCTCTGCCTTTCAAGGAGTGCGACGATGAGATTGGAAGCTACAATAAAAAAGCAAAAGAGTATCTTTCCATGAAGCCCCACTTGGTGTTTAATAATGTACAGGCAACGAGAAACGATGATGGTGATCTCGAGCCTTCTCGCGGTTTCGAATGAAAGCGATGCCGTTTTCAGTGTGGCCAACTGCCTTCGTCGCTAATTTTGCAATTGTCAAGAGGCCATGATGCTTCATGATGGTGAAGTCGGGAGTCTACATGAGCAGTGGTTATTATGGAAGTGGTTAAACCCGAGACAGAGATGTAAGGCAAAACGGTCTCATTCGAGAGAACGAAATCTTATAATTATGAAAAAAAATAACTTGAGCCATTAGTTCGGTGATTGTAGCGCAATTCGCCACTCAAATCAAAGGGCCAATCGGGGTCATAGCTTTTCAAGTTCAATTCATTCATTCATTTATTTTTTTCCCATATTGACAACATAACAATCTTGAATAAGTCTCCCTCGCGTATCATTATCATTATTATTAGAATAAAAGTCACCAAAAACTCTAAATTATGTTTACTGTGATACATTACCAAAAAAAAAATTTCTATGACACAAAAAATCCTAAACTTATATTTGTGTAACACATTTTCCATATTGACAAAATTTTCTTGTTGAGATGCACACGTTAGTTGTGTTAGAGAAATCTCACATCAGAGAATTGATGTGATGTAGAGTGGTCAATATATCATAGTTGGTTCGTAACTCATTGGCTTAAGCTTTTGAGTAAATATAAGTCCAACTGGATATGTTGATGAGCTCGGACTTGAGCTCTCTCTTGGCGATCTCTCTAGGTGAAGGTATCAGACTTCTGCTGCATATTCCCAACAAATTGTATCATGGCCGATGGTAGATTAGTGGGCGTCCAATCTATTCCGGTGTTTAGTAAATATCTTAAAAAAGGAATATGATGGCCAACGCAGTTTCCGAACTGCGGATGTTGTGGTGTAGCAACGTGAGCCTATCAATCTCTATGGTTTGGTCTAGAGAAAGAGATTAGGGATGAAGGTGGGCATTGGAGATTTGAGCTGAAATAAGTTAATTGTTGATGCCTAATTTTGACAACTAAGTTAGTCATTTATTAAATAAAAAATTAGAGATCGATCCCGACCCCTAGCAAAGATAAATCACATGCAGATATTAGAAGCATTTGCATTAGTAATTAGGCCCACATAATTGCATTTGCATTGGACCGATGACGAATGGTCTCTAGTGAACGGTTTGAGCTTAAAGAGACTAAGCCCGTGGTGGCTAAAATCAAGTGTGTCAAGTCAGGAAAATCTGATGAAAATTCGAGACAATAAAGATATTATATTATCAAGATTTAGCTATCACATGGCCGATAAAAAATCAGAGATAATCTTTGGGGTATATGTGCATACATGGTTATATCAATTCCATGGATTTTGGTAAAATTCAGTCAATATTTGGCCATGAGGGGAGTATTTGGGCGTGTATATATGCACGGTCCAATAGGCAAAGAAGCAAAAGGAAAGAAGGCAACTGTGATATTCTTGAAGGTGACCCCACTATCTCTAGAATATTGGCAGATACTAGAAAAGAGAGTATAAATAGAGGGGCTCTTTCACAAGACAAGGAGGAGGAGGGCCACGCATAATACGTCGACACACATACAGAGACATAGAGAGAAGAGTAAGAAAGAGAGAGAGAGAGAGTTGCTGTCCTTCTCCTTTAGTGTTTCGGCGTGAGCTTCAACCTACAATCGGATCGCAAGCTGGCACTCCCGCTGTGTTCCTGTTCACTAGCCACCGCGATTTGCTGCTCTAACCATGACCAACGTCTAGCCAAAGAGGTCCCTCCGCAATCGCCACTTGCTGCTATTCTTCCTCGCTGCACCACTGTGATCAGTCCTAGCCGCTTGACGACATTTCTACTCCAGTAATCAGGTGTGAACCCGCTGCTCCGTTCCGCAATAGTTTGAGCCAACGGCGACAAATTTGCTGTGCCGCGAAGCCATTGACCGTCACCCACTGCGCCCGAGCTGCTGCTATTCTACACCTCTTACAACATTTGCAGTGTTGTATTTCATCGTGTACGGCTCCAGATGATATTTCACTAAACCTGGGACAAATTCTTTGAATTCCTTGGTAAATTATTTGCAGGTTGACCAGTGAAGTCAGCAATTTCGCGTGAACTCCAGCAACGTCCAACAAATTCACAAGTGTCCTCGCAGTGAAGCCACCGTCGAGTACACCGTCATCCAACAATCCAAACTTGGAAAGTAAATATTCGAATTAGATAAAAAGCTTATCTAATTTGACTTTCAAGTATATTGTTTCCTTGTTTGAAATTATGCGAATCTTTGAGTAATATTATTGTATCCATGGAATTCTCGAGTATCCTTAAAATTAAGAATTATTTCCTATTTTCACAACGTGCTTTGATTGTTAATCCGATCGCTCGCCCGAGATATGATTCGCCAACTTATTGTTTCTAAATTTAAATGGATATGGATAATATTTACTGTGATTGGGTGTCGTTGCTTTCCGTCTTTTGTTTGAATTGAATTAATTGTCTTTCCATAAAAAATACTAAAAGATTAGGTAAAATTTGAGTAGATAATATATTGCATGTTTAGGATAAATTTTTATTATTTTCTTAGAATAGATTAGATTCTTTTCTTAAATTTTATTATTACATGTTTAAATTAGGTTAATTATTTATTCTGAATTTAAATTAAAAAATAAAAAAAATACCACGTGCATGTCATATTAGAGTAGTTGCATATTAATTAAGGGTTAATACCACCAAAAATCCTAAACTAGTGTACATGTGTGATAATTTTACCCTAAACTTTTTTTTATCACAAAAAACCCCAAATTAGTACACCTGTGATAATTTTACCCTAAATTATTTTTTTTAACATCAAAAACCTCAAACCAGTATACATGTGACAATTTTACTCCAAATTTGCAAACACGTGACAAATTTATCCTAAACTATTTTTTTAATCACGAAAAACCTCAAATTGATATACATGTGATAATTTTACCCCGAAGTAATAATTTTTTAATATTATTTTTTATTTTTTCTTTTCTTTTCTTTTTTCATCTTCAATTTTTGGCCGATCGCCGAAACCGGTGAGGTCGGCCCCACCGGCATGGGCGAGTGCCGCCCTCGCCCGACTCAGGCGAGGGCCGCCCTCGCCGGATTTGGAGAGGACGGCCCTCGCCAGCGTCAAGCGAGGGCTATCTTCGCCAGCGTCGGGCGAGGGCTGTCCTCGCCAACCCAGGCAAGGTCGGCCCTCGCCGGCGTCGAGCGAGGACTGTCCTCGCCTGCCTAGGTGAGGTCAGACCTCGCCCAACTCAGGCAAGGGCTACCCTCGCCGGCCTTGGGCGAGGGTAGCTCTCGCCCGATGTCGGCGAGAGCCGCCATCACTCGACTTAAGCGAGGGCTGCTCTCACCGGATCTGGTGAGGGTGGCCCTCGCCTGAGTTGAGCGAGGGTCAACCTCGCCTGGGCAAGCCAGGACAGCCCTCGCCCGACGCCAGCGAGGGTCGACCTCGCCTGGGTGAGCGAAGACAACCCTCGCCCAATGCCGGCGAGGGCCGCCTTTGCCAGATTCGGGGAGGGTAGCCCTTGCCCGCTCCGGTAGGGCCGACCTCACTGGCTTCCGCCTCTAGCCAGTTGTTGGCTCGGCGACCGGCCAAAGGTTGAAGATGAAAAAAAAAAATATTCAAAAAAATTCAAAAAAATAATATTAAAATTTTAGTTTATGGTAAAATTATCACATGTGTACCGATTTGAGGTTTTTTGTGGTATGTTCAGGGTAAAATTGTCACAAGTGTATCAGTTTGGAGTTTTTTAGGGTATGTTTAGGGTAAAATTGTGACATGTGTACCAGTTTAGGGTTTTTGGTAGTCAAAAAAAAGTTCGGGGTAAAATTGTCACACGTGTATTAGTTTGAGATTTTTGGTAGTATTAACCCATTAATTAATTCTCGTCATTAGAAATCTCACATCTAGGTTCATTTGCATACTATATTAGAGATAGTACATTTAATTGTTGTTAGAATTAGGATATTTAAATAAATCGTATGTCGCATGTCATGCTAGACATAGAATGCATTGCATAAAGTTTAGTTTTCATTAAATTAGAGAAAACCCAAAAAAAGATTTGAGTGAAATTGCGTGTTAATTAGAAATCATATTAGGATTGTCAATGTGATTTTCTAACTAACATTGCAGATACTTTCACTGTTTTGAAGAAAGTCCCTATCTTGTAATTTATTTATTGCTTTGCATTATTGAATGTTTTATTATTGGTTGCGCACCCGCATGATCACCTCGCATGTTAGTGGATAGGTTTGCAAATATTTTTTGAAATAAAAAAGAGAAAGTACCGAAAGAGCATTAAAGTAATCTAGTATAATCAAGTCCTCGAATCCATAATCTCTTGTTCATAGGAGTAAAATAATTCTCCCAATACTTTATTTGGGATTCTAATCGACCCACTAAAAAATAGATTAGTGGTAACTGCTGATTGAAATGATTTGTATATTAAGAACTTAAACCCTAAATTACAAATTGATAGGGCTTGAAAGGGCCAAAGTTAGACTTAGACTTAACAATCCATTAACTGAACTGATGCAACCTAGTGTAGGCTACTCGAACATTAGGATCGAGAGAGTGACTTGCACACGCGGAACAGGACGAACGGTAATTATAATCCTGCACAAGCTTGGGAAAATGGATGTAACTTCGTCAATACAGATCAGAATGAGTTGATTCTAAAGCCAAATGAACAAAGACTTCTGGATTGACAATTTTTCTGTTTTGAGTTTTCTCTAATAAGCACTATAGGAAGGATGAACTTGGGATGGAAGTGGACGGATGTAAATAGATAGAACAGAGGAAAAGATAGAATTTCGTTGGTTGCTCTTCCAGGCCTCCAAGGAAGTGGATAGGGCATCGATTCTTCTAGATCGATGACTGCAACTCTTCAAGGATGCAGATTTGAAAACCTCCAACTCTTCAAGGACGGAGTGAAAACTCTTCTAAGTTTTCAAGGGTATGAACTGTTCATGGTTCAAGATAATTGCTTGATGCAAAATTTTCATTAATCAAATTCGTCTACCATCTACAGAAATTTGATGGCCTTTTAACCAAAGAAAGAAAAGCAAATGCATAGGAAAATACTAAAGTCAAAACCTAGAAACTAGAAAGCATTAAAGAATACAGAAACTGGAAAACATTAAAGATCATCGAAAATAGAAAACATTAAAGATCATAGAAACTAGAAGCTATTAAGAGCAAAACATTTTCCAATGTCTTCATGGTTGTCCCAAGGTGTCTCCTCAAGCGTTTTGTGTTCTTTAATGCAAATTCATCGAATTGGCAACTTTTGACAAGAGGCTTTTGAATGCAGGCTCATCGAATCGGCAACTTTCGACGAGCTTGAATGCAGGCTGATCTTCTTGGCCGAGTGAGCTGGTCTTAAATGCGGATTGCATCATCCTCCCCTTCTTTAAAAGAATTCGTCCCTGAATTCATGTCATCATGGGAAGAATCACCCACATAAGGTGTTTAATGCCGAACGTTGAATATGTTGTGTATCTTCATATGAGAAGGAAGCTTTAATCGATACGCATTAGGATTGATGCGCTCAAGGACTTCAAGGGGACAAAGCTTTCGATCACTAAGCTTGTTATAGCTTCTGACGGGATGGCGCTCCGGTGGCAAATAAGCCCAAACAAAATCTCCAGGTTCGAAGATAACTTCACGCTACTGTTTATCAATGTCCGCTTTATAGGACTCAGTTTTGCTTTCCATCCTTTGGCATACATCTTCATGAATTGTTCTCATTTGAGAAACAATATCGTCGACTTCACTGCTCAATTTCTCAGCAAAAGGAATTGGCGCAAGATCAAAAGCAAAGTTCAGTTGTCGTCCATATATGATCACAAAGGGACTATATCCAATGCTATGATTCTTAGTACAATTATATGCAAATTCACCCAGGGACAACCGTGTCTCCCAAGAGAGGAGATTATTATCGATCAAAGTCCTCAATTGATTTCCCAATGTTCGATTGATGACTTCAGTTTGCCCATCCAATTTGGGGATGA
The DNA here is from genome assembly GCA_031216185.1 of Syzygium aqueum. Classification (NCBI taxonomy): domain Eukaryota; kingdom Viridiplantae; phylum Streptophyta; class Magnoliopsida; order Myrtales; family Myrtaceae; genus Syzygium; species Syzygium aqueum. The sequence goes on from CM062232.1 coordinate 34,801,280, forward strand.
AACGTAGTACTATATTGCAGTTTAGTACTGACATTCTTCCACAGTTGCCGCAAAAAATGACTAAGAAATTTAGTATTCTGATCCAAAGTAATAGTCTTCAGAATAGTATATAAAACAAACTCTCAATGAATAAGATATTGCCTCCAATGCTCAAGTGTGTGAAACAATGCGTAGAATTCCAGACCATAGATGCTAAAACAAAGTTTTGCACCATTCAGTTTTTCGCTAAAGAAGGCAATGGGTCGACCTCCTTGACTTAGAACTCCTCCTATGCCAGTACGTGATGCATCGCAATGCACTTCAAAAACAGGATCAAAGTTAGGCAAAGCAAGTACCGGGGCAGTGCTCAATTTTTCTTTAAGTTGTTCAAAACTTTTCTGAGCCGCATTCGTCCATTCGAAAACTCCCTTCTTCATGCAAGAAGTGAGCGGGGCCGTAGTGGTGCTAAAATGCGCAATAAACCGCTGATAGAAAGAAGCGAGACCATGAAAGCGTCGCACTTCATGCACATTTGTTGGAGTCGGCCATTCTCGAATCACTTTGATCTTAGCATCATCCACCAAGATGCCGTTCTTTGAAATATGAAATCCCAAGAAAAGGATTTGTGGTACCATAAAATAGCACTTGTCATAATAAACAGAACCAATGGACATATTAACAAGGCAATGTTTGAAAACGGTTACCTCGGTGCCTTTCTTCAACCATGATATTCTATAAGACGTGGGGTGCGCTTTCAATTCCAACTTCAGCTTGTTTGCCGCTACTTCAGAAATTATATTCTCACAGCAACCAGAGTCAATAATTAATTGGCATACCTTTCCCATAATTGTGCAAGCGGAATGAAAAATATCGGTACATGGCCACCTATCTCCGGTATCATCTCGAGGAGTGAGGAAAATTTTTCTCACCATGAGAAGTTTGCTAGTATCAGCATGCACTATTTGTTCGTCATCCGCAGCTTCTTCATCATTGTTCAACTCTTCTTCTTCAAGCGGGTCCTCCACATTCTCATCAGAATCAGTATCCACCAAGAAGGCTTTTCTGGTTGGTTGATTCTTGTTGACTCGACAATTGCTAGCACGATGGCCCAACTCCCCACAAGAATAACAACGTATATTGGACATGTCTTGTTGCTTCGAAATGTTGGGCTGAGTAGAAGGCTTACTAGCAGATTGTGTCCTAGCCTCTGCAACGTTGGCGATGCCGGTGGTATGCCTAGTAGTCCGGTTCGGCAAGGTAGAGGATTGCTGCCTCCTAGAGAGAGAGCGCTCCACTTTGAGTGCCTGTTGGTATGCATCTCCTAAGACTCAAATGTCGAGGACTCCCAACGCTCCTTGGATGTGAAATTGAAGACCATTCAAATATTTGTTCACAAGCACCTCCTCCGGATCCTGGATGTTGCTGCGAATCACCAACTCATTGAATTCGTTAGTGTATTAGTCCATCGTTTGCGTACCTTGTCTTAGATTTTGGTACCATTGGTAGATCCCCCTCTTGTATCCTTTGGGAAGAAAATATTTGCGAATCTTGTCCTCCATCTTTCTCCATGAAGCGATCAGCACTTTGCCAATGGATTGACGGGTTTGCTTCTCACGTCTCCACCAAGCAATGGCTTTACCTCGGAATGCCATAGCAATGATCCCGACTCAGCGATTCTTTGGGACATTCCAATGCTCAAAAACTTCATTCACAAGTGTCAGCCAATCAATAATTTCATCAGGAGAATCAGTGCCTGAAAATTCTAGGACACCTTTCTTAACTTCCTTTTCTCAATCTGGCTCACGAATATTTTGTAAACGAGGTCAAGCATTCCTCCGACTGTGAAAAGATTGAACACTCTCCGAAGATAAAGAGTCACCATAGGAATCTTCGGTCCTGGAACGGGGTGGAGGATTGTTTGCTTCAGCCCTCAGATGCTGAACCTCTCACGTCAATTCGTCGATTTGTTGTTGCATATGTTGTTGCAAATTGTCAATGAGCGTGTGCACTTCATCTAGGGGAATGGTTCTGCTGCCACGACTTCTGGCTTGTCTTGGAGGTATTGTCCTCTCCTCCAAAGCTTTGATACCAAATGATGCAGCCTGGTGTAGGTTACTTGAACGTTAGGATCAGGAGAGTGACTTGCACATGCGGAGCAGGACGAACAGTAATTACAGTCCTGCACAAGCTCGGGAAAATGAATGTAACTTTGTCGATAAAGATCGGAATGACCTGATTCCAAAGCCAAATGAACAAAGACTTCTGGATTGACAATTTCTCTGTTTTGAGTTTTCTCGAATAAGCATTGTAGGAAGGACGAAATCGGGGTGGAAGTGGACGGATGTAAATGGACAGAACAGAAGAAAAGATAGAACTTCATTGGTTGCTCTTCCATGCCTCCAAGGAAGTGGATAGGGCATCGATTCTTCTAGATCGATGACTGCAACTCTTCAAGGATGCAGATTTGAAAACCTCCAACTCTTCAATGACGGAGTGAAAATTCTTCTAGGTTTTCAAGGGTACGAACTGTTCATGGTTCAAGATAATTGCTTGATGCAAAATTTTCATTAATCAAATTCGTCTACCATCTACAGAAATTTGATGGCCTTTTAACCAAAGAAAGAAAAGCAAACGCATAGGAAAATACTAAAGTCAAAACCTAGAAACTAGAAAGCATTAAAGAACATCGAAACTAGAAAACATTAAAGATCATAGAAACTAGAAGCTATTAAGAGCGAAACATTTGCTAACGTCTTCATGGTTGTCCCAAGGTGTCTCCTCAAGCATTTTGTGTTCTTCGATGCAAATTCATCGAATCAGCAACTTTCGACGAGCTTGAATGCGGGCTGATCTTCTTGGCCGAGTGAGCTAGTCTTCAATGCAGATTGCGTCACGAACCCCTAAGGGGTGCACCGCAGGAGATTAGGTCACAACATTAATGTAGAATGATACTTGAATTAAGGGAGAGTAGACCTAACACTAAACTCACACATGAAAACAAGATTGCCGAGATGCACTTGTGAGTTGTTTTAGAAAAATCCCACGTAGGAGAATTAGTGTGTGTAGAGTGGCTAACATATCCTATTTGGCCTATAACTCATTGACTTAATCTTTTGCGTGAAGGTGAGTCAAACTGGACATATTGATGGGCTTGGACTTGAGCTCCCTCTTTGCCTTCTCACTGGGCGAAGGTATCATACTCCTGCTGTGTACTCTCAGCAGTTCTGTCAATGAAAATGGCTATAAATCTGTCAATATGGATGCAAAAAAGCAAACAGTGTTGACATAGCGATCACATGGCTTAAGTGAAATAAAAACGACGTTGCTATGTCTGAAAAATCATATAACAAAATCTTGATGGAAGGTAAATACGTCACATAAATGCAAGTTTGGGGTTTTTTATGTCACAAGAAAAATTTTAGAGTAAATGTGTTACAATTGAAATAGTTTAGGATTTTTTTATGTCACGAAAAAAAATTCAAGATAAATATGTCACAATGAACATAATATGAAGTTTTTGTGTGACTGAAGTGTTATTATACAATGGAGCGGTTTTTGAACCCTCTAGAAGAGAATCCTGAAAGCAGCCCAATCATCAATTCTTTCTTAGCAAACATACGTTTTCCGCTCGCCAAGGAGCCGAAGACTTAAACATTACTAAGTCGACTACATCGAACATCATTTATGGTAATCGTAGCTTGTTTCGTTCTAAAGTTGCTTATAAATGACAAGCCTCATCTGTTACGAAATACATTATTGCCCTGTTTCTTAATACTCCAAACTTCTGGGAAAAACAATTTGTCCAATACTTATTATGCACGACACATGTTTACAATAAAAAAACATTAACAAAACAATAATGTGCACTTACAGATCATAGGCCCAAGCCCAATGGTTGGATCTTGCCCATCAACAATTTCCTTTGCTTTTATGGATAATTTTCCGCCATCACAAAAGAGGAAAGGGAAATGATAGAATATTGCTTGGGTACTACATATTATTTATAAAAAAAATTATGTCAAATGATTTGATAAGTTGATTGGGTATCAAATGTGAACTAGTTATCTTTGTAATCTGTCACGTCACTTAGTACATTGATTTTGTAAACTAATTTTAATATATTTAGCGTTGGATATAGTAAAGGGTGGCAAATCGGCGGGTCGGCTCGGTTTCAACTCTTTAGATTCAATATCAAGTTATACTCGAATATGAGGCCTCTCGGTCTATGAAATTTCAAGTGCATGTCGGGTCGGGTTGGGATCAATTTGGCCTGATTCATTTTGAGTTGTCTAGTTTTGGGACTCAAGTCGGACCAATTTGGGTCTTTATTTGTTTCAGAGTTCTCTTGGATTTTGGATCGTTCGTGTGCAAGTCTTCTTCCATTTCGATTGCTTCATGATTGTCACTTATATCTATTAAGTTGCAACATCTAAAGATTACAATTATATACAAGTTATAATGATGCAAAATTATATGTAAAGACATGATAACCGACAAGAGTATCAAAATGAGATGTCCTCGGTTCAGAAATTTGGGTTATGTGAAACCCATTCTAGTTTTCAGACAATTTCGGGTTCGGACGTTCTAGGATTAGGAATTCAATTTCGGTTTTGCATTGGTTCGGTATTCCAAATGTTCTTCTGCCACTCATTGACCTGCTTAAAAACTCATGGCTTTCATTGTAGCAGCAGCACATATTTTGGTTTAAATTTTATAGAAAGATGCTCTGTACAACAAAATTTTTTCCATAAAAGATTAATCACTCATCCAAAAAATAACATGTATGACGTATGAACAACAACGGCCTTTTAACTTGATATAATGACATTTCTAGTCTCTAACGTCCGCCGCATGATCGCACCTAAAGTTTTGTCTGATGTGGAATGTTCAATCTCGTCCTTCTCCAAAACAAGCGGAATTAGGGCCTGTAATATAGACAAAGCGTCTCACGCAGTACTATGCCTGTCACCTTCTTCCTTAAGCTTTCCATAGAGATTGCATAATTTTATAATTTAAACTTTAACATGTTAATGCATGTTATATGATGATATTGAATATTTGAAATAGTACAGAAGATTGAAACGATTATACATTTAAGAAAGCATTTGCAATATTTTTCTTTTGCATGAAACATAACGAGAGATGGGCTTCTGAAGTTGCCATGTCACATGTGCCTCATCATGATGATTACTTCATAAATTTGAATAGTGTAGATGAGATGGGATTCATTTTAAATATCTATCGGTCGATGACTTATCATAGTACACTACTCGATTAGTTTTTCCATAAATTAAGATCATAATGAGATGAAACGCGAAAACATATGGTATACACATTTGACACCCTGGATATAGGATAAGACACACCCGCTTTTTTCTAAAATTTGATCTGATCTAACACATTGAGATGAGTGCGATACTAACAAAATTGTAACATTTTAAAGTCAAAACAAGTGATAGAGTGGATGGATAGATCATGGATATGGATAGGGTGGCAAGTTGGGGTCTGTCTATCACCAAAGTGCCCCACCACCCGAGCCAAGTTACCTCGTCCTGTCGTGCATTACTTGTCATCAATCCCATGCTTCTTGGTCCTTGCATAAAGAACTGTTTACCTTAGAATATAATCGACACCCTTTTTCATTATCTTATCAGAAGATGGCACATTGTTTTCTATATTTTCCACTAGGAAAAGCGGCACCAGAGCAATATAAAGAAGTTGCCCCCACTCTATGCTCCGACGTGCATTGTTGCTTTCTTCCTCTTTCCCCAAGAAAAGTTGCAGAGCCGCGGACGACCATGGCTTCTTCTTCTCTCGCCTTTAGTCTCACGTTAGTGGCTCCTGTTGTTCAAGCGATGATGATGTGTTCGGGCTGAGCTCGCGCCGAACTCGGGCAGTTCGAGCACTCATGGAAGCCCGACGGCTTGCTGAGCTTCTTGGTGGTGGGAGATTGGGGAAGAAGAGGACTTTACAACCAAACTGAAGTTGCTCTTCAGGTCATAATATTACTATCCTATAAGTCTTCTTTGGTGTTTTATCTGTCGGTTATTTACCTTGAGAGACCTCTATGCGACTATATATGAATCATTGCGTATATACATGTAGTCATGGGTCTTCGTCATCGATGCTGTGCATGGTGAGAGACATGCACGACATTGTGAAATCCAATAAACGAAACGTGCATGACACGATTTCACACGCAAGTGAAAAGATCCATGCAACTTGTAACTCTAATCCTCATAGATAAATTTATCAAATGCACATGTACCAATCTTATCCTAAACTCAGCCAATCAGAAGTTTTACTTTGTCGGACTCTATAATATATGCTTGCCAGTGCAGTACAACGCGGACATGTGACAAGTAAATTATTTCTTTTAGCTTTCCAATGCATATTGAAATGTCCAATTACTATTCTCGATGCCACGCAGACTAGACGTCGTTATTGAACGCAAAAAATCAGTATAACCTTGATAATCTCTTTTCTTTAGGGGGAAGGGGACACGCCGTACAATGATTTAATTGTGATGTTTCTATTTTTATCTGTCAAATCTACTCTTGATATTGCATATTGAGAGCTTAATTATGCTTGATTTTTAGAACAGTCAAAAGCAAATGGCTATATACATGTGTACAATTTTGGAAGTTTGAATTAGCTATTTGTGGCAGATGGGCATAATCGGAGAAATGATGGACGTAGATTTGGTAGCCTCCACAGGCGATAACTTCTACAACAATGGACTCACCGGCATCGAGGGAAAATTGTCCAAAAAGTCTTAAATTTATTGTATTTTTGCTAATTGAGTCCTAAGCTGGCCATCTAACATCCACGTCAGCGATTTCCGATCAAAATTAGCCGGTCAATTGGAGAGAAATGAAAAGGTTTAGGACTCAATTGGCAAAGTTGAAAGATTTAGAACTAAATTTATCACGCCCTGAACCCACGAGCGCGCTAACATCCCACCAATGGTCGTGTAATGGCAACATCCCAAGACACGTTGCCGACCCAAAAGAATAACATCGAATAAACTCATGCAAAAGCGAGCTAGATTCACCCAAACAACAATCAATAAAACAAGAAGTAAGGAAAACACTTTGAGAAGAAAACCAGTGAAGCCATTTTATAAATACAACATCAATCCTTGGAAGATACAATATACAAGCCTATCACAAGGCCACTTCCTAAAAGAGCATGCATAAACAAAAAGGGATTTAGTGATCGGGTTGACCTAACTTCACTATCAAAAGGGGGCGTCAAAAAGATGAGATATCCAAACCCATCACTACAGTTAGCCATAACCCAGAGGAGGCTCCGAGTCAAACTCCACTTTGTCCGCTTCGGACTCCATGTCATCTGGATCAGTATCCAAGTCGGTAACAGCTCCATCAGGAGGATCAAGATCCAAGGGGTCCCAAACCTCATCTCCAGCGCCACCATCGAGGGGTCCATCAAGCCCCTTATTAGGCCAAACTACCTACCCCCTTCCCTAGTGAACCATGCTATGAATTCACACGGTTGCCATAGTGCTAACCCCTCGTCAACCCAGACAATTGACATATGCTTCTCATAAACCCAACCTGGTCCCACCGGGAACTCTACTATTATCGTGCTCATATCCATGGGCACGCCAAAACGCATCAGAGGGCAATTCATGGTCGAAGGTCTAAAAAACAGTTAACAAACAACAATGAGATAAACTCAGCGAGTTAAGAACCTAAACCTCAATTAGGAAATCAACTTATCTCGGATGCACATAAAACATGCAGCTTATTATCGATAACAGATCAATAGCAAAGCTACCTAGACTTTACCTTAACTATACACACGAGCAGGTTGCCCAGCCCAACATAAGCAAACGTTCCATTAAACAATCGCAAGCATTCTTATTTTGCCTTGGCACACACGCCCTGCACGTTATAAACTTCCATATACAATCATAATACAACAAGCATATAATGCAATCAGAATACACAGCAACTTTCCCATGCACAATGCATCCACACTAGTCCTGATTATAAGGTGAAACCGCTTTAACTTGTCCCATACCTTGCCTCACAATTTCATCACATAATCAAGTGCAATGCTACCATACTCTATCACGCGTATTTCTATTATTACGGCCACTCAGGGCACGACGCAATCCGTGATATTCGCATCAGGTTGGCGGTCTTCCGGTATAACTGGGTATTGTCCCGCCCCATCGGGCACGCCATCGTCTCCCCAACCTCAATGACGGCATCCCATAAAAGGGGTTCGTTCCGAATCCAATTCGTGAACGACTTCGTCTCACCCTGCGACGGCATCCAATTACCAAATTAGGCACGACCTGTTACGGCCACGACCAAACCCTAGGTTGGCGGTCATATGGTATAACCGGGCACGAAAGGAACCTTTAGGTGATCATGCATACATAGCAATCGCTCAAATTCCATTGTTATCTTTCTTAATTAGCCAATGCAAGCATGATCCATGCTAATACGTCAAAATATTGTAACTTTCACATGTAAAAATGCACTAGAATAATCACATGATAACGAACATATAATTAAACCATCAAACTTGGCATGCTTCCATATTTAAATATCCTCACTCTATTTCACTCACAAAATTTAACATATAAACCTGACACCTCGAGTTTTACTGTACATATGCCCACAATTCCATCCTTGAAAATAGCAATACCATTCATTTTGCTATACTAGCTAATTTATACTGCAATTTCCAACATAGGCATCACAATTCAAGCCTAAAATAATCACAAATTATTATTAAAAACTACACAAAAAATTAATAAAATATTAATATTTATAATCCGAAAATTAATTTATTTAATAAGAAAATATTAATTATATAATAATCTGATAGCTTATTGTCAAATCTTCGAGAGCTTATCACTAAAACCTCGATAGCCTATCGCAATATTGGCGATAGCTTATCACTAAAACTCTGATAACTTATTGCATTTCTCGATAACTTATCATTACCACTTATCACTTATCGTAATAGCTTATCGATTAATCCCTAATTAATTAGCACTAAGCATAATTAGCTTAATCTAAACCCATCATAATCAAGTTTAACATATTAATCAAAGGATTATGGCAAAAACTCACCAGTTAGCGATTCCGATAACACGAACGCGACAATGGCGGCGAGGGCTATGTGTGGCTCAGTCTGGAAATGACACAAAATGACAATGGACGGCAAGGGCAGCAACAACAACAACTTCTGTGGGCTATTGGCTTGTGGTGAGGCGGTCCGACAGTGGAAGACGGCTCCAAGCGGTCACGACACTACTTCCGGTGGTTCTAGCCGGCGAAACAGCAGCCAAAGGGACTGAGAGGGAGGGAGAGGGGCCGGTGGAAGAGAGAGAGAGGAGAGAGAGTGAGTGAGAGAAATGAGAGTTATTTCTCTGCTAGATAGGCTTGTTCTTCAAGGTTAGCTCAAGTCCAAGTTCATCATCTCCCCACATAAATGCATGCCTCAAAGTCTTCATTCATAAACTTCTTTGTCACTTGGTCATTAATGCTAGAAGGGCATTTTGGTAATTTCACAAAGTATAAAATGCTATATGCATATACGAACTAGAATTTTGTACAGGCTCGTAGAAATCAAGTTTGGGCTCAAACGGATAAAGAATGGGCTTGAAAATGCTATTGGGCTCAAACTTGGGCTTGAACAAGTTAATAGTGGGCTTAGTGGGCTTGCTTGGGCCCAATTGGGCAGAAGCACACAACAGGTGTGAAGGTTATTGGGCCTTCGTCCGGCCCACTTCCTCGTGGGCTCCAAATCTCGGCCCATTAACTCCTTTTCCAAGAGTTTTGAGCAAACCGATAAATAGGTAGTTCAATGAGGCGACATCCAATAGTTTAGTCTTGAGATTCTTGAAAGTTCGATACCAAAATTCGGATTCTAATTCATGGTCAAAATTGATCAATTGCAACTTTAGTATATCTCAAACTAAAGAGCGGCTTTTAAGAGGTATGCGTATTCGACCCATGGTTAACTTGATATTAATCCACGTTTAAGCTTTCTCGAGCCATGGATGATCTCGGTTGTCATGTAATTGCGAGCGGTCAATCACTAGTTCCGCAAAACACGATCATTAGAAATTGGTTTAAGGTCGTTCGCAATCTATACAATGGTCAAGCAGAATCATCCGCGATCCGATTGTATACTATTACCGAAACATTCTATAACCATTCCTTGATCGATCTATAATAACTCAAAATTGTCCTTCGTCAATCCTTATGGTCAAATTGTCAATCCATGGTCGAATTCTCAGGTCATGCGTACTTAATTCCTTAATAGCATTTCCCTAATGGTTAGTCTCTCATGAGTAATCAATCCAGAGCGAGATTTAACTAACAGTACATCGATGAATAATTATTTCATTATATCCCAAATAGAGTTGAAATTTGAGGATGTTACAGAATTGGCAAGAGTGCAATAAGTTTAAGACATTTTGTACAATTTTCTCCCGGCATCGATGATCCCACATTCGACGAGTCGTTCTCCAAAATCTACACGGCACCTAGCTTGCAAAAGCAATAGTACAATGGTAATTTCCTAGCCCTTTAATAATACGGTAGTTTAGGCGAGGCAAGATCAACTAATTCCTAGCCATACATTGATGAGGCAAGATCAACTAATTCCTAGCTCTGCATTGATACAAAATCAAGACGGCATGATTATTGCAATGGAAAAAAGAAAACCTGTCTAACATAATAAGCTATCAAGAAAGGATATCTGGTTATTGTGAGTTCTTCCGAACATGAAGGTGAAGCGAGTTAAGATTGCCCTAATGGAAAGGTTGCACTGAACTGCCAAAGAGATGAAGAGTTTTCCACAACCGAATATATAACCATGTCAGAACATACCACAGCGGCCTATCTTTGGGAAACAGCAACCCCGAGCTCTTTTCCAGGTACAAAACTTTGGCCAGAATTATGGTCAGAATTTGATTCCTGAGAACCCGTCATGGGCCAAGTAACTCAGCCTACAATCCCTGTAAACCAGGAGTCTTTGGCCAACTTAATCGAAGAGTTTTCAAACTGCTAAACCTATTCGTGTGCGTATCGATCACTGACTCACATCGATACTATTTTTTGACTTTTTTTGGTGCATGCAGTTTTGGGCAACCATGACTATAGAGGTGGTGACGTTGAGGCACAACTTAGCCCCATCCTCAGAGCATTGGACAGAAGATGGCTCTGCTCGAGATCTTTCATTGTCAATGCCGGTAAGCCAAAACAATGGATTTTAGTTGTTTACTGTTAGATGTATGCATACATCATTCCATTAATAGTGTTCACGAAAACACTTTCTGTTTTTCTCCCTCGAAATGAAGCATGTGTAGGTTCATATACTCGAAGCTTTTGTAATTTTATGATTTACAGTATCCATTGTGCTGATCAGATCTCCTTAATTACCTTCTGTATGAGCAGAAACTGCGGACATCTTGTTTGTGGACACGAACCCTTTTGTTGATGAGTACTTCACAAAGCCAGGAGGCTATAACTATGACTGGAGAGAAGTGTTGCCTAGAGAAAAGTATCTCTCCATTCTCCTCGAGGTACAAATCATCCATTTGGCCCTTATGCAGATGTATCCTACATAGAAAGTGTCATGATCATGAGAGCATAAATCAAAATCAGTAATCAAGAAGGTCCCAATCCGATCTCAACTCAGTGTCGCAATGGTTGATATATGATGTGGATTCAGCTTTGAAAGAATCGAGCGCAAAACGGAAGATTGTGGTGGGACACCATCCCATCAAAAGTGCTGGATTCCATGGGAACACTGACGAGTTGGTAAAGCAGCTTCTTCCAATCCTTGAGGTAATGCCACTTCCTTTGGAAAACCACCACGGTAAGATTTCTAAAGTCCTTGACAACACAGCTTTGCTGGGTATCTTTCACGATGTTCTATTTTCAGGAGAATAATGTCGATCTGTACATTAATGGCCATGATCATTGCTTGGAGCACATATCAACTGCGGACAGGTAATACTTCCCTTATCATCTTAAAGAGACCAGATACATCAATTTTCCTCTCAGAGGGAATACAAAAGGGAAAAAAAAAAAACAAAGGGAAATTTAGGTCAAAAGACTGAAATGGGGAGTGATTATTCTGTCTGATGATATGCAAGACTGAGTAGAGACATAGTAGTCCAATTTTTCTATGTCAAAAATCATTTAGGAATTTGTCCACCCTTAGTATTACTAATGGAAAATGAAACTTAATTGTTGTGTTATTGTATAAAGCAAGATTCGATATCTATCTCGAATCTTACAAAAGCTAAAAAGAGAAGGGATTTTGTTGACGAGTGCTCTCGAGACACTGATTAAGCATATTTTATTTGAAATAATTCGATTTTTAAGATACTGATTATGCAAGACCCAAAAGCCATCAATGCATTGTAAATTGTAAAGTTTCTGTTAATTTAGTTTTAACGAGCACTTTGTCAACAAAAGCCACAACAATTGGGCAACTTTAATGCGGCCCAATCCAATTTTTAACAAGCGGCGGTGGGTCGAAGGAGCGGAGGGGGGTGATGAATCGGCCGACACATCCGGAGGAGGTCAAGTTCTATTACGACGGGCAAGGCTTCATGTCCGTGAGGATCACTTGGGCCCAAGTCGACGTCGTGTTCTGCGACATTTCCGGCAGCGTTTTGCACACTTGGAGCAGGACCAAGGAAATTTTCTCCATCGTGTAGAGAAAGATTATGATTTCTGCTTGATATTTGGGTAAAGATTTATAATAATAATCTTTTGGTAAACAATCGTCTGTAAGTCCATTGGTTTCTCTAATTTTATTGACCTTATGTTGGTTCAATTTCAGATGCTGATCAAAAGATCACTCTGATTTCATGCTGTTATAACAACTCTTTCGCAAATTATGATTGTCGACTTTGTTATGACAAAGAGATTAGCGTTGCTTTTAGATAGAAAAGAAGAAACTGCCCACAGCTTCCGGCCAGGAAAATTATCTAGCAAATTATAAACCTATTGCATTTTGGCCAATTAAGTTGTAAACCTTTTAATTTTGACAATTAAGTCATAAACATTTTCACGTTTGCCTTAAATCCATCCAGCCAATTTTAATCGAAAATTTCTGACATGGAAGCTAGTAGTGTTATGTAGAACGGCCGGCATTGACATGAACAACCTTTTTTTCTTTATTTATTTATTTATTTGTTTTCTTTTTTTCCTATCAAATCCGACGAGGGTTGTCAACCAACCACAGGCGAGTTGTTGGCCATCGCCGGTCACAGCCCTCACCTGTGACCGACAAGAGGCCAGTGACCCTCGCTGGGCTTGGAAAAAAAATAGAAAGAAAAAAAGAAGGAAAAAATAAAATAAAAACTTATAAAAAGTGTACACGTCAATGCTGGTTGTGACATGTAAAATGGCTAGCATCCACATTAACGATTTCTAGCTAAAATTGGCCGGATAAACTTAATTGGCAAAACGTGAAAATGTTTATGACTAAATTGGCTAAAATGTAATAAGTTTAGGACTTTTTGAACAGTTTTCTCACTTTCGAAAGCATCCGTGCTTTCAAAAAACTATTTACTATCCGTTTGACTTTTAAACCCGTCCGAGTGGCTCATTAGTAAATAAGAGCAATATATGGCTCCTGCTAATTTGGAAATTAAGAATGTGTCATGCTGTTCACTAATTATCTATATTTAAGCCCCCCTCGATATCGCATTCACCTTGTCAACCGTAGTTTGACAAGAGTTACTTAAGGGACCTAGTCTCAGGCGACCAAGAGATTGCCTGGTCTCAGGCGATCTCCCGTCTGAGGTTGCGACCTCACATAGGAGGTCATAACCTCATTTGCGAGGGCGAGTAAAGAGAGAGAAGAGAGAGAAGATGCTAGATCAAGGTTCTTTCTAGAGTAAATTTCTCTAAAGATAGGGACATTTTGCTTAGTTTTAAGATAATTGGACCATATACAGTTATCCCTAACTAGGGGTGTCAAAAATACCCGCTCAAATATGACCCGACCCGAACCGATCCGACCTGAACATGAAATTTTTGTATTGGGTTGGGTTGAGCCTTAACTTGTTTGGGTAACAGTAAAAACAAGGCTTCAACTTGCTTTGGATCTATATGAGCATACCCGAAACAAGCCCATTAGAAACAAACAAGCCCACTAGATCTTCTTGCTTCCGAGCCCACTCGAAACCCTATCGTCTTCTTCCAGACTTCGGGATGAACCGCAAAATTTTCCACGGTGATTGAGTGGTGCGACGCGGAGGCAACTGGCGGCGACGATCGGCGTCTTCGCCGCCGACGTCTCCCTGATTGCAGCCAACATCCACCTCTCCTACGCCAACGTCGCTTCTCAGCAAGCCCGCGCCAAAGCCCGCAACGACTTCGTCAAGTCTCGCCTCCAGAAGCTCTCTCGATGATTGACCACCGAGAGAGAGAGAGATAGAGACAGAGACAAAGACAGAGAGACGGGGGGAGAAGGAGAGAACAAAGGAGTGTTTTTTCGTAGTTTGGCTTTGTGTGAAGAAGGATGAGGCAGGGAGTGGGCGCCCTGTTCTTGGGCGTGTGCGTCGCTGTCCTCGCCATTGCAGGAGCTGATGACCCTTACAGGTTCTTCACTTGGACTGTGACTTATGGAGACATTTACCCACTTGGTGTTCTTTGATCTTTCTTTCGTTTCCTTTTGTTTTTTTAGTTTCTGGGAATCACACAGGCTAAGAGGAATTGCCATTCATTGAAGTCAATTTTGGTTTGGACTGATTGTTTCCCATGTCTAAGCATCTGGTTTCGTCTCTTTGATGTTGATTATATTCTTCACTGGATTGGTTTTTTTGGCTTTCGTGTTCGATAGCTGCATGAAAGGGGTACTCAGTTTGCGGTTCTTATGCCCGTGCCCATGGCTTTTATCTTGGTTGCGAGGATGTCGAGAATCAAGTAGCGGAGAATTTGGTGGTGGGTTGATGTGATCTGGTGGATGATGTGCGTGAATGAAGCAGATGGCTTTTGCTGATCATTCTCGTAAAAATGCTGGATTCTCTATCTATCGGCTTGAAATTGAAGAGCACTGACCTTTGCCTGATAGTGCCATCTACCATACTGTTTTGGCATTCACTGAAACCTGTGTCTATTCTCGTTTTCCATTGCTCGGCTATTGTCCTTGTGGAATACATGAATCCTCACCTTGCAGATACTGCAAATGTCAGGAGGTTCGGCACATTGTCTAAGAGGGCATTTGTTCAATTACTTTTTTGCATCAGTGGTTATGTTATCCTCACTGAAATTCGAAGCTTGTTTCTAAGAGTATGCTTGCTGTTCCCTTTCTTTTGTTCCTTAGTAATTCATCTTACATTTTTTTCTATTTTGTACCCACTAGTAGAGTTAGCTCCTTAGTAATCCAAACCTGATTGACGTTTAGTAATGTCAGTTGCTTTGCTTTCTCTTTGGCGAACAAGACAACCTAAGTTCTGTTTACGGGGTGTTCTATTTCCTTCTTAAGAGAAGATATAGGTGGTCAACCAAAAATCTAAAACATGAACCCGACCTGAACCCGACCCGAACTGATCATGCAGCTATATTATGTTCGGGTCTTGTTTCGGATCGGGCCAAGTAAACATATGCATTGTTTCGGGTCGGGTCGGGTATCATGAAAATCCAACCCAACCAACCCATTGACACCCCTATCCCTAACCATAGAGAATCATGAAAATGACATAAATGGTCCATCAACTTTAGTCCATCGTATAATGTCGTCCATAGACTTTTAATTTATCAAATATGATCCATAAATTATTGGTAAATGTTTAATATAGTCCTTCCATTTGTTTATACAACAAATAAGACGTTATTTGATGATGCAAATTATTATATGCTAGGTTGGATCTTTAAAAATGATGAGTCGACATGCCCATTTTTGTGTTTATCTAATTTTAAAAAAGAAAAGAAAAATGTTGATCATTATCTAATGACATGGATTCTACTATCATAATTTGAGATGAATATTTTACTTGGATAATCCACGCGTACCTTGTTTTTTGTTGTCTGCCATCCAAATTTAACGGATCAGAAGCCACATCAGTAGATACCGTTAATTTGAACTAATTGAGGTACAGCACTAAACATTTTTACATAATTTAGGGATTAAATTGAACATTTACTAAAAGTTCATGAGCCATATTAAACAAATTGAAAGTCTAAGGACGACATTGCATATTAAATCAATGTTCATGAATCATTTATGTCGTTTTCCCTCGATAAATCCATTTCCTTTATAACATAGTTTAGATGTGCTTCCATGAAGATCTGGTCGCGGCATTCGTGTTCGTTGGCCTTGACTTTCCCCCCACGGAGAAGGCAAAAACGCCTATCGCCATCGAGAAAAACTTCTCTGGAGATATTCTTTCCCTCGGATGACCACGCAACACATCCGAAGCCAATTTAGTATATTCCAATCGCACATTCGGACGCTAACTGGTGACACACGACCTCAGCACGTCCTCAAAGGCAGCAACATGTGACATTGTTCCATTTTCCGCTATCCGACGTTGTTCTTCTCAACAAGCTACCCATCATTGTCAACCCCACTCCCATCCAATCCCAAGCTATCTTCTCATCATCAAACACCGCCCCCAACAAAGCTATATAAAGCCCTCATCAAGAGCCGTATAAGCTATCAGACTCAAGAAAGTCGTTCGAGTAGTCCCTCCCTCTATTCGTTTTCCCCTCGGTTTGTTTCTGATCCAATCTCAGATTGCGTCGAGCTTTGAACACATTTCCGTGACGAAACGAGAGGATGGATGAAGGTGGGTATCGCCTTCTCTTCTTGGGCGGCTTGCTGTTATGGCTATGCATGGCGTCACCGTCCGTGTCGGAGCTGCAGCGGCTCCACCACCGCATCAAACCCGACGGGACTCTGAGTTTCCTGGTCGTCGGCGATTGGGGGAGAGAAGGCAACTACAATCAATCTCAAGTTGCTTCCCAGGTTTTCGCGTATAACCCTTCTTTTTTCTTTTGTTAACTGCATGAATGATGATGATTTCTTTAGCGTTTCTCGACGTTGGAACCTCATTGTCATCGAAACTTGCGGGAAACCTCTCATTTCCTCCTACTATCAGTTCACACTAATACTGATGGCCTGGTCCGACCTAAGCCGTACCGATTAAAATTCACACCAATGGATGACGTCATATATAGTGTCCCTGAAACATCTTGTCTGCGTGGTTGTATGTCTTAGATTGGACACCCATCGATTTTTAATATGAAATTATCGGTGTTGTGTTCCATATATTTCCCTTAACCAATGTATACTTGTGTTCAAGCAAAATCATTTCTTTTGCATTTGTGACAACTGGATCAAAAACTTTTTTAAGTTTTTGCAATTGAAAACGAAACTTTCTATTCCAACATGTAATCGTGTCGTCGACATTTTCATTGATGCAATCAAACCCTATATTCATTGAAAAGTATAATAAAGTCGCAAACATATATCAAGATATGGAATTTAAGACTGTCGCGTAAGCAACTATCAAAAGATGAAAAGAGTTCGATGATAAGTTGTGGATAAGATATAGGACTTCCAAATTCCAAATTGCTTTGGTCTTCCTACTTTCCACTAAGCTAATAACATTCACAAATGCCATTTTTTCAAAAATGAAAATCCATTTCTTCTGATGCACTCTCTTTCTCTTTTTCTTTTCTTGAAAAAAGGTCAATTGATCCTGATGGAAACCTAACCAGCAAGTCACATATGAGTTGACAAATCGCACCAGTTACGTAAGCAAGTGAATTTCGTAACCTCCCAATGTCATAATAAAGAACCCGATTCCAATACCAAAAAAAAGAAAAAAGAACCCGATTCTCTAGGACTCGTTCTTGCATTCCTCGTCACACATTTTATGAGCGTGCTGCAAGATTACTTAGGCATGCGGACAAATGTTTCTTTTTAATCACGAATACAGTCGATGCTTTCTTGTCGGTCGCAAGTTCTTGACCTGGTTGTCATCAACACGTTTAGTTGTTCACAGCCAATGAAAGCGAAAAGCAAAGGCACCAACCAAAGGGTCTTGTTGTCTGGGATTCTGTTAATATGTGAGCGTAATGTCACGATGACTCGACTCAACCACTTGCCTTACGCTATTCATATTCTCTCTCATATCAGCAAAGCATAATTCTATGGATATTCCATTTTGAGATTTCTAACTTACGTTAGGAATCAATGCCAC
Organism: Syzygium aqueum; assembly: GCA_031216185.1. Taxonomy (NCBI): domain Eukaryota; kingdom Viridiplantae; phylum Streptophyta; class Magnoliopsida; order Myrtales; family Myrtaceae; genus Syzygium; species Syzygium aqueum. Next base: position 34,819,482 of record CM062232.1, read on the forward strand.
GCTCCCATTAAGAAAAAGACTACTATATTTTTGTCTACTTACGATACATAGAGTAGTTATCCGGGGCATTGGATAGATGGGTACCTTGCTCGTACGAACTTTTAGATTATGATAAATTGACGTGAGATTCGCCAAAAGTCAATTGTTGAGATGTGCCTTAGTTTGTATAAATAAGAATAGTGATCGTTGTGATCCGTGTGTTTACGGTGATGAAATTGTCCGTGTTAATCATGTTGAGCCTCGAGAATTTTTATTATTTGTCGGAAATATCTGTTGGACAAACTACAAGTGGAATATTGAATAATCCTAATTGAGATATTTTTAAAACCCTGAAATTCTCCTATTTAATTACTAAAGCACATAAGGAAGCGATTGTGAAAAAGTGATTGACTTACCGCATCTCGTTGTCGATGGAAATGTTAGATGGATTACTTAGTGGCACGAGTAACCTCGCGCTTTACTGTTTTTTTCTCACGAATTATAATGCTGTTGTTGAGAAATTCACCTTTTGTTTAGCCTTCAAAATCAAGCTGAGAGTACAGAAAATCACAAGCAATCGATTGTTACTTGAATTCTTGTGTTTTCCTCGTTGATTATCGTAGATGGGAGTGATAGGAGCGAAGCTGGACATAGACTTTGTGATCTCCACCGGCGACAACTTCTACGAGGACGGACTGACCGGAGAAGACGACCCCGCATTTTCCAAGTCGTTCACCAACATCTACACCGCCCCGAGCTTGCAGAAGCCGTGGTACAATGGTAAATCTCGAACCACTGAAATTGATCATGTAACTATGTACAAATCTTAATCCTTCAAGTTAGATCATTTAATAAATCAAAAGGACTAAGCAAAAATTTTTAGGGATTTGATAATAAATTCCGATAAGGGTTAATACCATGAAAAACCCCAAACTGGTACACCTGTGATAAATTTACCCAAAACTATTTTTTTGACCACAAAAAACCCTAAACTGGTATACCTGTGACAATTTTACCCCGAACTATTTTTTTTACCATAAAAAATCCCACACTGATCTACCTGTGACAATTTTATCCCCGAACTAATTTTTTGGCCATCAAAAATCCTAAACTGGTACACATGTGATAAATTTACCCTCCATTAATTTTCGTTAAATTTTATTGTCAAATTGCTAAGTTTAATGACACGTGGTAATTGATATATGTACCGGTTTTGGGCTTTACCCTTTATTTGTCACAAGTTTACCAATTTGTGATTTTTTGTGATATTAATATAATTTAACGGACACTAACAGAGGGTAAATTTATCACAAATATACCAATTTGGGGTTTTTAGAGGTAAAAAAATTAGTTCAGGAGTAAAATTGTCACGGGTGTACCAGTGTAGGATATTTGATGGTCAAAGAAATAGGTCAGGGTAAAATTTTGGCAAGTGTACCAGTTTGAGATTTTTTGTGGTCAAAAAAATAGTTTGGGGTAAATTTATCAAAGGTGTATCAGTTTAGGATTTTTTGTTATCAAAAAACTAATTCAAGGTAAAATTATCATAGGTGTAATAGTTTAGGATTTTTCGTGGCATTAACCCTTCCGATAAAGGGTAGGTTTTTTGAAATTTTAAATTTAATGATCTTGTTCTCGTGGTACGCACAGTTTTGGGCAACCACGATTATAGGGGCGATGTTGAGGCCCAATTAAGCACCATCCTAAGGGAAAAGGACAGCAAGTGGGTTTGCTTCAGGTCTTTTGTCCTAGACGCAGGTAATTACCATCCTTAATCTTGTAAACATCTACGTTAGCTAAATTCGGGATGAGTAATTTGATCATTCCACATGCATCCACGTGTCTAAGGGATGGAAATTAAGAAAGAAAGCAAAATTATAATTAATAAAAATATGGGGGGAGGCCATAATCGTGTCGACGGATTTTCTCTTATGTTTGCTTTTCAATTAGAAGTGATTGACTAGGGTGATTACGATAGAAATCGTGGAATTCTTCTTCGTGGACACGACGCCATTTGTCGATCAGTACTTCACAGACCCTGGAGAACACAAGTATGATTGGAGTGGTGTTGAGCCAAGGGACGAGTACCTGTCCAACCTCCTGAAGGTACGTAGCTTCGATTTATCATATATTTTCAGAACATACTTAAGTGGAACTAACATAATTTATAATCGCACATGATATTCCAAAGCAACAAAAATGAAAACATGTTCCATATTTTGTAGAAATTGTCTTGTAAATGAAACATTTTTTTTTCTAATTCAGCCATGTATTTCCTGTTTTCCCCCCCAAAATGACCGCAACAGGACGTGGATTCAGCTCTAAAGGACTCCTCAGCAAAATGGAAAATCGTGGTTGGGCACCACACCATAAAAAGCGCGAGTGAACATGGCGTCACCGTTGAGCTCATGAAGCATCTCGTCCCCATCCTTGAGGTCATTCCTTAAAATTCTTATTTTCACGGTTAATATGATCCATGAACTTTTAATTTATTTAATATTATATCTGAATTTTAATCCAACGTACAATGTAATTTCTGAACTTTTAATTTGTTCAATCTGATCTCTGAACTTTTGATAAAATTTAATCTAATCCTTGAGTAATACGAAAATATCTATTGTTATATTTCATATAGCCCAAAGACTAAATTAAACACATACCAAAAATTTATATCACATTGAATAAATTATAAGTTCAAGGAACACATTACATTGCATATTAGATCAAAGTTCAAAAACTATTTATGTAATAATCCCAAATTATTCAGACGCACGCACTTAAACATTTATTCCACGTCAGCTATATCCTACGATAATATCTCGATTACTTATATTTTCCTTTTTTGGGGGGGATTCAGGCCAATAATGTTGACCTTTACGTGAATGGGCATGACCATTGCTTGGAGCACATCGCTAGCACAGACAGGTATAGTTTTCTACGGTTTTGGCATTAGCTTTTTTTCTCATCTTCCATTGTCAATGATATTAAAAAGAATGCGTTTTCTTGAAAAAAAAATTTCAGCGAAATTCAATATATTACAAGCGGAGGCGGGTCGAAGGCATGGAGGGGTGTGATAAGGCCGTGGAACCTGGAGGAGATGAAGTTCTTTTATGACGGGCAAGGTTTCTTGTCCGTGAACATGACTGGAGACCGAGCCGATCTCGTCTTCTACGACGTCTTCGGACAAGTCTTGCACAAATGGTCCATCTCCAAACAGCTCCACGCCACTGCTGTCGAAAAATTATACTCGAAGCTCCAATTATAGCAAGAAATTACCACACAGAGAGAGAGAGAGAAGAAAGTTCTATGGTTAGTATAGCAAGAAAAAAAGGGTCGCCAATAGACGAGATCGGATCTCATTGGGCATTATGTTCATGAAGCAGCCGATACACACGAATATGTTTTAGAACACGCCGTAAGACAACTTTGATGCAGATAAAAAGCACGACATGTATTACGATATGATGCATAGCGAAAAAGAAGTTACCAGTCAAGAAGTTTATCTCTCCCTAATCTCCCTTGCTAAAGTTGAACTGAACATCAGCTCTCGTAATTTTACTTCTCTTGTTTCTGCAAATGTTACATGGCTAGTGACTTGAAGAGACCAGCTGCTAGTGGCGGCTAGAATGGGGAAGATGACTTACACTTCCTTTCGAGCTTGGGCTGGGAAGTGACGCGATGAGCAGTGCAAATTATCGACTGCAATTGGGGCAAATAAACGGGTCAACGCCTTCCAATCGGATCCATGTCATGCACAAGCATGGGATCTCGTCATGAAATCCGCAGCAACCAACAGTGTCGACATTGTTAGACTAGCTTCTTAAGGGGAATTTAAGCTTATGAAATGCAGAGGCATATGACAACGAATCCTAATTCAAAGCTCGTCAAATGAGACGTCAAAGATTGACTGATGATTTCTCCAGTAAGGTAAGCTCCTAAGTAAATCCTTGTGAAGCTCGTTTGTGTAATCTCTCCACGCGTCAACAGCAGCAGAAAAGCTGGCCCAACGAAATACTTCAGGTGTCCCACACCCATCACAGCTCATACACCCGAATGTTGTCTGCGCCAACCGTCGATCCTGTAAGAATGTGGATTCAAAGTCACTTGCATTCTGGCTTTGTGATTGGGACAGTGGGATCACCTTTCCTTCCTCCAATATAGGGGCGCGTCGCTGCAACTCAGAAGCTTTCCATGAGTAATACTGCCCCACCTGAGCAGGAAAAGCAATGACTTGGATACTTAAAGTACTGATCACATCACCACCAAAATTTAAAAGGAATGTTCATATAGCAAAAAAACCAGACCTTATTTAGAGATCTCTGAATGATGAAACTTAGAAAGATCACTAAACAGAACTCTTAAGACCCCCATACTTCATACACTTGGCAAGTAAGTTATCTTTAGAGAATTTGTGTATTATCTAAAAGCTATCCATCTTGGTTGAGTGAATACTAAACAGGGTAGACAAATTTTACTCCATATCTAAGAATTTGTTCCAACATTTGACAATAGATCCCGAACTATACAACAAAACAAAGCAAAAAAGTTGAGAATACCTGCAGCGCGTGCAACACATTTTCAAATTCCTGGTTAAACAACTCATCATTCCTTGTTAACTGCAGTGGTTTCATCAAAAGATCAAACACGTCCAAGAAGTTCATCTTGTCCTCCAAAGCATAAATACCAAATCCCAGAGCATAAATTCTTGCAAAGCATATGTTGATCGATGAATCAATGTCAGAAGATTGATCTGGTGAAAACCAGTACATGTTACTGGATGCTGGCAAGGGTAAGTTGGAGCCAGGAACATCAGTCACCTCGGTTGAGAAAATCTCTGAGAGACGAGAGACAAGTTTGGCATCCTCATCATGAGAACCATCACGGCTAAACCATAGTGTAAGAGTAAGTCTTTCCCCATCAATGATCTGTCAAGAAATGAAGTAATTAGCACTAGAGCTAGAGGCTGCGATATATGAATTGTAAACACACTAGTGCGACAAGGTGGCGGCCTAGACCAATGAAATTGCTAGTGTTGCACACCCATTGTCCCAGAATCCCATATCACCTTAATCATACCTTTAAGACTCAATTGTCAATTAGCGGGTGCTTTGAGGCTAGGTCCACTCGAATTCGAACCTAAGTTGTATCAATAGCCAGATCTATAGACATTTTCATTACTTGCAAATTGCAACTACTAGAAAAGCAAGATGCATTTGTTTGAGCAGCCTCAAAGAGGGTGAACCAAGTTATTCCTCCCTAAAAGAGTAAGCTATACCTTCTGTCCGCCAGGCCCCCACTCAAAAATCATGGAAATAGTGAAGTGCTTACATAAGCAAACGCATCAATGTCAAAGCATTTAAGATCAATCTTAACATCCTCATGATGGCATCAATTCCTAATTTCCCCAGTAACCTTATAAGAGGTCGGAGCAGATATCCGGGCCTGTGCGCACAGCTGTGTGTGAATGTGTGTGCCCACTGACGCACAAGGAGAGAGAGTCGTAGTCGTCTGAACTTACCTCATCAACAGAATGTACATTTCGGTTGTCAGCAGTGTATATCAGAACATCCTGACCAAATACAAGGATTCAATTCAATCAAGCTTGCTGAATAGCTCAACCAGAGACATACTTGTGAATTTTTATATCCACAAATGGCAAAGAAAACGAGCATACAATTTTATGAACACTAATTATCAAAATCAGATTCATACCATTTAAGCCCCATACCATCATATTTAGCTCAAGTACTTAATAAGAGACACAGAATCATAATCAGTCATTATTATCATGCCTTTGAATTAATCTATTGATTATGAGAAAACTTTTATAGTTGTAATTCCGTACATTTTTGTCTAAACCACTATATATCATAACCTAGAGAAAACTCAACCATTTTCAACTACCTCGTCAATACTTTATTGTTCAAATAATTAAAATTCATGACTCCTTTCTAATCAGCAAACTCAAATATCATCATACATGACTCCACTGACCAAAAACATAGTTGATATACCACTTGAAGAAACTACAGAGATATACTTACGCCAGCAGAAGGTTTAACAGTTGTGGGTTCACCATCCTGGAAATGGAATAGCCCACCTCTAAAATCCTTCCCATAGCTATTCAAATAACAAACTGCCTTTGGCCACCATAACGACAAAGACTCTCAGCAAAGTGAGCTAGAAACGCGAGAACCTTACAAGATAGGCAAAACAGTACCAAATCTACAAATTCATAAAACCATTTGGAACTTGAAAAGAACAAGCAAAACGTAATAGTATCAAGGAAATCAAAATTCAATGTATGAAGGATGAGTTATATTATTGACAAGCAGTGTGTTACCGCAAAGTCTCTCTGTTTCAGATAGGGCCTGTTATCATCACTATGCCATCCAATGCTCGCTCCTTTAGTCCAGCTGTTTCAAAAGTACAGAATTGCATATGTATCAATGAGAAGATCAAAGTGTCTACAAAACTAGGGGAAGGTACAGGAAATGCAATGGTATAAATTACGAGAAGCAAATTGCAGTTCAGAGGACATCTCACAATCTCAACTTAAAAGAGTTGAAATCCCCCCACGCAATCTCGACTCACAAGAGTTGAAATCCCCCCACCCCAGTGTAGTCAAAAGCATTTCAAGCACACACCTAGGTGCTGAAGTGAGGCCGAGCAATGAGATTCCTCTTCTTGAGTGTCAAAGTGATGCGCTTTCGATTGGGCGCATGCCTTTAATGCCTAAGGTATACAGTACAAGGTCCAATAGCACTTGCCGATAAAATTCTAGGTAAGTTAAACCACTGCTACCTTTCTTACACTGAGTTATAGCACCTAGCTTTGCTTGGGCGCATGCTATTTCTGTGCTTCACCACTCATGTGCTTTTTAGGACTTAGTGCCTTAAGTGGACCATTCGCCTTTGACTATACTGCCCCACCCTGCCCCCATTGGTGAAAATTGAAACAAACAAACTGCATAAACACAAATAATCGCCTGCATGCTTTGTTTGTTTGGTCAGAAGCGCCTGCATGCTTAAGCAGGCACAAAAGTGCAGAGAGAGACAGACAGAGACAGATACCATTGTCACTACAAGGATCCATAAAGTATCATCAATCTTATATTGGAAGATATGATGTTTGAATGAGCACCTCAGAAATTCATCTTTAGAAATTAAGCTCGCAATACATGCCCATGGCTTCTCACCAGGCTCTAGCCCCATAAGTCAAAAAACAAAAAATCATATTATCTTCATCTCCTATCAAAAGTCCACAGAAGGCTTCCAGGTTGAGAGGGATCACTGCATCCAAAGTAATTTTAGAACGCATTCTTCCTAGGAACGTAGCAACAAACAAGATCTGTTGCACAATTACTCTAGAATTAGAGAAGTATCCTCATAAGGACTACTTTATATTAAACTTCAATTTAGCAGAAGCATCTTTTTTATGCACCAAAATTTTTGCTTATATAATATGCAAAGTTATTTGAGCTTGATCAAGCTCACCAGTAGTGGCTGCACAGACAAAGTGTCAACATATCCAACACTGAGTAGAAGAAGTGCTATGAATGTTCGATACAAGAAGAAAGACAACAAGGACCCAATTACGAAACACAAAGCTACAAAGATAAGCACCTTCAGTTTCTTCCACTTCAAAGAAAATAAAAGAACAAGCTAGGACAGGCCAGAAAGAAAGTAACCAGTAACAGTTCTTTAGAGAAGTGAAACATGCTATATTGCTACAAGAAGTCCACAATCTCAGAAAAGGATGATAGATTTGCTCCTCAGTCAAATTACCTCATCAAAACGTGAAAAACACTTAGCAGTTCATGTTGTGTTCATGCTCCGCAAAAGCAAAATTAACAGAAACAAATTTGAATTACGACAAAAGCAGTTAAAGTAAATAAGTGAACAGATGATAGGAGGAGACCTGACAAGACCAGTAAATTCGATACAGAGCTCATACTCACATGCAAAGAATTCCTCCACCTTCTCTTTCAGTTTTTCTGACATGAAGAAATGAAGCAGACATTTCAGGATCAAATCGAAAGCTACACTAATTATAGAAAAAATCATAAATTTGTTCTCCGATTCTGTCAGTCACGTCAAGCAACAGAAAAAGAGTAATACTTTGTTCATGATCCACAAGTACCGAATGAGAATTACTCTCTCTCTCTCGAACAATATATATGATCTTCCGACACATTTAAATCAAAGCTACTCCAAAACCACTCCAACCCGCTGTCAAAACAGAAGCTATCCAAGAGCACGACAAACTATGAAAATCAGAGGCCATTGGACTAAGTTACCATGGAATCAAGCCACGACCCATGACCCAAGTTCAAAGATTTGATTTACCCAGCAAAGAAAAGGTCCAACAATTGCACTCACCGCTCTCGAGAAAAACAAAAGAAAAAGAAAAGAAAAGGGTCCATCCTCCACACCTTGATTTCACCCAACAATGGATGTTAACCAGAGGATCAAACTAACAAAGTGAGAAGAGAAAATTATACCTCGGATGAGCACAAGGGGCATGATCAAGTGAGCCGAGTTCGTAGCGATGAGATGAGAGAGGGTGGTGGAGAAGACACACGGCCTGTACCCAACCGTGCTGCAGCTCTTGTGAATGAACTCCAGCTCCTGCGGGAAAAAAAAAAAGAAACACCACCCATTTGAGCCCGCACAAACACGGTGACATGAACGTGAATGCGAAGGTTTGACGAGACTCTACAGACCTTGCACTGCTCCAGAGAGAGGAAGTTGCGGAGCAGGAGACGAGGGTTCTGCTGTCGATCTGCCGCCATCCTCCTTCCGTACCCGGGAACCCCTCTTCCCCAAGCAAACCGCCTCGTACGAGATGGACTCAGCTGCGTTTCCGGTAACTGCTAATTCGTTCAGAAAAATGAAGGGAAAAGTATTACTTATACTTTTATGCTCTGTTTGTTTTACAAAAAAAAACTAATTATTTTAAAATATATACATACATTTGAATCGCTTGCAAAAATTAATAAATAAAAATATATTTCAAGCAATATAAGTAATTATTTTTAAGAGTATATATATTTTTCGAATCACTTATTTTCTGCAAAACAAACAGAGTAGAGTGCGTTTGTTTCGCGAAAAATGAATTTAATTTGATCGTTTGTGTTTCTTAAAATAATTAACCGATGAAAAGTATTTTCATCATCTAAATATTTTCGTAGACGGTGAAAATATTTTTTTTTCATTCACTTTTTTTAAATGAAAATGACATTATTATTTTTTATAAATATTTTTCAAATTGTTTATTCTCTGCAAAATAAACGGAGCTTTGATCCTTTTAGTTTTTCTATCCAAATGAATTTGGGTCACAAGGTGGATTAGGTGTTTTTCATGAGATAAAAATGAAAAACTTAATTTTTGAGTAAATATACAGTGATTACCATTTTTAAATTTTGAGATAATGACACAAACAGCCCATAAATTTTAGCTCAATATGCAATATGCTCCCTAAAGTTTAGCCTAATATTCAATGTGGTCCCTGAAATTTTAATTTGTTCAATGCAGTCTCTAAACTTTTGGAACGTGTTCAATACAATCCCTCAACTATATGAAAATGTTCAAGCTAGTTCTTGAGTATATTAAACATTTTCATATAATTCAGGGACCTAAATTGAATATGTACTAAAAATTCATAAATCATATTAAATAAATTAAAAATTCAAAGATAACATTATATATTCGACTCAAATTTATGGACCGTCCGTGCCATTTTCCCTAAAAAATTTGAGTACCTACCATTTCTTTTAGAAAAAGAGAAGTTCAAAAGGGTCCCTTTTGAGTGTTGGCAAGGCGTCGACCCGTTTGGCTTCCTTCTCAGTTCGGCATCCACTGCCTGTTGCCGCCACCAGTTCTTGCTTGGCACGAAGTTTCGCCAGCAAAATGAAAATTTCCCGTTAGCAATTTGATGTCGGTGGACAGTTTTGTTCACTCGCATGTGGGGTTCGTGTTTCGTGAATTCTTTGTCGGGCAATGGAATGGTGGTCGCGACATGTTTGCGAGGCTACAGAGCTTGTGCATGATGAGCGCATGCGGAATTTGAAGAGGCAAAGAATTGGAAATGCTCTTTAATTGAGGGGCCTTGTTGTTGTCCTGCCCGTGTGCAGTTTGTTCCATATGGAGATGGCGCATGGATCGCAGGGTTGGAACAAATGTTTCTCCTCATTTGAGCCTTGTCCACATGCGTATGATATGTTTGCTGTAATTCCAGAATGACGCGAGCTACTGAAAAAAGGTGTTGAATGCTTGTCTCTCGCTATTTCCTCCTGCTCCAACAATGTGCGCGGCGCAACGCTCCGAATATTGCCAAGAAGCTTCATGCCCAGTTGCTCAAGAACGGCCTTCGCGGATATGGCCCTTTGCCCAACACTCTCCTGGATGCATATGGCAAGTGTGGTCTCCCTGGAGATGCTTTCTCGCTGTTCCAGGAAATGCCCCACAGAGACCAAGTCTCTTGGGCCTCAATCCTCACGGCATACAACCAAGCTAACCTCCCCCGCCGAACTCTCTCCATCTTCCACGCCGTGCTTGCGGATGATGGGTTGCAGCCAGATCATTTCGTGTACGCCAGCCTAGTTAAGGCTTGCGCTAGCTTGGGCGGCATCAGGCTCGGCAGGCAAGTTCATGCCAGCTTTTTGCTATCCCCTTTTCGTGCGGATGACGTGACAAAGTCATCGCTAGTTGATATGTATGCGAAATGTGGATCACCAGATGATGCTCGTGCCGTTTTTGATTCAATCCTAGTGAAGAATGCAGTTTCTTGGACTGCTATGATTTCTGCATACTCTAGGAGTGGGCTAAAGTCAGATGCTATGGCAATATTTCAAAGTGCACCCGCAAGAACTTTGTTTTCCTGGACTGCATTGATTTCCGGGTTGGTTCAGAGCGGGAATAATGTTGACGCATTTCACTTATTTATCGACATGAGAAGAGAAGGTGTTGACATCGTAGACCCGTTGGTTCTTTCTAGTATTGTCAGTGCTTGTGCTAATTTGGCTATGTTGGCACTTGGAAAGCAGATTCATGGTCTTGTTGTAGTTCTTGGATATGAATCTTGCCTGTTTATTGATAATGCACTTATTGATACGTATGCAAAGTGTAGCGATATTCTTGGTGCAAAGGATATATTTAATGGGATGAACCACAGAGATGTAGTATCTTGGACTTCAATAATCGTGGGTACTGCTCAGCATGGGAAAGCTGAGGAAGCATTGGAATTGTTTGATAAAATGGTTTCTACTGGAGTAAAGCCAAACGAAGTTACTTTTGTTGGATTGATCTATGCATGTAGCCATGTTGGATTAGTTAAGAGAGGTCGCAGTCTTTTCAATTCAATGATCAAGGATTATGGTATCACTCCTTCCTTGCAACATTACACTTGCTTACTGGATCTTCTTAGCCGTTCCGGGCATCTTGACGAGGCAGAGAACCTTATCAATCAAATGCCATTTCAGCCTGATGAACCTACATGGGCAGCTATTCTTAGTGCTTGCAAACAACATGGCAAGACTGAAATGGCGGTTAGAATTGCTGACGGTCTTTTAAGCCTAAAGCCAGAAGATCCTTCATCGTACATACTTCTGTCCAATATCTACGCTCGTGCTGCTATGTGGGATAAGGTTGCCAATATCAGAAAGACTATGGCGTTAATGGAAGTAAGAAAGGAGCCGGGATATAGTTGTATTGACATTGGGAAAGAAAATCAAGTATTCTATGCAGGGGAGACAACTCATCCAATGAAAGATGAGATATTTTGCTTGCTCAAAGAATTGGACACAGAGATGAGAAGGAGAGGTTATGTTCCGGACACTAGCTCGGTATTACATGACATGGAGCAGCAAGAGAAGGAGAAACAGCTTTTCTGGCACAGCGAGAGGTTGGCTGTCGCATATGGGCTGCTAAAATCGGTTCCCGGGACTGTCATTAGAATAGTAAAAAATCTTCGTGTCTGTGGAGATTGCCATACCGTACTGAAATTCATCAGTGTTATCGTCGAGCGAGACATTGTCGTTCGAGATGCCAATCGTTATCACCATTTCAAAAGAGGGACTTGTTCATGCAATGATTTCTGGTAGTCATCTTAGATACGAGTGAGAAAATCCTCCTATGTCCTTGAATTGATCTTTTGGAGAAGCAATTCTCATATTGTTCGGCCATGCAGGACCTAATTTTCAGGCAAATACTTCTTGGCGGGACGTTTGATGTAATCAGTACACAGAATGTCTTCTCATTTGAAAACTACTTTCTCTTAGATAACTCCATGGGTTTGTCTTACATTTGTTATAGCAATCTTCTCCTCTAGATTTGCCTGCGCATGGTAAACGATTGTCAATGGTTTCACCGTAACAAATCGATTGGTAAGAAGCAAGTGAAACTCTCTTACTTCCATTGGAGCTAAATTAAGGAAAAGTTATATTTTCGCTTATGTATTTTACTCTATTCTTATCAATTTCTTGTAGTTCCAATTTTTCTAATCAAGTTCTCTTGCTTACGCAAAATGTCTAATCAAGTCTCTCCCGGCGTCATATTTGGCCAAATTCAGCTGATGTAACTGTCCAGAATATGACGTGGATCAAATATTGCTTACATGAACACCTACCATGGCCGTTGAGAACTCCATTGCAAAGCTTCGTTCCCCCTATTTTTATTTATGTCTTTATTCCCTCACTTATTCAGTATTCGCGATGCATGTTCATGTAGGTAATAATTGGTCGATGTCACATTTTGACATCTTCCGACAGTCATTCCGTCGGATTTGGCGCCAAAGGGACTTGCATTTTGGGCAAATAGAAGGATCCAATCAGCAAAATTGTAGATAGAGGAACTTGATTGAAAAATTAATGAATGTACAGCAACGTTTTTCTAAAAACAGACTATCTTCTTCATGCGAGCCCCTATCAGTCCAAGAATTCAAGACACCTACGGCGTGGGCTTATGTGATTCCCGTCCACGTTGGTGTGCTAATTCAAAGTTCAAGTTCAATCAACCTGACTTTTCCTTATTGCTTCGTGATCCGGACCTGTTTTTTATCATGCAATTGCCAAATTTCATTATAAAAAAAAGGTTTCAAAGGGGTGGTGGCGTGGGAGTCGAAAATCATCTTATTGAGCGTTGATGCTTGATTGATGGGCAAAACTTTTTCTCATCTTTTTGCTTTCAGCAAACTCTATGTTTGATCATGCGGCTCTTTTGCCCATTGTTTTCTGTCTTTTCGCTTTCTTCTCCTTTTGACTTTCACCATTCGGTAACTAATATTGTATTTCAAGGAGTGCATTTACGGTCGCTCCAACTTTTGGTTTGAGCACGCCTTTGTAGAGGTGGTCTTTCGAGGAGGTTTAGGTCCCAATTCCCCAGAGTCCTCCCTCTTTTTTCTCTTTCTTACGTGTCTGATTTTCCTTCTCAATTTTTCGGTTTAGCCCCTAATTTTTTCTAGTTGGAGAGATAGAGGGAGCAAAGAAAAGGGGGAAAAAAGAGGGTGGTTCAGCAACTTGCATTTTCTCTTCTTTAGTGTGAGGATAAGTCATACCTTGCTTCCTAACCACTAAATGGAAGTGAAGCTTTCGTACAGCTGTTTAGATTTCTCTACGCTTCTTATCTTCTTGCTTGTCTCATTCGAAATTATCTCTTAACGAGGAACTTAATGTGCTATATCTAGCACGATCAATCGAACGACAGAAGCTATAACATCTTATTCCGGGTAGTTCTGTTGCTCAGAGGTGTAAGCCGTTAAGTCATGAGCGCCAATATACGCTTGAATGCCATGAATTTGCAAATTCACTCTCCCTCCGGTTCCTTCTTTCCTCACTCGCTATCTCTCGCCCGTTTTTTGTCGCGCAGTCCTCCATGATTGCACTAAATTTGTCACCATAAAGTTATAATTATCCAGTCGATTCTCTTCAAGCCTTTCGTTTCATACAAACACCGGGAAAAAAGTACACAAAAAGAAGCAAAAGCAGAAAGAAAATAATGATATCCATTATCCTTTCAAGAGCATACTTAAATCCAGCCAAAGCTTTCTGCAACAAACGATGGGACTAAAACCTGCCAATTGCAGCACTTTGCGTCTTCACCACCTGTTCTGCCCTCTTAAATGGGCCTTTGGATTCTCATTTTCGGTTCCGTTGACAAATATGTCCCGACACCTTGTTAGAGTCTGACAAAAAAGCATCATGCAACTGAGCCCCAGACGGGCCCCGCACTTTTGACATTTAATGGAACACGGAGCTTTTGATCGTGATGAGCCCCTCTTTCCCTCTCTCTCCTCTTCATCTGACTAATTGAATGGAATCAAGAGTATTGAACAAGGGACACACCATGCCCACCCACCACCCTAAACAAAGATTTTGCAAAACCCACATTATTAGTGTCCACATATAACAACACAGAAACACATACCTAACCCAGGACAAAAGGTATATTTATTTGGAAACCACCCATGAGGTGTCACAGAGACCAGTACAAATCTTCAAATTCAGCAAAAAAAAAAGGGAAAATACAAGTCCATATATGAGATGACAAAATGGCTGGAAACTCTTTTGGTATCATGACCTATACACATACCCCCCCACCCCAAGAACCCATATGAATTCAATGATGAATCTGTGTGCCCCTTCACTCCCCCCCCCTCTCTTCCTCTATTTATCTTTCTATTCACAGGCAAAAAAAAAAAAAAAGACTTGACTAGGCATGATAAACAAACTGTAGGTAAAATGTAGTGGAAATAAGCCATGAATCGCATGGTATAGTGACCAGACAAATGCTGCAACTGGTGAATGGAAATTTATCTCTCACAGAGAGGCATCCACTTGGCTTGTCCGGCTCCGGTGGTGATGCTTGGGACGGTGGTGCCTGCCATCTCCAAATGTGACGGGGTCAAAAGCCCGGAGATGCTCGGCTTCTCCTGGGTTGATCACGCACTCAGGTGGTGGGACTTTGTACCGAGCCCGGTCATAGCAGTACGAATAAGTCATGTGCTTCTTCCGGAAATACTCCATCTTCGTCCTCTGCCTGGGACTGATGCCCTGGGGAATAGCCTTATGAGTTGGGACATCATCACAGCTCGATTGGTGCTCAATCGGGTCAACTGCGCAGCCGTGCAGGACGAGATCGGAGAACTTGGCAACGAAGGGGGCGTACTTGTAGTTCACTCGGTATTTTCCGCCATTTGTGGCCCAATTAGAGGCATCCCAGATTGTGGCATACAAAGACATCGGTTTAGAGGGGAATTGGCCTCCCATGGCCTCTGTTCTCTTAACTTCTCTGATGGGTACATTGTCCACATAAAATCTACAAGAGAGAAAAAAGCGGTGAGAGTTTAATCATAATCAAAACATAGTAACAAGCGGTATAGACTGTCCTCTTATAAGGATGTTTTCATCCATTCATCTCAAGATTTCTAGCACAGATGTTATAGTTAGCTTAAACTCTGGCATAACTAAAACTTCAACAGAATTTAGATGTACCAAACCCTTCTTCCTCGTAAAATAATATGTGAACAGAATCACAAAGATGAAATTCTGCGTTGGGTTACAGAGCTAGTATCTAACTTCCACTTAGCTGAATAAAGGTACAGTCTTTTTAGCCAAGCCAAAAATTTACAGCTCATGATCTCCACAGTGATAGTTAATCCATCTCAATCAAATGTACCATTTACCCTTTGTAGACAAAGAGAAAGAAGAAGGGCCCAAACATCCATTTAACTCGTCTTAATTACTGAAAAGAGCTTTCGTAGATGTTAGTCCACCAAACATTAACAGTATCGCCATGATAAAACGAAGACGTGGTAAAAAGAATTGAAGCAACAGTAACAACAATAAAAGCCTTGGCGTTGTAGTAAAAGGAGGGAATGGTCAAGATAAACGTGACCCACCCGACCATTCTCATGGGGCTCGGCAAGAGACACCGATCTTAATACACAATGTTCCTTAAGGAAGTGACCATCCCCTAGCCTCAGTGACATAGTACAGCAGAATAATAAGAGAGCACTGAGCACTTTTTCAAAGACTTCTCAGGAGACCGGCAATTTCAATAGAGGTAATGACATATTCCACAAAAGCTACCAAATGGAAATGCAAAAGAAGCACAATGAATCGCAAGGTTAACCAGAGAACGCTATGCTCTTATCATGGTGGAATTGAAACTTACATGATCTGAGAGTCGGTCCACAGGATGCCGTACTGATGGAAGTCATCGGCAGGATCGAACCAGAGGCCATATCTCTCTTCCCTGCCGATGCCGGTGCTTCCATTGCCGTAGATATTAGTCTGAATCCTCCAATCTTTTCCCCGAATGTTACCCAGGAACTCGAAATCAATCTCATCGTGGTTCTTCTCGAACATATCGCCATTAGACATCTGTGCAATCAAACAGCAAACAAGTTATCGATCACTGGAGCCGAAATTAGCAAAACTACTCAGCAGAAGAATCTCCAGTCAAGCAGAACCAAATATGTGATCAAAAGTGAAGAACTTGCAAAAGAAAAAATTGCAGGTCATCATTCTCAAAATACTCATGGAAATACAGATACTCAACAGTAGCGAAATATTTTCAGGTAATTTGTCAAATGAATGGCCTTTAGAACTGAACTTAATCGCCCAAGAAGAATCAGATATATCCATAGAAGAAACACCGAGCACCCATCACCAATATACAACCGATACATAACTACGGTCAAACATGAAAACACCACGAAAAAATTGCAACAAAAAAAGAATTGAGGAGCAGAGATCACTCACGTAGAAAGCAACCACAACTCCGGCAGTGTAATCCGAAGGCAACTTAATGGAAGCACTGAAGAAGCCATGCAGATAAAGATCCTGAGACGCAAACCCAGACCCTGCAACAAATCAAATTTAAAAAAAATAATAAACAAAGAAATCCAAAAAGGGTCCACAATCAACAGAGCCCCGACGAAAAAAGACGCCTTGAATCCTTAACATTCAAAGATTAAACGGGAACAGACTGAGGAAGACATTAAATACGGAACCTGTGCGTTCGTCTAGGGAGAGATGGACCGCTTTGCCATCCCCATGAAGAGCGAGATTGTTGTCCCCGAAGAGCTGGGTGTAACCTTCATCGAAGGAAATGATGGGCAAGTTCGGGGACGACCCAGAAGCCAGAACAAGAAGGACGGCACACCAAGTCAAGAACAAGCCCAGACGGGAGCGCAACATGTTTTTCTTTCCTCCTTCTTCCTTCCTCCTCCTCCTTGTTCTCCGTGGAAATATGTCGTTATATATATGGTGGGGAAATGTGTAAGAGAGTGATGAAGAAGAAGAAGAAGAAGAGAGGGACTCTGAGAAAGAGAGAGGGAATCTCTCTCTAATACTGATACAGGACAGCTAGGAGCGAAAGAGAGAGGCAGAGAGACATGGAGAGAGAGAGACAGAGAGAGAGAGAGAGAGCAAGAAAAGCTCAAATGAAATTAAGACGAAAGGAGGTCGTTTTTAAGGGGAAGAGAGAGAGAGAGAGAGAGAGAGAGAGAGAGAGAGAGAGAGAGAGAGAGAGAGTGAAGGAGAGGCGTTTCTTGTGCTATGCTCTGCTTTTGGGCTGAGGTTGAGCTGGTGTTATGTGGACAGTTCTCTAGAGAAAACTAATCGCTTCAATTCATTGATTTGCTGATTTTGTTTTCTCTCTTTAATGTGTATATATTATTACATGTGTCTTCTTCTTTGCCATGATGATGATGATGATATCTTCTTCTTCTTCTATAAATCTCTCAAATTTTGAGTGGTTACCGTTTGTTTATTCTCTCCTTCTTTTCTTCTGGCTACAAATATGGAGCTTCTTTTGGTCTCTCTCTCTCTCTCTCTGCAAATCAGTGTCACAAGTGGAGAGAGCCTTGGAGGAAGCGAGCATTGCTTAAGATTTTCTTCTTTCTCTTATTTGGGCGGTTTGAAATCAACCCCAAGGACAAGTGTATAGGCATCGTTAATCCCAAGGTCTCTTTTAACACCGGACCATAATGCCATCAAAATTAGTTGAGGGCCCGAAAGAGTCTCGAACATCTTATTATTAAAGTAGAGAAACATAATTAAAATCAGCTAATCGAGCGCTTACATAATGTCAAACCCCACTTTTCATTTAATCAAACAATGAACTTGAAAGAAAAATTTATGCTGATCTTCACATACCTAGGCTCAATTAATTCGCAGAAAATGAAAATTTTGGATAACATTTTCCTACAAAAAAATCGTTTTTATCGCTTGAAATAATCAATCAATGGAAAATATTTTCATAATCGACAATAATTTATTTATAAATATTTTCGTAGACGATGAAATCTCTTTGGTTCGTTCATTTTTTGAAAGCGATACAAGCGATTGATTTAAGGGACATGTTTTTCAAATCATCCATTTTTCACATAACAAATGGAGCCGTTGAAGAAATTTCCTACTTCGAATTTCTTTTTCTCTTTATAATTAGGGTTAATACCACCAAAAACCCCAAACTGGTACACTTGTGACAATTTTACCCCGAACTTTTTTTTTTACCACCAAAAACCCCAAACTGGTACATATGTGACAATTTTACCCCGAACATACCCTAAAAAACCCCAAACTGGTACACTTGTGACAATTTTACCCTGACATACCACAAAAAACCCCAAACTGGTACACATGTGACAATTTTACCCCGAACTAATTTTTTAATATTATTTTTTTATTTTTCGAATTTTTTTATTAATTTTTTTTATTTTTTCTTCACTTTTTTTTTATCTTTGGCCGGTCGCCGGACCGGCGACCGGCCAGAGGCGCAAGCCGGCGAGAGCCCGGCCCCGCCAGCCGCTGGCGAGGCTCGACCTCGCCGGCGTTGGGCGAGGCCGGCCTCGCCTTGCAACGGCGAGGTCGGCCTCGCCCAACGCCGGCGAGGTCGAGCCTCGCCAGCAGCCGGCGGGGTCGGGCCCTCGCCAGATCCGGCGAGGCTCGACCTCGCCGTTGCAGGGCGAGGCCGACCTCGCCGTTGCAGGGCGAGGCCGACCTCGCCCTGCAACGGCGAGGTCGGCCTCGCCCTGCAACGGCGAGGTCGACCTCGCCCTGCAACGGCGAGGTCGAGCCTCGCCGAATCTGGCGAGGGCTCGGCCCCGCCGTTGCAGGGCGAGGTCGGCCCCGCCGTTACAGGGCGAGGTCGAGCCTCGCCGGATTTGGCGAGGGCTCGGCCCCGCCGTTGCAGGGCGAGGTCGGCCTCGCCCTGCAACGGCGTGGTCGAGCCTCGCCAGATCTGGCGAGGCTCGACCACGCCATTGCCGGGCGAGGTCGAGCCTCGCCGTTGCAGGGCGAGGCCGACCTCGCCCAACGCCGGCGAGGCCGACCTCGCCCTGCAACGGCGAGGTCGAGCCTCGTCGGATTTGGCGAGGCCGACCTCGCCCTGCAACGGCGAGGTCGAGCCTCGCCGGATCTGGCGAGGGCCCGGCCCCGCTGGCCGCTGGCGAGGCTCGACCTCGCCGGCGTTGGGCGAGGCCGACCTCGCCGTTGCAAGGCGAGGCCGGCCTCGCCCAACGCCGGCGAGGTCGAGCCTCGCCAGCGGCCGGCGGGGCCGGGCCCTCGCCGGCTTGCGCCTCTGGTTGGTCGCCGGTCCGGCGACCGGCCAGAGATAAAAAAACAAATAAAAAAAATTAAATAAAAAATAAAAAAATTTGAAAAATAAAAAATAATATTAAAAAATTAGTTCGGGGTAAAATTGTCACACGTATACCAGTTTGGGGTTTTTGGTGGTCAAAAAAATAGTTTGGGGTAAAATTGTCACAAGTGTACCAGTTTGGGGTTTTTTGTGGTCAAAAAAATAGTTTGGGGTAAAATTGTCACAAGTGTACCAGTTTAGGGTTTTTCGTGGTATTAACCCTTATAATTATGATGAATGTATTGTGATTAGCTTCCAAGCATGGAATGCCAAATAAATAGTAATGACGCGGTTTATCTTTTACATTATGCAAAAATCACGAAAAGCACCAGAGTTTCTAGAACGGGAACAAACTTTGATAAAAAAAGAGAGGCAACATCAATAGGGGATTCGATGCTTTGGTGAACTTCTTAAGATATCCGAGGCACAAGAGTATGCAATTTCGCAATGCATTCCACGAGGTACTTGCCACTTACTACATTCACCAAAGTTTCCTATGATTCGCACACCGACTCAATCTAACTACACCATTCGAGTTAAGCGGTTGGATGGCCGTGAACATTCTAATCCTCGCTCCGAGCAACAGCTGAAACCGTAAAAAAAAAATTGACCAAACAAAGCTAAATCGAGATGGGTCCGCATAGACTTCGGGTCTAAGCTAATTCGAAATTCGATACATGAATTATTATTAAATGTCCTCCACGAAAAAATCATCGGTACCCGTGAACCAAGTGCCCAGCTTTTAGCTTCCAACCTTTGGACCCAAGTGCAATGGTTTTGGGGCACTTTATAGCTCTCTCAAGACATCCAAATCACTTAATTAATGAACGATAATGACAGAGCTTGAAATTTTAGGCTTTGAGGAAGACTTCGGGGAGGGTTAAAGAGAGCCATCACGACGACTCTTCACCCAAAAGAAAGGAACCCCCAAAAATAAAGTTGGAACGAGAAGTGATGGCGAAGGGATAAGGAACACGAGATTAATCAATAACAAAAATTTACGAAAAAGAGTCAGAATTCATCGTGGAAATGAAAAAAATCGCAAAAAAAAAGCTTAAAATTATGCCCGATACGACATGTATAGCATTAATTTTTTTTTGTGAAATAAAAAAATTGGAAATTATGTCTACCGTGACACGTTTATTTTCAACTAAATTTATGCATATGTGACATATTTACCCTTTGTCGAGGTTCCGTTAAATGATTTTTCGGTTAAAACACCGTTGTTTTTATTTCGCTTAGTGTAGACACTATTTGCTTCTTGATGTCCATGTAAACAAATTTTTAACGGTATCCATCAACAGAGTTTTGATGGAAAGTAAACGTCTCTCACACGTACAAATTTAGAATTTTTGGTGTCATTAGAAAAAAAAAATTTATCGTAAATGTGTCACGATAAGCATAATTTGTGATATTAAACTACAAAGTGCCGGAAATTCTTTGGGTAAGAAGATGGAAAAGACGATTCCCTCGTTGAAAAAACCGAACACGAAGAAGGAAAAAGACGAGACGCCACATTTTTTTTTTATTTCATGTAACATTGACGTATCGTGCCACGATCAAAAGCGATGAAGGGAAATTCCTTGGCCGCGCTTTCTTCCGAAATTTCGCAAATTGCGTACAAAATTGACATTGCAAAAGTACGATCCTGTGCCTTGGCAAATCTTGGGGACTTGGCATTCGACCTGGGCGACCGTTTTTGTCACCAACATCTTTTAATTTTCGCCGCCCCTTTCCTCATCATCGTGTTCATCATCTCTCCTGTTCGTGCGGTGGAAGAGAAAAGCAAAAGACCAACCTTTCCGATTGGTCTTGGGAGGGACGAGTTCCCCCCTCTTCTCTTTTTCCCTTTCGTCGGAGAATCGCGTTGTGCATCTCCGTCTGAATCTCTTCTCCTCTCTCCGGACTGAATTCGCCTAAATCCGAGCCCGCCATGATTATCTCGCCGCCCGTTGTGAGCCGGGTGAGATCGAAACCCAACGGCGGTCGATGAGTTACATAGACCCTTACCGTTCGGGGCGATGCTAGGGACGGGTAAGTCGCTCGCCTCCTAAAGATTTGTTGTTGGTGGTGGGTTCGTGATTTTTATCCATCGAACTATCTATGAAAAACGTTGCTTACGTAGTGCTTTCTCGACATTGGACCGGGGCAAAGGAAAAATTGCCGACGTGCGGTATCATGATGGCCACATTTAATCCTCTTGGACCGCCTAATTAATTTCATTCGATCGGATAAAGGTGAAAAAAGTGCAAATCTTTTTGTTGGATTGTGGGCTTGCGCTTTTTGTTATTTCGTTGGTAAATTTTCCCCTATCCTAGTTGGGACCCCCCATCTTTCTTTGGCCATCGTGAGGTAGTAGTGGAGTGGTCACCTTATTCTACTTGAGCATCATACCGGTTGCGAATTACTATGAATGGTTTTCAAGAGAAGAGAACTAAAAGTTAAGCGATCGAGAAATAAAAATTCGATCATCTTTCAAATTTCATATTTGTAATGCGTTGGTAAGCTAAGTACGTGACATTCGACAAAACCCGGTCCAGTCGCGATAACATAACGAAATCGAAAGACAAGGCAACGCAACATTTATACGACCGTTGAATTGGGTGGTGTTTAGACCAACCGAGGGAAGCATTAAAAAGGAGGAATCTCCCATGTTCCCATCCCTCAAGTCCCTCTTCTCTTTGCTCCGTCGGACAGAATCCCGAAGCGCTCATTGGATCTGCTTAACGTTCGATGTCGGATTCCCGCACGCGCCAGGTAGCTGCGGACCAACGTCGCTGAAATGACCAGCCGGTCTCGACCGTTGTCGAAGGAGGGTCGTGCGGGACCAAAACCTTTGCCGGGTGCTTTCGGGGGTTTGGTTTTGACTAAAATGGCAGGGAAGGACTTCGTCGTCCTTGGCGATGTTGTCAGGGAGTCGTTGGTCGATTGTCGTTGCATCGTATTCAGAGTGATGCGGACGCGTTGCGACTTTTTGCATCCTACGATCCTTCGGAAGGGAGCGTTGAAACCCAAGACAAGGGATGTCCGCCATTGATGAAGGTCGTTCCGTGCACGCTTTCCTCCTGCTTATGTCCTGAAGGCCACTCGCTCTTCAGTGGGTGAAGGTGAAGTTTCGTTAGATCGAAATGTAAGACCTCGGGTCGAAACTCGAATGCATGCCTAATCCGGACGCGAAATGATCTGTGTTGGAAGGAGTGGGGAATCGATTGAACATGCGTTGCGCGTTTAATTCGTAGACCCACGGCCGTGGTCCTGGATCGCTAAGTCAAGGAACGCGAGCGCACGCGCTCGTCGGGATTATTTACTGAGTGTTTTTCTTTCAAAGGTGAAGACGGTATAGTAATTTCAAAAGCTAATTCGCTTTTATTATTCTTTAACGGTTTTTCTATCGGATAAACGAGGCAAATCATGTAATTACCGCGAGAGACGGGAACGAGATGGAGGGAATTTGCCCCAAGCGAAACACGGGACGAGGACGAGGGGGTTCGGGCGAGGCCATTCCGATACATGAGCTCTCATATATTTACTAATAAGTCCAAAGTAACCCCCGTTAGATGGGACTGCAAGCAAGAAAATGATTTCGAGTCTAGTCTTAAGCACATCTCTAAATGAACATTTTTTTTCTTGTATTTTTTTTTGGTCGGAATCTCCAAAAGAGCTTGTCAAGTACACTGAGGTGATGAATAACTCAATTTTCCGAAATATCGACGATACACAACACGAGAGACAATCAATGGATCCGCGGAAGTTCCTTCAATCGGGATCCCGACCAATTTCGGCCTTGGATTCTAGGAGATGAACGAGATAGACCCCAAATGATCAATTTCGACGCCGGATGTCCGCTTGGAGTCGGAAACGCTTTCTCGACGCCCGGATTAATTTCCCGCTCGAGCAAAAAAGAAAAAGAATAATTATATTATATTATATTATATTCTTTTTTGCCATTTTTGGAGCATTCTTTTTAGCTGTGGCGAAGAGTCCAAAGGGCTTTAACTCCCGCTCAACCGCCGCTGCCCCCCGTGATTTTTCAGGAATCTAATGTGCTGGATATGGTCCGCCGGTCCCCGCGACAAGCTTTGCAAAGTGGCCGTTGGGTTCGCACGTGGGGGAGCTGTCCGCACCCGGTAATTTCACCCTCGTCCTCATGGGTATTTTCGTCAACCCCTTAAAGCAACCCGAGAGAGAGAGAGAAAAGAACAATAACAATAGTAATAATAAAACTCTTTTCTTTCTTTTTTCTAATTTTTCCACTTTTTTTTTATTTTTGGGGATGTATGCACTCTCTCTACTAAAACGGTCGGGGTTGACCAACCAGCACGATCCACGTGTCGTAATCTTGTCTTGTCAGGCCCCGTCAGCTTTTGCCCGCCGTGCACGGGGGAGGCTGCTGACCGCTGGTGGGGCACGTCACGGGGGGGGGGGCGATGATCTCATTCAGTGCCGAATTTCGGCAGTCCGGCCATACGTGGCTTCGCTTAATAATCTGTTTTGGCTACACGCGATCCATTCACGTGAATATGAATGCGTATGCGTAGGGTAAATTCCGTTAATTCTTGATAAAGGAAAATTGCGATAGCGCGTGAACGTGTAATTAAGTACTAAAATCTTCTGTTGGAACACATATACATTATAAATTCTTAATTGAAACATAATATCAATGTCACGCGCGACATTTTCGAATGCTATGTGGATCATTCTCTATACGAATTGACCAAAAGGGTCTTCGTTGCAGTTTTCCAATTCAAAAAAGGTTTGAGGATTTATTTACATCGTGTGAGAAGGTGTGGAACTTGACTTTATTTCATAGTTAAAGTTTGGAACTACCAATAAATCTTTCGTGGTTCTTGACATGTGGTCGAATCAATCTAATAAAGTGAACGGCGCATTAATTTTTTGAAATTTTGCGGGACAACCAGTGGCTACTTTACGTGCATGTAACAAGTTTTTTCCTCTAAAAGTGATTCTTAGATTCCCCGTGCCTTCTCAAACCCTTGCCCTAATTGCGGCGGTTTCCAGGGAGTGAAGCAGTGTTTTATCCCCCCAAATCCACCCTGCGAAGCTATGTCATTAAAGATACTGTACAACTTCTTGCACACATTTACTTGATGATGTATGATTAGATGTCATAAATAGACTAAACTTGAACCAACAAAAAAAAAAGAGAAAACCCTAGCTAGGCTTAATTAATTAGTCACGTCTTCTCTGTCTTCACTCTGCTTACTTGGTGTTTGTGTTCGACGTACTAGGTAGTCTTCCCAGCAGCTAGTTAGATCCTCTTCGAGGACATGCATTACCACTATTAAGGAATGCTAGTGATTAGTTTAAGGTCATTAAGCTAGACATAGAGTCACAGGTTGCACTCTAGATTAGAAAGTCTCGCGCTTTTTTCAAAGGATTGCTGTTGCTGGTCCTGCCAAAGGGATGAGGGTCAAGCGACGCAATAAAGACTCGTGAACTCCAAAGTCTCATGCGACGCTCCAGTAGAATGGCTCTTGAACGCTACGTGACGAAGGTCATCGAGGGCCCTCTCCATGTGATCGTCCCTTTGCCCCTAGCTTTGAGAAATAAATCCAATCGAGGCCCGCAAAGAAGTGCGCATTAGGAAGCGCCGCCCTTCTTATTTTGGTCACGGAATATTGTTGGTTATCTTACACACGAAGAGCCCAAAATGCAAGCGAAATCAAATTGGCATCGCGTTCGTCTCCCGAAACATGTTGTATACATAGCAATTGCATACACTTGAAGAAAAGAAAAGAAAAACCATCGTATTCTTTCCCGTCCCTCACATGGTTTCAAGTGGGATGAAGTAGCAGAGATGCCCAAAATGCTGGCGACGCCCATCTCTCGCCACCGCTTTCGTCACTGGCGCAAAATCGGTTCTCATCCGTCGAGGGTGTTCTCCAACCATCACAACTAAATAAGAGATTTTTTAATGGGTTGACCAAAAAAACTTTAGCGAATCGAATACAAAAGACAGCACGACTTTCTTTTCACATTAAATAGAACAGGCAACTGATTACTTAATATCCTATTTTGAATTGTGGGTGCACTTCAATATGGACGGTTCTAAAGATCGCGCGACTCATAACGTCCAGATGTGTTCTTGAAGTGACAAGCATGTGGTGAATTATCTCTTCCCTCGGCCAAAAAAGTGTCTTGCTGAAGGCTTACCCTAATCCAATCATCTGTTTCTCTTTGGGGACCAACAGCTTGTTATCTGGTTCGCCGATGGAAACATGAAGCTACCCATTTATGGTCTCCCTCGCCATGCCAGTGCATGTGAAGGAGGAGCCACAACCACGAGTGCTTTTGACCTAGCGAGAAATGCTCGTGAAGATATTTATACCTGCTTGAAATAGTGGCCTTCGATCTCGACGAAAGATACTGTTCCCCCATTGTTTTGTGGCTTGCCAGTTTCGACAAATTTTCTTGGTGGTTATGGAACTTTTGAAAAAGGTTTTGGTCTCATTCATAGCGTGCACTAACCACTTATGTCACATGCGTTCTGGCTTAGCTGTTAAGCACGTTTTAACGACATAATTTAAGTCCTACAGTCAAAGGTTTATGTCCCATTGAACCAGAAGAGAGGACCGCACGTATCTGAATATCGTAGGAGGAGGAAAGATCATCGTTAGTCAAAGGAAACTTTAGACAACATAAGATAGGGTATCATCAATACATATACACACAGGGACTTACCTTAAATCTTAATCTTAATTAGCAAATGAATAATCACAATAATAAACCCAAAAGCACATGGAGTGACATGCACACATCCTCATGCATTGTATGTGAATCCGAGGCTCCGCACGAGCTTATGATATATTCACTGAATTCGACACAAAAATAAAAAATTGGCTTAGAAGTTTGAACCCTAGCAATGTATTGTTATTTTGAGGGATCCCCATCTGGCCAAAGACATGTATTCCCGTCAAAACCAGGTATATCCGGTCTCCCTCCTATCTGATAAATAGAGAACAAAAAAATGTTAATTTTTTTTTTCATAAAAATACCAAATTTCGTCAAGATGTCGTGTGATACTATCGACCGTCTTACCAAAAAACAAGTAAATTGCCAAAATATATGTGTCAACATAGCCTTGAAATGAATCAATCGGTAATTATTGCGATAGCCCTAGTTTCGGCTAAATGGCGCTTGGAGTCCTCGCATTTTTAAAAGTTACTCTAACATGCTCGGAAGGTTCATCGGATAAAAGAATGTAAATTACGTGAATATCGATGTTGTCGATTTTTGGTCAAAATTATTGTATGTTTGAATTTTTGAAGATAGAATAGATTAAAGCTTGGGAACTTATAATATGATTTGTCGTTTTGACGTTATACAAATGATTGAGCAGATATATATAGAAATCACGAGATTCCACCGAAACCCTAGCTGTGGAGCCATAGGGGAGAAGACACTACGATCCTTGTGGAATGTGGTAGGGCACGGATCTATGTAGTTTCTATTTTATTCGACCGCTCAAGCCAAGAGTCAATTTATTAGATCATAGAGCACCCCCGTTGGCCCATTTCTCATCATTTATTCCCGACATCTCAAGCACATGAAGACAAATTCTAACTCATGAATTTCACCGCCCCATCTCTCTCTCTCTCACTCTCACTCTCAAATTAGCTTGCCATTGAAACTCAAAATTGTTTTCTAAATTCAGGTCCAAAATATGAAATCATCGTACTTGCACTTTCTCTTGAGATCACCACCCTTTGTCAAAAGTACCAACTATTTCAATAATCACATGAAAATGCATCTAGATTTGAAATTCAACCCGATGTTCGAAAAGCCTTTGGCAAATGATTTTTAGAGAAAAAGAAATTTGCGATTCCTATTCTCCCAATTTCCTTGACCCACCTGCCACGTCCCTCCAAAATGAGTGAAAAGAAACAAAAACAAAGAAGAAGACAGGTTGGTTAGGCTGAAATCTTACAAAACCCTATGGACGGACTCATCTTATAAAAAGTTTCATCAGGTCCACTGCCTGTGCAGAAATTAACTTTAACAGTTACCATTGAATTAATGCGCGAAAGAGTTCGGCTATACGGCTAAGAATACAAACGGATATGTCACTTATCCGACGGCATTATGGTGACGGTCGACCCAACAACCGCTTTATAAAATGTGACATTGCCCCTTTAAGTACCAGAAGAAAACAGTGCATGGCTGTGAATATGGACGAGAGGGGGCCGGTTTGGACAGAAGGGGGACTTCGGGAGATGAGAAGGTTCCTTTGTCTTTTGGAGGAAGTATAATATCTGCAGAGGAGGACATGGATACATTAATTTGCTTAATCGGCAATGTACCATGGGGGGGCCGTTTTGGGCCCATTTGGGAAAAGAAAAAGGGTGCATGCAATTGGAGGAGAAAGATAGGAATATATAAGAGTAGGCTCCACACGCTTAATGGCCCTTTGTTGACCTGACATGATGGCCCCTTTGTCACAGCTCATCCTCCTCCTCCTCCCCCACCCCCCCCCCCCCCCCCCCCCCCCCTCCTCAAATTCCAATTCTTTTGGCCTTGTGGGGCTCGACCATGATCTGGGGTTTGCGGTTTAGTTGGAGAAATCGGATGGAATCGATTGTGATTAGGGTTCATTAGTTCGACGAGTTCGAATCGATCGGAATTGGTTCCATGCGTTTGGATCAAAGTATTCGTTTAGTTTTGCAGTTCGTCAAGGAAATGAAAGGTCATGCGAATTTTCGAGTTTCAATCGAATGGTTTTCTTGCATCCGTTTTCTCTCGTACACAAGCTCTTAGAAAATGGGACACCCCCACTCCGTGGAGGATGAAATGTCCATTTGTTGCTCACGTCAAGGTCCTTTTCTAAGCATTAAAGTCAGCGCGAAATTTCCTAATCGATCATTATTTTCGTTTGTATTAAGGGCCATGCTAAACAAACGACGCAGAAACACTTGTTACTTAATAGGGAATTGTTCGGTTTTTACGCGAGAAAATTTTGTGTGCTGAAAATTGTAGATTTGTTCTATCTTTCTAGCTTCAACAGCTACACTAAAATCTCTATGTTGCAATCGAAAAAAGGCAGAAAAGAAAAATGTTATGATCAAGGAAGAAGAGCGTGGCGTCTTCCATTTGCTTTGGCATGCTGTACACAGTGGACTGGGCCACGTTTGGACTGGACCAGAGCTGCAGCCCCTCGCTTTGTCATTTTGCTCATATGTCACAAACAGTCGCCCTCGTCAACCATCGAATAATGCTAAACGGTTAATATGACCACATCAATTACGTGTCAAAGATCTCGGAAATCAATCTTTCGTGCTCTCCAATATTCACTTAAAATGTATATTATGGAGGAATTGCACTGCAAAATCGAGACCCTTTTCGGAACATCTAAGTATGAGTGGGTTCTCCGTTACAAACTCGACATATGTGCAACTACCATGAGCCTTAATTCTAGGTCTGTGCGTCCCGCATTATAAAGACAATCGCGAAATTCTAGGAAGCAATCGCCTCCTTTAGATCTTGTTGCCAACAGTGAGGATTTAGATGACGACAAGGAGACAAAGCTTGTGTTCATAGCTCCATTACCGGCTTTGGTAGAGAGAGAGAGAAAGAGATCATTGGCAATGCCAAAAAGAAAGACGCCGGGGTCGACGGTGGTGCGATGGAGGCTAGTGCTTGTAGCTGTGGGCGATGCTGATGAGAGGGCAAAGAGAAAGAGATTATGAATTTTTTTTGCATGGAGTAAATAATTTCTAGATTAAGTTTACATGTGTATTAATATAGTAATATGAACGCACGCCACATATCCCTATATTGATTTGATTTTAGCTTATCTTATTTTTTGCTAGAAAATATTAAAAAGGGGATTGATCGAGGTCTACGTGTGCCCACCATTTTAGATATCCATGGTGTCAATTTCATGCCGGTATGGATCACAATTATATTGGAATGGATATTATGTGGATAGGACATGTAGGATTGAATTGCACAAGATTGGACGTGTTTGGAGAGGTACAAATCCATCATTGTCAATCGTGCATCGACCCCGTGGGCACAAGGGGATCGAAAGTTCCATACGAGAGAATAATAAAAGCAAAGTACAAAATACACACGTACATGAATTTAATGTCCATCGGATAATTGAGAATCCATTTGTCACTCTCCTTCACATTAGCTCTTTTCTTGCAATAATTGATCGGATCTTTTCTCATTATAGAGCACGTAGGCTATGATTTCTCAAATTTCCACTCTGCATATAGATAATTACAATATATAAATCTATTAGGGTTGACTTAGCGGTAAAAAAAAAAACCAGGACACATGCTTGCGGTAAGATTAGGACGCTCGACACGAGTTCGACTTGAAACACTAACTAATCCAAATGATCTCATGTTTGAATCATCCATCCGTGCTAGTCTGCTAGCAAACATGCTTGAAATTCGATCAAGGAATACATTACAACGAATCATACCAAAAAAATGTGATCAAGGACAATGGTTATACAAATCAAGCAAAATTATAGAGAGGGAAAGGTGACATTAGATACAGCTTGAAATCACTAGAGACGAGTGTAGATTAAGCTAAGCGAACATGCTTCACGTTGGACAAAGATCCTTGGGAACTACAAAACGACGGCTCAAAAGCATGCCAACATCTTTACGTGCAAAACAAGTTTGTGCGTTCTCGGACGAAAGGAAAGTTCGTGTAGAATGATCCCAAGCATCGATTCACGGCCTTTTCTGGCGAACATCTCCTTGAAGAGACGAACCCAAGTTTGCTGTTCATTTCCCTAAATTTCAACTCGTTGTCCCACACCCATGTCTTACATGCATGCTGGGATTGGTCTGTCACGAGCTCGACTTAAGCAACAATGGACACCAACATATTAGGAATGGAAAAGTTTGTGCGTGATAAGATCATTAAAGATCAGTGGGCCAAAGAGAAAAGGAAGAGAGAGAGGAGGATGAAGGGGTGGGTGATGATGAGATATGTCCCAAGAATCCATCACCAACTACTTTGCTCGCGGATGGCTCGAAAATGAATGCTAAGCTGACAAGCACTCACTACAAAAAAATAAGGATTTAGCCACGGATTTTTGCCACGAATTATTTTTCGTCGCAACTTGCGACGCAATTTGCGACGAATATATTTTTTGTGGCAAATTTGCCACAAAAAAGAATTCGTGGCAAATTTCCGACGAATTTAGCCACGAAAAAAAATTCGTGGCTATTTGCGACGGAATTTGCCACGAAAAATAATTCGTGGCTAATTTGCGACGGAATTCACACCACGAAATAAAATTCGTGGCTAATTTGCGACGGAATTTGCCACGAAATTTTTTCCGTGGCTAATTTCCGACGGAATATGCCACGAAAAACAAATCGTGGCTAATTTGCGACGGAATTAACGACGAAATAAAATTCGTGGCTAATTTGCGACGAAATTTGCGACGAAATTTTTTCCGTTGTTAATTTGCGACGGAATTTGCGACGAAAAAAGTTTCGTGGTTAATTTGCGACGGAATTAGCGACGAATTTTTTTCCGTTGTTAATTTGCATTATTTGCAACGGAATTTGCGACGAAAAATTATTCGTCGCAAATTTGCGACGGAATTGCCGAGGGAATTTTTTCGTCGCTAATTGTCCGCCTCTCTTCTTATAGTCCCAATTTCTCTCTCTCTCAGCTAATTTCTTTTATCCCTATTCGCTGTTCTCCCTTCCTCTCCCTCTCTACGTATGTCATTTTTCTCGATAAATCTCTCACCACACGCAAAAATATATCTCAGTAAACCTTTTCTACCGGTAAGTGACTTGAATAATTTTTGTGGTTTTGTTGAGTTTTGATTGAGGTTTTTTTTTTTTTCTGACTTAGTTTAGTCGCCGGTCGCCGGTCGTCGGTCGCCGGAAACCGGCGACCGGCGAGATCGCAGGCCAGGGCGGGGCCGCAGGGCCTCGCCCCAGATCTGGGCGAGGCCGAGCAGCCTCGCCTTGGCCACCGCCGCTGGACCTCACCGCAGAGGTCCAACGGCGGCGAGAGCTGGGCGGCGGTGGCGGCTCGACCTCGCCGCCCAGATCTGGGCGCCGAGGTCGAGCGGCCATGGCCGCCGCCCAAGCTCGACCTCGCGGCCCAGATCTGGGCGGCGAGGTCGAGCGGCCATGGCCGGCGAGGTGCAACTCGCCGGCCGTCGCCGGTCGCCGGACCGGCGACCGGAGAAAAAAAAGTGCAGAAAAAAAAAATTTCGGAATAAAAAATTAGAAAAAAAAATACTGTAAAGACTATATAATATAGTTATTTATTATTCATGAGAGTCATTTGGTCTTTTTTGTCCGATTTGTAGTATATATATTTTTTAATGATCTGTAGGTAGGCATGTGGTAAACTATGATAAGTATAGTTTGCAGAATTTCATGCTTAGTCATTATAATAGTTCCTGATGAGCTCCGATGCTTCCGTTTTTTGGCTAAAATTTTTGTTATTAGGTAGGCACGTGATTTAACTATATTATACCTTGATCTTCCTTCAAACAAGGTCGCATCTCTCTCTCTGTCTCTCTCTCTCTCTCTCAGTTGCCTGCCCACACAGATGAACAGAAAACCTTATGCATATACTTCATGAATGTGATGAGATCAATTACATGGCATACAGAGTTTTTGTGCTTAAGTTCACACGCGATGAGAAGCATGCTTATTGGGACATGTTCATGAGGTGCATGATAGGATAGGATGGGATTACTTGGATGACTTATTTTGTGCTCTTTGAATTAGTATTTCGGCAAGATGTTGGAGCTATGTCATTGGAACTGAAATAATTGATCCCTTGATTTCACATGGTAATTGATATGCTGATTGTACTTATCTTTCTTTCGACCTAATACTTCATTTCAGGTTGGTTCTTTTCCGAAGTCTCTGATTTTCTAGCAATTCGATTGTCAATGGTTATTTAGGAAGGCTTACGACGTTCACTTGACCATACTTGCGGATGAAAAAAAATTATTTATTATAAAAAATTAAAATCTGAAGTCAATTTTTTTTTGTAGGTACGTATTCGTTTGAAATTCTCGCGGATGAAGTGAACGGTGTAATTCTCATCAAATTGAGCACTTTCTACTACAAAAATTTCAGTCAAATACTTGGGTAAGTCAATTGTTGTAATTTTTTCAATTTAAAAATAATTGTTTCAGCAAAAACAAAATTTTAATTTTTTGAATTTTATGGTTTTAATATCGCAATTTTTTTGGTTTTAATATTTTACGAGATTTTATTATTTTTATATAGACACAATGCAAAGAGACAGGGCTTGGATGTATAATAAGAACTTACCTGGACGTCAAGGATTGACCGATAAGTTTTGTACTGGGTTGAAAGTATTTTTGGACTTTGCTAGTAGTAAATATGAGTTGATGGATGGAAATAAGTTAAAATGTCCGTGTAGAAAGTGCAGTAATGGTAAATTTAATGTACGTGATACAGTTAGCGAACATCTTTGTAGATATGGGTTTACTCCGAACTACTATAATTGGACTTGTCATGGTGAACCATTTATATCTGATGAAGGATATCGAATGAGTGACCAATTTTCAGTTAGGGAAGAATGTAGCTATTATGATCAATTGAACCCATACCAGAGGATGGTGATTGATGCAGTTGGTCAGAATTCAGATCCGAACCATGCAAGTACTAGTTTTACTCCAACACTTGAACAACTGGAAGAGATAGGAGTAACAGGATTTAATGAGAATGTGTGTAATGAAACGTTTCCATCTAATCAATTCTTGAAAGTATTGAAAGCAGCAGATGAACCTTTATGGGCAGGTTGTGACAATCATACTCAGTTATCGGTGACAGCAAGATTGTTAAATATCAAGGCAGAGCATAATGTGTCTGAGAATTGCTTTAACTCTTTTGTTGAAGTTATGCGAGAAACACTGCCTCGTGATAACATCATGCCAAGTGATTTTTACAATATGAAGAAGTTAGTGGATAACTTAGGTCTTCCAGTTGAAAGGATTGATGTATGTAGTAGGGGTTGTATGTTATATTGGAGAGATGATGAAAATGCAGAATCTTGCAAATTCTGTAGCCAACCTAGGTACAAGATTAAGAGGAGGCAGGGTCGTAATCAGAAGCGTAGACCATGCAAGCAAATGTTTTATTTGCCCTTAATCCCCAGATTACAAAGGCTTTATGCGTCTGAAGCCACTGCTGAACACATGACTTGGCATGCAAATCATGAAACAGAAGAGGGTCTAATGTGTCATCCTTCGGATGCAGAGGCATGGAAACATTTTGATAGAGCATACCCTGAGTTTGCGATAGAGCCTCGAAATATCAGGTTAGGTCTCTGTGCCGATGGATTTGCCCCATTTGGAAAATCAGGGAAAAGTTATTCATGTTGGCCAGTTATCTGTACTCCGTACAATCTTCCACCCGGTATGTGCATGAAGACACCTTATATGTTCTTGACATTGATCGTGCCCGGCCCGCAAAATCCGAAAAAGTTGATAGATGTTTATATGCAACCACTGATTGAAGAATTGCAACGGCTATGGAATGAAGGTGTCGTTACGTATGATGTTTGTACTAATCAAACATTCGTAATGAAGGCTGCTCTTCTTTGGACGATAAATGATTTTCCAGCATATGGAATGTTATCTGGATGGAGTACAGCTGGGATCTTAGGATGTCCGATATGTTTGGAGAGATCGAAGTCATTCAGATTAAGGCATGGTAAGAAGCCTTGCTATTTTGACTGTCACAGACAATTTTTGCCGATGAATCATACATTCAGAAGGAATAAGAAAGAGTTCATCACGAATAGGATTGAAAGAACTCCTCCACCATTGAGGTTAACCGGTGATCAAATATGGGAGCGAGTGTAGGACTTTCCAACTGTTGTTGAAAACCCTTATGGCACAACTATTGCGTACGGAAGTGCACATAAGTGGACAAAACGCAGTATATTTTGGGATCTACCATATTGGAATGCCCATCTTATTCATCATAATCTTGACGTCATGCACATTGAAAAGAATGTTTTCGACAATGTCATAAATACTGTGATGGATGTCACGGGAAAAACAAAAGACAACTTGAATGCAAGAAAAGATATGAGAGATATTTGTGATCGGCCAACATTAGATGTGGATGCAAGCAGCAGGGGACCAAAACCAAAAGCAGTTTATACATTGGATAAGAAGCAGCGACGAGTTGTTTGTCAATGGTTGAAATCTGTGCGGTTTCCTGATGGATATGCTTCGAACATCGGCAGATGTGTTGATTTGAGCGAATGTAAGTTGACAGGATTAAATAGTCATGATTGTCACATATTTATGGAAAGACTACTTCCAATAGCTTTGAAGGAACTTCTACCAAACTTTGTATGGGGCGCCATTACAGAGTTAAGTAATTTCCTCCATGATATTTGCTCAACAGTGTTAAAAGCATCACACATGGAGAAACTGGAGAGAGACATTCCAATTATTCTTTGCAATTTAGAAAGGATATTTCCTCCATCGTTTTTTGATTCAATGGAGCATCTCTTAGTTCACTTGCCTTATGAGGCTAAAGTTGGAGGTCCCGTCCAATTTCGATGGATGTATCCATTTGAGAGGTAAATATTTTTTCAAAATAAATTTCAAAATACTTTATTATATATTATGTTCTGATAAACTTGTTTCTATTGCAACAAGGTTCTTATATCATTTGAAGAAAAAAGTGAAGAATAAGGCATGTGTTGAAGCTTCAATTTGTAATGCATATATTGTGGAAGAAGTGACAACATTTGCATCATACTATTTTGAGCCGCACGTGCAGTGCAAGAGGCGGAGAGCAGGAAGAAATGATGAGGGTCCCATCGATCCCAATTGCAAATCATTCTCAATTTTCAATTATCTCGGTCGACCAAGCGGCGCATGTCAATTTCGTTGCTTAACAAGCGAAGAACGGCATGCAGCCCATACCTATATTTTACTCAACTGTCCAGAAGTGGAGCCATACTTCCAGTAAGTGTATATTTGCAAATATATGTATTGCGTGTCAAATATTTACTAATATATAAATGTAAATTGTTAATAGGATATTTCAAAATTCAATGTATGGACTACCACCAAATGAGTTCGACCGTTTGTGCGATGAACAATTTGCAGCATGGTTCAAAACATATGTAAGTTGCCTATAGACCAAAACCAAGTTATTAATATTTTATACATCATTTAAATATATATTATTGACTTTGCGTGTGTAATCTTAGGTTCACAGTAATCATGATCAAGTTGAAGAGCAAGGATTGCTATATTATCTGTCATGGGGTCCACAGGCAAGCATACGAACATGGCCAGCATATTTCATAAACGGGTATAATTTTCACACTCAAGAATATGGAATGGGAAAAGTCACAATGAATAGTGGTGTGTGTGTTCGGTCATCCAATTGTGGTAGTTCAAAAGATGATTTTTATGGCTTGTTGGATGAAATCATCGAGATAGAGTACCCCGGACCATTAATGCGGGTTGTGTTATTTAAGTGCATTTGGTTCGACCCCGTCAAAGGAATGAAGTTGCATACGAAGTTTAATTTGGTTGAAATAAATCACAAGAAAATGTATAAGAAATATGAACCATTTGTGTTGGCACAACAAGCAATTCAAGTATATTATACATCATATCCTAGTTTGAAACGTGACAAAGCTGATTGGTGGGCTGTATGTAAAATCAAAGCACGAAGAAAAATCGAGGAACACTGGAAGGATACAGCATATCAACAAGAAGAAGTTTGTAATGTGATTCAAACTGAGGAATATAACATTCCTACTTTACGAGATCCATGTGGAGCAATGATAGATGTAGATGTAACTGAAATTCGTGAATCAAATTTAGAAGATGTTGCAGAATCTGATTTTCAGACAGATGATGATGAGGATGCGGATGAGGATGCGGATGAGGATGAGGATGAGGATGACGATGCCGATGACGATGACGATGACGATGACGATGATGACGACGATGATGCTGAAGAAGAAGATCAAGACGAAGGTGAAGACGAAGATTTAGATTTTTGAGACTTTTTACTAATTATGTCGTAATTATTATTATTATTATTATTATGACAAAAGATTATTGTTGTTGTCATATTTATTATTGCTGTTGTTGTCGTAATTATTAGTATTGTTGTTGTTGTAGTAGTAGTTGTTATTATTATTATTATTGTAATTGTTGTTGAATATTATTATTGCTCTTATTATAATTATGTTGAAACGTTATTGTTCGGGAAAAAATATGAATTACGCGGGTGTGGGATAGTAGAAATGAAATTCGTGGCAAATTTGCATGGAAAATTTGCCACAGATTTCATGAAAATTTCCCACACCCGGTTTTCATAAAAATCCAACAAACATGAATAATTAATTTGTTCATGAAAGCCGTGGCTAAAATCCGTAACCAATTTGGCTTTGCCACGGATTTGATTTAATGAAAAATCCCACTCCCATGGATTTTGCACGAAATTAAGTTTTCAAGAAATTATTTGGCACAGATTTTTACCACGAAATTCATGAAAAAAAATCCCACTCACACTCACACTCACACGTTCGAGTACTATTATTAATTTTTCTATGAAATTCATGTCATTTAGCCACGATTTTCCAAGAAATCACAAACAACTTAATTTTTTGGTGGAAATTCGTGGCTAAAAACTGTGGCAAATTTGCCACGGATTTTAGCCACGAATTTCCACCGAATTTGCACGAAAAATTTTTTGTGGTGATGTGATTTTCATGGAAATTCGTGGCTAAAATCCGTGGCAAATTTGCCACGAATTTCCACCGAAATCACGAGAAAAAATTAATTTTCAGTAGAAATTCATGGCAAAAATTAATTTGCCACGAATATTTGCCACGAATTTCCACGGAAATCACGACAAAAATTAATTTTCATGGAAATTCGTGGCTAAAATTCGTGGCAAATTTGCCACGAATTTTAGCGACGAATTTCCATGAAAATCACGAATTTTTTTAAATTGAACTTCGTGGCAAATTTGCCACGGATTTTTGCCACGAAGTTCACCGAAAATTAATTTTTTTGGTGATTTCATGGAAATTCGTGGCAAAAATCCGTGGCAAATTTGCCACGGATATTTGCCACGACCTTCACCGAAAATTAATTTTTTTGGTGATTTCATGGAAATGCGTGGCAAAAATTCGTGGCAAATTTGCCACGATTTTTTGCCACGAATTTTCACTGAAAATTTAATTTTTTCCGTGCTTTTTTTGAAATTCGTGGCTAAAATCCGTGGCAAATTTGTCACGAATTTTTGCCACGAATTATATAAAAAACATACCCAAATATACGTCTTCTTCTGCGCTTTTTGCTTTAAATCTGTGGCTAAAATCCGTGGCAAATTTGCCACGGATTTTTGCCACGGAATTCGTATACATTATAACAAATTAATCTTTCGTGGAAATTCGTGGCTAAATTCCGTGGCAAATTTGCCACGGATTTTAGCCACGAATTTTATAACACCCCAAAATTGCCGCGATAATTTTATATGTTTATTCGAATTTGCCGCGAGAAAATAACAATTCGTGGCAAATATTGTGGCAAATTAGCCACGGATTTTTTTTAGTGGCAAATTGGCCACGAATTTTACCCACGAATTTTAATCCGTGGCTAATTTCAGCCGAAATTCACAAATTAGGGTTCTCTTTTGTCACGATCGAACCATTCTTCTCCAACCAACGTGTGCGTCTGCCTCTTCTCTGTCTCTGTTGCAACTCTCGGTCGACCGATTCTCGGCGACCTTTGCCGTTCTTCAGCGTTCTTTGGCATTCTTCGGCGCCATTGTCGGCGTTCTTCGGCGGCGGACGCTGGGAAGCGAGGACACCCAGCGTGCGGTCTGCTTCTGTTGGGTTCTTCGGCGGCGTCCGAGAGTGTTCGGTCTGCTCGGTCTGGAAGAGGTACATAAGCTTCTTTACAGAGTTAAGCTTATGTGCTTCTGTGTTGGCTGGCTTCGGCTTCGGCTTCTGCTTCTGCTTCTGCTTCTGTGTTGGCTGGCTTCTGCTTCTGTGTTGGCTGGCTTCTGCTTCGTTCTGTTCGTGGGCGAAACAGATTGGGTCTGTTTCGCCCACGAATTTGGTTCTATTCTGTGCAGAAGCCGAAGCCGAAGGGCGAAACAGATTGGGTCTGTTTCGCCCACGAATTTCGTTCTGCTTCTGTGTTGGCTTTTGTGTTATGTTGGGTCTGCTTCTGCTTCTGTGCTTCTGTGTTGGCTGTTGTCTGTGCTTCTGCTTCTGTGTTGGCTGGCTTCTGCTTCGTTCTGTTCGTGGGCGAACAGATTGGGTCTGTTTCACCCACGAATTTGGTTCTATTCTGTGCTTCGCCCTTCGGCTTTTGCTTCTGCTTCTGTGCTTCTGTGTTGGCTGGCTTCTGCCATTCTGTGTTGGTTCGTGAGGAATTTGAATCTGTTTCGCCCACGATTTGTTCTGTTCGTGGGCGAAACAGAATGGTTTTGTTTCTGTTTCGCCCACGAATTTGATTCTGTTCGTGGGCGAAACAAACCCAATCTGTTTCGCCCACGAAACAGATTGAAATTCCTCATATTTATGTTGAAATTTGATCGGATTTAGCTTGAAATTTTACCGGATTTAGGTTGAAATTTAGTTGAAATTCGTTTTAAATTTGGTCGGAATGAGGTGAAATGTTGTCGGAATGAGCTGAAATTTGGTCTGTCAAGTGAAAACGGTCCGCTGATTCAAAATCACCGCCTTTGGCCGTGACGCAAGTCGTTTTTTGGCCTTTCGGAGTCGTTTAGATGGGTTTTTTGGCAAAAAATGATTCTGGTGAATAGTGTTTTCCGTGAAATTTGCATGTTTTTTTTTCGTTTTGTTTCGGAGTCGTTTTATTATTCTAGGTTTTGAGTTTGAAAACTATATATTTCCAAACCTTAGGTTGAAGCTTTGGCCATTGGGGTAAAACTACTTCCGTGATATTTGGGTTTTCTGGAGTGGCTCCCTTCGAGGCTTCTTTCAAGGTAAAGCCTTATAATTACTTGTTCTAAACTTGTTGGATTTTCTTGTTGAGTTTGTTGTTCAAAACTTGCATCATAAAATATGCCATCAAAACTTATTAAAATTTGTTTGAACAGAACTTATTGATTTCCTTCCATCGTTAAATTTGTTGTGAAAGTGTAACTTATTGGCTAGAAATGAAATTTGTTCTAAGGCTTTCAAAACATGCAATTACTAATTATTCAAGGGGTCGTGGACGGGGAAGAGGTCTTGGGGAGAAAGTATCAGCTGAAGATCTTGACGCCGATTTAGAGAAGTACCATTCAGAAGCGATGGTGACAAATTGAGCGCCGTTCTACTTATCCGGTGTCTTTTATGTTCTCAGTGATATGTCTGTGATGATGTGACCACTTTGCCTATTAAGTGTGTCTAGAGGAGGATAAAGTGAATTCTTGAACCTTGGTTTATGGAGTTTGGGATTTTATTCTGTGACTTGGAGACATAAGTTATGAGGGTTAATGGACAGCTTCAGAATGTAATCTGCAATTTTTCCTTTTGGTTCCTTCAGCAGCTTCTTTA
This sequence comes from Syzygium aqueum, assembly GCA_031216185.1. Taxonomy (NCBI): domain Eukaryota; kingdom Viridiplantae; phylum Streptophyta; class Magnoliopsida; order Myrtales; family Myrtaceae; genus Syzygium; species Syzygium aqueum. The sequence goes on from CM062232.1 coordinate 34,859,663, forward strand.
GTGTGACCATTGCCGTTCTCCCTATGCAACATTCGTATGTCGCTCTTGCCCAAGCATATGGAAAGGAGCTTGCTGTGAGATGCGGAGTTAGTAAGCTTGCATGAAAATCAACCGCAGCTGCCGTCTTTCTTAGCTACTGCATCGCATTAAGAGCTGGACATTAAAGGTAGGTTTCACTGTGACTTTGTTTTTTTACCCTGCTTTAGGTGTCTAGAGTTTTAGGATCAGAAATGTTGTCGTGTGTATTTTTTTATTTGGCTTTATGGGAGAAATTTGTTGTGGTAATCTTTTTTTGTATTAAAGATTGGGCTCTTGGATTTGGTTGACTGTTATTATACTGAATCTGTGGGTGCTTGTTTCAAGTTGGAATTGTCAATTAGTAGTTGGGAAAAATTGATGACCCTGACCAGCTAGATGAGTTCTTCCTTTTTTACCGTTGTAGGACCAGAAATTTAGCTCGTCGACATTTCTGGACAGCTTCCTTTTTTCAGGGTCCAAGTTTCTCTCTTGCTCACAAACAACAAAATGGTAAGCTTCACGACGTATGTGGTTATGTGTCCTTAATATATGTTCATAATTTTTTTAAGTATATTTTTGTCTAACCTTGCAACTTTTAGTATAAACGTGGAAGTCACATGCGTCGTGGTGACGCTTCAAAAAGAAGACCTGTCCTTTCCTCTTCCTCATCCTCGTCCCCGTCCCTTTCCGCTTCCCTTGCCCCTGCCCTTTCATCTAACCCTCAACTAGTACATGGACACATTGATCCTTCCTCCGACCCTCAAATGCGAACTGCATCGCCTTCGGTTCCACCTTCTTCTTCAACGCAACACTCGAATTATGAAGAAGATACCCGATTCAAGATAGCCCCATTTGGAGATTCGTAAGTATTTCATTTTTTTAAAGTATATGTGAATTATTATGGATGTCAACTGAATTTCCCATGAATTTACGGATGCTACGTATGTTGAAATAAGATAAGTTATAACTCGTTTGTAGATTCACGGATTCTACGCAAGTTGTGAGGAGGCTTAATAAAATAATCGATAACTATTGGATAGGGCCGTTTAGTAGTTGGACCACCACTCCAAAAGAAGTAAAGGAATTGTGGTCGAATGAGTTCAAGGTAAGTTTTGTCCTTTTATTTCCTCACAAAATAAGTTCGATTTAGCATACTAAGCGTACAATTATTTTTCTATTTATTGCTTGCAGCGAAAGTTCAGGTGGGATGAAGCGGAAGAGAAAGAAGTTAATAGAATTTTTAAGAAGAAAGCTGGGGATCACATGCGAAATGTGATGAATAGAGCAAAGAGAAGACAAGAAAAGCCGGATTTTATTACAGCTGACAATTGGGCGGAAATTAAGAGAACTTGGGATACCGAAAAGCATAAGCAAATCAGTGAAATTAATAAGCAAAATCGAGCTTCTAGTTCTAGTGAAGGATCTGCCACATATGCTGGGGGTTCTATTAATATCGGGGAGCATAGAAAAAGAATGGTAAGTCTTTTAAACATGTTGTAAGTTAAATCAATAATTACTCATTTATGTTTATATTTTGTAGGCAAATGAATTGGGGACGGAACCAACATTTATGGCTACATTTGAGCGCACCTTTCAGAAAAAAGATAAGACATGGACTAGCAATCGAGCGGCGACTATTAAGGTATGTAAGGTTATATTTTGTATTTATATATATGAAGTTTTTTTTTATTTTTATCAATATTGTTAATGTAGGATCAATATGATCAACTTGTAATGAGCACGGCTGCTGCTAGTGGTAGTGGTAGTGGTGATGGTGATGGTGATGGTGTTGCTGTGTCCGAGCCATCGGTTGACAGTATGGCATTATGGATTAAGGCATCGGGTGGAATGAAAAGAGGTCAAATATTTGGGATGGGATCAGTGTCAAGGATGTACAGAACGCCGGCTGCTGCAACGCCATCTTCCAGTGCGGCTTTTTTAAGGGCACAACACGAGGAGCAACAGGACCAAGAATTGAACCACCTGAGACAATTACTTGTACAGAAGGATGAAGAAATGATAGGAGTGAAACAACGTTTGCAATTGATCATGCGACACCTCAACCTTGAAGCTGATGACGTTCCTCCTGTACCTCCTACTAATCCAGTAGGTGATGGCCACAATGATGATGATGATGATCATAATGAGATTCCTGATGATGATGCTGATGATCCATGCTAGTTTCAATTTCCAAGAGTTACTTATGCTTCTGCTGTTGAATAGACGAAGACAAGATCAACAGGGTTTAGGAGTTTGATATTGCTATGTTTGCACTGCTGATGGACAGGATTTCGATTATTGCATAACTGGCTAATTTAGAACTTCGTTTCATTTGTTTCATTTTGTTATGTTTTGGGTTTTTTCTTGTCTTGTCTGTGATTTTCTATCAATGTTAATTAAATCGCATTCATACCTCAACAACATTCGTCGCTAAAGTATTCATTAAAATTCGTCGCCAAATTAATAATAATGTCGATCGCAAAAGTCAACATTTTTGAAAATACGGAACAAAAAAAAATTTTTGTCCGGAAAAAATTAGCCACGAAATTTTGGCGACCAAAGTCGTCGCAAAAAAAAAAAATTTTGCGAAATTAGCCACGAAATTTAGCCACGAAAAAAGTCGTCGAAGAAAAAAAATTTCTTCCCAGATTGCTATATCATTTTTGCCACGAACAAAGTCGTCGCAAAAAAAAAATTCGGAAAAAATTTTGCCACGAAGTTTGCCATGAAATTTGAAAAACTTTGCCACGGCTAATTAGCGACGAATTTTTTCCACGATTTAAAGTTCGTGGCAAATTAGCGACGGATATTTGCAACGAAAATTATTCGTGGGTAATTTGCCATGAAAATTTCCCACGAATATTATTCGTGGGTAATTTGCCATGAAAATTTCCCACGAATATTATTCGTGGCTAATTAGCCACGAATTTTGCCACGAATAATAATCGACGGATTTTGCGACGAAATTTTTTCGTTGCAAAATTAGCCACGAGTTTTGCGACGAAATTTTTTCGTTGCAAATTAGCCACGAAATTTTGCGACGAATTTTTTTCGTCGCAAATTAGCCACAAAATTTTGCGACGAATTTTTTTCGTCGCAAATTAGCCACGAAAATTGGAATTTTCCGTGGCAAAATTTTGCGACGGCCTATTAGCGACGAATTTTTTTTCGTCGCTAATTTCGTCGCAAATTCATTTTGCCACGAATTTTACCCGAATTTTTCGTGGCAAAATTCGTGGCAAAACCCGGCTTTTTTTGTAGTGACTAGTAACTCCCATCATCAATCTATTCCTTTGTCCACACCAGATTTTTTAAAAAAAAAAACACAATCTGAATTATTGGCCGGGCGATTAAATATTTGATTTGGATTATACCTATCACCCGTTCTTACTAATCTTAGGTTTGTACCCGCCATCTAATGGGTAGAGTCGTACTCGATGCACATGGTAGAGCAAATTTACGTGTATTCGCAAGGATTAATCGAGCCATAAGGTTTGAATATACGTATTATAAAAAAAAAGGAAAAGATAATAGTGCTCCAACGTAATAATAATGAAGGGCATGTGAATGATGACCAAAATAATTTCCTAAGGATAAAGTAATTGTTTCGGAAAAGGACATGCCCTGAGATCCCATCTCCCCATATCACATAATGATAGCCATCTCCGGGAAAATTACTAAAATAGTCCTAAATCTATTGTAATTATGTTAATTCAGGCATAACTTTATTTTTTGCCAATTCAGTCTTAAACCTTTTATATTTATATCAATTCAGTCCATCCGACTATTTTCGCCCAGCCGGCGCTAACGTGAATACCGACCGATGCCAATGTGAAAAATTTTTAAATATTTTTTTCGATTTTTTTTACTTTTTTTCTCTTTTTTTTTTCTTATCTTCTTCCTTGACCAGTTCGGCAACCGGCCAGAGGCTAAGGTCAGCCCTTACTGTCGCCGAGTGAGCTCAAGCCTCACTATGGCCGGGCAAGCTCGACCTCGCCCACTGACGACGAGGTCTTGCCAGATCTGGGCGACCTCGCCATCAATGGGCGAGGTCGAGCTCACCCGACCATGGCAAGGCTCGACCTTGCCCACCGATGGTAAGGCCACTCAAATCCATTCTCGCCTTTGGTGGGTAAGGTCGAGCTCGCCTAGCCATGGTAAGGCTCGACCTTGCCCAGCAAAGGCGAGGTCTCGCCAGATCCACCCTCGCCTTGGCTGGGCAAGGTCAAGCCTCATCCACTGACTACGAGGCCACCCAGATCTAGCTCAACCTCACCGTCGATGGGAGAGATCAAGCTCGCCCAGCCACGGTGAGGCTTGACCTCGCCTTGCCAACCTCAGCCTCTAGCCGATCGTCGGCCACCGGACTGGCCAGGGAAGGAAAAAAGTAAAGATAAAAATTGAAAAAATTTTTACAAAATTGCCATGTCAGCGTCGATTGACGTCCACATCAACCTTAGCCAGCCAAAAGTAGCCAGATGGACTAAATTGGGACAAATGTAAAAGGTTTAGTATTGAATTTGCACAAAAAAAAAATTAGGACTGAATTAGCACAATTACAATAAGTTTAGAACTGTTTTGGTAATTTTCCCATCCATCTCTTGTAGCCTTTCTTTTGTTCGCTATGCAAATCATTTTAGGTTAATATTACGAAAAATCCTAAATTGGTGCACATGTAAGAACTTTACTCAAAATTAATTTTTTGATTACCAAAAACCCCTAAACTGATACATCAATAATAAATTTACCCTCTGTTAGTTTTCATTAAATTTTACTATCGAATTACTAAATTGGATGGTATGTGACAATTGACACATGTACCAATTTGCCCTCCATTTACCACAGATTTACTAATTTATGATTTTTCGTGATATTAATCTAATTTATCGGAGGGCAAATTTGTCATAAGTGTACAAGTTTGAGGTTTTTAGTGGTCAAAAAATTAGTTCGGGATAAATTTATCACAAATATACTGATTTAGGGTTTTTCGTGATATTAACCCAACCCTTTTTAATTTGATATAAATATTCAACTTGTTGCATCCTAAAATTGTAATATCCACTGTCAACCAAAAACAGAAGTTTTTTTTTTTTGTTAAAACCACTTTCTTCTATTCGAAAATGTCTTCCATGCGTAAAAAGTTGTGGTCTCCTCTATTCACTTAGGTTCATTCCTTCAATTGTGAGTAATGATACTAGTTGAGGTCATTCACATTAAGAAAGATGTGAGGTACGTTAAATAGATTATAATGTTATATTTATAATGTGATCCCTGTTGACACCTAAATTTTGGCGATCATTAGTCGTTCATTGCATAGAAAAATAGGGATTAAATTTTAACCCCTAAATAAAAATATCAAAATTACATAGCATATAGTTCAGAATCATATAGGTTAATTGCATTCCACATCGGATCGGCGGTGGCAAGAAAATTGAAAATTCGTCGCGTAAATCGAGCTTGAGCACCGAACGGAACTTGGCTCACTCGGAAGATGAGGCCGAAAATCACACGTCAAAAAGGGCTTGATTGTCTTAATTTGAGCTTAAATTAGCCCATCAAGTTTAATTAAAGAAAAGCCTGAATTAATTCAACCTGCTTAGAATTAAATTAAATTAATGGGTAAAGCCTAAGCCTAAACCCATTAGGACTAGAAAACCCGACTAATTAACCTAGGTTTACATTATAAATATGTCATATCGTGTCATAATTAAGGGGGATTTTTTCAGAACTCTCAAATCAGAATTTTCAGAGAGAAAAAAGTGAGAGAAAGAGAGAGAGAGAGGGAGAGACTAGTGGAACCGCACGCCAATGCCGCTGCCGCCGGAGCCCCGCTGCGCCGCATGCTGGAGCCCTCCTGCGCCGCATGCCGCCGTCGGAACCTCGCTGCGCCAACCGTCGCCGTTTGCCGTTGCTCCGTACTGCATCGCCGCGCCGCGCCGCACCGCTGCCTACCGCGTTGCGCCACATCACCACTCCCTATGAGGCCGCCCCTCATGCCGCTGCCCGGAGAGCCACCCGTACACCCAACGCTGCATCAGCTCGCCTACCGCCACACCTCCCATTGCTGCAAGCTGCTCCGCCTGCACAGCCGGAAAGCTGCCTGCACCTCCGTTGCCTCGCCGCTGCTATGCCATCACCCGGATGCCCCCTGCCACTGCTGCCACTGCACCACCGTTGCCGTTGCATCGCCGCGCCGACCACCACCGCGACATGCCTGACGCCGCCCCTACACCATAGACGTCATTGCCGCCGCCGTGAGCCACCGTTACACCAGCTGCTCGTCCTGATTCACGATCCCGAGTCGAGTCCAAATTTGAAAATATTTCGAAATTAGGTAAGGATTATCCAATATTTTCAGAATATTTGGTTCCCTAATTTTCAGACGTTTGAATATTCCGTGAATATTATGTGGATTGTTAAATATCTTAGGATAACGTTTGCCTTATCCGCAATATTCGAAAACACTTAAAATTAGGAATTTTTCCTAATTTGGCAACATATCTGGACAACTATCCAACCTCATCCCTAAGGTACGATACGCTGCGATATGGAAAATCGTTATCTTATCCATAATCACTTTGATACGATAATGGATTTTATTTGTCTTCCAAATTTGAACAATCAACTTTCCGTCGATATCTATAACCCTATATATATGACCGTTAGTTTGATTTCTTTGCCTAATTTGAATTTGATAAGAAGAATCTTGCGGATCGCATGGATTGTTTAAACGTGGTTGATATCTTTGTTTAATTGCTTTCCTTTTAAATAAAGAAAATTCAAAAATTTGTTATTTAGTTTTAAACTAGAAGTTTTGCATGTTTAAGAAATCTTAAATTTTTCCTAAAGAATAAGATAATTATTTGATTTAAATTGAGATTTATGGTACCATATTTCCTACTTTAAATTAAAGATTGTTTTAATCTTAGTGGATTATTTAGGATATTTAGTTATTTCGAATTTTAATAAAAATACCAAAAAGAAGCCACTTTACGATAGATTAAATTATCATAGATTGCATGTTAGTTTAGGCATTTTTAATTCCAAATTTCATTGGAAAAATACAAAAAAAAAATCATTAGCCCGTCGTTAGAAATAGGTCACGTCGTCGCATATCATATAGTTTGCATGTTAGGCTGCATTAATTGCATGTTAATTTTTGCACGTCATTGCATATAGATTAGCTTTCATTTAAATAAGTGAAAATCCAAAAAATATTGAGTGAACTGCCTGTTAATTAGAAATCATATTAGGGTTGTTGATATGATTTTCTAGCTAACAATGCAGATGCTTACGTTGCTTTGAGGTAAGTAATTCTCCCAATCTTGCAATTTAATGTTTTAATTATTGGGTGTTACTTTGGTGGTTTGCGCACCCGCATGAACACCTCACACGTTAGTGACTGAGTTAAAATGGATCCAAACTGTCTACCAAAACATTTTTTTGAAAAGAAAAGGTACCGAAAAGGAGTTAGACTAGATCTAGCGTAACCAAGTCCCCGAGCTTAGACTCTCTGATTCGTAGGAATAAAACATATCTCCCTATATTTTATTTAGGTTTCTAATCGACATACCACAAATAGATTAATGACGACTCCAAGCATGAAAACATTTACACGTTAAGAATTTAAATCCTAAGTTACGAATTTAGTAGGACTTGGGAGGGCCCGAGTTAAGCTTAGTCTTAATAATCCATTAGCTTGAGAAAATTTAGGTCGCGATAGCTTGGCGACTTCGTTGGGGACTCGAGTTAAAACTCTTAGTGGACTTGAGCCAGTTTTTCTTTTCAAAAAATATTTTTGCTTGGCAGCGAGGATCCCAGGTACGTCCCTAACATTTTAGGTGTTAAATGTTTTTGCAGAATGGAAAGTATAAGGGGAGGAATAATTGTTAACATTTGTTTTGCAGGGAGGTGTTTGGATGTATGATTTATTTTATGCACGAAGCGTTGTATGATATAACCTGCTGTGCATGCCTTGCATTTACACTACACTGTACACACTACCCTCTACCGAACCTGGGCGGCACAGGTTTAGGATAGTACTGAGACAGTGGATACCCTGACCATACCCGTGTGGTACGGGTTTCCCTCCTTAGTCCCGAAAGTTCTTTCGTGGTGTCATTGAGTTCCCACCATGGTTGCACCCTTTACAACCCAGGTCGGCTCCTTGACTAAGCCGAAGTCAGAGGAATCCCAGCCTAACCACCACCATGACTGGTTTAGCTCGATAATTCTCGCGTCTCCACTTTGTAAGCCAGAGTTTAGATAGAAATTGAACCTCACATTTCATGCGCATGTCTATGTGATTGCTATTATCCAACCTAGTGAAGTAAGTTTACTGAACTTTTATCTCGCAATTTATTTATGTTTCGTATTTTTTTTGTCGGTCCATGCCATTAGGTTGATCATGAGTCTTGGTCTATATACTATGGGAGGGGTAAACATTCGGATTCTTGATGCTCCTGAGAACGAGCTCCGTGCCTGGTGGAATCTACTCAGCCTGACCAACCGTAAGCTAGTTGAGGGCCACATTGGGAGGCTTCTCCCCTTATTGGAAGTCAAAGTCCGTACCAGCCTTGTTCGAGCATTAGCACATTTCTGGTGTTCCGAGACATCTACCTTTATATTCGGTAAGCATGAGCTCACCCCGACTTTGGAAGAATATAGTGTGATCATTGGAAAACCTTTAGAGTAGGAATTAGTCACACCACCTTTGGGAATCAATTCCATCTTAATGTTCTCTGAATTTTTGAATGTCGGAAAAGATGAATTGGAAAAAGTTTTAAAAGCAAATCGTGGGACATGTCTTTTTTCATTCTTGAGTCAATGTTTTGATAAAGCCATATCTTTTCAAAAAGGCAGAATTTTTTTACTAGCATTTTTCGGGTTCGTGATTTTTCATCACTGTAAGAATGCATGTAATCCGTCAATTGCGTGGTTAGTCCAACAAATCTATCTTGAAAAGAATTTTGTCAACACCATTTTAGTCGAGACTTTTATTTCCCTCACTAAATTTAAGCAACATATTAACAAAACATTTCATACCCCTCTTGAACTATTGCAAATTTGGTTTACTCACGATATCCGAGCTTAGTGATTCTAGCCATCCTGTCTTAAAGTATAAAGAAAAACAAGGGAACGCACCTAATTATCATTACTCCGAATGGATTATTTTCATGAAAAACGCTAGATCCCAAGGTTTCCAATGGCATGCTAACTAGTTCAAAGTCGAGGAAGCTCGGCTTACATGTAATAGTATTGGGTCAGTTCCACTTTTGGATTTCATTGGTACAATCGAATACTACCCTGCCAGAGTGTCTCGTCGGTACCAGATTTTCCAAGGGCTCCCTCCAGCGTTACAACCAGAACTCTTCCATGTCGACTTCACCGATGATGATAAAGACCACAAAGGGAACGTAGCTCAGCTCAAAAAGATGTGGAAGAAGTGTTGTCTTTTAAAGATAGCTCGGCCCAAAGAAGAGCTCAAGGGAGAGCAGAAGTCCTATTTCGCGACGACCAAGTATATTCGACGGCACAAAGTCCTGCAGGAGTTACTCCTAAAGATACCCAAGATGTCTCTCAAGACCGCCACTTGCTCAGAGAACAACCGTCTCAAAAGGAAGGCCGAAGAAGCTCAAGAAAAAGCATCCAAAATAGTTCGAGCTTATGAACAGTTGAAGAAGGAAGTCCCCTCCCATATGTCTATGGATCAAGCTAAATAGAAAAGCTTGAATTTATGTTTTCATTTCAGTTTTAGTCTTTAAACATGTTTAGGAATTGAGTCTTTTGTTTTTTCATTTTTATTTAAGTGATTTCAAGTTATAGTCGTTGTAAAAATTTTCGTCATTTCAATAAAGAGATCATTTCTAATCAAGGCAGTTAGACCAATGTCATGGATCGATGTATGATTTTTCTTGACACCTATGTATGCCGGTTTTATCCGTGAAATCAGGTAATTACGGACCGATCACGATCGCCTATTCGCATGTGGTCGAGAACTAGAATGGCCGATCAAACCAACCTACGAGATCGTGTCGTTGGCATTGAGGACCAAATGAAGCAAGTCCTCATCGCAATGCAACAGATGTCCGCTGAGATCAAAACCCTTCGGCTGACCCCCATTCCAGCATCCCCTGAGGCATCAGCCCTAAAGCATAAAGGTGAAAAATTTGCAGATATTGAGGAAGATGACGATCTTCCCGATTTAGTAGATGATCCCATCCAGATTATCGTCAATAAAGACAAACCTGATGAACGGGTCAACAAACTTAAAGAGAGAGTGAAGCAGCTGGAGGGTTCACAGGATTCACCTTCGATCGATCTATCTCTGTACTCACGGATCAAAATCCCAAAGAAGTTCAAAATGTCAGATTTTGATAAGTACAATGGCACCTCCTGCCCAAAAGCCCACTTGCAGCTATATCACGTACAAATGACCTCGTACGTTGATAATGAGCTCCTGATTATCTGTGCATTTCAAGCAAGTTTGACGGGTCTTGCTTTGAACTGATATCTCATGAAAAAGATAAATAGTCTTAAATCCTGGAAGGAAGCTAGTGAAGCATTCCTAAAGCAATACAGGTTCATAACGGACATCATTCCCACCCGTGATGACCTCGAGTATGCTCAGATGAAAAAGACTTAGTCCTTCAAAGATTGTGCTATCAGATGGAGAAATATAGCTGCTCAGGTTGTCTTGGAACCCATAGACAGTGAATTGAAGAGGATGTTCATTAAAACTCTTCTGTTCAAGTACCATAATCGAATGGTGGTCATTCTGACTGATAACTTCAATCAACTCATCTCCATAGGTGAACAGATTGAGATAAGGCTAAAAGATGAATGGTTTGTGGAGCCGTCTTCCTCAACCAAAAGATTTGGTATAAGGAAGGAGAAGGAACCGGCACCTGAAGTGAATGTGACTTATACCCAACTGGGCCGGCGGAATGTTAATCCTGTCGCAGCAATCCAAGTAGCAAAAGCTCAACAACAAAGCACGGGTCGTCAACCCTTTCAGAAGAAAAACAATAAGAGGCAATTCACTCCCCTCCTCGAGTCATTGTCTCAAGTGCTAGAGGTCCTCCGAAAGAAGGGTTTTCTTACCACTGAGCCAAAGCGGCCCAACCCCGAACAGTTCTATAACTACGATCCGTCCAAGAAATGTGATTAGCATATAGGGGAGGCGGGGCATTCAATTGATAACTATATCACTCTCAAGCATCGGATTCAGAACTTACTTGATACAATGGCATTTTCCTTTCAACCCGCTAAGCCGAATGTTAAGAGCAACCCGCTCCCTGATCACGTGGGCAATGTGAATGTCATATTTAGTTTTGATGCTGGTCGAATCAAAAATGTCAAGGTATACACCACCAATATCTACGATGAGTTAGTGAAAGCCGATTATTACCCGAGTAATCAGGTCCTTCCCCTAGCTATCATGAAACAAAGAATCTTAAGAATGATAGAAGCTGAGATGTTTGTTTATGCCGACCACACTGACATCATTTCCACTATCTCTTAAGTGGTTATTAATTGGGACGAGGAGTTTGCTACATTGAACACCGGAAAAGACAAGCTCGATCCTTTGCTTGAAGACATGCCTCCGCTTAAAGACGCGACCGATGATGAAGAAATCATAGTAAGCACGCCCACAATCGATGAAGGGATAGTGATCGAGATACCTCAACCGTACAAGTACTGTGATAATAAAGCAGTCTCTTGGTCCTACAGTATAGATGTCGACTTAGTTACCAGATCTAGACGTGCTTATGGCCAAGCTAATGCCTAACCTGCAAAGCCCGTTACTGATGAAGAAGCCAAGGAGTTCCTAGCCGTGATCAAGGCTAGCGAATACAACATAGTTGAGCAACTGCGCAAGATACTTGTGCAAATCTCTCTACTTGAACTCCTCTAAACGTCTGTCAAACATCAAAAGGCCCTGATGAAGGTGTTAAGTGAAGTCCATGTGCCCGAGACGATCGATCATGATAAATTGGAGGAATTTGTGGGTTCCATACTTCTCAAAGACCTTATAGCCTTTTCGAATGAAGAGTTCCCCCTAGAAGGGAGAGGACATACCAAAGCACTTTACATTTCTGTCAAATACAAGGTCTCGCATGTAGCCCGGGTACTCATTGACAACGGATCAGCCTTGAACATTTGTCCTCTGGCGACTTTACACTGCCTCAACATAGATCCTTCTAGAATAAATTCTGCGAAGACCTCCGTGCGAGCCTTTGACGGAACGAAGAAAGAAGTGATGGCAGAAATCCACCTTGACATACAGATATGACCAACAATGTTCAACATCCTATTTTAAGTTATGAACATTCCCACTGCATTCAATTTTCTGTTAAGTCGTCTATGAATTAATACTGCTGGAGCTGTGCCATCCGGTCTACATCAGAAGGTGAAGTTCATTGTAGAGAGAAAGTTAGTCACAGTCCACGATAAAGAAGAGCACCTAATTTATCATGCAATGGCTATCCCCTATGTTGAGCCGGATTGCAAAATAGAATTGAGTTATTAGTTGCTAGAGCTTGTATCGACCATACATGCGTCTAGAAGATCATCATCACCAGTTCCTGAGGTGTTAAATGCTGCAGTAATGGTCAGAAGAGTAATGGTGTCCCATGGCTCTATTCTGGGTGAAGGCCTTGGCAGGAATAGTCAAGGTATCCGCCAACTCGTAGAGGTCTCTCGGAGGCTCCATACTACTGGATTGGGGTATCAAGGGTCAAGTGTGCCAAATAATGGGGGACGTGGACGTAAACGTGGTCAAGGTCGAGGTCGAGGAAACGGGTAGAATAGACAGCAATCCGAAGAAGAGCCGAATGGTGAAGAACTTGGACGTGGAATTACCTAAAATAACGGGTGCGGCAGGTTGCTTTCACACATCCACACCATGTTCCCTAGCCCTGCAATAATGATGCATGAAGAGAAAGAGGTGATTGACACTTTGGAGCAATCGAGCGGCAAGTCCGATTATTATGTGAAGTACTCAGCGCCCCTGAGCTTCTATGTTGACCCCTGTGCATTGTCCCGGATGGATGGGGAGATATGGGTGATCCAACACCTCTAATGACAGAAGATTCTGATGATACAATGGATGGAATCACTGTTCTGTTCGATGATTTCTTCATTGGAGCTATCATAGAAGGACCGTTGAAGAGAATGGGCACTAGTCCACAAGAGTAACACCTTTACTTTTTTCACACACTCCCTTACGTGGGAATTTTTACTACTTTTTAGGACTTGCCCCATCTCGGGAGCTGCTTTTTAGGATTTTTCATTTCTAGGACTCATCGTTGCAATTTCCATTCAATAAATGTAATTCATTTAGTGATAATTAATGAAATTACAAATTATTTTCATTCTTTGAGGGCATGTCAAGGTACGTCAAACTAGCCCGGTGATGATATTCAACCGATAAAAGAAAATATAGTATAAGGAGAATTCTGAGGCCTGGGCTTTTTCATTCTCCTTCGTGTTAAAACTTTTTTGAAAAGAATTTAAAAAAAACAAAAAAATTAAAAAAAAATGCAATATTTAGCCTTGTTTGTCCTTCTGAATCCCTTACTTTATGTTTCAGGGGTAATCTTGTGACACGTGAGGATATGGGAATGGTCTAATATGATGAATTATATGCAACTAAGCTTGATCCCAATGATAGTGACGAACTCGAAGATTCCTCGAAAATGCTGCATGGCCTAGAATGACATGAAAGGTCCAAAGTTGTCACGTCAAATCAAATTGTCATTATTAACTTGGGTGATACGGAGGAAACCAGAGAAGTGAAGTGAGGAGCAAATCCCCCTGAGAGTGAGACGAAATGCCCGATCTAATTGCTGCATAAGTAGGCAAATTCGGCCCAAACTACATCGGTCTATATGTGGTTAAAAGGGTGCTTCCCGAAAGTGCCTTGATTCTCGCAGAAATGGATGGCCGTGAGTTCTCCACTCATGTTAATTCTGATGCTGTGAAGATATATTATCCCTGATAAAATCTAACATTTTGCAGCAAAAGTTTTCAATTGTTTGGTTTTATACTTTGAATTGCAAACATTTCACTGATAAATAAATGGTTTCAATCAATTTCAAGTTAGGATGTTTGCATTGGCTTTAAATTCCGCATGGTTATTTTGTCGATCTGTATCATCGACTTCAAAGGGGAAACTTATTTGGACAATCTAATAACTCATGTGGAATGAATTGAATGTGTTGAATGAGGTACATTAGGATGATAGAAGGCAAGCCCTATCCTATACACAGTCTCATGTACTAATCTTCAGTGAGTTGAGTTGAAAAAAATTCCATGTCTGCAAGGTAAAGAGTTATCTCGCAAAAGGTATGGCGACTGAGATGACAAGAGGCATTTCATTTCTCTACCTTAAACACTATAAGTTGTCCATTGTTTCGCCACTTTGAGCCTAAACGCTTGGAGAAATCCTTTCAAATTATCCCTGTCAAGGACCACCCCACATCGGGGAAAACTGGAGGTGAGTTAACATTATAAGGTGAAAAATGAATAGAGATTGTCTTGCTCTCACTTATATCAATCTTTGAGTGTTGCTTTTTCATATGAATTCACACAAAGTTCAAGTGCCTTAGGATGACGAATAGCATTTCTTTCTCTATCCTATACACACTTTATTCTTTGCTAAGCCTAATTGAGCTTACAATTTTATTTCATTTGAACCCAGTTGGTGATCATCCTCACACTGGGGCAAGGCAAAAGTCATCATTGTTCAAGCAGCATATTCGGAGCGCTGAAAAAAGATGAAGACCCCTGAGAGTCCAAATGTCAAGCAATTTGGTAAAAACAAGACAAAGTGTGGTTGGCCAATATATGCATTGTAGATATTGTGTGTGAAAAGTAAAAAAAAAAAAAAGAAAGGGCAAGAAAAAGCAGTGTGCCTGGTAAAAACAAGGCCAATGCCCCTAAAAAAAAGGTCGAAAAAAAAGGGAGATCTTTAGAGAAAAATGTCAAGATATGACATATCAGAGTCATGAATCCAAGTGAAGCAGTAGTCCTACAAGTCTCAAAGGAATCGAGTGACGAACTCTCGAAGCCAATGGAGCATCTACCGAGAAGACAATCCTTGGCAAAAAAGAGGACCGGTAATAATGTCAAGATGATCACTAACTTATTCATCCCAATTATACACATTTTGAGCCTAATGATCCGTTCATTTCTCAACCCATGAGCCTAGCCTACGTTACATCTCTTGCAAAGTCTCTTTAAATTATAACACTTGAACTAACGTAGAGTTTCAGATGTTTATAAGCTTAGCTCGAAGAAGTGTAAGCAAATCCATTTCTATCTCATTTTGCAAGGTTCTTGACTTGTAAACTCGGAGACAATTGCGGAGTATTTTCTTTAAATAACCTCGACTCGAAGAGTCCCTTTTGCTAAGCCATTGACCAAGCCCGCGTTACGGTGCTAACAAAGACCTCTCGAATTGGTAAAGTCGTACTATTTGCGAGAATACTATGACCCTTGTTGACATAATGATGGTGAGATAGAGCGATTCTCATAAATCAGTCTTTTTTAATAAGAATGAGTGAAAGGCCTTTCGGACCGAAAGTCCCTCATTTGACATTTTCAAGACACCCACTTGTGAGTTCGGATTGTCTTATCATGATTCTCCCCAGTAAAGTTTGGTAATGCCAATTTGACAAAATCGTCATGCATGAAAATCGGTTAAATTTATAGTGCAAAGGTATATGTGTTCTTGATTGTCCATGAATACATATTACATGTCGCCTAAAATCATGTCTAGTAGGAAGCACACCCTCAAGAGTCGGAGATATCACCAGGTAAGTATATCTCTATCTTTTGGATGTCTATGACTATCCGGGTATCCCTAACCTGTTCGAGCAATCGTCAAGTCTCATATTTGATCATTTTGTTGCGATCTCTAGACGCCTTTGATGATATTTAGGTATCTATTGATCAAGCATTTTCAGGTACCGCCTTTGATGATATTTAGGTATCTATTGATCAAGCATTTTCAGGTACCTCTGATGATATCTAGGTACTTTGTCAAGAAATCTCCAAGCGGGGCTAGCCCCTCTGTTCGCCAAATCGTTAAATACCTCTTACGATATCCAGGTATTTATCAATCAAGTACTTTCAAATATCCCATATGATAACTAGATATTTTGTTAGGCACACTTTTCACACAATCTCGGGAAAATTCTCCCATGTTGCACCTACGATGATAACTACGTGCAACGGCCAAATCTTTACGAGTACCTATGAGGAAGGTATAGGTATTTCGTAAAGGTCGGAATA
This sequence comes from Syzygium aqueum, assembly GCA_031216185.1. Lineage (NCBI taxonomy): Eukaryota > Viridiplantae > Streptophyta > Magnoliopsida > Myrtales > Myrtaceae > Syzygium > Syzygium aqueum. Next base: position 34,875,980 of record CM062232.1, read on the forward strand.
TTCTCTTAATCTCGGAAAGTTTCCCTGCATTGTACCTATGACGATAATTAGGTGCAACGGCCAAATCTTTATGAGTACCTATGAGGAAGGTATAGGTATCTCGTAAAGGTCGGAACATTTTTCCAATCTTTCTAGAGTTCCCTCGTGTCGCACCTACGATGATAACTAGGCACAACGGCCAAATCTTTACGAGTACCTATGAAGAAAGTATGGGTATCTTGTGAAAGTCGGAACATTTATACGAATTGGACAAACTCCCCCGTTAAACACCTATGACGATATCTAGGTGTGACGGCTAAACTTTAACGAATACTTCAGACGATAACTGGATATTTCGTTAAAGTCGGAATGAACTCCATTTCGCTAAATCTTTCTCTTAGGCACCTCAGACGATAACTGGATACCTCGAGTTTTCTTCGTGTGTCTCGATTGAATTACAAGACACCGGAACCCCCCCAACAGTTTATCAGGCAACATCTTTGGGACAATGCCCAAACATTTGCCAAACAACCTACAGAATCAGAGTCATGCCTCGAATTACGCTACCACTCTTGCAAGATAAGTAACTTCAGGTACGTTTTTATTATTTGCATGCGTCATGACATAATGCATTTCAGAAATGAGACTCATAATCCCAACAAAAATATCATTCATTGCATCTGCATGATCAACATTTTGGTATCATTTAGTCTTTGAATGCAACCTCTGTGAGCTCACCTTCAAAGAGGGGCAGCTGTTGACACTTAAATTTTGGCGACCATTAGTTGTTCATTGCATAGAAAATTTGAGATTAAATTTTAACCTCTAAACAAAAATATCAAAATTACATAGCATATAGTTTAGAATCATGTAGGTTAATTACATTCCACATCGGATCGGCGGTGGCGAGAAAATTAAAAATCCGTCACGTAAATCGAGCTCAGGCACCGAACGAAACTCGGCTCACTCGGAATACGAGGGTCGAAAATCACACGTCAAAAAGGGCTTAGTTGTCTTAATTTAAGCTTAAATTAGCCCATCAAGCTTAATTAAAGAAAAGCCCGAATTAATTCAGTCCGCTTAGAATTAAATTAAATTAATGGGTAAAGCCCAAGCCTAAGCCCAATAAGACTAGAAAGCCCAGCTAATTGACCTGGGTTTACATTATAAATATGTCATATCGTGTCATAATCAAGGGGGATTTTTTCAGAACTCTCATATCAGAATTTTCAAAGAGCAAAAAGTGAGAGAAAGAGAGAAAGAGAGAGAGAGAGAGAGACCGGTGGAACCGCGCGCCAACGTCGCTGCCGCCGAAGCCCCATCGTGCCGCACGCTGCCGTCAGAGCCTCATCGCGCCAACCGCCGCCATTTGCCGCTGCTCCGCACCTCATCGCTACGCCGCACCGCTGCCCGCCGCGCCACACCGCCGCTCCTCGTGAGGCCGCCCTTCACGCCGCTGCCCGGAGAGCCACCCGTACGCCCGACGCCACCTCAGCTCGCCTACCACTACGCCTCCCGTCGCTGCAAGTCGCTCCGCCTGCACCGCCGGAAAGCTGCCTGCACCGCTATTGCCTCGCTGCTGTTGTGCTGCCTCCCGAACGCCCCCTGCCACTACACCGCCGCTGCTGCCACTGCACCACCGCTGTCGTTGCATCACCGCGTTGACCACCACCGCAACACGCCCGATGGCGCCCCTACACCGTCGACGTCGCCGCTGCCTCGAGCCACCGTCACACCAGCCGCTCGTCCCGATCCGCAATCCCGAGTCGAGTCCAAATTTGAAAATATTTCGAAATTAAGTAAGGATTATCCAATATTTTCAGAATATTTGGTTGCCTAATTTTCAGACGTTTGAATATTTCGTGAATATTATGTGGATTGTTAGATATCTTAGGATAACGTTTGCTTTATCCACAATATTCGAAAACACTTAAAATTAGGAATTTTTCCTAATTTGGCAACGTATCTGGACGACTATCCAACCTTATCCCTAAGGTACGATACACGGTGATACGGAAAATCGTTATCTTATCCATAATCATTTAGATACGATAATGGATTTTATTTGCCTTCCAAATTTGAACAATCAACTTTCCGTCGATATCTATAACCCTATAGATATGACCGTTAGTTTGATTTCTTTGCCTAATTTGAATTTGATAAGAAGAATCTTGCGGATCGCATGGATTGTTTAAACGTGGTTGATATTTTTATTTAATTGCTTTCCTTTTAAATAAAGAAAATTCAAAATTTTGTTATTTTGTTTTAAATTAGAAGTTTTGCATGTTTAAGAAATCTTAAATATTTCCTAAAGAATAAGATAATTATTTGATTTAAATTGAGATTTAGGGTACCATATTTCCTACTTTAAATTAAAGATTGTTTTAATCTTAGTGGATTATTTAGGATATTTAGTTATTTCGAATTTTAATAAAAATACCAAAAAGAAGCCACTTTAGGATAGATTAAATTATCATAGATTGCATGTTAATTTAGGCATTTTTTTAATTTCGAATTTCATTAGAAAAATACAAAAAAAATAAATCATTTTTCCGTCATTAGAAATAGATCACATCATCGCATGTCATATAGTTTGCATGTTAGGCTGCATTAATTGCATGTTAATTTTTGCACGTCATTGCATATAAATTAGCTTTCATTTAAATAAGTGAAAATCCAAAAAATATTGAGTGAACTGCCTGTTAATTAGAAATCATATTAGGATTGTTGATGCGATTTTCTAGCTAACAATGCAGATGCTTACGTTGCTTCGAGGTAAGTAATTCTCCCAATCTTGCAATTTAATGTTTTAATTATTGGGTGTTACTTCGATGGTTTACACACCCGCATGAACACCTCACACGTTAGTGACTGAGTTAAAATGGATTAAAACTGTCTGCCAAAATATTTTTTGAAAAGAAAAGGTACCGAAAGGGCGTTAGACTAGATCTAGCGTAACCAAGTCCCCGAGCTTAGAATATCTAGTTCATAGGAATAAAACTTATCTCCCTATATTTTATTTAGGTTTTTAATCGACCTACCACGAATAGATTAGTGGCGACTCCAAGTATAAAAATATTTGCACGTTAAGAATTTAAATCCTAAGTTACGAATTGATAGGGCTTGGAAGGGCCTGAGTTAAGCTTAGTCTTAATAATTCATTAGCCTGAGAAAATTTTGGTCGCGACAATCCCACATTTAGGGGTATAGTTTTTGAAATAAAACTTATCCATTGGGTTATGACCCACATTTTTTCTTTTAAGTGATGGTTATTCACATACGGTTTTTTTCACTTTTTGTACCCCTTCGATGACAACCAACCTCTTCGATAACTGCTTTGATGGGAAGCGGTTTATGAAGACGAATGTTCATTCCGTGAGGGTAAACACAAGGTCTAACGCAAACCCTCTTATTCTGTAATACAACGTCAGTACACAAGAGGATTGGGTTAGTAGAGTGCGCCCATAATCGCTATCGAATTAACATCAAACTACCGTGGATTTCCAATGAACGTAAACTCGAATAATGATTGGAGGTCAGTTTATTTTTTATCTTGTTTTCTGCATTTGATTCTAATTGTGCTTGAATTTTGTTCTTCAATGCATGATTAGAATCTTTCAGTTATAACCTATCATATAAGACACGATTATTGCGCTAAATCTTATTTCGCAAAGATGATAAAATGAAGTTTTTGCAGTTACATTTTATATGTGTGTTTAGTCTTGCTACCATTTTCGTCCATGTCTTATAAATGAATATTCATTACTCGAATACATGGAAAAAATGAACTCAACATATATTTACATCTGAAACAATTTCACCGGGTCGTGTTACTGCCCCGGTCGATTTGCATATATGCAAGCGGTGTGTGGTAGAGGACGGTGGGATGAGCAATTACAATCTTTCCATTCCAATAGGAAACTCTTTCGGAAAACCACTTTCTAGAAGCTAAAGAAGCAGCTCCTTTCCTTTCTATTTGATGACTAAATGGGTTCGCAGATGCCGCAAACGGGGCGTCTTACAATGCATGGATTGCAGGACATTCTGTCCGTGAAAACAGGCTTGTAAGACATCTTGTTCTGACCACACTCATTTAAAAAACTGCATGCCTAGTACCTTAATTTCCAAATCTCTCTCTTTCCTCTCTATTGATGACCAAATGGGTTAGCACGGTTGCCACGCCTCACTGATGACAATCGCTCGCTCATTGCCACCATCACCGCCATCGTCACGTTGTTCATCTCTCTCTCTCTCTCCCGCTCCCAAGAAGATGAAGCGGAGTCTTTTGAGAACGATAGGGGTAATTGGTTCATGTTTGTCAAGTGCATGTAGTGTTTTGAGACAAAATCAAGTATAGGGTTATCTTGATCTAGGGGGTCAATTGGAACTTCCCCTAAATATGTAAGGGATGCCTAAGGACATTTTCTCTCAAAACTTCTGAACTTTGACTTCGAAACCTCTGTGGTGGCACACGCAACAGTACAGAGAGCCCACTCAATCAACAAGACCCACAAGCCACAAGCAATGACCTGTCAGTTCAGGTCCTTAAGTTCTTGGGTCAATTAGCCTAACTAGACATAAGGAGGTTTGAAGCTAATACCAGGCCCAATATCTAGCACATTAGAACTTGATTCCGCCGTGCCTTTCTCACCCGGAACCCCTGTCCAGACACGAGTTCATCATGGCTGCCGCCTTTCTTCAATATAAAATGAGAGAGCTGACAGTTACATCAAGTATGTTTAGTTTTCATGCTATATCAGTTTCAGGCAAATGATCGAAACCGCAACACCCATTAACTGCAACTAAGTTCATACTATTGAAGAAAATTCCTAATGAATTTTGAAGCCGACAAAACTCTCAATGTTTAACTTATAAATCTGATATGCATTCCATTCCAGGTTAATATACTCTGGAAGTTAAAAAAGAAATATTAGACTTTACAAGTTTTTCAGAACTAAAAGTTCAGACTCAGACATCATATCTTCAGACTTTACCATGAAAGTCATTCGGACTCTAATATTCAGATTTTACTGAAAGCATATGCTGACTCAAGTTCTGAATTAGAAATTCTTCTGACACAGGCGCAGATGCTGAAGTTTTTCAGATGCAGAAGTTATGCAGATGCAGACACTAAAGTTTTTCAGACAAAGAAGCAAAACTCATTCAGAAGGAATTACAACAGCTTGTGATCTGGCATGGATTTCACAAAAGAAAGATTTTGATTGACTCAATCTCAGTCTAATTGATTGACAATCAAACCCTATGACAAGTATGCATTACAACGAATAAAGCTCTACTTATGGAAACTAAGATTCTGATTATATGAGCTACTAGAATCAGTGAGATTCATATTTTATCAATCAATGGCTACTCAATCCATTTTATACAAATCTGTCCAAAGGTGAATATTGAAAGATGATCCTCTGAAGATTGTCCAATGGCTAGTTTGGTAGTGGAGGAGTATAAAAGGAGATCTACGAGGAGCAGAAGGTAGAATGAAATAGAGAATCAACAAGTCCAAAGTCTGAGCATACTCCGATCTTTTATCTTGTTTTTCTTGAGCCAAAACATTAAAATCTTGATGGACACTTTGTAAAAGTGATTGTGTGAGATAGAGAGTCCTATCATACATAAGAGTGCTGTTACTCTGAATCTGTAATTCCTCTTGATTATATAGTGAAATCTAGCTAGTAGGCTGTCAACGTAAGAGAGTAGACGTAGGCTTGCTATAAGCCGAACCATTATAAATTTGTGTGCATTTTTTCTAACCCTTATCTCTTACTTTACATATTGCACAACAAGAGCACAGTCTACATAAACTGTTTTGAATCTGAATTTTATTCAGACTCAACTGTGATCATTCATTTCCACTTAAATTGATAAAAATTGTCTAAGATCACCTATTCACCCCCTCTATGTGATCCTTGCTAACCACAACAATTGGTATCAGAGTAGATTGCTCGTGCATTGAAGTGTTTTTCTTCTGAGCTAACGATCTATATGGCTAGCTTAAATGCTCCAGGTCTCATTAAAGGAGAAAGCAACAACATACCACCATATTTCGATGGCAAGGAATATAGTATCTAGAAGAATAAGATGAAGGCATTCATAAAGTCAATTGATCACATGCAATAGGATGTCATCATCAGAGGAGTTAGATCAAAACCTTCTTACTCAAAAGAAAAGACGAATGGAAACATGCCAGCAAATCCTCCATTATCTCAAACTGAGATACCAAAAAGAGAAGCCTTAGATTCCAAAGCAATTTATTCTTTCTATTGTGCATTAGCACCTATTCAATATAAAAAAAAATTGATTCTTGTGAATCAACTAAGGATATCTGGGATACTCTCTACACTACTTATGAAGAAACAGATCGAGCTAAGGAAACTCAAATCAATCTACTACTTGGTCAATATGAATTCTTCAAAATGAAGCCTGAAGAGTCAGTTGCTGATATGCATGACAGATTTACTGACATAGTAAATGGTGTTGCATATCAAGGACAACCTATCCCAGATGCGATGAAAGTCAACAAACTTTTGAGAGGACTAACGAAACAGTGGAATAATATCAAAACATCTCTTCGAGAGACTCAAAGGATCATGCATCTATTAGTGAATGAGCTAATCGAAACTCTTCAATTATATGAGACTGAAAAACTGAATGAGGAAAATGAATTCAAAGGTAAAAAGTCAATTGTATTAAAATCTAATATTGATTATGATGATGTAGATTCTGAAGATGAAGATATTGACGATGAAGAACTGGCTCTCTTCATAAAGAAGTACAAGAAGATGAAAATCAAAGGAAGAAATCTCAAAGGGAAGAAGCCTTTAGAGAAGAAGAAGCCTCTCAATGAAACAGAAAGGTCAAAGGAAGTCATCTGCTTTCACTGTAGGAAATGAGGATATATTAAGTCAAATTGTCCACTTCTGAAAAAGAAGACCAAATTTGAGAAAGCAAAAAAAGCCTTAAAAGCAAAAACCTGGAGTGATACAGAATGCGAAGACAGTAATGAAGATATCTCAAACTTCTGTCTGATGGCCAATTTAGACTCAGATTCTGATTCTGATGCTAAAGTTGAGATTGAGGTAAAACATCCTGAAATGTCTGTTGATGTGTCAAATTACATTGATGAATTATGCTTTGAATTTAAAGTTGCTCTTAAAAGAATCTCTTCTTTAAAAAAGGAAAATTTATCACTGAGACAACAGGTTTCACAAAAAGAAAAAATCGATTTCTTTCAAAAAAAATTTCATCAAGTCAAGGAAAGTCGAGATTTTCTTTCCAAAAAAAAATGTTGTCTTGAAAAAGGAAGTTTCAGAAATTATTTCCAAGTTTTCAAAAGGTTTAGATACCTTGAAGCATATTCTTTCTATACAAATTCCTTACTTCAACAAATCTGGTCTTGGATTTATGAAGGAAAGTGACAGTTTAATTGATTTTCCAAAAGTCAAGGAGAGATTAAGGCAAAGACCTCCTCGACAAGTTTATAAAAATCATTTCAAAAAGAATTTTGTCAAACATGTTGGTCGAAGTGCACTCAAGTGCTCAAAATGTGGAGATCCACAACATTTTGAGAATGGATGTCCTAAGATCTGGAGACCTACTCGAAGAAACTTTGTTAAGACAGCCTATATTAACTCTCAAGGATCCAAATAAATTTGGGTACCAAAGACAACTTGAGAAGTTGTGATTTTTACAAGTTACCACAAAAAGAAAAAGAAAGTATTATCTGGACAGTGGATGTTCTAGACACATGACAGGAGATCCAAGCATATTTGTTAAACTACAAAGCCTGAATGGTGGAAAAGTTTCCTTTGGAGGAAATAACAAAGGAAAAATAGTTGGCAAAGCAACGGTTGAAATTAGAGGACTCACAATCAATGATGTGTCATTGGTAAAATGACTCAACTACAACCTAATAAGCATAAGCCAATTATGTGATTCAGGGTTTAGAATCAACTTTCAAGAAGATACATACTCAAGAAACGACCAAGATTATTCTCAAATATTCACTGGAAGAAGACATGGCAATATTTATCTTCTAGATGTCAATTCAAACTCCACTCATTGTTTGATCTCAGTCAAGGAGGATGAAGATCTATGGCACAGAAGATTGGGGCATATCAGTATGAAACAAATCTCAAACAAGAAATTGGTTCGAGGATTACCAGATTTGAAATACAGGAAAATAGAGTTATGCAATGCCTGCACTCTAGAAAAACAAGTAAGAGGCTCTTTTAAGTCTATACATCATGTTTCCACTAATCATGCTTTGCAACTTCTTCATATGGATCTATTTGGACCAACCAGAACACAAAGTATTGGTGGTAAGAAATATTGTTTAGTTATTGTCGATGACTTCACAAGATTTACATGGGTGTTCTTCCTTGCTCATAAAAATGAAGCATTTTCATATTTTGCAAAATTTGCAAGAAGAGTTCATAATGAAAAGGGCTATACCATTTCCTGCATTAAAACTGATCATGGGGGAGAATTTGATATCAAAGTTTTTTTCGTTTTTTGTGAGGAAAATTGCTTTCAACACAATTTTTCTACTCCTTACACACTATTGACACCTAAATTTTGGCACATTATTTAGTGGTTAATTTCATAAAAAATTAGAGATTAAATTTTAACTCCTAAATAAAAATATCAAAATCGCATAGCATGTAGTTTAGGATCATATAGTTTAATTGTATTCCACATCGGACTGACAATGGCGAGTAAGCTGAAAATCCATTGCATAAACCGAGCTCGAGCGTCGAGTGAAACTCGGCTCACTCAAGGGATTGGGGGCCGAAATTCACAAGTCTAAAAGGCTTTAGTTATCTTAATTTGAGCTTAAATTAGCCCAAATTAATTTAGCCCATTTGGAATTAAAATAAAACTAAATGATAAAGCCTAAGTCTAAGCCCATTAGGATTAGGAAGCCCGGTCAATTAACCTAAAGTTGCAATATGAATATGTGATTATACCCTTCAAAGAAGGGGAGACTCTCATAATTTTCGGATAACACAATTCCTGAGAGCACGAGAGACACGTGAGCAAGAGCAAGAGTAAGATAGAGAGTCGCTCGCCCATGCCCGCCTTCACCATGCCGCCTCGCTGCTACCACCTCTGCGCCCAACGCCGCTTCTTGTGACCTCTCCGATCTGCTACCGTCTTGAGTTCGATGCCCACCTCTTGCGGCTTCGTCTAGTACGATTGCTCGTGTCTCCAACCAGCAAGCATCATCGAGAAACGGATTTATCCAAGCTAAAGGTTGAAGGCCGTGAGTCCAAGGGGTGGGTTTTGTCGCTTTATTCATCACATCTTGGTAACCAGTCAATAATATTTAGTCAAAGGAAGCCACAGCCGTGACTCCAAGAGAGAATTCAGAAAAAAGAAAAGACAACCAAAAAGGAAGTTGCAATTGAAGACTTCAGTTGGAGCAAGCAATGTCAACATCCACAAATCCATGAACCCATACCAACACTGCAATATCGACGACACAACAGGTTTCCTCGGCGATTGTTTTTTCGTTCTTTTTGCAGGTTCTTTTGGTCGAGCATTCCCCGTCAAGCCATAACCACCGTGAGCCACCATCGCAGCTAGCTGTGTTAGTCATCGTCGGTCACCCGTCATCCCGATTCGCAATCCTGATCCGCGAGTTCAAATTTGGAAATATCCCGAAATTAGGTAAGAACGTTATCCGATACTTTCAAAATATTTGGTTTCCTAATTTTTCGATATTTCAAATATTTTTGTGAATATTCTGTGGATTGCTAGAAATTTTTAGGATAATGTTTTCTTTATCCGCAATGTTCTAGAATGTCCAAAATTAGGAATTTTTCCTAATTTTGCAACGTATCTGGACGATTATCCGACCATATCCCTAAGGTACGAGACGCAGTGATAAGAAAAATCGTTATCTTATCCATAATCACTTGGATACGATAATAGATTTTATTTGCTTTCCAAATTTGAACAATCAGCTTTCCATCGATGTCTATAACCCTATAGATATGACCGTTAATTTGATTTCTTTGCCTAATTTGAATTTGATAAGAAGAATCTTGCGGATTGCGTGGATCGTTTGAACGTGGTTGTTATCTTTATTTAATTGTTTTTCTTTTAAATAAAGAAAATCAAAAAATATGTTAATTAGGATTCAAATTAGAAATTTTACATGCTTAGGGAATCTTAAATATATCCTAAAGAATAAGATAATTATTTGATTCAAATTGGGATTTAAGGTAGCATACTTCCTAGTTTAAATTAAAGATTGTTTTAATCTTAGTGGATTATTTAGGATATTTAATAGTTTCAAATTTTCATAAAAACCCCCAAAAAAAGAAGTCACTTTAGGATAGATTAAATTATCATATTTCTAGAATTGATTACATGTTGTTTTAGGCATTTTTTTAATTTCGAATTTTATGAGAAAAATAAAAAAAATAAATCATTTGTCCGTCATTAAAATTAGGTCACGTCATCGCACGACATATAGTTCGCATGCTAGGTTTTGTTAATCGCATGTCATTTTTTGCACATCATTGCATATAGGTTAGTTTGTATTTTAATAAAAGCATAAACCCTAAAGAACACCTCGAGTGCCTTGCTTTGTTAATTAGAAATCATATTAGGATTGTCTGTATGATTTTCTACTAACAATGCAGATGCTTGCGTTGCATTAAAGTATGTCATTCTCCTAATCTTGCAATCTATTTATTGCTTTCTTGGGTGTTAAATTGGTGATTTGTGTCCCCACATGAACACCTCACATGTTAATGAGTAGGTAATAAAATGAATTCATATTACCTGCATAAATATTTTTTAAAAGAAACGGTACCAAAAGGGCGTTAGACTAGATCTAGCGTAACCAAGTCCCCGATCTTAGAATCTTTGGTTCGTAAGAATAAAACATATCTCCCTATGTTTTATTTAGGTTTCTAATCGACCTACCACAAATAGATTAATGGGGACTCTAAGCATGAAAATGTTTGTACGTTAAGAACTTAAATCTTAAGTTGCGAATTGGTTGGGCTTGGAAGGACCCGAGTTAAGCTTAGTCTTAATAATCCATTAGCCTGAGAAAATTTAGGTCGTGACACACACCGGAACAAAATGGTGTTGTGCAAAGGAAAAATCGTTCTTTGCAAGAAATGACAAGAACTCTGTTGATTGAGAGTAAGATTTATTTTCATTTTTGGACAAATGCAGTTTTCACAGCTTGTTATATTATTAACAGAGCTTTTCTCAGACCTATTCTTGAGAAAACCCCCTATGAGCTTTACAAAGGTAGAAAGCCCAATATTTCATATTTTCGTGTATTTGGTTGTAAATGCTTTATGCTTAAAAATCCAAATGACCACTCTGGAAAGTTTGATGAGAAAGCAGATGAAAGATTTTTCCTTGGATATTCTACTACAAGTAAAGCATACAAAGTCTTCAACAAAAATTCTCAAACTGTGGAAGAAATAATAAATGTGAGTTTGATGAAAATATTCAGACTCACAAAGATGAATATGAACTATCTTCCATTATTCAAGAGTTATCTGAAGCTCAACAAGAATCTTCAAAGATCATTGAATTTGTAGAAGAAGAAAAAGAATATGTAATCCAGACTTAATCAGAACCGTCAAAGTCTGATGATATTCAGAAGGAAAGATTTGACAGAAACTAGAAACATAAATCTAGTCATCCGAAGAGCCTCATCATTGGAGAAATAGAAGATGGCATCAAGACTAAATCTAAACACAAAAAGAACATCAGCAACTTGGCATTGATATCAGAAATAGAACCAAAAGAATTTGGTGATGCATTATCAAACGAAAGCTGGATTGAAGCTATGCAAGAGGAACTTCAGCAATTCAGAATCAATAAAGTGTGGGAACTTGTGCCAAAACTCAAAAATCATCCAGTAATTAGAACAAAATGGGTATTCAGAAACAAACTGGGTAACAAAGGGAAAGTCACAAGAAACAAAGTAAGACTGATAGCAAAAGGCTATTCTCAAGAATAAGGCATAGATTATAATGAAACCTATGCACCAGTTGTCAGGTTATAAGCCATTAAACTACTATTAGCTTATGCTTGTTTCCATGACTTTAAATTGTTTCAGATTGACGTGAAAAGTGCTTTCATGAATGGTTATATCAAATAAGAAGTATATGTGGAATAACCACTTGGTTTTGAAGAACCAAGGAAGACTGATTATGTCTACAAACTCAAAAAGGCCCTTTATGGTATAAAACAAGCACCTCGTGCTTGATACGAATGGTTAAGCAACTTCCTTCTACAAAATGACTTCACAAAAGGTAAAGTTAATACAATCTTGTTTATTAAGAGAAAACGTAAGGATTTTTTACTTGTTCAAATTTATGTTAATGATATCATTTTTGGATCCTCTAACAAATTATTTTGCAAAGAATTCTCCAAAAATATGTAGAATGAGTTTGAGATGAGTATGATGGGTGAATGGACATTCTTTCTTAGCCTACAAGTGAAACAAACCAAGGATGGTACATTCATTTGCCAAGATAAGTACGCAAAGGAGATTGTCAATAAGTTTGGATTGCTGAATTGCAAGAAAACAGACATTCCCATGTCTCATTCATCCAAATTGGACAAAGATGAAAATGGTAAAAAGGTTGATCAGAAGGTATATAGAAGCATGATAGGATCACTGTTATATCTTACTGTATCTAGACATGACATATTGTTTAGTGTATATATGTGTGTAAGATTTCAATCTGACCCAAGAGAATCACATCTTTATGCAGTTAAAAGAATAATCAAATACATTGGAACTTATCCAATGTTAGGTCTTTGATATTCCAAAGAATCAGATTTTACTCTTATTGATTATTCTGATGGTGATTTAGCTGGATGTAAAGTGGACAGGAAAAGTACTACAGGTACATGTCAACTACTTGGAAATATGTTGGTGTCCTGGTACTCAAAGAAGCAAAACACAGTTGCACTTTCTACAGCAGAAGCAAAATATGTAGCTTTGGGAAGTTGTTGTGCACAGATTCTGTGGATGAAGCAATAATTACGATACTTTGCTATTAAAGATTCAAGTATTGCAATCAAATGTGATAACACAAGTGCTATCAATTTGACCAATAACCTAATTCTTCATTCACGTGCCAAACACATTGAAATCAAGCATCACTTCATCAGATATCATGTTTAGAACGGTGATGTGAATATTCAATTTATTGATTATAAGAATTAATTAGCTGATATATTCACAAAACCTCTTGATAAGTCTTCATTTGAGTATATTAGAAATAAACTGTGGATTACTTATCTATTTACTTGAAGTATTCCTTAGACAGGAATTTTTCATACTCAAATGTTCTTCGTTTGAATGTCCATTTCAGATTCAAAAGAAAGGTACGTCCATAATTCAAATTTTGGCGGGTATATTTTTAGCATTTTTAGTAGGATATTTTTCACATTTGTCACTTTTGGAAAGCAGATCAGGTATATATTCTAATCTATTTGATTGATTATTTGTGCTTAATATTTTTTTTCCTTGCTTATAAAATAGATCGCTTCTTATAGTCTCTACAAGTATTTTATTTCCAAAAAACTGTCTTCTTCCTTTTACAAACCCTAAGAATACAAGCACTTTTTTCACTCCCGACCATCATGACACTCTAGAGTCCGCGTCTCCTCATTCTCCAAAAATCAAATCTTTTTGCTCTAGACCTGATCATAATGCCTTTCAAAAGACGATCTTCACGCATTCTGAACCAAGATTCAAAGTCTTCAGCACCACCAGAATTCATGGAGATCTCAAATACAGAGTCGGATCATCACCAAAGCACTTCAGAAGCGACTCGACAAGAACCACAACCATTGTCTGCACCAAAACCCACGGGTAAAATAGATTTTTGCTTCAACAATATCAAACTTGTGTGGAAAGCATATGAATGGTTGAAACGCAATAATGCTTCAACATATGTTTTTCGTGAATGTTTGCAAGACAATGGCTTTCTCACATAAGCAAGTCTTATGCAAAGTTATTCTTAGTTTTGCTTTAGAACTAATCATGATCAGGTTAGTTTTATTTCAAAAGAGACTTCTTCTAATAAGGGTAAAGAGAAAATCAGGGAACCATCAACTCCCTCTGACAAGAAATCAGTTCGTACCAGCCCTAAGTCTACCAGTGCATCCAAATTTGTGATTCATGATGATGATGCTAGTTTCTTTGATAATTTTGAGATGAAAGTAGGAATTGCATTTGGTGTGCAAGGTACTGGAGATTTGTTCAGAAGCACAGAGCACAACATCTACCATAGGTTGTTGCTTGCTCGAGGGATTATGAACTATCAAACTGTTGATTTTGAATATCTTGAAAAGGCTGGCATCTCTGTGAAAAATCTGTTTGCGAGATTGGGGATTTATGAATTTTATCTGCAATCCGCCAATGTATATGCCGAATCGATTGCCTATTTTTATTCAAATCTTTCCATTTTATCACCAAATTGGCTTCAATTCACTGTTGGTGATAAAAAGTATGATTTGAAAGTTGAAGAACTGGCCTTGTTTATTGGAGCAAAAATTTCCAAGTTCAGTCCATTGGAAGTGAGCCTAGAAGATGCTTCCAAAGTGGTTTCAGACGATCAAAATTTTGCTAAACGCCACATCTTCTATTCTGATATGACCAAAAGAACAATAATCTTACATAAGATCATCATCAATTTGCTTAAAGCCTAAACAAACTTCCAAAACTGACTTGTCCATATATGAAATAAAGCTCATTTGGGCCATTCTGAATGGAAAGTCTCTCTCTTCCATACATCATCATTTTTCATATGTACAGAACACTCCAAAAGGACAAGGACAGCTTCCTTATGGTGCACTCATCTCTCGAATTTTTATGTTCTTGAAGATATCCATTTATGATGAGTTGTGCAAAACCCTTGTACCTTGCATGTTTGTTAGAGAAAAAATGCTTGTAAAGATGAAGCGTTTTGATGACACAAAGGAGAGAGCAAGCACAGCCAGAGGAAAGGATGTTCAGCAATCAGAACCAAAATCTGTTGGGAAGAAAATTGACGAAGACAAAGGGGAAAGAAAAAGAACAGGAAGAAAGCCAACTATCTCTTCAAGCCCATTCAAGGTGTACAGTAAGTAAAGAAGAATTCTTCTTCGAGATGAAGATGATGAAACAGAATACCTTGAAACAAGACAAAATATTGAACATGTTTCTGGACCTAGTACAAAGGTTTTAGAACCAGCATCTGGAGACTCACATCTACATAAACAGAATGATATTCCACAGAAGATAGATATAAGTCAATCTCCACTTGATCCTGAAGAAACTTTAAATGACACTACTGCTGCAGAACATGCAGACATTCAAGGGGAGATTCCTACAGAGGCAAGGGATTAGTTCGAACAACAAGCACCAGAAAATGTCCAAGGACAAACTTCAAACAACATAACCATTCTAACCCTCCTGCAAGAAATAAAAAAAAATACAAGCTACACTTGAAGGAGACGTAAAATTCCTTCAGAAAATTATTGAGAAAAACAATCAAGCTCAACATATTCGGGCAAAAAAAGACAAGGCAGAGATAAGGAAAGCTATTGCTCTATGTTCAATCAATGTGGAGAAAGTTATGGGTCAATATTCTACCAAGATTGATAAAGTTGTTTATATCCTGGAGAACTTTTAACTTGTTCGAATCCCATCAAAGAAATAACCTGTTTTTTCATACCCTCCTTTTTAAAATTCATTCTAGTTCTGTATTCTTAACATTCGACTTTATTATATTCGATGCTTTATATCAGCACTTTGCTATGTTTTTTATTGATTCATTCTTTTTGCTAATGACAAAAAGGGGGAGAGATTATGCAGATATTGTCGTACTAACACTTCAATATGCAGGTTATACAGGACATACTCAAAGCAAGTAAAATACACAGATCTTACAAGTTTGCACATTTATATATGTATTTCATGCGCTTAAAATGTTTATTTTCTTCAAATTTATTTGATATTAATTGAATCTGCATGGAAATTTTATCACCATAAAAAAGGGGGAGATTGTTGAGGAAAACTCCTAATGGATTTTGAAGCTGACAAAACTCTCAATGTTTAACTTGTAAATCTGATATGCATTCCATTCCAGATTAATATATTCTGGAAGTTTAAAAAGAAATATTAGACTTTATAAGTTTTTCAGAACTAAAAGTTTAGACTCAAATATCAGATCTTCAGACTTTACCATGAAAGTTATTCAGACTCTAACATTCAAATTTTACTGAAGACCTACACTGACTCAAGTTCTGAATTAAAAATTCTTCGGACGTAGACGCAGATGCTGAAGTTTTTCAGACGTAAATGCTGAAGTTTTTCAGACACAGAAGCAAAACTCATTGAGAAGGAATCATAACAACTAGCGATCTGGCACAGATTTCATAAAAGGAAGGTTTTGATTGACTCAATCTCAGTCTAATTGATTGACAATCAAACCCTATGACAAGTTTGCATTACAACGGATAAAGCTCTACTTATGGAAATCAAGAGTTTGATTGTATGGGCGATCAGAATCAGCGAGATTCATAGTTTGTCAACCAACGGCTACTCAATCCATTTTATACAAATCTGTCCAAATGTGAATATTGGAAGATGATCCTCTGAAAACTGTCCAACGGCTAGTTTGGTAGTGGAGGAGTATAAAAAGAGATCTACGAGGAGCAAAAGGTAGAATGAAATAGAGAATCAACAAGTCCAAAGTCTGAACATACTCCGATCCTTTCTCTTGTCTTTTTTTAGCCAAAACATTAAAATCTTGGGGGACAATTTGTAAGAGTGATTGCGTGAGATAGAGAGTTCTATCATACACAAGAGTGCTGTCACTCTGAATTTATAATTCCTCTTGATTACATAGTGAAATCCAGCCAGTAGGTTATCAGCATGAGAGAGTGGACATAGACTTACTATAAGCTAAATCACTATAAATTTATATGCAGTTTTTCTAACCCTTATCTCTTACTTTACATATTGCACAACAAGAGCACAATCTATATAAACTATTTTGAATCTAAATTTTATTCAAACTCAACTGTGATCATTCATTTACGCTTAAATTGATAAAAATTATCTAAGATCATCTATTCACCCCCCTCTAGGTGATCCTTGCTAGCCACATCACATACGCTTCTTGATAAATTAAACCGAAACCAAACCCAAGCTTACCCTATCCTAATGATTTCAGGAAGCAGAAACTTAATAGGGTGCTAGTCTAATTTCAATATCGGACTGATCATGTGTGCCTCGTTGATCAGAAGATGCATTTCCCTTCTGTTAAATCACAAAGGAACGAAGCACAATCGAGAAGCTAGGTGTGGGCTCAGTTTAGGCACGCAAAGAAGACAGAAACAAAAAGATGATGTGAAGTGAACTGGAGGATCTGGTTCTTTCTTGTGACAACGAAGCATAGTACTAACTGAGAAATACTATTCTAGTTTTTGTTGATTCCGATACAGAGCTTTTTGTTCCCATTTGGGTGCTTTACCAAAGCCGAAAGTTTCCCAAGATTGTATACCAATCCCCATAACAAAGCAAAACCAAGATCAAGCTTCTTCCTCCTTCATATTGCTATAAAGAAGTCATGCGCATTACATCATACCAATATCCGTCAGTGAAAAAAGAAAATAAAGGGGGGAGATTGCAAACAACAGAAGCCGAAAACTTCCTGAGTCTTTAGCTCATCACGTTCCGCGATGTACTCAGACAGACCTCGGTACTATGATTCGGCCTCTCGCTTAACGGTGGTGGCGCACTTCTGTGGGGTCGTCTCCATCGTTCTCTTGCTCGTCTGGTTGCTCCACTATCGCGAGGGCATAGATTATTATTCCGGCGATGCGTTCCGAGTTTTCAATGTATGAATTAATTCTTGGGGATCTTGTTATTATAATTTGCATTCGACAATTGTAAAGTCTTTTGTTCTTTTTTTTTTTTTCTTGCGGCAGGTTCACCCATTCCTTATGGTATTTGGGTTTATTTTCTTCAGCGGCGAAGGTACAACGTTTTTTATGATGTCAATGCATTTCCTAGATTATAGGGGCTCTAATTTGCACTTATCGGTTAGTCATACTGACAAGAACGAAAACAGAATGCATTTTCCAGTATTTGGTCTTTGGTTTTGCAATGCAAGTGCGTGCACTTCTTAAGCATTACCATTCTTCTAGCAAATGTCATTAGCAGTAGTCATTTCAAGACAATGTAATCACTCAAGAGTCCACTTCGGTCATCTTTTAATGACAGAAATGGAAAGATTACAAGAACATCGTATCCATAGTTTTCGAGAGGTCTTTTTCCCATCACAATTGAACATTTCAAAGATTTTTCTACGACCCGTGTCGGTTCATATATACCTACGAAAAGCAAAATCGCTTGTTGCAATCTACGAAACTCAAGTTCCCGTTTTCATTTGATTCTTTTTGCGGGGCTCCATGAAAGCAGCGATGATGGCGTACAAGACAATAGTCGCGGCGACGAGGGATGTTCAGAAGTTCATGCACATGTTGCTCCATCTCATCGCGTTTGCCCTCGGAGTCGTAGGCATTTGCGCGGTTTTCAAGTACCACAACATGCAGCAAGTCGAGGACCTGAACAGCCTCCACTCATGGATCGGCATCGGCACCATCTCCTTGTTCGGATGTCAGGTGAGCGATCGGCGACACACCCCGATAATTTACACGGTATCACAAACTCCTGCAGGAGACTATGTATCAACGCCTCGCTGCCTAATGTCACTGTTATTAACACGATATGCGAACACGACTCTATTTGTATGTACAGTGGCTATTTGGTTTCTTCACCTACATGATCGGAGGCGCATCCCCGTCAACCAAAACGAGATTTCTGCCGTGGCACATAACTGGTGGGAGAGTCATCCTGTTCATGGCGGTATGCTCGGCCTTGACCGGATTGATGCAGAAGGCTACTTTCTTAAAACTCGAGCACGAGGGAGAAGCGCGCTTCCTCAATTTCACCGCCGTCTTTATCCTTCTCTTCGGAGTCTTCGTCGATCTCTCCGTCTCTCTCGCTCGTTACGTATGATTCTTGTACCGATGTTCGATTCGATATGCACCTTCTTTTTCTTGAATCATTTGCTTTTTGTTTCCCCACTGTCGAAAGTGTGATTTAATTAATACTGATTGATGTACGTACTGGTGTCTCTTGTCATAATTTATTGGTTATTTTGGTTTCTAATTCAAGACCCAGCTGCTTTTGTCAGGTACAATTACTTGGTCTCTTTCTCTGTCACATTAGCATCATGATTAAACTGGGATTTCAATGTGAAAGATACTGTTCATGCGGTTGCACAGTCGGTTTCCTTTGGATAAAATGTAGGAAAACCGCAATTTTTCAACGTATAGTGAAGGATTGCCATTTTATATAGACGATGTACACTAGTGGGTCGCGGTTCGATGAGTGACAAAGAATATGGTTGTACTATTTAAATACACATATCATCTATCCAAAAATAATAATCCTGATTTATGATCATATAAATCATTTTTTTTACATCAACAATGAATTTGATAATGATCCACGTATACGCTAATAACTATCGTTTCACCCCGAACTTGGGGTGACCAAAGCTGTGGGAGAAAAATGAACTTGTGACCATCATGAATTTGGACTACCAAGCTCGTTAAGGCTCTCATCGTTTCGCGAAAAATGTTACGTTTGTGGAAATATTTTTCCGGAAGTCATTTTCCTGAAAAATGACATAATTTTTCGGTGTTCGGCTAAAATCTAAAAAATTTTTGGAAAATATTTTTTAATTTTCCCGAAAGTCATTAAAAATATTTTTTTTTCTTTTTTTCTTTTTCTTTTCCCTTTTCAATTTTCTGTGGTCGGCGACCAACCAGCTCAAGCCTCGCCACAAGCCAACAAGGGTCGAGTTCGCCAAATTCCGGCAAGGTCAAGCCTCGCCAACTTGTGACTAGGCTCTAGCTTGCCTAATCCAACACGAGCGAGCTTGGGCCTCACCAGATCCAGCAAGCTGGGTGAGGCTTGAGGTCGCCAGAGCCTCGCCCAAGGTTGCCAAAGCCTCACCGACGTCTAGCAACCTTGGGAGAGGCTTGAGCCTCACCCAACTCGTTCGATCTGGCGAGGCCCGAGCTCGGGCGATGCCGACAACAATACCTATTTTCTAATCCTTGGGGGGGGGGGTCAAGGAAGGAAGGAACGAGAATCAACTTATTGGGGATATTTCTCATTCAATACCTATTTTCTGTTGAATTAATCCAACTCTCCGCACAACAATTTTCCTAGAAATTCTTAGTCATTTGTGCTAGACAATTGCAAGCACATCCATTTCCTAGAAACTCATGCCTGCCCACATCCCATACAAACTCATTTGGTTTAGCCGTGACGACTTGAATATATTCTCAGTACCCATATTTTAAAACTAGGTGGGGCAACTTCCCTAAACATTGATGTAAGCTTCTGCAATTTTGGAGGTGTTGTGACTGCATGGTATTTGCTAAACACTTTTTAAAAGTCGCGGTACTCATTTTCACAGTTAAAAATACAGCAGGAAAATTATGTCAAATAGTCTCGTGGTCTAGCTAATTGGGTCATCTTTTTTTTATTATTACAAAAATAGTTCACAAATCTAGTCCTATCGTCCAGAACTAGAAGTCCACCTCTGCAACAGAGACTGGTCCGGTCAACTTACACTCTCCCAGCAAATGTCATTAGCAACAGTCATTTCAAGACAGTGTAATCACTCAGAATCCACTTTGGTCATCTTGCAATGACAGAAATCGAAAGATTACCGGAACATCGTATCCATAGTTTTCGAGAGGTTTTTTTTCCCCATCACAATTGAACATTGCAAAGATATTTTACGACCCTTGTCGGGTTCATATATTCCTATGAAAAGCGAAATTGGCTTGTCGCAATCCGCGAAACTCAAGTTCCCGTTTTCATTTGATTCTTTTCGTGGGGCTTCGTGAAAGCAGCGATGATGGCGTACAAGACAGTAGTCGGGACGAGGGATGTTCAGAAGTTCATTCACATGTTGCTCCATCTCATCGCGTTTGTCCTCGGAGTCGTAGGCATTTGCGCGGTTTTCAAGTACCACAACACGCAGCAAGTCGAGGACATGAACAGCCTCCACTCATGGATCGGCATCGGCACCATCTCCTTGTTCGGATTTCAGGTGAGCGATTGGCAACACACCATGATGTCACTGTTATTAACACAGTATCACGTATCCCTGTGGGAGACTACATATCAGCGTCTCGCGACCTAATGTCACTGTTATTAACACGATATGTGAACATGACTCTATTTGTATGTACAGTGGCTATTTGGTTTCTTCGCCAACATGATCAGAGGCGCATCGACATCGACCAAAATGAGAATTACGTCGTGGCACATAAATGGAGGGAGAGTCATCCTGTTCATGGCAGTATGCTCGGCCTTGACCGGGTTGATGCAGAAGGCTACTTTCTTAAAACTTGAGCACAAGAGAGAAGCGCGCTTCCTCAATTTCACCGCCATCTTCACCCTCCTCTTCGGAGTCTTCATTGATCTCTCCGTCTCTCTCTCTCACTCGTTTCGTATGATTCTTGTGCCAATGTACGATTCAAGTGCTCTATACATATATATATGCACCTTCTTTTTCTTGAATCATTTGCTGTGTGTTTCCCCACTGTTGAAAGCGTGATTTAATTAATTACTGATTGATGTAGATTGATGTACTAGTGTCTCTTATCATAATTTATTGGTTATTTCGGTTTCTATCTCAAGACCCAGCTGCTTTTTTCAGGTACAATCACTTGGTCTCTCTCTCTGTCACATTAGCATCAGGATTAAACTGGGATTTAAATGGAAAAGATACTGGGCATGCAGTTGCACAGTAGGATTCCCAAGGATAAAATTTAGCGAGACCGCAATTTTTCGACATATAGTAAAGGATTGCCATTTTATATAGACGATGTGCATTAAGTGGGTCGCCATTAGACGAGTGACAAAGAATCAAGTTGCACTATTTAAATACACACATCACCCATCCAATGATAATAATCATGATGCACGATAGTATAAATAGTTTTTTTACATCAACAGTGAATTTGATAATAATCCGCATATACGCTAACAACTATCATTTCACTGCAAACTTAGGGTGACCAAAGTTGTGGGAGAAAAATGAACTTGTGACCATCATGAATTTGGATTACCAAGCTCATTAAAATTAAACATCCAAGCAGCTAATTCCTTGAAGCAAAAACCAAACAGGCTTTGAGATATTTCATGTTGTTAGTTCAGACTTTGATAGGACGATATAAAAGAAAAGACAAAGGAGCACACTTACACCAGCGAATCTGCCGTTGAATTTCTGCATCCTGCTTTTGGCCACTATTCAATATATTCTGCACTTTGCATTCGTTCTAGCTTCCCCGAATATCTTTGAGAGAACCTCCCCCCTCTTTTCTGGGTTTGTCTTGTTGTCCAGTTCATCTCAAATCTGTAATGCGACTTTCCTGTGCCTGCCATCAACACCCTGTAAGATGACATTTAAATAGTAGTCCACAGTGTCGTTGTCGCAATAAACAATCCTTACGGTCTACATCTAATGATGCAATATGGACGCAAATGTCAAAGGAAGATTCGAATCCATCGCAAAAACAATGTTAGGCAAATTATTCTTTGCACATAACCTTTGACCCTTTCATCGTTCTGTTTTTCCATAATGTCTGTGGCTGTATTCAGTGCTCGCCTTATTTTATTTCGACACCAGAAAACGACAGAATAAGATTCCCCTGTTCTTTCTTCGGAGAAAATGAATTGTTTCCTCGTGATTTTAGTCACCTTAATTGGCTCAGAAGAGCAAAGACCAATGTAAACCCAGAATACTTCTTGGTGGACGACTCAGAGCTTTGCCCTTGAACTGATATGGCCATCTTCATCCACCCTCACCATTGCAAAGAGAATTCCATTCTACACTCTAACTACTTGGAGGAACACCATCATGAATAACCGCATTTCTTTTTCTCCACCGGCAATCCTAGTTGCCGAAGTAACTTAAATGAACGAAATTTGAAAGTCAAGGACCTTAAATGAGCAATCGAAAAGTATGAAATATTTGAACTATCTAATGTACTTTTCCAAAGATTATATTGAAAAACTTGTTGAGGTTCCAAGAAGTGGGAAAAAAAGGGTCTTCTTTTCTTTTTGTTATTTATGTAATTAGTATTTACTAGAAACTTTAATTAACCAATAGTACTTTTAAGACACTTGTTTGCGTGAGAAGAAAAAAACAGGACAGCTGATAGCATTTTCAGGCAAAAACCAACTTGATTTTTGCATTAAAACTTTGAACAGCCCAATCATCCCCTAAAAACAGATGCACATACAAGACTGATAAAATAACTTGTTTAGATACCTATGAAAGGAGAGAATTAGTAAAAATAATTCGGAAAAAGGGGGAAAAAAGAAGGCACAGAAAAAATTACACGAGCTGTTTCTTTGTAGCCTCCATTCTCTCCAACAAGCCAGCAATCTCAGCTTGCATCCTCATCTTCATTTTCTGGTAATCGCAGTGCGAATTCTCCAGAAACTTCAACTCCTCCAATTTCTTCTTCCGCCGTTCCTCGGTTTCTTGCAGGCACAGCTTCGCCAGCTTCTGCGCATACTCTTCCTCAAGCTTCTCCATCCTCATCTGGATCATCTGTTTGTACCCTTCCGCCTCGCTCCTTGCGTCGTCCGCCTTGCTTTGGAACATTTGCGTTTCCGCTTCTTTGATCCGTATTACACTCTCCAAGCTGTCGAACGAGTCTTTTCTCAATAGACTTCTCAACTCATCCTCGGCTGTCAATTCACTCGTCAAGGATGGTTTTAGCTCCTTGAGCGAATTGCTCGGCGTCTCACTGGGAGCCAAAGGCCTCATGTAGGTGGATTGTAGGCGAAAGGCCGGGTCTCTTTGGGCACTTTCTCTCTGTAGCTTCGCAAATGCACTAGGCGCAGAAAATTCTGAAATCCCATCTATGTCTAATAGATGCATCAATCAAATATTACCATTAGAAAAAAGAAAAGAAAAGAATCAGACCATGCGAAAGTACAAGAATTTAAATTTGAGAATGTGAAATGGACAAACAAGGAAGTAGGAATCAATTATCAAAAAGAAAACTTCTGATGCAAAGAAATTAGT
The DNA here is from genome assembly GCA_031216185.1 of Syzygium aqueum. Lineage (NCBI taxonomy): Eukaryota > Viridiplantae > Streptophyta > Magnoliopsida > Myrtales > Myrtaceae > Syzygium > Syzygium aqueum. The sequence continues at coordinate 34,900,150 of CM062232.1, forward strand.
CTTTGTTGAAGTATTATCTCACATCGATTGACAACAGGTCCTAAATGCTCTTTATATTCATGTGGTCTCCCTCCATCTAATAACTTAAACTTTTGGATTGATCTTTCTAATATGGTATCAGAGCCAATGCTACTCCTTTCGCGAATGTACGTGGTAATAACACGTGAGTGGGGGTGTCGAAGTATTATCCCACATCGATTAACAACGGGTCCTAAATGTTCATTATATTCATGTGGTCTCCCTCCACCTAATAGCTTAAGCTTTTGGGTTGGACTTTCTAACCATCTTCACTTAAGATGCACCGCGCCATTAAGAATTTACCTCACAACAAAATGTGAAGAACCTTACTTTTCCCATGCTGACATGGTGTTGGGTTTAGTATATAAGGTACAGAAAGAATCATTAAAAAAAAGGTATTGCATGTGTGAGTGGCTTGCATCTGTTGTAGGTGTACCCCAAGAACTCAGGATAGCTTTTCTGACTGCATCCCAATATCACTAAGAGAGTGCACGTTCTATGAATTCCAACAGTGGCCGTAATCTTGACGCACCGTGCTCATGCAGAAGGAGTCCAAGATTTTAACTATGGCAAACAAACGAGGCACTCAGTTTCTTCCAACTTCACTAAACTTTCTAAAACAACAAGACAAACTTGGCAACAAGCAAAACTTCTCTCTTCCCTCTTATCCTGGAGCTATACCGGGGGAAAACACGTAGCAAGAGCTACCCAACTAACTGGAAAGTGGACACAATTAATAAATTGTTATTTCAGAGAGAAGAAAATCAACATAAGAAGCAAGATGCCTCAGAACTTTGAAATCTCAAATCAGTCCGAGTAAATTCTATCCTATGGCTACACACTATGAGCGAAGGAGCTTATTCAGTGTGAGAAGAGTCTTGCCTAGTCAATCTATTTGGTCAACTATGTGGTAGCAGTGTCCACGTGCAAAGAGCATGTTTGTGGATTCATTCACTTAATCTGGGTGTCTTCCCCCAATATATGTTGACTTGATACAAAGTGCTCCGTCCTTGGCTTTTCACTCAGCCAATTTCTGAGGTGCGAACAAAGATATCATTCGGTAACTGCTTTCAGATTCTAAGAGAAGATTTTAACGGCTCCCCATGTTGTCTTGATGAGGCCAAATCGGCTAAAATCCATTACCAAGGATAGAATCACAAATCAAGCTCTTGCAATACCTAGCTAAACCTCATAATATTTTCCAGTTTCCAGAAATGTAGAAGGATATCACTAATTTGATCCAACTGACTCTTTAAGCAATTTAACGGTTTCATGGGAGCCACATAATAAGCATGGGGTATTGGATATCCAGGTTTAGTCACCCGTTGCTTCGAAAGCATATATAACTACCTTGGTCTTCGCTTCATCACAAGTGAAATGTTCCGAATGCACGTCCACCATTATTTTCAGCGCAACAGCTCTCATCACATACCTCTCATCAGAATATAAGTTTCTCCCAGGCCAATCTTAGATTGCCAAAAGAATTCCTATTTTCCACCAATTATTCCACTGAAAAAGGTAGGGATGACAAACAACAATGTTTTTCACCTTTGGCATTGAAATCTGCTAGACAAAACTCAGCCACCACATACAGTTCTTGGCATGTAACTGTAAAATCTATTAGTAAGCCTACACGATTAAATCTCACAAATGCCAAGAACAGTACACAAGCAGGTCCTGTGATCACAGACAAACGAACTAGAAGAGCAAAAAGTTCTGGGGCAAAAAGAGGAAAGAAGCGAAAAGTTGAAGCTTACATGTAAAGGACTCCTTAAGTATATTGCAGGCATCGGAAGGTAAAACTGCTTTGCTTTCAAGCGCCAAAAGCAACTCCTCCGCCTTCTCATGCAGCTTCTTGCCCTTACGGTCTTCGCTATTCCTGAAAATCTTCCTCACACAATCAAGCTCTTTCATCAGAGTTTCTAGACCCCAATCCTTAGCACAGAAGGAAAATACGTCCTTGACAAAACCATACATTTCTGAAGCATGATCACAGCCAATGCAGTGAAACTGCATCTCGGTAGTCCCCGAGGGTCCTTTCAAGCTCGGACCTGGCCTGATCAGATTTCTCCGAATGCCACAATCAGCATGACACCAATGAGAACACACATCACACCCCACCCAACTGCAAGTATTACTGGCACAATCAAACTTAAGACAAATGGGACACATACAAGAACTGCAAAAGCCCTTATTGCTTGAGCATATCTTGCATTCACAATCCTCAACAGGCAAGAAGCTCTTACAGTTCACATTTTTACACCTCAGAAACAAGAATATATCCACCAATTCACCAGCGGGAAGCCTATTCTTCCCAGATAAAAAGCTTCCGAGCCCTGTCCTCAGTGCAACCAAAATTTCCAACTGATCTTTGTTGCACTTAGAGAGGGTCTCCTTGGTAAGGTCAGACCTTTTGTCCAGCCGTTTCTGCAGGCCAGCTAATTCTTCTACCCTCTCAGGTGCAGCGACCAAGGTTCTCAAGTACTCCTTCGTGGATTCCAACACTTCTTCAGATAACTCCTGCACAGTCTGAGCCATAAGGGGAATAGAGTCCAATACAATTTCACGTATTATCTTCTCCGGCCTCGAGAGCTTCCGTGCTCTATCCCCTATCATACATTCCAGATCTCTCAAATGATCTGAATTCCTCCCTCTCAAATCGCCGGAAACCGTATCTTTCCTCGGCCGAGCCGGCAATTCGGATGGGAAAAAAGAGTGGTTGTCGGAATTAGTAGGCCTATAGAAGCTGTTCGAAGCCCCCTGCATCACGAAATTACCTCCCCCACCAGGATTAGACAAACCAACACTCCCATCACCGAGAGGCTTAAACCGACTATGTACCGACCCGTTCGTCCCCTCCCCTCCATACCATATCTGGTCATCTCTACCAACAGAGCAGTCGTAGTTCTCCGTCGAATTACGGGTGAGCGAGCAGCTGGGGTTGTGCGAAAAAGGGTGCGAGTACGAGTAGGACATCGACGGGGCGGTGAAATCGTTGGAGTAGTAAGTGGTGTTCGTGTTGGTGGACCTGGTGGGTTTCGGCTGAGCAGGAGGAGGGTCAGCATTCTGCAAGGCGTTGGAAGCAGTGAGGGAGAGAGAAACGTCGGGCAAAGCCAGAGAGAGGTTGAGAGTCTCGAGCTTCGTCTTCTTGTCCCTGTTTTCCCTCTCAATCTCCTCCTCGGCCTCCCTCTTGGGGAAATTCCACCCGCTGCTTCCACCACCGCTCAAGTTCATGAAATCCCTCTCCACGCAATTATCACCATCCCCACCGTCCTTGCTCGGATTCTCAGAGCCCGAAGCGATCTCCTTCCCCTTGTAGCTCGCCTTTTCCGGCGAAATCTCGCGGGGAACGTCCTTCCCGAGAAAACCCAACTTGGAATTGTCGCACATGTAGCTGAAGGTCAGCTCCTGCTGCGAGCCCGAATTGCCGGTCCTAGAGTTCCTCGATTGGAACCCATCAAGACCCACCTTCGAGCTCTTGAAAAGATCCATCCCCTCTTCTCGAGAGCCCATTTTCGCATCTGGGTTTTCCTTGCTCTGCCCAAAGGCGATCTGCTGGGCGGCGGTGTAGCCGCTGCTGTGACCACCGTTAGAGAGATCTTTCTCTCCAAACATGGCCTCGGAAACGAGCCGAGAACGTACCAGGACGAGAGAGAGCGAGAGAGGCACGGAGGGGGTGGGGGGGCCGCCAATTCCGAAAACCGGAAGGAAATCGGAGGCTTGTCGGCTCAGATCATTTGCTGCGGGGGTTCCAGATCCTCTTCCTCGCACTCCACCGCACCGCAACGGCTGTATTTCTCTCCCCTTTTTCCCCGGTTTCAATCAACGCGAAACCATGCTCGCTTCGCCTTTTCTCCTCTTTGCATCGCCCCTCCCAGATTACGGTAATGACCCTCGCGGGGGCGAGGAATTACGACGGTGGTGGCGGTGGTCCCATGGCTGCTCCTTCATGGAAGGAGCTTTTTGTTTATTATAGGGTTGCAGGCGAAGGTAGACAAAGAAAAAAGATAAAGAAAGAAAGAAGGAAAATCGAAGGGAATGTCCTTGGCTTCGTTGAAGCCATTGCTCACGGGGTTCCATCCATCCATCCTCCGCTGAGAGTTTTGAATGTCGAGGGTAAAAAACTCTGGAATTTCTTCTTGGTCAAACTCCACCGCGCGACAACGCGGTAACGGTCGGAGGCAGCAACGAGCCCGACGGTCGGAGGTTTCCACGAGAAGCTCGAGCAAAGATCACACACACTCTGGTTTGACTGAGGAAGCGTGTGCATGCCGCTTGCTTCTCTTTTTCTTTAACTGCATCCGGACGGCCTAGTTAGGTAAATTCTAAGGATGATGAAAGAATCCGATGTAATCGAAATGAGTAGGGAGAAGTACCAAAAAAGTTCATGTACCTATTTGTGTTGGTACCGATTCGATCATGAACATTTTAATCGGATCAATTTAATCATGATCATTTTCACATTGACATTGGTTCAATCCATCCAACTAATTTAAGCCGGAATCGCTGACGTGGACGCCGATCGTGTCACGTAAGACGGCCGACGATAACGTGGACATTTTCTTTAAAAAAATAGTTCAATATTTCTTTTGAATTTTTCTTTTCTTTTCTTATTATTTTTTCCTTTTTTCTTTCTTTTTTTTTTCCTTCAATTTTTAGCTGGCCCTCACCCAAGGGTTTTGAGGCCTCGCCGGCTATGGGCGAGGGCAAGCAAGCCCTCGCCAGCCAAAATGAAGGGGGAAAAAGAAAAAAATTATATGAAAAGAAAAAAAAAGAACAAAATATTCATAATATTCATAATATTATTAAAAATATTTATGTCAGCGATTTCCGACTTAAATTGGTTGAACGGACTAAGTTGATACATATGTGAAAAGGTTTGAAATTAAATTAGCCTAATTAAAAGGTTTAGGACTAAATTAGTATTAATGATTAGGTTTAAAAAAATTTTGGTACTTTTACCATATAAGTACATTGTACATTTTGTTCTAGTATTTACAAGATTCCGTGGACGAACGTCCTAGTTAAGTAACTAAATAAGAAATCTTTTTAATTTTCAAGACATTGGCCTTTCTTTCTATTTGCACGAGTGGATGCTTTGAAAATGAAAATCGATTTTTCTTTCCTAATTTTGACTAAAATTATTATGACTTCTAGCTCTTACCGACGAGCATTAATGGCTCGAGAGATGATGTCACGGGTCGACAATTTCTTGACCGTTGAATATTCCATGATACACCTAGTAGGTTGTTCACACCAGGGTAGCGCACAAGAGGCGAACCCCACCTTTAGAGTTCCGTAGAGATATAATCGTTCCATCCTAAAATTACTAGCACCAACCGTCTTAACACTACTCCCACAAATCAATTGTATTTATCCATTCTACTTCGCTCACTCTTCACATGATAACCCCAAGCTCCACTCACAAGGGTACAAGAGTACGGAAGAATCATGATCCGTGATATTCTTCCCCACTCAATTCCACAACACCCTTATTGCAAGCTGTTCTATCGCTTCCTTGCATTCTTCAACTATTGATGTGCCATTTTGGATCACAAATTGAATAGTCTTCAACCAACGATGCGACACTTTGGATCATACATCAAATGGCAATGCTCGCCCAACATAACATGCCACTTCACTAGTAGCTCTCAAGCAAAGTCGTTCAGTACTTTTGGTCACTTGTGCTTTCCCTAACAAGTGTCGTATTTTTCGCCACCTGCACTCTTTGGCAGCACCATCCTTTGCCTACTCGATTTCTCATGATCTCAATAAACCAATTGAGGTTTCTTTCCTTGTTGATAACATGGTAGCAAACCCATCTTGAAAATTCGCCAAATTGATCTAGGAATGTTTTCCCGTTCAATAAGAATCGATTCTTTCCCATGTCTCGTTGTCATCCTAAAAGCTGGTTGAGAGTCACACTTTGTTCGAGCATGCTTTGCCCAAGGCGATTCACTCTCTGCCCTCACAGAACCGAGGTAGACCACGAGTTTTCTCCAACTCAACTCATTTACTAGAAGGAATCTTGTTTTGATATCATTTGTCACAGGCTGACAGATCCTTGGTCGTGTAATAGCTTATGTGGACCAAAAGGTAGCTTGGTCTACATTTTCAATCTATTTAAAGATAGGTCATTCATGTACTTGGAGCAAAAGATCAAAAGGAATAACTTTAGTACGATGTAACCAAGGTAGTTGGTCAAGTAAAAATTGACAACGAGATTTCACATTTCTCGATAAAAAAATTCTAGTCATTTTGCCATTCAACCAATCTACATCGGCAAGATCCCACAACTCTTATGACTAATACACGATATCTTTGCTATAATAAATGATATATTCAAATCCCATGACTCGACTAAATCTCATGTATGATTTATTCAGTAAGGCTCTACTGACAGGTTACTGAATAGCGGGCATGAACTCTAGATTACTCTGAGTGAGAGATATTGTGATTTCCATACAAAATTCACGAGAAGCAAAACAAAACACTTTCTCAGTCCTTCGAAAATTGGAACAAAGCATCTCATTTTGTTGTACTCAATGACCATCCAGATTAGGCAAATGCAGCTGGTCTCGAAACCATGAATTTCTAGATCATGAGTAAGGGAAAGGTGTTGGCGAATGGAATGAAATTCATGGCAGGTAGTTTGTACATGAGTGTCAATCGGTTCAGTCCAAGTTCATCGTTGGAAAAAATTTTTGCCGATTGATTATTCTTGCTTTTGTTTCGGTAGACTTTAAAGTACTCCTGCTAGTGGAGCAGGACGCTCGTCGGTGAAGTGGGCACATTCTGACAACGACATTGCCGTGAAATCTTCCTTTTTATTATATATGCCATTGGGCAATTCGATTGTCCACCAAATTTTTTTTCTTTTAAGAATGTTTTTTAAGGTAAAAAATAAAAAAGCTTCTTGTCGGTTCAATGGTAAGCTCATTAATGCAATCAATAGAGAGAAGCTAAGATTTAACCAAGTTCTATAATTGAATTATGACATTTTGCCCTTTCTTTCATTTTCAAGAGAGTTGATATTATTATAATCATCACATGTGACTAGCGTTTTTTTCTTTTAATCTCGGATTATTAAGAGCTTAAAATAACAACGGCTTTTGCTTCCACTTAAATCTTTTAACCGGCTTGTAAAATAAGTACTCACAGATATTTGAAGATGGAAGAGAAAGAATCGAGACCCCCGAAAGCAAGGGGCCGTTTTGTTTAATATAACAATACAGACTATAGTTGATAATGTCATAATTAATACACAAGACTCGCGATTTTTATCGTTATCCTTATATTGCTAGGAGCTTAAGAAAGCAACCCTTTTCTTCCAACTTGAAAATTTAGGGAGTGGAATAACATCCAGGACCTGTAAGGCCAACAGAGGAGATTTTCCTCCAATTTTCTCGAGAAAATTGTTAATTTTCCCTGGCAACAATATGCAGGTTGACCGTTACCTTCAATATGTGGGGATGAATGTCCAAAAAGTCCAAAAGCTTGTACAACAGCCAATTCAATCATAAACCTTTCAATTGTGTTAATTCAGTCTTAAATCTATTGACGATTTTGCCAATTTAGTCTCCAACTTTTCTCTGTATTAATTTAGTCCGAAATATTTTGAAGATTTGATAGTTTAGTCTTAAATCTATTATTTGGATATTTGGCTAGAAGGACTACAATAGTAAATTATCAAAAGGTTTACGATCAAATTGACAAATTATCAAAAGATTTAGGACTAAATTGGAACAATTGAAAGTCATAGAACTAAATTACAAATCGTCAAAAGGTTTAAGACTAAATTGACACAATCAAAATGTTTATGACCGAATCGATATCCGTACAATAAATCTATAACTTTTTGGGCCATTTTTCCAGCATTGGATTTGGTCTTCCGTCACATAAATAATTCTGCAGTCACTCCATTTTCTAATGCCCAGTTTGTACGCATTCGATTTTTCTATCTTGTCTTTGCATTGGACCATTCCTAATATTTTCTCAATAACGGGTCGTGATCGCGACACCGGAAGAGCCTTTTCATATCGATTCCATCATCGGGTTTTTTTGGCTGGGCCAACGGAAGGAAACGAATGGAGGGCACTGATGTCTTTTCGTTTTAGCTAGATTAGTCAAAGATGAGGATGATGCGAGGAACTTAGCATTCACATGAACGAAGGTAGGCGCTTTTAAAGTATAACATAACGTGTCGAATTTGATATTGGTAAAGAAGATTAATCCATGGACAGGTGCGTCGTGTCTTAATCTAAATTATTGTTAAGACAATAGCAAAAACTATAATATCACCACGAGCTAATTACGGGGATGGAATTTTATCGGCATATTCCTGGAGACCTTATAAGTTTAAGAACGAGGATTAAATTAAGTGCATTTTACTTCTGGGTGGCTTAGGAAATAAAAGAGCTATAAACCTACATATGGGCAAATTCAATGTACCTAGAATTTGGGATTTTGACCAACATTTTGAATTATTATAAGCTGTTATGTGAGTTTTTTTTTTGGTCAACGTTCTATGAGTTGATAAATAGGGGATTAATTATCTGTTTTTTAAGGGAAAAAAGGGGCCAAGAAAATGTGAAGGATATCAAACCAGCATGTTACCTAATTCCTCTATTGTTCATGCCTAGGAAAGCCCTCTTTTCCATTGCTAGACATTAGAGAAAATTTGGTCGCCACGTCATGGACAAAATAATTATGTGATAAGGGTACTTGGTTCTAGAGTCGGTAGGAACCTGAAACCTACCTCGCTAGGGCTGTTCCCAATTGTTTGATTCTAGAACCTACCCTATAAATCCTGAAACTAGAACCGTCGATTCGATCCGATTCTAGAGTCTATCCAAGAACCGACTAATTCTTTGATTTTTTTTTTCATTTTTTTTTATTTCTTGAGAGGACACACTTTCTTGTTAGTTTACCAAATGGCGAGAAGTGTGATATCTCGTTAATTAGTAACAACTGAGAAAAATAATTATAGGTGATCATTTTCATGGTGTGTTCCAGACCTGAAGCTAGGAATCTACCCTCTAAGGGCCAATTCTTAGTCTTTGATGGGAACTTGGAACCTACTATGTAGACTTTGGAGCCGACTCTGAAACTGGATCAAATGGACACACCTAGTTTGAGATGACTTGAAAAAGTGACGATTTTTCTTAACATTTTCAACTTCTTTTTAAATTAAGTGCTTTTAAATGTTGAAACGTGTTATAAAAAACCTTAACCGTCGGAGATCGAATTACAGTCTAGTTCAAAAAGTGAAATTAAAAGTAATCTGAAAAATTTAATAATATAAGTCGTGGCAAAGCAAACAAACACTAACTTTCTAAATTTTACCCAAAATTTGTTCAATGCGTAAATAAGGATCCCAGTTGACCAAAAAATGAAATAAAATAAGGATGCCAAAAAAACCATTAGGATGGTATTGTACCAGTATGTCGTTCTAGATAACAAGCAACAGGCACCAGATCATCTTGGAATAAAGTCAAAGCAAACAAAAGTCTATATGATCGATATATCTTCTTTCAGGGTCTGACCTAGCTTCAGGCGAAAAGAAAATCATTGAACCGGCTGACTTCTTCTTGAAAGGGAAGTATCAAACAACCTGAAGTGAAATCGAGCACCAAATCTCCTCCGTTAAACCCTATATGTGGGACCACCACTTCATAGCATGTCACGATAGATGCAAAACCCTTCTAAGCCTTTTTCATTTGTAAAATAAAGTGTCGAACATTCTTTTAAGATTACAAGTACTTTCAGTAGATAATACTAAAACTTCTCAGATATGACTGTATGTTGGTCTTAAAATTGTACCTTGGATATATGTACAAGACTTCATTGCACTTTTTAGTAAATCTTTCCGACTTGATTGTACTTTCGACAAGAGTTTAGGATTTAATTGAATTAATTTGACATTTACTTTTTATTCTCGGTACCTTCCCCCCTTTCGAGTTGATACAAAAGCATGTCAAGTTATGCAACATAAGGCTTGTTTACAATTAAGGACCTGTAACAGTTTTAGTATGTAAAATTTATTGTTAAACTTTTATAAAGAGTTTGAGAAACATCATATTTGTAGCTTTTCCATAGAAAACTAAAACTTCTGAACGGTTTTTAAAGAATTGTTCCACTGAGTTTTCGAGGTGCTGCAGCTTTAATATTTACATGACATATAAATTACATCAGAGCTGCATCACGGCACAATTGCATCACAACCACATCTATCCCAAATTCTACTTAATATGCAATTACAAACTAGATAGTACGATTCGGTTCTCTAAAGATAATGTAGACTTTCTATGCAGTTAGTGAGATTTTGAATTTATTCGGGTGGTTTCATCTTAGTGATGTTTTGGTACTAAAACATAAGAAAATAGTATTGCATTGCGAAATTACACTCCAACCGATCTAACACTGATCGCATCACCACTTACGTAAATTAACATTTTTGACTCACCATTTATGCACAAGATATAGCTCTTTACTCCAAATGTAAGTACTTAATCATCACTCGTTAAGCCTAATCTTCGATATTATTAGGATTCTAAAAATCTTAAGGCAGTCCTAAGATCTTTTACCATCCGATTTAACTAATAAAATGAAGGGAAGAAATGTAAAGACAAGAAGCAAATCACTCTTTGAAATGGTTACATTAACACATACCGAGCAATAAATCAAGAACAATGCTATATTAAGATGAGTCAGTTCACATAGTTAGTACACTAATTTGATGTTGCAAACGCTAGAGGTGAGCAAAAGGAACCGCTAAGATCAAATCGTACCGATCATTTCTGAGTACACTAATTAAGATGAGTCAGTTCACATAGTTAGTACACTAATTTGATGTTGCAAACACTAGAGGTGAGCAAAAGGAACCGCCAAGACCAAATCGTACTGATCGGTTCTGAGTAGCTCCTGAGGGCACCGGTCCGGTTCCCAATTCCATATAATTGGAATCGGTAAATTTTGGTGCGGTTCCAATTCAGAGTGTGGGTAGGAGAGGACCGATTTTTTTAATTTTAAAAAAATCTGTAAAAAAAACCCTAATCTATCTCTTATTTCACAAAGGAAAGTCCTTTAAAGTTGGAGTAACTACGTTTATTTATACACTGAGTAAGATGACAAGAATAAATCAAAACACAATAGTAATTTGCTCATTCCAACCAAATCTTGTCACAAATTGAAAAAGTCTCTATGAAACTTACAATATTATACGTAACTCGCTGATTGTAAAAACATTTTGATGTTCAAGAACATCTTGAACATTAACGACAAATAAAAAATATTTGGCCCATCCAGGAACTGGTCCGGTTCAACCAATCACCCCTAGCAGACATTAGTTAGCTATTGCATATAACTCATTTTTTTTAATGCATGATTATTACAGTCAGTCATACCGCTTAATACTCATTAGTTTTATAAACAGTCTTCGCTTAAACATGCGTAGGGCAAACTCATAAAATATCCATTTAACCGGTTGTTCTCGCCGAAAGAAAGCACGTGAACGTCCTGTTTAGGATCTTCGAGAATCGACTTGGACCGATTCTGCAAAAGCAAAAAAGAATATGCACAGAAAGGACTTTTCGTACGTGTTGAAGGACTCCAATTTTGGATTTGGCTGCCAAAAGTCAACTCAAATTATTGCAGACTCAACCGTCGTCCTCCATTTTCTTGATCTGTAATTGTCCTTTGAGTTGCCTCGTGAGCAGGTGTGTCGGAGATACCTGTCCGCGAAAACTCTTAGCTTTCCCCTTTTGTCACCATCTGCTAAATGCTGGACGGAATCGATTGGGGACTTCGAGGAGAAGACCAATTCTTTTGAAGGATTATGTGATTTTCAGTTTTTGTTTCGCCATGTTTGAACCTATGTGGAGTTTGGCATGTCAAATCTGGATGGTTTTTAGATATACTTGGGGGTTCTTTGAAATAACGGACAAGCTCGATCTGTATGTTTCGATTTGAATGTTAAATCTTGATTTTAGACGTAGATAAAATCGAATTTATCCGAATAGTGATTTTCAATCAAATTGAACTAAACCAGAGGAGGACCCATTTATGGCTTTGGTTCCATAAAACGCAGCCGAATTTTCCTTTCCAGTAAACCAGAAAATTCGCCCTGAAAACACTGTGATTTCATGGGAATCGGACATCATAAGTATACTTTATGGCAAGAATTTAACTCGCTTCACATCCCTTGCAACACAGCCCCCTCAGGAAGCATACTTGGATGCTGCCTAGATCACTTCTTGAAATGGTCGGTCATTACAACAGTAATACAATATAGCCATTACAACAATTAACAAAAAGCAAACACCAAAAAAGAAAAGAAAAGAAAAGAAAACTTTGCCCAAAAGAGAGAGAACTCTCTTGGTTGAAGAACTTAAGTCCTTCCATCACTGACCGTTGCCAGCATAATCGAATCATTTACTGGGCATAGCTAACGGTATAAGAAACTGACATGAATAGAAAATTATACTGGAGACATTATTTCAACCATTCTTGCAAGATTTCGGTCAATATTCACACGGTTGGAAACGAGTGAACCTATGAGATTGACTCTTTCCACTTTTTTTCGTTTCTTACAAGCGATAAAGTAGGAACCGGAGTGTTAGAGAATTAGTGAGATCAGATGATATTGGAAGGAAGAAGGTGAAGAGCACGTAGATGTTCAAAGCATACCCAAAGGGGACCACTATCATGGTGAGATTTGAGAACTTTGGAAAGGGCATCGATGATTATGTTCGCATATAAACATACTCGAACTAAGAAGTTGCATTGTTTCTCAAAATCATGGTTAGAAACCATTTCTTCTTTTACAACACCGAGCGCAAGACCGAGCAAGAATGAGACGCGACTTGCAAGTTCTAGGGACAGGGGAAGCGTGCTTCCTGGTGATCCGACATCAAATGCCATTTAACTACTTTGCGAGAGTTCCTTTTCATTCAATCGGCAGTACCCGCACAAACCGTTGGTCTCTAACATGATTAAGGAGTATAATTAGCACATGAATACGAGTTCAAAAACGAGATGATGCTCTCAAGTCAAGGGCGTATCCCTCCTCCTATTTCCACCAAGGATTGGCCCCCACTTCTTTCCCATTTCGTTCAGTGTGTCGTGTGAATGGAACATTGCTGTTTTGAACTTTTGACACTGTTTCTTTTGTGCCTCTCCGAGTCTCAGCTCCATTATGCATATTCCTAGGCATCGCGTGGAACTTTATTAGACATTCTTGGATCTTTAAAATATTGTTTGTATCCTAACCCAATTTCCTTCGAATATATTTGCGGATTTCGAAAGGATCGCGTGGTATCGTGGTCACTTGTTAGCCAAAAGCAAACTTTGAATGGTGAATTGACTCTATAAACTGGTATGTCAACCTTAAAACCTTAAATGGTCATCGACCGGTTGATTAATTAAGTTGACAAGACTCCTGAAACTTTGTGTCTCCAAAAGAGTAAGATGGTGGACATAGAGTTTTACTACTTTTCGGAGTTAAATAACAAGTAACGTTTAGCAAAATATAACCTCATCGCAGCTTGATATGGAAAACTTCACATTGTTTTTTCACATTGTCGATGGGATGGATGCGAAAAATGACCTAATAAATTAGTTTTGCTAGACTCAATGAGTAGAGTTTATATTCCAAGATAAATGAACACTTGTAAGATCCACATGGTATCGAAAACCAGTTGCATGATCTGAAGCAACACCAAAGTGGGTCGGTTTCCATGTATGGAACCCAGTAGCAAAGCATGCAGTCCAAGTTAACAGCCAGAAACTCGGACGATTTGCAGCCTCGTCTTTTGGCCACAACAGTTTTTTCAAAGTTAAACATTGAAATACCAAAGGCAGTCCTTAGTTGATTCAAATTCTCTGATAAGAGTATTCGATTAGTACAGCAAGGGTCTATTCTTCTTAACCCTGAAGACTCTCTCACCTGTTTTACGATTTTCATCCTTCTCATATTTGCCTGCACAATAACAACCCTTGACTTGTTAAATAGAATGATGACAGTCCCTTCTATGTGTCTCTCATTTTTTGGATTACTCTGTCTGTAAACAAGTGGTGCCATGTCCCAAGAATGAAGATTGAAATCTGATTGTAACAGCAGATACAATAGAGTTGGTACATTCATAATGTTAAATGAACGATTAAACATGATCAGTTTCCCTTAATATTACTTCTCTCTTGAACTTGAGTCAAGTGAAAATTAGTCTGTATTTTCCCCAGAGTGTCCCCTGAAGGTGAAAAGGAAATTTTTCCCAAAAGTCGGATTTGAGCTAGCTCAAGAAGGTCATGTGACTGTAAACCAACTGATCACTATTTCATAAAGTGACCGTGTGATGCATTAAACAGTCTACTTTTGAGTTGAAAATCTATGAATTCTTAATGGTGATACACGGTGAAATATGTGCTGAGGATATTTCCTAATAGATTTTGAAGTTGACAAAACTATCCATGTTAATCTTGTAAATCTGATATGTACTCCGAAGTATTTTGATCCAAGTAAATATATTCTAGAAATGACAACTTTAATACTTCAAGAGAACTTAACTTTTTAGACGCTCAGACTTTACGAGGTGCAGAAAGAAAATTTCAAACTCTACGAGTTTTAGAACGAGAAGTTCAAACTCTACTGAAATAGACACTCAGACTTTATCTTAAGATGTCAGAGATCTTCAGACTCTAAATTTGAAGGATTCAGACTTTACTGAAAACCTACACTGACTTAAGTTCTAAATGTAAAGCAAGAACCAAAAATTCTTCAAATTTAGAATTTATTCATAACAAAAGATAATAGCTAGTGACTTGATATGGATTTCATAAAAGGAAAGTTTTGATTGACTCAATCTAAGGCTAATTGATTGACAATCAAACATTATGACAAGTATATATCACAACAGATAAAGCTCTACTTATGGAAACCAAAATTCCGGTTGTATGGGTGACCAGATTTAGTGGGATTCGGATTTTGTCAACCAACGGCTACTCAATCCGTTTTATATAAATCTGTCCAAGGTAAAGATTGGAAGATGATCCTCTGAAAATTGTCCAACAGTTAGTTTGGAAGTGGAGAAGTATAAAAGGAGACCAATGAGGAGTAGAAGATAGAGAACAAGATGAAGAATCAACAAATCCAAAATCTGAGCGCATTCCAATTCCATTACTTGTCTTTCCTGAGCTAAATACTAAGATTTTGAGGAACATTCTGTAAAAGTGATTGTATGATATAGAAAGTTCTATCATTCGCCAAGTGATATCACTCAAATCTTATAATCCTTTTGATCACATAGTGAAATCCAGCCAATAGGCTGTCAGCGTGGGAGAGTGAACGTAGGTTTGATCTAAATCGAACTACTATAACTTCTTGTGTGCAGTTCTCTCTATTCCTAATCTCTCATTATATTGTTTACACTGCACACTAGCACATTGAAAATCTGAACATTGTTCAGACTTTACTGATTATAAATCGTTTCCGCTTTAAATTCTTCAAAATCACTCAAATCACCTATTCTCCCCTCTCTAGGTGATACCGGCTAACTATAACAACATTTATATAAGATGTGTTCACAATTGTACATTCGTTCTACATCGTTTCTGACCAAGGGATTTTAAGTGCTTGGAAGTTGGAACAACTCGTGGCTGACACTCGTCGCACCAAGTGTTACGAATTTTTCCTTGTTTTTCTATGCAGAAAGATTTGATGTTTAGTGATCGATCGATCGATTGATTAGATTGTTATACTGGTGCTCTAGAATCCCTCAAACCATATGCTTTTATTGTCCGGAACTAATGAGTCACTACAAAATCCTCCTGGAACAAAATTGCTCCAGAAAAATACCTTCATTTCCTTGGAGACCACTGTTAAAAGGGCTTCAATTTCTGGTGGCTCACGAAGCAAAACATCACACTTCCACCAACTTCAAAGTCCGAAAGTACCGAAATTAGCACGCGGTCTTTGGACTTGAAAGAAGAAATCCATGTGTCGCGTGTAAAGTCATCGATGAAGCTAACGTAGCAATGGGAACTAAAGAGAAGTTAGTTCAGGAGATCCCCAACAGTGGGGCCGGAAATAAATAAATGAAGCAAAGTACTGTTTTGAATAGCATTAGAAAAGGCGTAAACTTTTATTTAAGGACAAAATCACAAAAGAAGTCTCAAAGCAAGTAACATTTCTAGGAGGCAGAATAGCGAATCTCGCAGCATTGACACTCATGGCCACAGAAATTTCCTGTCAAAGATCACTGAGAGGCTAAAGAAATTATCATCTCCTCTTCTACAGTTAGGACAGTAAATAAGAGTGCTGCAAATTAAATTATAGCAACTGGTAACATTGTCCTTGCACGTCAGAGCCAAAGACGGCAAGAGAAAGGCGAGACATCAAAACTCCGTACCTCGCAGCCATTTCTCATCAGATCTCACTGTACAAAGACAAACATCTGGCACGGCATAGCAATGGGTGTAGAAGAACTAAGAATTAACACCAGATGGGATTTGTTCCTAAAGTTTCAAAGTAAGGTCGGGTGACGAAGTCTCAATCCGTGGCAATTTCGTCACCTGGACAAAGTTCAGGTTCGAACCTTTGATTATGTAATCCACAGGCGGGCTAGGATCACTAGTGCAATCCCTCGTGTCCAATTGCCTCGTGTCCAATTGCCGGAAACTTCCTGGCCAAAACAGCGGCACCACTTCATCTTCTTCGGCAAACATCGGCACTCCCAAATAGCCCTTCTCAAACTTCGCTCCACCTCTCAAAACCGCAGGTCGACTTTCTGGTGCCCCGGCATTCTGGTGGTGGACCCCTGAGTGAGCTTCAACGCCAAGGGAACGAACCACAGCACCGTGAAGCGGCAGAGATGCCAAGCTGGTATATCTGTTGGAGAACATTCCCATCCGCATGGCCCGCTTGGCCATCGTCCTCTCCCTCTTGTGAGCATTCTGGTGGCCACCGAGCGCCTGCGAGCTGTAAAACTTGCGCTTGCAGTAATTGCAAGAGAACACCCGTGGGAGTTTAACCACGGAAGCTTGGTCAGTGGCTTCAGAGTTATTACTCTCTCCAACAGCATTTGCCTCGACAGGAGCATTACTGTGGCAGAAAAGGGTCAAGTCGAGTGACACATTGTCCTGATCCGAGGAAGTGGTGGAGGTAACTTTGGAGGGGTCGACAGAGATTTCCTGGGTGCTGAAATCCGAGGACTCATTTTCCGTTCCTGAATCAGAGTTCCGTGGCAGCATGTCTGGATGAGACAGTTGAATTGTGGTCTGTGTCTCTGGTGATTAACGCACCGCTGAAAATAGTAAGATGATCAGCTAGGTGTTACCTGCATGACCAGAGACCAGATTCGTTCTTCCATGAGGTTAAGGTACGAGTCAAAGAAATTCAGGAACAAATGCCATGTTTATCTTCTCCATCACAGTTTAGGTCACTTTCTAGTGCCGCAATGCTTAGAACTTCGTATCAAGTAAACTGAAACTTGCGAGTCAACTGATAATTATTATGTGCACATCGAAAACAGAAATTAACAAGTTGGGGGTAAAATTGATCATTCAGGTTTTCTTACCAGAAGTGCCTTTGTATGTTGCATATGGTCAGCGATTTTCACATATTGAACGACTCCTCAATTTTATGAATTTCAGCTACTTGACTTCTAGAATCTCTAATACATAGTACTCTACTTGTTTATATGATCGGAAATGATGTCCACTATCATAAGCGAACTCCGTGAACTTTAAAACAATAGTTTGCTAAATATTGCATTTTAATCCATCAGCGATGATTTCAAAAACATTTTCCAGTGTCATGCCTTTCATGTCCACTATTTGTACTGTTAGATGCAGTAATTGATTTGGCAATCTGGGAAAACCACTATTCTAGTCCGCATCTTGTATGGAAATCACCATGCTGGCACACCAAAACAGAGATTTTATGTGTGGTGAGCAAAGAACGACGGTATATACTTTTTTCAGCAAAGCCAGATACTGCAGTAGACCAACATGCATTGCGAGTGAATGTAATCAACAAGTTCCAACAAAAGAAAGAAAAAATAACAAACAATTAGCATAATTGTCAAACCCAAGGAAAATGTGGGAAACACAAGTGTTGAATTAGATTTTTTTACCAAGAAATCATACATAAAGAATTGTGCTACATGCTACAGCTACCACATTAATGTTTCTAACTCCTCAAAGAAATCAGAGATTTTCATTACTAAAGTTGATCTTTGCATCACCTCAAGATCTACACCAAGACTTGACCTCAAGAGATATAAATGAAGCTAACGCAGAAAGAGAATTAGAAGCTCAACCAACGCCACAGAATAGCCCTCGCCACCATTTTCCCGATGTCCACACATACATGTATTTATGTGCATCACATCTTATAGTTTGGTGAAAAAAGTCAGGAGATATGGCTTGGCCTTGTGGTTGGTCTCATATTCAATTATATTTCCCTTTTTTCAGAGAAAAAAAGTCACCGGGTTTTCCAATGCACCATTGCAAATGGATGAATAGGACTTCCTAAAACTATCGCCGCAAACGAACATATGAACGAAGCAGAAACCCAATATTTGGACCATCCAAATGGGGGTGAACAGAATTGGGGGCTCCACTCTAGCTGGGCTTGCTCTTCCATATGATGGTTGAAGGTCTATACTTTTTGGTCTAAATCTTGGGTCTTTAAAGTATCGACCAACTTAACCAAAGTGGAGCAATTTAAAAACAAATAAACCATGAATGAAGACAACTTTTGAATTACTCAAAGTAAACGATGTACTGCTGCAGAGAGAAACGTAGCGATCTCAAAGCACATCGCATCAGTAACCTAAGACTGCAATTTAATTGCCAACTAATCTGGTATGATCATCTGAAAAAACAAGAATAGTAATTGTCTTCTAAATTTGCCTCGGTAATTGGAGAAACTGCAATTTCAACATAACCAAGTACTTTATAATCACCAATACATATAAAATATTGGAGTTCTTCCTAAACAACCACGATCTAGATATTGAGTACCTCATTGGAAAGAAAATCTGGCCTAGTCAGTCCTTGTTTTCATTTCTTTTTTTTTAAGCAAAACCTAGTCAGTTCTTGGCAGGCCATTTTTATTTCAAAAAGGGGAAAAAGGTCCTGAAAGATATACCTGAAAAAAAATATTTCTCCTGGCACCCGTAAAGGTTAGAATGGTTCTCTGTAGTGAATTTTCCTAAAATGCACCGGGGTATCTCATTGTTGTACATCAAAATCATCTCTTTGATCAGTGATGGTAAGGGCTGAAGAACTTTGGGCATTCTGTTCTGATCTGAATGAATAATCCTATTTCAAAAAGTCTCTGCAGTTGTTATCAGGTTCCCACAAGTTTTACTAACATCTAACAACTCGAGCCTTAAATCTTTAAATTATGACAGAAAAAGAACTCAGAAAGAATAATTGGAGAATAGCAAGTATCCCCGCAGCAGAAAGAGAGGGAGATCCAGATTTGATAAGCAAAAGTACATGCAAGTACCCTTTAACTGGAAAAACCAACAATTCCACCACAAGAAAGGAAGACATAGGAGGACAAGAGAATTAGGCTAAGCATGAAAATACACCCACGGAAGAGAAAAGAGAAAGAACAAAGGGCTATATCAGAGAGCAATTAAAAGACGGTCAAAGAATGAAAAGTGTACCTGCAGCGACAAACCATGGCAGTCCTAGTTTTTCTTTGTGCTGGAGTCGATTCTTCAGGGTGAAAGAGCACTGGGAGAGAAAGAGAAGGCACCTTAAAAGAGAGACAGTGTCACCAATTTAGAAAGAACAAGGTATGCTAATTCCAACTATCATCAGTGTTTCGCTCATCCTGTGTGTGAGAGAGGAGAGAGAGAGAGAGAGAGAGGGAGGGGGGTGTACAAGAGCAATAATTATGCAGAGACGGGGAAAGTCCAGGGGAGTTGTCAGAGAAAAAGCAGATGACACTCGAATAACCATTGGTTGATTTTTGGGCTCTCCAGTTCCCCAAGAGCTAAACAATGGTGGCTAGAGAGAGAAAGAGAAAGAGAGAGAGAAGAGCACTAAGAGACAGAGAGTGGAGTTCTACTTCCCATAAACAACAAACAAGAGTACTTGGTGTTGTTTGTTGTTTTAAACATGACCCACTCAAAAAAAGATAAGCATATAGTGTGCGTGTCTCTCTCTCTCCCTCTCCCTCTCCCCTCATTCTCTCCTTCCCACTTTAAAAGAAAGTATGTGGTCAGATTCTTTTCAACGTCGGGCTTCAGCCAAAAATCTGCCGTCAGATGGTCTCGCATGACTTCCCATCTTATGCTCATACAAATGCAGCTACTATGTTCTGCAGAATTTGTCCCTCCAACCATTTCTTTTCTCGTTTCTTTCCTTCCCTATGATCCCTCGTTTCCTGTACTTGTTGTCAATTCAGTGCATAGACCCCACTGCTTTTATTTTTTCCTGTCATCTTCACTTTACTGATCCAATACTTAGGTTTTTATCCTAACACTTGACAGAAGGTTATTACGGTTATGTTGCCGGCAACCGGATCAAGAGACATCCATGGATGGGGTCGCAGGCAAGAAATTTGCG
Organism: Syzygium aqueum; assembly: GCA_031216185.1. NCBI lineage: Eukaryota > Viridiplantae > Streptophyta > Magnoliopsida > Myrtales > Myrtaceae > Syzygium > Syzygium aqueum. The sequence continues at coordinate 34,920,748 of CM062232.1, forward strand.
CCCCCTCGCTTGAATGTCATGTGACTTCGAATTCAAGAAATGGCATTCGATTACAAATCGCGAAGCTTATACATAACCTTTTGAGATTGTCCTAACTTTCAAAACTCACTATTTTTTGACGTTCCTTGAGTCACATTTCAAGATGCGGCCTATTTTAGCTTTGCCAATCAGACCCAACTTATCGTTTATCTGTATTATATCAGTTCATTCTTGCTTTAGCCTGAACTAAGGTTTCTTTTGGGTTTGCAACATTGAAACATTTGTTCCTAATGCTTGTACGACAATTGTCCCTTTCACAAGATATTAGGAAGAAAAGTGAGTTTCTCTACAAGATTTCGCGATAGAGATCGAGATCGAAATCTCAATCCTCGTTTCATAATCTTTTGAATATCCTTATCTTGTAATAGGTTTTGATTCCGACTATAACGTTTAGGCAGAAAAGAAGACAGGGGCGATCGATTTTGCCATCTGTGGCAATATTGAATTTCGGCTACGAAAGAGACTCTTTCGTGAGTGGAGAGAATTTATGCGTGAGTGGTGGAGGAGCTATGGCGATGGTGACTTGATAAATTAACTGTATAAACGTGAGTTATTTTGATTGATTTGGGTTTAGTATGGTATGATTTTGGATCGCTTATAATGTATTAATGAAGGGCAATATTTTCCCCTATCCAGTGGTGGGTCGGAGGAAATTTCCCGCATCCATATTGCAATGCAAATTATGATAGACACACACACACACATATATATATATATATGGAATTCTCCAATTAGAGATATGGTCAGAGGAGATTTAACTCCAACTTGGAACAAGGGACATGACCCTCAAATGCCAATAAGTCGTTGATATATATCCAATGGGTCAATTCGGTTCACAACCATATATAGGCCACACAAGCCAGATCCGATTTGCCGTTATGTATGTATACACTCCGGTTTCGAGGAAAAACAAGCAACTTACTCCTAGTTGCAATTAAATCAACATAATCAAATCAAATGGATGATTATATATTGCAAAATAATGGAGAATCGAATGGGAAAATCAATCAAAATGCATGACCCTCTCTCCGCGGGCAGCTTCGTCCCACCTACTTTCCTCCTAATTTTATATAAAAGGGGAAATCTCAAATCCGATACTCTCTAATTAATCAAATCAGAAATCAAACTGTCCCAAACAATGAGCATGTGCAGGTGGACACGTGTCGGCCGGTGAGGCATGTGGCGGGGGTGGTCCCCCTATCATAATCTCAACTCATGTGGCCTTTTTCTTGCTGGAGGTGTGTAGATTATGCTATGCTGCGATGCTGAACAAATAAAATAAAATAAAATAATAATTATAAGTTTAAAAAAGTACATGGAAAATCCAATAAGATCTGATTCTGACAAGAGAGGCTCTTGGGCTTTCATGCCTTTTTGTTTTGTCGCTTTCTTACCTCTTTTTGGGCCCCTTTTATTTTGATTATTGTTTGGATGACTTTCTTTTGATTGATTGATGCTGCTTGTCTTCCTTTTATTGTCAAAGTGAGATTTTGGCAATCCGGGGGATGAATTATTTGCTTTCTAACTTTTATCGCTTATGGTGTAAAATGACGTTAATCTTACTGAAATTAAATTCGCAGCAATTTTATATTCAATAATTTATGATATTTTGTTTTGAGTGTTCAATATAACCCAGACGAAGTAGCCTAAGGTCCCGTGACGTCAGGCTTCAATTAAGGTCGCGTGAGCCCAAGTGACAACCACAGACGACCACCGCCTAAGGTTGTGGAACCTCCAATTGGCAGTCGCCGGCCTCTATCCAACTCCTTTGTGCAAACCGCGGGGAAAATGTACAGTACAAGGGTGGAGTAAAAAAAATTATTAAATTCAAGACTCGCATTCTAAAAGGACCTGCATTGAGCTAAAGTCGTTTGGAGAGCTTTGTAGATGCAATTGCATTTCCCCAAAATTCTCCAAAAAATTTTATCAAACATCATTTGCATTTGCCCAATGGCCTTTAAGGCCCCAAAGGGCTTTGGCAAAGCCGAGCCAAACGCACCCGTAATTAGGACTAGAAAATGTCAAGAGTATTTAAATGACTCGTGTGTGGTTGTAATCTTTATTGATTGCTTGATCTATAATGGAATATTGTGTTACTCTCCCCATGGAGTAGATCCCATCAATCAAACTTTATGTTTGATTTATTCCTTTGTTATATTTATTGTATTTTTTTATCGCTTATTTTTAGAAACTATTAGTATTGGAGTCAGGCTTAGTTGACTTGAAGCAAATCGATGTCAACAGAAGAAAGAAAAGTAAGAATCAACTTAAGTGAAAAGAAATATTTTGATTTCTAGAGGATGCAGATTGACGATTTAGAGAAATCTACACAAACAGAAGAAGCTAGAATCAATGAAGCAAACTGATTGGGATTTGCTGGATAGACAAGTTGTGGGTGTTATCGGTTGATGCTGGCTCTTAACGTCATGTTTAACGTAGAAATAAAGAAGATCACTATGGGACTGATGAATGTTTTGTCCAACACGTATGAGAAGATCTTTGCAATTAAAAAGGTTTAATTGATGTGATATTTATTTCACATAAAGATGGGTGAATGGGTGTCGGCTGCTAAACATATCAATGAATTCAATGTGATTGTTACTCAATTAAGTTCGGTTAAATTGACTTTGATAATGTGGTATGTGTTTTAATTCTATTGTCCTAATTGTCTGATAGTTGGAATGCTACTATTATTGTTGTTAGTAATTCCTCTAGGTCAATGAGCTTGAAGTTTGATGAGGTTCACAATTTGATTTTGAGTGATGACATTTGTAAGAGAGAATATGGTGAACTTATACTTGCTAGTTTAGTAGGTGAAGTTAGAGGAAGAACTAGTACTCGTATTAGTAATAGTTCTATGAACTTGAATAGAATAAGCCAATCTATGACCAATGATGTTGTTTGTGGGAATTGTGGCAAGAGTGGGCAACTTGGAAGAGATCGCCTTCAGCTAAGTGAGCTATGTTCCAAAAATTGAAGAAGAACCTAATTTCTTTGAATTCTCTAAATTCAACTGAGTGTCAGTATGCTTTAGAAGACGGAGTTTGAGGATTGTTTAAGGTGCCATGGTATGAGAGAAGTCAAACACATGGCATGTACGAGCTTTAAGGGGGAAGATTATAGATTTTGCTGCAAAGATATCATATGCATTATCATATGCATTTATTCGAGACTGATAATTGCGGCAGATGCATTTAGGGCACATTGGCAAGAGAAGTTTGAAGGTTATGAGTGTAAGTAATATGCTATGTGTGTACATAGGTGCTGTGACTAGTGCTGTGACTTGGGCAAATAGCAAAAAGTGCTCAATACGACTACCAGAGAAACCACAAAGGTTGCAAAGTTGATTCACTTTTATGTTTGCAAGCTGTCATGATTTATTTCGAGGAATAGTGCAAGATTTATGCTAACAATTCGTTGATGACTACTTGAGAAAGACCTAGTGTTTATGCAAAGGTAAAATTTTAATACTATTTCCAGCATTAGGCATTTGAAAGCTTTGATCGTAAATGAGACTGATAAGACGATAGCATAGAGTTCTATTCGAAGCTGTTAAACGAATTATGCATGAATGAAGGCATAATGGGACACTACACTAATGTCAGTGAACCACAATGAGTTGTAAAATTGATAAGCAGAACATTATTGATAAGGGTGATTATAGTTCTATGATAGAATCGAGAACTGGTCTAGTAAACTAGTGGGTTTGGTTAGTAAACTAGTGGGTTTGGTCTAGTTCTTGGTTCCATATTTCTAGGAATATGTAATATACGGTTCAGATCCCAAGTACGAACCTGACCAATAATTTCATTAATGAAATACCTAGCTGTTGTTGTAGCATGTTTTTTTTTTTTGGTGTAATGTTGTTGTAGCATGTTGAATCCCTTTAATATACTCCTTTTGATTGTCTGTTCATATTGGTTGGGTATTAGTCATTAAGAACTATCACTTTTCCATGTCAGGAGACTACCTATATCTTGCATGCTCAATCAACCTTTTGAAGTATAGAATCGGTATTCTATATGCATGCCATTGTTGAAAATTGTAGGCCATTGAAACATTTCGAATGTTTTGCCGGAGTGTTATAGAAAATTGCCAGCTTCAAGAATATCATTTTATCTATAGTAGGACAGGGATTATAGTATTGGGATTCAACAATATTGGATTTTCTAAACTGCTGAGGGCAATATTTCTCGAACTGGTTATTCAGATACAAATGCTTAATAGATGTCCCTGTCAATTGCTCATGCAACAATGCAGGCCAAGGTGGTATTTATTTGATGCTGTAGCGCCAAACCAGATTCATTTGTGCTTGTTTGGAGAAAATGAAACAAAAAGGAAGAAGAAAATTAAACAGAAAAATTGGAAAGTTCTTGGGTAGACCCTAGGACAGAGCCTAGAACCGATTAACAAGGTAGGTTCCAAGTTCAAAAAACTAAGGAACTGATTTCGATAGGGTAGGTTCCAGGTGAAATATGGAATGACTTTGGAATTGCTCACTCCTAATTATTGGAGCAACCTATAAAATGCAATGTCACTAGGAAATTCCAAATGGGTGGGCATAGTACAACGAGCAACCTAGTGAATGGATATCGGATATTTAACTCATGAGGAAGCGTGGCCAAGTGACGTTGCTGGTTATTCTATAATTAGAATATTTGATTGCCCATTTCATGTTCAAGCGAGTGATGGTAAGCTTGATGGAGGGCAAGAAAGTGCATATTCCTAAATTATGCACAAGGTAAGTGGGCCATCGGTTGCAGTGCTCAGAATTATACTCACACGTTGTCAACGAAGAAGTTACACTTGACATGTTTCCAACACTTCTAGGTAGGCGTGATCGTGATAATGTTTATACAGATTTTGACAGTATTTAGCTCAAGGTGGATTTGCAGGCAGAAACTGTTGAGGTAATGGGTGCTAGCATGGTAATTAACACGGATGTGCTTGTAGAGAGGTGGAGTGTTTCAAGCCAACAATTATTGTAGCTACTGAGTTTGATAAGGTGCGTGTTTGATCTCTTAATGGATATAGATGAGAAGGTGATTTTGCTACATTTGTGATTGAGGAGCTTGTGTCTAAAAATCCTTATAGAGTAGCTAAAGGTGCAAGTAGAATTAGTGTTTTGATGAGGTCAACAGTTTTTTTTTTTTTTGTAAGGAGAGGTCAACAATTATGATGAAGTTCAAATGAAACTTAGACTTAGAATATGTCTATGACATTTGAAGAGCCAGTGTGGGTTTGTGAAAGAGTAGAGCGATGGACTCCATAGAAGCGATTGTAACTTGACTCCAACATCAAGCTAAGGTGCAAACTGTTGAGAATGTATATCAAGTTTGAGCTCAGAAAGGTACTCAATCCAAGGAGGTTTCTTAATTGGAGTTCGATCATAGCCTAAGTAGGTATCCTTTTTCTAATCCAATTTTTTTTCTATATAAAAAAAGGGGGAATTCTTCGTGAGAAGCATCTAAGAGATTTTTTTTTTCATGAATTACACTTTCAGGAAATCCAAGAAGAGCTTTTAGCCGTGACAATCAATTGTGTGGTGTGCTCGTGAATTACTTCATGAGTGTTTGTGTTGAGACATGGTTTATAAACTCCAGCGACACGAAGGTAGCACCTCCTAAAAGCCAAACGGCTTTTATATTTTGGACCCTTATTTTATTAGTAGTTTGGGTTTGAGCCCATGAATAGCTACCGAATATAAATAGTCTCTTTCTCTTGTAATTGAGAGATATAACGGAAAAGAGCGATATGTTAATTATAGTGGAATCATCTACTGAACGTAGCCCTAGTTTAATGATGAACCAGAATAAAAATCTTGTATCTCGAATTCTTTTTCTCGCTTTTACTCTCCATTACCTTGTGGTTGTATTCCGAATCCTAGTAGTTTGAAATCATGAAAATTTTGTCTTAAAATTTTGTGTAATTTCTTCATGAAAGTAAGAAATTATTTTGCCAAAAAATGTGAGAGCCAAATACTGTGTAAGATATTAGTTATAATTGAGAGTTGGGAAACATTTAAATAACTCAAGTGTGATTGTAATCTCATCTTCAATGGAATCTTGCGCTGCTCTCTCCGGGGATTAGGTTCCATCGATGGAACCACGTAAATTTAAAGTCTGTTTGATTTCCTTTTTTCATTTATTTTATTATTCAATCGCTTATCTTTCGTAACAAAAAATATCTTAATCCTACTCTACAAACGACAAACACCTAAGAGTGAAAAAGGTCCAGAATTACATATTGATTGTATGTTGAGCAGGTTCCATCTTGATCCGTGAAGAGACACTTAGGGTGCGAATGGTAACCATTCTGCTCCAGAAATCAAATTCTTACTAGAAATTGATTTCTGAAATTCTTGCCAGAAATTGATTTCTAGAGGAGAAATCTGTTTGATAAAACAGGACTAATTCTGCTCCAGAATTTGATTTCTGGAAGAGAAATCTGTTTGATAAAACAAGAAGAAATTTCTACTTCTGGATGAGAAATACATTTGATAACAGTACGTCAGTTCTATTTCTGCAACAAAGATAGTTCGAACTCAATTGCAAAATATTATTTATCTTAACCTACAATGCATGATATTCGAGGCAAAATCTAGTACATTTTTTTAAATCCTCAAATAAAATGAACAGAAATTCCACTCTTTATTTGAAGCTCCAGTCACACTTAGAGCTCGTGATTTCACACACTCTTTATTTGATTTACAAGATTTATAACCATCTTCAAGCACTGAAAATAGAGAAACTCTACCAAAGAGCTAACAAATAGTATAGCATAGGAAAACAGAAAGATTATAGTATGAGTCAAGGATAGCCTTCAAAAGAGATAAATTGAATCAAATGCCATAGTTTCCCCTCACTAACTTAGGTTGATAAGCTATCTTTCACTTGTAGGCCGTCCTCCCAATCCATAAAATTTAACCTTCCCGGGGTAAACCCATTATCTAATGCCTGTGCTAAAACCAAAGCCAGTGCTCGAGATGATGTCTAGAAATGATAACTCAGATAAAAACAAGACAAAAGCGCCAACTACTTGCGGCAATTCGCCTCGAACCGCAGAGCCAAACACAAATGACGAAACAAACCGATTTAGCCACACAACCCACACATCACAGCCCTTTCGAAACCGAAATCCCGCGGCTCAACTTCAACCTCAACCTCAATTTGCAACATGCTAATCAAGTTCTTGCCATACCACTCCGCAGCGTCTCGTTCCCTCATTCCAACTCGATCGAGCGAGATTCGCGTGAGCCCCGTGCCCTAAACGGGTGGTCTCATTGCACACCGCAGATTGCACCAAAGGAAAAAAGCTAACGAGAGGAGGTGAAACAGTTGGAGGAATCGAAGACTCACCAGCTACGCATGAAAAAACAGAAGTAGCGGAGATATAGGGCAAGCCAAATCGATCGCTGTTGATACCTAAATTTTGGCGCATCAATTAGTGTTAATTACATAAAAAATTAGGGATTAAATTTTTAACCCATAAACAAAAATATTAAAATTGTAGTTTAGGTTCATATAGATTAATTGCATTCCGCATCGGATTGGCGGTGGCAAGCAAGCTTAAAATTCATCACGTAAATCGAACTCGGGTATCGAACGAGACTCGGCTCACTCGGAAGGCAGGGGCTGAAAGTTACAAGTTAAAAGGGCTTGGTTGTCTTAATTTGAGCTTAGATTAGCACATCAAGCTTAATTAAATAAAAGCCCACATTAATTCAGCCCATTTGGAATTAAATGATAATTAAAACCTAAGCCCATTAAGACTAGAAAGCCCGACTAATTAACCTAGGTTTACATTATAAATACATGTTTATGTCTCATAATCTAGGAGGGGGCTCATAATTTCAGATCAGAAATTCTTTAGCGTGAAACACATGACAGAGAGAAAGGGAGACCGGCGAAGCCACCGTTGCGCCGTCACGCTTGCCCATCGCCCCCGCGCCTCGCCACCCCTCATGCCACGCCGCCATCGCCACATGCCGCACTTCGCCTCCTGGAGCCGCCAACGCCGTTGCTATTCTCGCCTCTTCCACGCCGCCGCTATTCCCGCCTCTTCCACGCCGCCAACGCCATTGCTGTTCCCGCCTCTTCCACGTCACCGCTGCTGCCCGGAGGCACAACACAGCCACGCCGCTCCCCACATCGCTACCCTAACGTCCCTGCAACCGCATCTCAGCCCGCCTCCCGCCTCAGCCACGTCGACACCTGGAGACTCCCGTTGCGCCGTTGCTCAGCTGCTGCAAACCAATCGCCGCACCGCCACCTGGAGGACGCCTCTGCCGTACGTCCTTCGCCCTTCCGTCGCCGTACGCCGCTGCACGCCTCTGCACCGGAGACAGCCGCACCGCCGCCTGGAGGACGCCCTTGCCGCACGTCCTCCGCCATGCTCCGCCTCTCTGCAGTCGCGCTCGCTACACCGCCGCTGTCCCTACCGCGCTGCTCTACTGCCCGGAGACGCCCGCCCCGCCGTGTCACCGCCGCGAACCACCGCCATTCCCAACATAGCGCCGCCACTCCCGATTCACAATCCCCGATCCTCTATAAATTCAAATTAGGAAAGAAATATGCAAATCAAGTGATTATCTTATCCCGATTTGATTTAAATATTTTGTTGCCTAATTTGTGCTTATTGATATCTAATTATACATATTTAGATATTTAGATAATATGCAATATTTCAATTAGGATTTATTTCCTTTTTTGAAATCTTGGATATCTGATCTTATCAAATTTGGATAGAATTTAGAATTTTCAAAATCCTTTGAATATATCCCAGATATTTGAGATATCTAAATTTTTTCAAGATGTGATCGATTAAGAAAATTTCTTAATCCGCAACTGCACACGTGGAAATAAATTTATCTATTAGGCTTTAGATAGAATTATTTCCATAGAGAGAATTTCAAATTTTAGGGTCGATCTATCATGCTTCAAATCGAAACTTAATTCGAAAGATTTAGTGGTTATTTTTTTTACTTAATTTTAATTTCGAATTTCGATAAAAAAATACCAAAAAGATTGCGCTAGAATTGATTAATTTCTTTAGTTTAAAATTGCATGTTTAGATAATTGGCATTTTTAATTCCGAATTTCATTAAAAAAAATATAAAAATAATAAGCCCGTCATTAGAAATAGGTCACGTCGTCACATGACATATAATTTGCATGTTAGATTGCATTAATCACATGTCAATTTTTGCACGTCATTACATATAGGTTAACTTTCATTTAAATAAATAAAAATCAAAAAGAAATTTCTGCACCTTTGAACTTTAAGTCAGGATTTATCAAAATTGTCAAATTGAGCATTTTTCTTGAAATTGGTACCGAAAAGGCGTTAGGAAATCTAGCATAATCAAGTCTCCGAATCTATAATTTCTGGTTCGTAGAAATAAAATAGTACTCCTGCTATTTTATTTAGGTTTCTAATCAACCTACCTTATATGATTAGTGGCGACTTCCGTTGAAAATATTTGCATGCTCACAATTGGACCTAAGTTGCGATTTGGTAGTGTTTGGGAGAACTCGAGCTAAGTTAGTTAATTTAATTGATCTAGTAATCCATTAGCCTAAGATCGGAAAACCCGATTTTTTTAGGGTCGCGACAATCGCCACCGTGTGAGGTGGCGGTTCCAGTGCAATTGCGAGGAGGGATGGAGGGCATGAAACTAAAGACGCGGAGATATAGGGAGGGCAAAATCGATCGCCGCCGCGTGTAGTGGCAGTTCCGGTGTAGTCGCAAGGAGGGAAGGGGAGGGCACGAAACTAAAGAGTTGAACGAGATGAAAGAAAAAGAAAGAAATTAGGGCCAGAATGAATTCCAAAAGAGAGGACGAGATGAAAGAGAAAGACAAAGAAATTAGGGCCAGAATGAGTTCCAGGAAGAAAGAAGCTACAAAAAGTAGTTCTCCTTTTTGGTGGAAAACTCATTCTGGAATTAAAATTTGATTCTAGAACAAAAAAAAACGTATTTTTACCACACACATTTTTATTCTAGAATGCAAAAATTACTCCAGAATGCATTTCGGAAATTTTTTAACAAACGCATTTCTATTTCAGAATGCATTCTGGAACAAAAATTCTGCTAAGGAATGGATTTCATGCGCACCCTTAGAAACACCTTTAAGAGTTGATCTAAACTAACTAATTGTGTTGGTTGCGATGATCAACTGTAACATCAAGAACCACGTGTCTATTGTTCGTGATATCACTAGTTACCGAGGATGAAATAACTCATGATTTAATTTCTCGTATTCATGGATAGGTCAACAATAGGCCCCTTCAGATTTCCGTCGCAATCTTGTATCCCATTTGATGCATCATAGTTGCGTTGCGGTGAAGGAGAGGGTTTGTTAAATCTTACTTACCCATAATTTCAAGAGAAACAATTGACGAAGAAAAGAAGTTGCAGTTGCTCAGTTGATGGCACTATCCATTCTCTATTATTGAGTAAGATCGTCTAATCTTCTATCATTGAGAGAACTGGAGACCAAATCTGCATGCGCTCGCATGATGATAGTCGGATCTTTTGTGGACCTCGACAGTGAATGCTGCCCTTAGGGCCCATCTCTGATGTAGATGTTATTGGGGTGGACAATTGGGTCTGACATAAGATATGCTGCTTTTGCTTAGATACCGTGTTGCTCTAATGCTATTCGATTTTCAGTGACGTCTAGACTTCTTCTTTAGCGTGCTGGGTTTCGGGCTCGGCTCATTGCACCACTCTCACTATCGTAATGCGAGTGTCGGTATCATCAGTTGTTAGCGCAAGGAGATCTCTTTGGCCATATGACGGTACCAAAATTTAGATGCTCATTCATGTACTATGACATCGTATTATGAAAGTGTTGCCCTAAGCGACTTATGGCAAAAGCTATTGTGTTGCCGTGACACTGTATTCGACAAGGTTCTGGAGATTCTTTGGCAGACGTAAGCGGGATGAGGGAGACTCACCTCAACTAGAATGGGAAACCCTAAAGAGAGCACTTTCAGGGCCTCCAAGGTTTGCACCTCAACGTCAAGAAAACATACGCCATTGAGGGAGTCAAGACTAACGGAAATGAGGGTAAAAATGTGACTCGCGAGAGCACGGCTGGGAATGAACATGAAAATGCCAAGTCCAAATGGACAATGAGAAAATGCAGAAAAGGCGACAAATGAACTTGCAAAATTGCAGTCTGCTAATGTGGTTCGAGTCGGGGTTGCTTCATTGAGAAAGGCATTCCTTCAATCGTGTCTCAAGAAGGCTAGACCTGTCAAAATGAGTCATAAATCATTTCTTAACCCGTATTTAATGGGCTGGGTTTTTATATAATATATTCAGTAATTGGATCATGTATGTGTTTCAAATGGTAAAGCCCAAAACAATATCAATGTTAAATGGGTCAACAACTTACTTAAATCCAACCCACTTCTATTATTCTCTCTTACCCTTGTTTGATCTTGTATTTTGCTCACTTCGAACTCTCACCTCAATTTGCATATATGTTTCCTAAATTTGATTAAATATTGAAGTATTTCAACAATATGGATCGGGTCATATATAAGTTGAGCTGGGTATGAGTTGTTAGATTTTTTACATAGAAATGAGTTAAAACGAGTTAAATAGGTCAATTTGAATATAACTATTTTCAACACGGTCCACCCATTTAACGGGTCTACGAGGAGGGTAGGTTTGAGTTTGATTCCCATATGAGGATACAGATGAAATCCAACGATGAAGGTGTGGTTTAACGTTTAGATACTAAATGTATCAATGCTCCACCACATTTTCATATATATATATATATATATATATATATATATATTGCACTAAACTAGGATTTGTACTTCATACCCCACATAATCTTATACACAAGTAAGCCGGTCTTAATTAGAAGCCCCATGTAGTTTTTATTCTTATACGTAATAAAAATAACTTGAATAAATTTCACTTAATGTCCACGGAATTTTAGAAACTACAAAAAAAAATATATTGCAACTTATTGGAAACACACGTGCTAAGCAAATTTATTTTGCAAAAGACAAAAGGAAAATGAAAATAATTTTTTTACAAAAATCATTCAATTTGAAATTTGAGATGTTTTCTCAAAAAATTAGATAAAGAGATAAGTTCATGAATACTTGTTTAAATCCAAAACTACATATGGTAAATCTTGAATCGGTCAATCAGGTTCTAGTATAAGGATCAAAGTTCCTCTTTTCCTCTTTATAAATAGAAAGCTACCTATTTATTTCGATGTGTTAGGATGTGGCTCATACTCTCCATCGACAGAAATGCATGAGGATCTCGTGGGGTGCCAAAAGACTTTTATAGTTTGGCCCATATTTTATTGATATTTTAGGCTTTGATCCTACGTAACCGCTATCTATATATAATCTATTTCTCTTGTAATTAAAAGCCGCAACAACTAAGTGTAAGATGCTAATTATAGTGAAATTATTTACTGGATATAACCCTAGTTTAAGGATGAACCATGATAAATCTTTTATCTCGATTTCTCTTTCTCACATTTACTCTCTACTTCGTTGTGTTTATACACCTATTCCTAACACGATGCCTCTCATAGACTACAAAATTGTTGTTTCTTGGAGAGTAAAGCTTAAAACCGTTGTTTCCAGGAAATCAAAACTTTTTTTTCAAAATGCGAAGCTCCGCCGGATTTAGATCATCAAGGCCCCATCCGTCCTCGACTCGAAATCAAGCCATCAAGGCATGCACCTGAATTCATGGTATCCAAAATTCATTATCGAAATCAATACAATTAACCGAACATTTTCTGAACTAAATCTGGATAGAAAATTTTACTTCCATACAAACGCAGCGAAAGATATGCGAACTAACAGGGTTATTGACTAGCATGCTTCGTAAAATTTTCATTCTAGTGAAGGCAGCCATGATGTAGAAACACGCACCTATGGACAGCCCAAGGCTCGATGTCATTCCAACATATCTTGGCTGGAACAAGGCACGCACGCTAACCCACCTCAATCTTATCAAAAGCTTCCACGCTTCATCGGAATCTACCGACTCATGTGATTAGATGTAAAGGGCACATGTTCACGGGTCTCGATCCTTCAAATGTCTGTACTTCCCTTCTTAGTTCCCTCTCATCTTTTCCCCTCTTCAAATTTAATTTCCCGGTTCGCAATGATTGTCCTCAATTTATTAAGGTCCTAAGCCCCGTATAACACAAGTGATACATTAAGAATAAATCGTGAAAATATCAGTTTAAAAAGGAGGAGTAAAACTCACTCTAGACAAACTCTGAATTTACCGGCGCGCCACCAAAAAGGGGTTTGATTGTTGGACTTCTAGGGAATCCAACAAGAGATTATGCTTGGCACCAATAGGGGACTGATCATGAGTGCAAGTGCAATACATGTCCTAAGAACTTCTTGCGAAAATAAACAGCATCGTTATTTGCTCACTTCCAGCCTGATTTGCACCAACAAGAATTTGCTTATTAACCTCTATGAGCTGAAAGCTAAGCTGATAGAAGAATATTTCACGTAAGTGGCTTCCCAAAATCTGAGCACCATCTCAACAAATTTCTTTTTTTTATTTGGTCAGATCATCTCGACAAATTTCAGGAAATAAGAAAAGGGTAGCAATCGTTGTTTACCAGTTGGATCATTGGTATTGGGTCAAGAGATAACCTCACCAAATGAGGGAAGCTTTCACTCCCACAAGGGACTCTTCGGCCTGTCCTCATCCTATGAGGCACGCTCCACGGATGTGTTTATTATTTTAACGTGCTGGTACTCGCATGTCTCGCACTCTCATTCTCCCTATATCTTTATCTTTTTCATATCTTTATCTTTTTCTGGAAGAAAGAATATCCTTTGGAAGTTTTACATCCAGGTGATTCTAGGTGAGAATCGAGATCGAGCCTTTTAAAGACATGCTCATGTCTATTTTTTTTTTAAGTGGTAGATCATGCCATAAAACCTTTTCACAAGATGCAACGCAGTGACTTCTTTGTTTTTTCAAAAAAGAAAAGGAAGAAAAAACATCATCATTTCTTTCTTGCTCCCACATAACAACATTGTGTTTTATAGTGCTCTTCCCATATGGTCCACAAAACTCCAACTTGTTCAAGAGAGAGCCGTGAGCTTCGGCTTGTCACTCTTTCTTCCTTTTCAGATTTGAACAAGGGTCACCACATGGCGATGGTAACCATTCACACCCTTCAAAGGGCAAACGTGTTGACCAGAAAGAAGCCTATGTGAAGCTAGCACAATTTGCGACATCATCAAGAGAGATACTTTGGGCCAACAATGGTAATCATCATAGTCATCAAAAAGTGCCAGGGGACCCCAATGCATATTTTACCATATCTTTCCGAGGACAATGAAAAGACATGGTTCTAACTTGTGATCTAGGCCTTTGAAATTTGATCAATGGAAGATATTATAGTTATGTGCTAAGATTTGCTTCTCTCTTAATTTAGGTTATCTTTTCCTTTCGCCGCTGTCAATTAGTATAGAAGATGACGGGCAAAAGTTCAATTGTGTAATTTTTAACACATTATAGGACGATTTCGATTCACATCATGTAATATTCCATAGAGTCTTCACCAGGGGCGCAATACAATCTTGCATATAGAACCATGGAATCGGATTTTCCAATGGCAAGAATGAATTTGAGCCACCGCTAGAATCTCGTGATCACGTAACTAATTTTGAAAGAGTGTACCAAAAGAATAATATCAACATTTATTGTAGACTATGTACAGATTTTAGGAGTTCTAATCTATTTATCAATTTTATATTACACAATAACAAAAATCGCGCTAGAATAATATTAAATCGCATCTTCGTTTAACAACTAATTAGAGCTTTCACAGAAATCGGGGGTGTTTCCACGTAACTTTACATTGTATCACGGTGAAGGTTTTTATTAAAATCTCTCACCACAGATCTGCACCCATATAATGATCAATTTCTTCAATTCTATTCTTTATCTTTAATCTTTGTCTGCATATGCTTCATGCTTTGGAGCTTCTTGCCACATCAGATTGAAATTAATTATTGTGTAGATGATCCTCACATCACATGGTCTTCGCATCCAAGATTTCATCGACAAACCTATCTAGCAAGATCATGTCACAGGACCTCGTTAGGTGCTGATGCCATGATCAAAAGAACTCAAAGAACCTTCACCAACTTTCATGGTAATCTCTGCTGGACTGGAATCGCATGAACCATCCCATCAAAGAACAGATTCCTCGATTTTTTTGCGATTCTTCTCTTCTTGTTCCTGCCTTTGACAAGAAAAGCTTGGCACTGAATGGAGATCACGAAGATAATGTATCTCGATTTGGTAATCTGCCTTCGCTTTAAAAATGGGTAGAAAGAAATCGCATTATAGCATTCTCTTATTCCTGAATCTCCCTACTTTAATGCTTATAAAAGAGATCTTCGAGTATGATATTAATTTAATTGTTGACCTACATGCGTATTTTGTTAAGATAATAGTTCATTTGAGATTTGTATGAACAAATCAAGAACCGCCGTATGAAGGTCATCATAGCTAGCAAGTGAATAAGATAATAGATTTAACGTAAATCCCGCCTGCCATTATCCTTTGCACTTAGCAATATATATTTCGACAATCATGTGGCATGGCTAGGCCAAGTCTAACAATTTGAACGGCAGGCAAGTTTGAGAAGATGGCATTTTGGGACAATTATAAAATTAACCGAATGTATACATTTAGTAAAGTAGACAACAAAAATATGTAGTGTGTTATATTATATTATCTATACCGAATACAAAGTCAACTTTTGAATTCGATGTCCGCCGTCGAAATATTCAATATGCTCTTGACATATAATATATTCTTAATGAGTAAGGGTGGCGCTCGCAGTGCATGTTCTGTTCTAGTATATGTAAAGCCAAAATGATTTTGTAATCTCTCCAATGCTACACTACTTTACACTCTTGTTTTTCATGTTTTTACGTGGCACATGCTGGTTCTATTTATATTCGAGGGTGTTGAAGCAACTGCAGAAAAATAAATATATAACACAAGGATTTACGTGGTTCGATCACAAGATGATCTACGTTCACGGACGAAGCAAAACAAGATTCCACTATAATCAAAGAAAATACAGTTTTCAGAAGTTGAAAAAACGACTTAACAAAACTTCGCGGCCCACAGATCTCTCCCAAAACGAAAATCTCTCTTAATCAATGAAAAAATCTAGCCGCAGTATAAATAAGGGCTCTCCAAAAAATTTTCTCGGGGGTTATGCCCCCGAATCCCCCAAGATATTTATTCGCTTGCTTTGGGTTGGGTTTATCGGCCCAACCTTCCGCATTACAAACTAAATCTTAATTTTTTCTCCACTTTTGGGTCACATAAAAATATATGTCGGGTCGGGTGATGAACTGGATTGAGTACATAAAATTCAAGACATATTTAACATAGGGCAAATTGAAGATGTTTTTTTGTAAATGTCTTCGTATATTTTCCTTGACTGCAGACGATTATTTTTACCGTGGAATTGAAGAAAATATCTTCTTGGTCCCGTGATATTATCGGTATTCTCTTTCGCCAGTGGGTATTATTCGTTTTCTTTGCGTTCAAACTGAGGTGACATGTTCCTATTAGGATGTTGCATATCTCCAAGAAGTCAAAGATCCTATTGCCTCCCAGAATAATGCAGCAATTCTGGTCCACCTCTCGCAGTCGAGGTCAAAACTCAAACTAATGACACTCCATAATTGCCGTCCAATAATTTCGAGGAACCAGCCGCAGTCCTTAGATCAGTCGAAACGCACTTTAGGTATTTTGATTATAGAGTCTGTTACTAGGTCACACAGTGGAAAAACGATTTCAAGCTGCAAATGACATATCGTCTCTACTTGGATTGCTATAATCTCATATCTTCGATTATGAAATTAACAAAGCAAGGCTCATCAATTATCATGATCTCCCTTTCATAAGATAGAGCTCTTTTCTTGGGTCCACAATCTCCGACTTGTTGAAAAAGTTGATCAGCCAAGGCCGGACCTTTCTGCTTGATTTGCCCACAAAGTCATGAGAAAAAGTGATACTTTTGGTCTTCACCTGATCAATCAAGTGCGGCATTGTTTATTGGTGTTGGGATGCTTTTGACCAAGAGGAAAGCTATGAAAAGGTATCCCCGTTGCCATATCGTATGTTATCTTATTTTGATCGAATGATATTCTATTCTCTTTTACGCGCTTACATTAAGTTAATAGTCGAATGATTTGATTAAAAGTTCGCATTGATCTAACTCTAAGAGATTACGGTTCTTGAGATGTAAACTCATAGTCATCTACATTCAATGAAAGATGTAACTTGACATATTCTAGCGGATTGGATATATAGAACACACCAAAATGCCAGCAAAAAATTTGCAAGCAAGTTCAAGATGTTGAGGAAATTTCCTAATAAATTTTGAAGCTGACAAAATTATTCATGTTAATCTTGTACGTATGATGTCACGCCCCGACTCAGTATTGTGATCGATGCTTGTTGATCGATCAAGACCCGTTCGAGCCCGTGACTCGCCAAAATAAATTAGTGCGTCCTATTCGTTTTAAATACATAAGCGAAAGCAATAGTAAACGAGATATCACAAAACATCATAAGCAAACATCGCACGTTATATTTACATAATTCATGCTTATTTTAACAAAGCCATTTCACAAGCCCTTGCAAGCTACGCTTATATTTCACATGCTTATTTCAAAGGCATTTCCAAACAAGGCCGATTATGAATAACAAAATTTCGGCTTAGGGCGATCCTACTCCACTACTCTGTCTTCTCGCGCTCCCGTCTACTCACTCTACTCCTTCCCACGACCCGTCCACATGGCCGTCTCACACCCCATCCACGGCATGCCCCGAAGCCGGCCCGCCCATACCGTTAAAAGGGCTGTTGAACCAGTATAGGGGTCCAACCCAATCTCTGTTGACTAGACGGTACCACGCCACGTACGTATGGGGGACCAATTCCTCGTTGCCCTCATCCACCATCACGTACGTCGTAATTCGACGATAGACGCGACCTTCACGAGCATCAATCACGGTGAGCAACTCTGCTCACATCTCTATGGGGTTGCCAAACCAGGTTGGGGGAGACGTCATCCTACAGTCCTGAAAAGAGCAAACTGTTAGTGGTCTGCCCTAGGAATCAATCAAGGTTGATACTTTAATATTAGTTGTAGATTAGGTTGTGTCGGAAAATCGACCTTCACTATACTTAGGTAGTCATAATGTCTTGCTAAAGACCGCTTATGACTTGTGGGCCAAAAAGAATTTTGAGCACACTGCTAATGTTTGTGAACCTACAGGGTCGCACACAATAACAAACGGACTTAATATTTTTTGTGCGCCTTGATCTACTTAAGAAGTGGATTTTAATTTATTCTCTTATTTAAATTATCTATGCGGTCGTGCGCGTTATAAGATAACGATTAAACGTAAGATTAAATATGGATGGTTTGGCGGGCTCAAATCGCCCGGCCCATTTCTTTTAATTCCGCTAGATAATAAGGCTGTATAAATAGATAGAGAATCGTTCTCTGTCTAAGGTTTTTCGACAGAGTATTAAAAATAAAAAGGCGTTCAAAAAAAGGAACTTCAAGATCTTTCGCTAGCACGTGGATCGTTGGAGAATTCCGTTCGTGTGTGTGGATACCGATAGAGGCGCAACACTTGGGGCGCTAATCTAGACACAATCAGCCGTTAATTTATCTTCGATCTGCAAAAGATACGTTTTGAAATTCCCTTTCGATTTCAGTTTACACATGAATCCTGTCTAGGATTCTATATTCCGTTGCGTTGTTTTTCGTTGATGAACCCAACACAAACAACGGGAAGTGAGTCGGGGGACTCAATAAGTGAACTCACTAATGTCAAGCAAGCATGAATCGATCGTCGTTAACATGAGTCGGCTCTTACCGCACTGCTTTCGATGGCAAATCAATAGCAAAGGCCATGCTAAGAACTATCAAAAGAACATCAAGCATGGCTACCTTAAGTGAACATCATAGCCAAGCCCCGTTTTCTATATTGAGATGTGAACATGAAACATAAAACATAAACAAACCATGAGCATCAAACACAAACATAAGAAAACCATGGAAATAATCAATTGTGATTAACCAAGTGACCGAGCTACGGTCCAAACAACTACGTCACAACGTATCTCAACTTCCTTTTCCGATACTAAGGAATCAACTTACTCAAACATAACACTAGAACATGTGAGAAGAAAGAAAGCAACATACATGTGGCTTGAGCACGTGAAAGGTGGGATGTCACGTCCCGACTCGGAATCACAATCGATACTTAATGACCAAACATGACCCAAACGGACCCATGACTCGCGAAAATATATTAGTTCGTCCCGTTTATTTTAAACGATCAAATGCACACGTGAAAGCAAATAAACAATAAATGAGACAAACGGGAGTAAGATAAACAAACAACACACGTTGTATTTACAAGATACATGCTTATTTATGTCGAGCCCTTCTTTACGGGCCCTTACAAGCCACGTACATATTTTACATGCCCATTCCAAGGGCGATTCTGACACAAGCCACTATCGAACAAACAAAACTTGGCTTGGTTGCATATTCCCACTACAGTTACTTCTTAGCTCCTCGCTCCTCCATCTCCTCGCTCCCGTGCAGCCGTCCGGTGGTCGAACTATGCCCTACCCACGGCTTGCCCCAAAGCCGGCCCACCCGCGCCACCGAATGGCCCCTCGAACCTATGAAGGGGTCCAACTTAGTTGCCATTTGCTAGCCAATACCAGGCCGCGTACGAGTGGGGAACTAGTTCCGATCGGCCCTCATCCATCATAACATACGTAATAATGCGACGGTATGCGCGGTTCTCTCGGGCATCAATGACGGTGAGTAATTCCGCTCTCATCTCGACGAGGTTTTCAAACATAGTCGGGGGAGTCGCCATCTATGGACTTGAAAAGACGAAAAACAACGTGAGTGAGTCAAAATACTCAATAAGTAAAAATTCTAATATCAAACGAGAACAAGACAATCGTGATTCACACAAGTCGACTCTTACCGTACTGGCATCGATGGAAATTCAAAGTTCATGCTACGAAACCAACAAAAACAAATATCAAACATAAACATCACACATGTGCATCGTTAGTCGAGAAAGAACGAACTATCAACGACCATGAAACCAAGAAACGGGCCAAGCAACCCATGTTACAACGTATCGCAACTTTCTATTCCGATATTAGGGAATTCACTTATACAATGACAAACAAAACTAGAGAACGGATTAGAGACGGGTGAGCTCGGGAAATTTCGGGCTTTCTCCTTACTTGGCCGAGCAATACTAAGCCTACAAAAGCCAAACCGTGGGCTCTTGGACGGAAACGAGGAGAAACACGGCCTGATTCAGGACTTCTAGGGCATGAGGCTTATCGAGCCAAGAAGTGAGAAAACAAGAAACAAAAGGGAGAGAAAGATGGTGGATGGTGTTGGCGTGAGAAGAAGAAGGAAGTAGGGGTTTCATGCTATTTATAAAGCCCTTGAAACTTCCTAGAATAAGCCAATAATGGAGGGGCTCTAAGTCAAAAGTTATGATGACATGCATTTAATGCTATTAATGAATTGAGGCCAAAGGAAAATGATGAAGAAGTCGAGCTTATCCAAGCCATTATTGGTGCTCTCTCTCTCTCTCTCTCTCTCTCTCTCTCTCTCTCTCTCTCCCTCCCTTGGCCGAACGGCCTCCCTCATGGCTCCCCTTGACTTGGCTGAATGGCCTTTGTCTTGTGCTCCATTATTGATGGCCCCTTGAGTCATCAAAGAGCCTTAAATGAGCCATAATAGAGGGGCACAAGTGGCACCAATAATGAAGGCTTAAATGGCATTAATTGAATCTTTTAACCAAGTTAACCCTTTTTGTCTCTTTCTCCTTAGCAAAGCTGAACCATGGGAGCCTCTTAAGTTGCTAGTTTCACGCGAATGTATTCTTGGGCCAATCAGCTTATACGAAATCGGCTAAACGGCACTATAATAGCAACCCCGCATCATATTAATTCTCATAATTTCCAATGGTTTTCTCGCAATAAAACACTTCTAATAATCCCATTCAAAATGAGATTTAGTGTGAAAAAGCCCTCACAAGTGACCAAGTATAATTATACAAAAGTCTAAGCCCAACTATGCTAATTTAGGCTTCTCGAGTGACCTAGGCGCATGGTCGGGTCACTGGGCGCATGGCGAGGCCTGACCGGGTACGCCGCCGGGCCACACGGGCATATGGCCTGGCACGAGATCGAGCCACACGGGCGACGTGCTGAGCACCTTGCTTGGCCGCACGGGCGACGTGGCGAGTGTCTTGCCGACCGCATGGGCGACGTGCTGAGCACCACACTTGGTCACACAAGCGAGGGGTCAGTTCATGGCCAAACACGCGCAACGGCTCATGAATGGTACGATGCACAGCTCATAGCTATATTTCTTGGGCAGGGATGAGATCGAAACCGGATCTCATGGACACAATGCCTGGCACAAGGATTGGGCACAATGACCGGCACACGATCGGATACGTAGCCAATCCGTGGCCTAGCTAACATGCACGATGGCTGGCGCGACTGGCAATTTTGCCCAGGCCACGATCAAGCCACTAGGCACATGGCCTGGCACATGTCTCGTCCATAGCTTACCTAACTCAACGCAACGATCCATAGCTAATTCGTGATCGAGTCACGTTCGAGTATCAATGACCCATGATCAACCTTCGGTTGTCATATAGCCTCGTGGAATCCAGTACCCCAAAATTAACTCATGGTCATCTGGGATCAATACATGGCCATGCGGTATCACTCGTGACTGACACATGTTGATACCGGACTGATCCACAGTTATCTCGAACCATTCCACTAACGGTCCTTATGATCGAAAGATCACTCCACGGTCATATTACTCTAATCATTTGCGTATTTAGGGAGTCATTCTACCGTCGATCCCTAGGCCAATTCATGGACAATCTTTCGATCGAATCATGACTAATCCTCAGTACACTCGTTCCAATCATACTGTCATTCCATTACCGACCCTCGACTTGAGTTACCCGCTAATCCATTTATTACTAGCCCTCGGCTTCCTAGGTCCGAAATCGGGGATGTCATATGGGGTCTCGGGCGTGACTTTTCCAATGGCCGAACAAGGAGGAAAAAGATGGTCGGTGGGTGTATGTATGTGAGCGTGTGCGTAGGCGTGAAGGGGCTCTCCTTCACATGGGGGCTTCTTATTTATAATGGTCCAATACTTGAAGAGGAAGCAAAACCATAATTGTATGGTCCCTAAAGTCAAGTGAGTATTAATGGTATTTATGCACAATGGCCAAAAGAGCATGATGAAGTGATCTTGCTAATATCTAAGCCATTAAGGGGTTTTAATGTGGCCTTATCCTCTCTCTCTCTCTCTCTCTCTCTCTCTCTCTCTCTCTCTCTCTCTCTCTCTCTCTCTCTCTCTCTCTCTCTCTCTCTCTCTCTACACTCCTCCCCTTCCTTGGCCGACCCTCTCCCTTGCCCTATGCTAATTATTGGTGATCATGAGTCACCATGCTTCCATTATGGGGATGGACTACTCAACTGGTCCTAATAATGAAGGAGGGACACTTAAGCTAGGTCCAATAATGGTGGCTTTTAATGAAAATTTGACTTGGTCAAATTTTTGTCTCTTAGTTCCCTCTATTTTTGAAGTGTAAGGCCTTCTCCTAGTCCTCTACAAGTGTTGGTTTAGCTAACAAATAGCTTGGACCAATCGGCTTACACGATATCGATTAATTGATGTCTAACTTGTAACCCTGCATCATACTTATTCTGCTACTACTTTTCGAGGGTTTTTCCTACTAATTATACCCGTTTGATCCGAGGTTTGGTGTAGACAACCCTCTAAATGTAACCCAATACCACCAAACAAAAGTTCAAGTCCAACGAAGCAAGTTCGGGTTGCCTAGGCATGTGGCCTGTGCAATCGGGCCTGATTAGGCGCAAGGCCGAGCACATTGCCGGGTTGCACATGCACGTGGCCGGGCACATGATCAGGCCTGTGAACGATCATACGGGCTTGGTGCCGGGTCGCACGAGCGACGCGCCGAGCACGACGCCGATCCGCATAGCAAGGGGCCGGTTCATGGGTCCAATACATGCATTGGCTCATGGCCAAGTTCATTGGGTATGGGACTAGATCAGAGCCAGATCTAATAGGCACATTGCCTGGCACAAGAGTCAGGCACAATGACCAGTATACGATCGAGCATGTAGCCAGTCCATGGGCTAACTGGCGGGCACAATGGTAGGTCATATCCAAGCACAAGGCCTAGCCAGCACAGCTAGCACAATGCCTAGCCCGCGACCAAGCCATTAGGCTCATGGCCTACCTAACTCAACGCAACGATTTGTGGCTGATTCGCAACCGATCCATGTTCGAGTATCAACAATCCATGGTCGACTCTTGATTGTCATGTAGTCTCGTGAAATCCAATATCTCGGAATCTACTCATGGTCATCTGTGACTGATACATGGCCGTAAGGAATCACTCGGATCGACACATGCCAACACTCGACTGATCTATAGTTATCCCAGACCATCCTACTAACGGCCCTTGTGATCGAAGGGTCACTCCACAGTCATATCATTCTAATCATTTTGCATGATCAGGAAGTCGTTCCACTGTCGATCCTTAGGCCAATTCATAGACAATCTTTCAATCGAATCATGACCAACCCTCAGTACACTCGTTCAGACCATATTGTTCGTTCCATTACCGACCCTCAGCTCAAACTATTTGCCCAATTTATCACTCGTTACCTTTGGCCACCGATGTTCAAATTTGGGGATGTCATATCTGATATGTACTCTGAAATATTTTGATCCAGGTAAATATATTTTGGAAGTAGCAACTTTAATACTTTAAGAGAATTAAACTTTTTGAATGCTCAAACTCTATGAGGTTTAGAAGGAAGATTTTAGGCTTTACGAGATTCAGAACGAGAAGTTCATACTCTATTACAAAAGTCACTCAGACTTTATTTAGATAAAGAACTTTAGACTCTACTTCTAAAAAGTTTAGACCTTACTGAAGACCTACATTGACTTAAATTCTGAATGATAAGCAAGAACCAGAAATTATTTAGACTCAAAATTCATTCAGAACGAAACATAACGGCCAGTGATCTACCATGGATTTCACAGAAGGAAAGTTTTGATTGACTTAATCTAGGTTATAATTGATTGATAATCAAACATTAATGCAAGTATATATCACAACAGATAAAGCTCTACTTATGAAAATCAAGATTCTGGCTGTATGGGCAACCAAATTCAATGGGATTTAGATTTTATCTACCAACGGCTATTGAATTAATTTTATAAAAATCTGTCCGAGGTGAAGATTGGAAGATGATCTTCTGAAGACTGTCCAACGGCTAGTATTTCCTAAGCTACTCTACTTGGAAGTGGAGGAGTATAAAAGGAGATTAACGAGGAGCAGAAGTTAGAAGATGAAATCAAGAATCAACAAATCCAAAGTCTGAGCTTACTCTGATCCTACTATTTGTCTTTCCTAAGCTTTCCTAAGCTAAACACTGAGATCTTAAGGAACATTTTGTAAAAGTGATTGTCTAAGATAGAGAGTCTTATCATTCACGAAATGATGTCACTCAAAACTTGCAATCCATTTTTTATCATATAGTGGAATATAGCCAGTAGGCTATCGGCATAGGAGAATGAACATAGACTTGTTCTAAGTCAAGCCACTATAATCGTTTGTGTGCAGTTTTCTCCATCCCTAATCTCTCATTATATTATTTAGGGAAAATGTCAAATAAGGACTCAAAGTGGGTCTCTTTTCTCAAATAAGAACCCCAAGTGGATAATATTTCAATTAAGGATCCAAAGTGCCCAAACTAGTCTCAAATAATGACCCAGCTCGCTGGCTGGCCAAATGTTCACCGGCTGGCGACCGTGAGACATTTTCCGGCACCGAAATATGGGCAATTTTGTCTTTTTCTTTTTTTTTCTTTTTCCTTTTCTTTTCTCTCTTCCTTCTTGTGGCCATCATTGGCAACGTCTGCCAGGCTCAGGCTAGGGCGGCCGTCACCCGACACCGGCGAAGGCCACCCGAGCCTGGGTGAGCGAGGGTGGCCCTCGCCCTCGTCAGATCTGGCGAGGGTGAGGGCGGCCGTTGCCCGACGCCGGTGAAGGCCGCCTTCGCCTAAGGCCGGCAGACGTCGCTAGCGATGGCCACAAGAGGGAAGAGAGAAAAGAAAAAAGGAAAAAAAAAGACAAAATTGCCCCTATTCTGGAGCTAGAAAATGTCTCATGGTTGCTGGCCGACGAACATTTGGCCGACCGGCGAGCTAGGTCCTTATTTGATATTAGTTTGGGTACTTTGGGTCATTAATTGAAGCATTGTCTACTTGAAATCCTTATTTGAAAAAAAAAAACCCAATTTGGATCTTTATTTGACATTTTCCTTGTTATTTATGCTACACACTAGCATATTCAAAATCTGAATATTGTTCAGATTTTACTGATTATAAACTATTTCCGCTTTAAATTTTTCAAAATCACTCAAATCACTTATTTACCACACTCTAAATGATACTCGCTAGCTACATAACAAGAAAGCTTTCTTTGAAAGCCAGGGAAAAAGAAAAATAGGAGAAGGAAGGAATAGCAGCCGTTGCTTTAATTGTCACACCCACCATCTCCATTTCATTCAGGATGGCCATCCTCAAAGGGTAAGCTAACAGGGCCAGCTCCATTTCCTACACTTCCTTATCGGATCTCTACAGCCGCTATGCCCATCGGCTGCTGTCCTCCACCGTTGTCGCTGCAACCACCCCTTCGGGCCCTCCCCTTGTCTCTCTCCTCGCACTCTCTCATATAGGAGGTCGATGGTTGTCGCCAACCTAAACTCGAGTTACTGTACTTGTGTGTGCAAACTATGCTTTCGAATGTTAAGGGCAGAGTGGAAATCAAAGATAGAGTGCGCTGCGGTCGTATGAAAGCTCACCCTTTTCGCGATCACATGTCGAAAACATGCAGATCATTTATCCCGAAGGAAATTGTCCGGAAAAAGAAGTGTAAAGTCACCCAAATCCACGACAGACGTTGTAGCTTATCATTTTCCTTTTCTCTTCACAATCCCTCGAAGACTTTTTGGACATATAATTGGACTTTTCGTACGTAGAACTTTCATGCTCATGCAAACGTGGATATCACCATTGCCTATCGGGTCCCGTAACATCACATCACATGCAACGACTAAAAGAAGAAAAACATGCAAAACTGAATACCAGTCCGTATCAAAAACTGAACCCATTTCAAAACCCTAGACGAATTCTTTTTATATTGTCATTTTAAATCAGGTTTCATTTGAAACCCTGCGAATTTTATATGAAATACATTAGTTCAAATATAGAAATATGAATAACCAATAACCTAAGTAACCAATTGTATCGAAAAGAAAGTGAAAGTATTGAATATTATGAGATTGATGAGGTTCAGATTTTGGGATAGCTGCACCTATCTTTCTCAGGTTTTCCAAAATGGATATCGAATCAATCTCGCAAATTGAACCAGATGGGTGGAGATGAGTCAAGAACCTAATCTCATCATTGCACATATCCCCAGGAATGAGAATGACGATACGTACTATCGATAACTATTTCAAGTCATCATCTAAGAAAGAATTGTAAATTTGAAGAACTAAGGATTACAGTTAGCCCTAATCTAATTGGCGGACCAGTAAACGTTGCAGGTTTGGGCTTCTTATCATATGATAAATACATAAGTATGCGTCCATACACACATAGGCGGGCATGATAAGCTGCAAGGCGTATGATCAGATCTTATTTTGGGACAAAAACAACAGTAGACTATATGTCTAATCATAGCGAGCACATAAAATTACGTTGACAGGGCCAGATGGACAAATTTAACATGATCGAGGGAACAACGCATAGCTAGAGACACCTTTTAAACGTCGCCACGTATGTAGCACTTTTCGTCGACTAAAAGTTCGATTCTACATTTAATAAATCGCAGGCGGCGTACGAAATTATACCCTAATCGCTGCCATATTCTCGTTATCAAACTCGAAGATATATGCGGTACGGTTCCTCTCGTTCGAACAGTCGCACGAGCAAGTGGATGGCAAAGGAAATGATGTTAAAAGAGAGAGGGCCGGGTCTAGTGGGCATAAATGATTACGATTCCTTGTATATACTTCGAAGGAGAGGGGAGGCATATATTCAAATGCACTGGGGCCTATGCGGGGTTAGGAGTTGACCCCATGGAAAAACAAAGGATTGTGGGTGATTGTGAAAAGATTACGCCAAGATTCGATTGAGATTGTGTTTGAAATTTCGAGATTATTCACGACTTTTATAAAGGTGGGGATATTTTTTTTCTCTTCTATTTTTTGTACACGATATTTGGTCACGGGAGTTGAAACAGTGGCCCCTCTGCCGTGTGGAAGGAGAGTCCGCAAGCTGCCACACGACGAGCATGACACCGGATTTCAAAGATCATTTGAGATTTTGCTATCTCGTTGAACGCTTGCGTGAGATTGAAATTAATAGAATATTCGTGAAATCGCGCCGGATTTTCAACTCGTGAACTCAAAATTATCCTTTCGAATCTCATAAATTACTTACATGTTACTTTGGGTTACGTCATCTGTACATGATAGGAGTGCAAATGTAACTGAATGGTGAGACTTGTGGAGATTCGGTAGGCTTCCAGTGACCTGACTTTTATGCCCATTTCATTATATTATTGAAAAAAACAAGATTCATAGTTAAGTGTGATATGAGTATGTTGGTTCTTAACAAGTTCTTTATTATTATTTTCAACTTCAATTGTCTTTTTCCATATTATGGGCAAAATTATGGATGCTAGCTATTATTTTTTGGCTTAAAGACGTCCTATTACTTGACGGAAAAAAAACATCCTAGTCCTTACTACGTCAACTAGAAAAACAAGAATTTCAACCAAAAAAAATACTAGAAAAACAAGAATTTCATTTTCAAATCGTACAGCATAACTGCCTAATTTTATATATTACCTCCCAATTTTCAAGTCTTATGGCAGATCAACGTTATCTTATGTATGTTCACTCTCAAGGATAAAAGAAGTCGTGTCCTAGCTGTAACTTTTTTTTTTAAAAGTCTGGAACATCTTAATCTTTCGATTCTACTGATATCTACAAGCGCGTGCCAACCCTTCGATTACGAAAATGCGAAAGCATCAAAGCATTTTGTAAAAGTCGAATGAGCATGCACACTTGGCCAAAAAAAGGCTTGGTGGCTTTGCTCGGCCTGTCAAGCTCGAGGCCAAACGGACAGCTTTCAGCAAATCTTAAGTGTTAAAATATTTAAATAATAAATCACGCATTCATTTAATAATTTAAATATTTAGAACAGTTAATAGTGATTTTACAAAATCTCATATGGTATTAGAGACGGAGGTCTCAAGTTTAAATCTTTACAGGTTTCATTTATTTCTCCAATTAAATGTATTCACGCTTGATATTATGCAAAAAGACCAGACTAATATAATTAATAGTAATCCCGCAAAATCTCACACTAACTAGCACAATAGCTCCATGCGGTCCATCCATTCGAGCCAAGTCTAACGCACAGCGATGTGATAATCGAACGATATCACTCTAACTAAAGACAAACACAACAAGATCAGGTAATCAACAGTGCCCTCGCCAAGATTAGGGTTTAGGGTTTTCCCTAACTCCAATCTCAAATTGAAGCCAGTTGTCCCGTTCTAAACATTTTCGAGCCAACTCGGTAAAAAATTTGGTAGGGGGAGTGGGGGGTAAAAACTAGGGGAAATGAACTAAACGGTCCTTAAACTTTAGCTTGATGTGCAATATGGTTCTCGAACTACGTTGAATATTTTTATATAATTCAGGGACTAAATTCAATATATACCAAAAGTTCAAGAATCGTATTAAACAAATTAAAAATTTAAGAACCTCGTTAAAAATTGAGTTAAAAGTTAATAAATTATATTAAATAAATTAAAAATTGAGCAACAGTAGTTGTTGGTATTATTATCCCAATAAAAATAAAAGTTGAAGAGGCAGAGAGAGAATCGCAAAGTGTTCTTCCATGTACTTGATGAGATGGAGACAGAGAGAGAGAGAGAGAGAGAGAGAGAGAGAGAGAGAGAGTCCAACGAAGAAGGGTGGGGGACCAGGGAAGTAGGCAAGGCAGGAGAAGAGCAGTGGATTTTGTGGGAGGAGGGGGAGGGGCAGGGGCCATGTGAAAGGAGGAGTGATGGCAGGACATGGGATGATTGACGACGATGATGATCGTTCACTGAACACACATGAACGAACCAAACCCAAGGCTGGGTAAAAACCCCTTCTTTCTTCTTTTCTAACAAAAGCGATGGCTCCCTTTGACCTAGCCCCACGCCACACATGGCCGCGGCACACCCGATCGACCCTCACTTTGTGTGGCCTAGGGCCGATTTTGGAAAAGACAAAGGAAAAAAAAAAAAGAAAAGGAGTTGCCGTAGGTTTGGGGCGTTCCTGCCGCGACGTGACGATACGCTATCTATCGTCCCCTCGGTTCGCATCCTTCCGAACACACCGTTCGACAACAGACGACGGTGTTTCCCCGAAAAAGACACGTGGCCCGATCGATCGGGCGATATCTGGTCTACTCGTCTCGAGAGCATGTTTTACCTCTTTTTTGTCCCCGGCAGGCCCGTCTTCTCTCGTGCTCGTGTTGCCGTGTGAAATGATCTCGGCGGGTCGACCTGATTCCGATGCGAAACCATCGCACGGCCATGCCCGTTCGAAGCTCGGGGCCCCAATTACGAAAGAATCCGCACGACACGACGTGAGCGATCGCATATGCCTCTGACGATTCAAGATTTTTTCTCTTTTTCTCTGTTTTGCATTCAGTAATTAACATGGGCGCAAGTAATAAAAGAAGAGGTCATTCCAAACATGTTGTTTAATATATCGTCCAACAAATTTAATTACACACGCCACCTTTTGTTCTGTCCTTTTTTTTTTTTGGCTTTTGTGCGGACAAAGTCTCGTGTCCTTGGAAGGGTTGCTTGAATGAAGAAAGGGGGCAAATGGTCCCCACGCAATCTTCTACTTATTCCATCAAAAGATATCAACGCCCCTTTTTTTCCAAATGAAGCACCCCTTCCCAAACATCTTCCACTATCTACCCATCTCGCTTCGCCAGGGTCTTTGGCCCCCCCACCCAGCGCGTACCAGCATATGAAGAGAAGAGGCTGATCTGTTCCTTGTCTAATTGCTGCCACTACAGTTTTGAGACTTGAATGCACTCAGATTTACTTGCCTCCAAGCGACTCGGGGCTTGAGGAGGAAGGCGATGAAATTTGTTTTTGAATTGGCGCGATGTTTGACGTCGTGGAAAAATATTGTCTGCACGATTGGTGGTGTCCGAATGATATCGAGTCGCATGCTCGTGACAATTAAAGTCGCCATCGATGATCAAATGGGATCTAGCGGATCTCAGGGATAGATCGTTGAACTTTAATTTGGACCACTCACCGCATTAAATTCTTAGGTATTTGCAATCTATCCATTTTCACGGGAGCTTTGCCCTTGAGAGCCACCTAATTGGGAAATTGTCTGCCCACGCATAATTCGAGAAAAGAGGCATTTAATGAACTAAAAGGACTATCTTCTCGACAATTCGATCAAGGTTCATCATTTAAAATCGCACTTATCTTTTATGAGATCCTTTATGTTTAGAAATTCATAACTTACGACATTTTTTTATCGATTAACGAACGAAACGTTTCTCTTTACGAAGAAAAAAATTAGGGTGTGGCTTAGGAACTCGACCTCGTGGAAAGGCGAAAGTGGGCATGAAATGAAACCAAAATTCAAGCAAGCGACAGGCATTTTGGAAATTTGGTTGACTGGGCGCAGGGTGTTGCGTCAGTTCATGTGACAATGAGATCCACGCATTAGTCGCGACATCCTTTTCGCAGAGATCTCCAATAGCAATGTTCATCATTGCTTCTCTATCTTTCTCTCTCGTAATTAGATTTCCAATTTGACGATTTTGTCTCTTAACAGCCTTGACAATTGCTTGCCAACATTTGTGTGTACATGTCGCGCGATAATTCCTTAATATTTGGAGCCACGGACAAATTCAAATATCGAACATCCTGATAAAGAGATTGAGAAAATGGAGACGCTAATATTATAGATGTGAAATTCAACATCCGCATGCTCTATATAAAATATAAAGCAAAAGTTGTAGAGTAAAGAGAGTTAGAAATGGGATAAATAAATAAAAAATGGCACAAATTAGCATGGCAAAGAACAGTGTTTTCTTATTCTTCCATGACTTATGCAGTTATACTTATCCTGACTAGTAATTTTCTATTTAAACTTTAAATTCTCTTAAAATACATAAAAAAAAACCAAGAAGAATTACTGCAAAAAACGAAGAAATTGCTAAAGCATACTTCACATTGTCAGAAAGTAAAAAAAAAACAACATTTGCCAAGTCCGTGGAGTACATGAAACGATTGATGTGTGACATCGGGCGTGTTCAACACGACCGGGGTTGCATGGAAATTCCAAAGGCCCAAAAACGAAATCTTTCTTATTTTATTATTATTATTTTTTAACTTTTTTTACAAATCAAGGCCATGCAATACGACAAAGCACAAATTTGGTCCGACCGAATATTTGGAAAAAATCTGCATCAACAATCAGCTCGAATTTAATAATTGGGGGAAGAGAGAGAGACAAAGTGGGAAGAGGGAACAGAGTACGATGAGACAAGCAAGCATGATTTTCAAAAAAACAATTTTAGTGTCCAAATCACAAATAATATAACTGTAAAGTAAAAACAATATCTATTTTTATATTAAAATATTCGCCTACGCAGCTAGAAAAAGAATCTTATATATTATTTATATTCATGCAGTCTCCCTCTACCTATCAATTTAAACTTTCAAATTATAATTTATGACATGATATTAGAGAGTGCTATTTTAAGTTTCTGGGTTTAACTTTCAATGTCTTGTAAATATGCACTTGCGCTTATAATGTCAAGTTAAAAGTCGATCTCAATGTATTTTGTAACTTTTTGTGTCATAATATCTATTAGGAGCTTGTGAAATTGAAATTCAAATACTGCATTTTTTTTGTACGAAAGCACCACATTAATCTAAATAGCCTTTTATCATTTCAAAAAAAGGAACCATTAGTGGAGATGGTGTCCATGAATTATAGAACTTATTAATTGACTAAACGTCGATGGATAGAAATGTCTATTAATAAGGTATTGAGCATAGTTTAGACGTGAAATATATTTCGCATTAGTCTCTATTAATAAAATTCAACGTATAATTTAGTCTACAGTTTTGACATTTTCCTTTTAAAAAATAGGGATAAGTGCATCGAAAGTCCTCAAACTAATCACGAAAGTGCAAATGAATCTTAAAATTTACAAAATATGCAATCGAGTCCTAAAACTTGTCAAATTAATGCGGTCAAGTCATTCCGGTAACTTTGTCCAATTTGGCTAATAGAAAATACCGACATGGCTTTTTAAAATTATTTGCACTCTCCTACATGGCGCTAGTGTGATTAAAATAAGAAAGATAAGGTTGAAATGATATCGTTTTGATTTAAATATGATTTTTTAATCTAAATATTATTTAAATAAAAAAAGAGAGACAAAGGAAGTCAAAAGGGCAAGCGCCCTCATCGCCGCCGCCCTGCTTGGTTTCATTTTTTAAATCAACTTATTTTTAATATAATTCAAATAAGATTTCTATTAAAAAGTCAAATTTGGATCGAAATGACATTGTTTTAGCCATATTAGCGCCCCATAAGAGAGATAAAATAATAATAAAAAATTAAGTCGGTATTTTCCGTTAGCCAAATTTGACAGAGTTAACATAATGACTTGATTACACTAATTTGATAAGTTTCGAGACTTTATTGCACTTTTTGTAAGTTTTAGAACTCGGTACTTTCATAACAAGTTTGAAAACTTCTAGTACACTTATCCCTAAAAAAAATATATCATTCTCTTGCTCTCTTCCCGTGGTTTGCATCTCTCTCTTCTTTCTTTCTATGTTTGTCTCTCTCTCCTTTCTTTCTATGTTTGTCTCTCTCTCAGGGATGGTATCGACCTTTGAGCTCGATGCCATGGCCGTGCTAGATATGATCCCGTGGCCATAGCTACTCAAGCTTTGAGCTTGTAATAGGTTTGCCAGATCTTAACCTTTATGCTCAAGGCCATGGCCACCAAATTGAAGTCATTTGGCAACCATGATTGCTCAAACTTTGAATTTGCGACCATGGCCTCGAGATATGGTAGCTCGCTACCACAATCGCAAGATTTAGATCAATCAACGAGGGTTAGCAACAAAGGCGGGGAGGAGAGTCAACGACGACAATGGCCATGAGGGGGCGGGGTATTGATGACGGTGGCAGACGATAGTGTGAGGTTGAGGGGATATGGGCATTTGTGGGTGATGCAGGCGAGAGTTTGTAGGAGAGTTTGGTGACTCGGCAACCAGCTAGAGGAAAATGGGAAGAAAAAAAAAGAAAAAAAAGAAAAAAAGGAAAACAAAATAAGAAAATGAAAATTTAAAAATATCAACGTGAGCGCCGCCCCCATTAGATAGGATGACCAGCATTCATGTCAGCGATTTTCGATCAAAATTGACCAGATGAACTTGGCATAAATGCAAAAAGGTTTAGGAATTAATTAGCAAAAAAAAGTTTAGATCTAAATTGATAAAATTGCAATAAGTTTAGAACTGTTTTAGTAATTTTTCCATTTGCAAGTGATGTAGGCTAGAGTTTGTAGGAGAGTTCGGCGGTTTGGGAATTTGAAAAAAAGTACAGTTTGGTCTTTTGGAGCAAGGCGTTTTGTTTAGAGGCAACAAACCGGTATTTTCAAAACAAGGCTATGGAAGTAATCTTCCGGGGAAATTCGAGCCATTTCTTGCCATGATTATCAAACGTGCTTAGGGTGCGAATGGTAACCATTCTGCTCCAGAAATCAAATTCTTGCCAGAAATTGATTTCTGTAATTCTTGCCAGAAATTGATTTCTAGAGGAGAAATCTGTTTGGTAAAACATGACTAATTCTGCTCCAGAAATTGATTTCTGGAATAGAAATCTGTTTTGATTTTTTTTGCACCTAAAAAAATTTAAATTTTACTCAAAGTGGGTGGCCACAGGCATTATAAGCCATTCTGTAAAGTTTTGAAATGTTTTATTTTTTAAATTTTTTTTGGCCACCTAAAAAAATTTAAATTTCACTCAAAGTGGGTGGCCACATGTATTCTAAGCCTTTTTGTGAAGTTTTTTTTTATTTTTTATTTATTATTATTTTTTTATTTTTTTGGGCACCTTAAAAAATTTAAATTTTACTCAAAGTGGGTGGCTACAAGTATTCTAAGCCATTCTATGAAGTTTTGAAATTATTTATTTATTTTTATTTTTTTGGGCATCTCAAAAAATTTAAATTTCACTCAAAGTGGGTGGCCACAGGTATTTTAAGCCATTTTGTGAAGTTTTGAAAATTTTTATTTTTTTATTTTTTTTTATTTTTTTTGCCACCTCAAAAAATTTAAATTTCGCTCAAAGTAGGTGGCCATGGATATTTTAAGCCATTTTGTGAAATTTTGAAATTTTTGATTTTTTTTGGACACCTCAAAAAATTTAAATTTCACTCAAAGTGGGTGGCCACATGTGTTTTAAGCTATTCTGTGAAGTTTTGAAATTTTTGATTTTTTTATTATTTTTTTTAAAAAAATCACCAAATTTCATATTTTCCCGAAATCTGACTTTTTTTTATTTTCCGGAAATTTTTATATATTTTTCTAGAATTTTTCAATTTTTATGCATTTTCTGAAAAAAAAATTATGAGAAAATAGGGAGAATGCATTCCGGAATCAAGAAGCTACAAAAAGTAGCTTCTCTTTTTCTTGCCAAAAACTCATTCTGGAATCAAAAACGCATTCTGGAATCAAGAATGCATTTTGGAATTAAGTATTTTTAACAAACGCATTTTTATTCCAGAATGCAAAAATCGCTCCAGAATGCATTCCGGAAATTTTTTAACAAACGCCATTCTGTTCCGGAATGCATTCCGGAACAGAATTTTTATTCCAGAATGCATTCCATGCGCACCCTTAATATCAGTAAGTGTCGAATATGCTAATTTGCAACACTTAATTATAGTTATTAAACGGACTCTTACTGTTTGCTAATTATAGTTGGGTTACATTGCGAAGTATCGTGACACGTGACTGGGAATACATGTTTTGAAGCCGCAACACCTTAAAAGGATTGACAAAAGCCATTTCTCAAAAGCTCCCATAAGTTAATGCAGCCGTAGAAGGAGATGCTACACCTCTGAGGTACATGTCGTATACATTATAAAAACTGCAACACAGCTTGTCGTGGTTGTAGCTGTTGCCAAAAGAACCGAGGCTCAATCATAATTTTAGTAAAGTATGCGGTATTCACGAATCGTCAGTGCTCTATGATCTGTGATGGTTCTAATTATGGAAAATAACAATTCGCGTTGACAAGTCGAGTTTAATTGAACTTGGGAATTACCTATAGACTATATTTGATCGCTTCAAGCTTAACGATATCGAGCGCAGTTGCCAGATTACTCCCCCGCCCACAAAAAGAAAGAGAGTATGGCCAGTCCAAAATTAAAAGGGCGTTGAAGAAAAGACTCGATTTAATCCTTGATTGATCCTTGATCACGATTCTAATTCCATAAACGATACGGTAAATCGTTGACATGGAATATGAAAGAGGATATTTAGAAGATAAATTAGGAAGACATTATTGTGTATATTCTTTCCAAGTTTTCTTTTGTACTATAAAAACACTCACGTACCTGTACAATGAAATCACCGAGAAATACAATTACAATTCTCTCGTATTTCTCTACATTTTCTGTCATAGTATCAGAGTTGGAGGTTATGAGTTCAAATTTTACTAAGCCCCATTTGCCTCCCTAATTAAATATGCCCACGCTTAATACTAGGCAAAAAGACCAGATTAAGCATGAGGGGGAGTGTTAGGGTATTTAAATATTAAACCATGCCTCATCTAATAGCTTAAGAATTTAAAATAGTTGGTAGTGATTTCACCGAAATCTCACATGGTATTAGAGCAGGAAGTTGTTCATCATGCGCTAGATTAATTTGTTCCAAACTTTGATCGGATGATTCCTCCAACAAAATAGGTATCATAGTGATTTCTTTTTAATTTTTAAGTTTCTAACTTTACTTGTTTTATCTCTCTAAATTTGTTGTGCTCATTGGTTACTTCAAAACACAAAAAAAAAGACATTTTATACATTGTAAAGTATATGTTGAGAAAATTACAAGGGTGAGTATTGGTCTAAGGTAAACTCTGGAATAGGATTGGACTGACATGGTAGGTTCTGGTCCGCTTTTAGGGTCTACAGATAGGTTTTCATGGACTGTTTGGCAGATAACAATTTCTGTTGTTACTTTAATTTTCATTTTGCTTGATTAAGAGATAAGGTGGACAACTTCCTGATTTCTTTAAAATTTGTTTGTTTTGCACGGTACTTCTTGCAGTATTTTTACTCTACTATTTTGCTATAACCGCTATTTGTTTCTATTGAAATTATGGGGTGTTTTAACAAAGCTTGTCCTTTCAAAAAAATAAGGAATAGGTTGCCCTGGAACCAAATGGGACACGCAAGTCAGTTCCAGAATCTACATTGGGTAGGTTCCGGGTTTAAGAAACGAGAACTGGTCTCGACATGGGGACTATCCGACCTCGGGAATTTGTCGAATAAGTGATCGATTAACGGAACGGATACCTAGATTTCGATCATGAACACAAAATTTTTTTAAATACGTGTCGCGACCCATTACTTAAAAATTATGAAAAAAGAGAAACACATCGAGATACCGTGCCTTGCAAAGGAAATCGATCTCCGTGGGGGAGAGAGATCGTAGGGGAAGCTTTTTTAACCAAAAGAGAGACGAGAGAGGTAAAGGGTCGATCTCGGAGGGAGAGAGAGAGAGAGAGAGAGAGAGAGAGAGAGAGAGAGAGAGAGAGAGAGAAAATAAGTTTGTTCTTTTTTCTTTTTGGTCTGAATTTTTTTCCCTTTTTTTAATGAGCAGACAATGAGAGGGGGGGGGGGGACAAGAGCGTATCTGCAAAAAATCCACAAAATTCGATTCAGTTTGCTTTTCAAAGCAAGGCCAGTAATTAAAAAAATAAAATAAAAAATTAATTAATTATAAAAAAAAAAACAGAGAGAGTTCATATCTCTCTCTCTCTCTCTCTCTCTCTCGTAGTTCCTCCATTTAACCAAATCTCTACTTCCCCCTTGGACCGAGAAGAACCTGAGGAAAAGAAAGCTCTTTGACGCTCGCCCAGTTCAATGTACCATCGTCTCCTCCATCCCACGCTTTGAACGGACCCGTTTGTTTCTTTATTCTTTCCCTCCCAACAACACCAGCGCACACACACGCACGCAGGCGCACGCGCTGCGTCTTTCTTGGACATTGTGTCTCCTGGTCACTCCCCCTCCCTTCTTGGCCTGGCCTCCGCTTGTGTGTGTGTGTGTGTGTTTGCTTTTGCTTCGCTGTGCTGGGTTGGGAGGTCAATCTTTTCGGGGGAGAGCCTTGGCTCGAATAAACAAAGCCAAGAAATCAGTGAACGTGCTCTTCCGCCTCCGCCCTCCTCCTCACTCTTACCAAACTTCACGCCTTACATGCTAGATAGGGGAGAGAGAGAGAGAGAGGGACAGGACGTGATTGGTGCTTTCTCTCTCTTCGTGGGTATTCTTTATTCCGTTCAAAGATTGGAACAGTGGGCAGTTCTCATTTTTAGATAAGAGGAGAGCGAGAGACGGAGGGGAGGGGGGGGGAGCTTTGTCTTGGAGTTTGAGCTTTCTCTCCATCTTTTAAGAGCCGTGCTCTTCTCTATGTGAATTGAGGCAAGCTCGTCCTTTTTTGAATTCTCCTTGCTCTCCTCTCTTTAGAAAGCTCTACCATTGGGTTTCTAGAGAGAGAGAGAGAGAGAGAGAATGTGTGAGTGTGTGCGTTTGTAGCCTCTACAGGTGTGTGTATGCTTAGCCTTGAGAAACAGATTTATCTTACACCTTTTGTCTTTGTTTTTCCCTTTCCATTCGTTACCCCTTTTTGCTTTCTGTTCTTTGAATGCTGCTGCAAAATAATTTTCTCTGGGTTCATCTTTACTCTTTTTGTCCAAAAAAGAGTGCTCCCCAAAAAATCATCATTACTTTAGTAATTCTGCTGTGTCAACAAGTCCTGAGCTTTTCTGAGCTATAGCATGAAGTGGGTATCAGGAAAACAAGGAGCAAAAGAAGAAGAAGAACAAGAAGAGGGAAAAGCACAACAGAGGAGGAGCAGAATCTGACAGAGAGCTTTACACAGAGGCACTGAAGGGATGGCGGTGAAAATGCAACAGAGCCACCATCTGGTGGCTGTGAAGTTGAATGAGCAAGTGGGGACAAAACGAGGGTACACATTCATTCAGTCAAACAGGGCTTGGCTTCCCAAATTCTTGGTCCTGTTTGTGGTGGTGGTGGCATTCTCGAGCATGTCGATCTACAAAAGGATGGATGATGATAACAAGGTGAGGAGGAAGGAGGTGTTGGTTAGCATGTGTGATCAGAGGGCAAGGATGTTGAAAGACCAGTTCAGCGTCAGCGTTAATCATGTCCATGCCTTGGCCATTCTTGTGTCAACCTTTCATTACTACAAGAACCCATCTGCAATCGATCAGGTTCGTCCTTGTACTCTTTTAATCAAAGGATATCTAGGAAATGTGAAACAGAAGATCTTTTGTTTCTCCTTTTTTTCCCCGTCACCCTTTGATTTTCTCGGATCACCTTGCGTTTTTTCATGCGGAAGAAGGATTTTGGAATGCCTGAGCTTTTGGCTCTCTGTTATGTTGGCCAGCGAACATTTATTTTGATCTTCTAATTGAGGACGACGGGGGAAATGAGAGGAAAAATTATCATGGGTCCCACATATACTTGTTACAGTCTGTTCCTTTCTAGAGATTATCCGACACGTTTAATTTTCAGATGGAGTTGAACTGATTTTGTCAAGTGAAAAGATGGGAGCATTTCTGTCTATGTTGTACTAAAAGACACAATTGGATTACTTATTACTGACTATCTTGGATCGAAATTGGCATCTTGAAGGAAACATTTGCTGAGTACACAGCAAGAACCGCCTTTGAGCGCCCATTATTGAGCGGTGTGGCTTATGCGGAAAGAGTGATTAATTCAGAGAGGGAGAAATTTGAAGAGCAACATGGATGGACAATTAAGACAATGGAGAGACAGCCTTCTCCTATTAGAGATGAATATGCGCCTGTCATTTTTTCTCAAGAAACTGTATCCTACATTGAATCGCTTGACATGATGTCAGGAGAGGTAAAGGCAGATTATGCGGCTTTTCTTTTCCTGTCAATGCGCGCTCTCTGTGCTCGAGATCCTGTTGGTAATTCGCCATTGATTTATGGAAGTGAAAGAACATGCATTTTTCTTGTAGGAGGACCGGGAAAATATTCTGAGGGCGAGGGCAACTGGAAAAGCTGTTCTAACAAGCCCATTTAGGCTGTTGGGCTCCCACCATTTGGGGGTTGTATTGACATTTCCTGTGTACAAGTCAAAACTCCTGCCGAATCCAACTGTGGAAGAGCGCATTGAGGCAACTGCAGGGTGAGCCCCTTCTGCTGCAGCCTAAAAGGAGATGTTTATTCTTTATTGACATAGAGAAAAAAGAACTGATTTTGCCCTGGGGAAAAAAAGAAGTTTTTGAAGCCTCATTTTCTGAACTATTGAAAAATTTTTCATTGTCTTGTACTTGGAGTTTGCAAATGGAACTATACTCGACTGCAATATCAAGCTGGCACAGATTTCTCAGTTGAAAGCAACTAAGCCATGGCTTTGTACTCCTTCTCAAAAACAGATCATATGGTAATAGTCTGGCAAACTTGAAAACGACCACTCTCCATGTGTGTAGTTGGGGGAGATTTTGGGTGGGGGGTTCTAAAATTAGGTGATGACGCAAAAAGAGGGAGTTTGGATGCTTTATCCAGTTCCTATTTCATCTCTTTTGAGCTCACTCTTTACATCATGCCTTAGGCTTTGTATGTAAGGGATATTGGGAGGAAATGGGAAGAAATGATGGAATTTATTTTCCTCTCCTCGTCTCACAAGATTTTCAATTTTTGCCCAGCTTCCTACCACTCATTTCCCCCCTCCCGTCTTGCGTAAACGAACCCTTAACTTCCATGATCCCCCTGATCTTACTTGTGAAATTTACTTGTTTTGTCACTATGTATCATATAGAGAACTTTAAAATTAATCCTTTTCTGACGACGCAGTAGAAATTTCTGTGAACATAGAAGTTCATGGTGGCCTTTATTAGTTGCTGCTCAGATGTATTTAATGGTGCAGTAATCTTAGTCCATGCATATAAGCCACAAGCCTTCTTCTGTACCAATGTCCTTTAAAGATTGGATCAAGTCACAGCAGGATGTCCTGGGCCTACCATGGCTCTTTACCAGCAGCTTCTCTAACAGTGTTCATTGGCTCCTTTCTATAACTAATGCAAACATATAGCCTGTCATATGATGTACATGAAGTGATTGTATAGGAAGGTGGTAGGTTAGAGATTAAGCCAAGAAAAATGAAGAAGGATAAATTAGAACTAATTATCAACAAATCTATATATAGAGTTTGTAAGGGGGGTGGAGAGAATAGTAGCTACTGTATATTGCGATTATTCCAAACGTACTTTCACATCTTTACACAGGACCAAAGTTGCTTTCCTTGTGTACATTACATCTTAAAAACTTAGTATTCTTGATATCAAGTTTGCAAGCGTGGATGTGCCGAAGTCATGGCCAATTCCAATTTATGCAGATATTTTGGAGGAGCTTTTGATGTTGAATCTCTTGTGGAGAATCTACTTGGGCAGCTCGATGGAAATCAGGCAATCTTGGTCAATGTATATGATGTAACAAACTCTTCCGAACCACTTATCATGTATGGTCACCAGTATCGAGAGGGTGATATGTCCCTTCTACACGAGAGCAAGCTTGACTTTGGTGATCCATTTAGGAGGCATCAAATGATTTGTAGGTTAGTGGGTTCATTCATGGAGACTTCTTTCTGAGTGGATAATTTCCAAGGATCTGATGCTACCCTTTCCTTTTGTTTTTGGCTGAGCAGATATCATCAAAAGGCACCACCATCATGGACAGCCCTCACTACTGCATTTTTGTTCTTCGTGATAGGCTTATTATTAGGGTATATTTTGTATGGTGCAGCAACTCACATTGTCAAAGTCGAAGATGATTTTCATGAGATGCAGGAACTGAAGGTTCGAGCAGAAGCTGCTGATGTTGCCAAATCTCAGGTATTTCCTGTTATTCTTTTTGCACAGTTCAATGCACATACTTGAGAGCAATTTGAATTGATGAGTTGCTGATTGCAGTTTCTTGCTACTGTTTCTCATGAGATTAGAACTCCAATGAATGGCATCCTTGGTACGTTGTATATCCTTTCGGGAATTTTTTTTCCCTCTTATGACTTTTTGGTCAGCATCACCATCTTGGGTGTTCTATCTTCAGGAATGCTTGCTCTGCTTCTTGACACAGAATTGAGTTCTACTCAAAGAGACTATACACAAACTGCTCAAATCTGTGGAAAGGCATTAATTGCACTGATAAATGAGGTACTTGACCGTGCTAAAATTGAAGCGGGCAAGTTAGAGCTAGAGACAGTCCCATTTGACATTCGATCCATTCTCGATGATGTTCTCTCCCTATTCTCTGAGGAGTCCAGACACAAAGGTATTGAGGTAGGTCTGAGCATATTGCAAGAATGCTCATGCTAATAATTTTTAAGTGCAAAAGAAATGGTTTCATGTATTGTCTGAACAATGAAGATTCTTTGGATTTATTATTTTTTACAGTATACTCAAATTGTTAATTGTGACAGTGGAAGTTATAATTTGATGTCCACACTTGTCATTATGGAACTGATGTGCTTTCTGTTGTTCTCTGCTTCTCTGTCTGGGTGCCACTTTCAACTATTTTCATCTTTGATGATCTATGGCACGTCCATTAAAACCCATTTTGGAAGTGAAGCTCGCTGTCTTTGTTGCTGACAAAGTACCAGAAATTGTCATGGGCGATCCGGGAAGATTCAGACAGATAATCACTAACCTTGTTGGAAACTCTGTTAAAGTAAGTCCAATTTTTGTTCTCTGTATTCAAGCAATAAAATAACCAAATCATATTGTTCAGCTTGTGTAAAAATTACCTACTTGAAATCTGTGTATTGGAATAAGTTTCAACTATTTGAGTAATAGCATTATTTGGGTGTCTACTAGTCTAGCAATTGCATATGAGTCGTCATCTTACATTATTTGGCTACAGATTCCGCAGATGTACCATACTTGATGTCCTTTTCTTTTATGAGCCAGTGAACAAGAGATTGCCAAGATGTTTGCAGCTCTCATTTTGTTTTATATCATTTCACTTGTGTTTAGTACTAACTAAATCGAACCCTTGACAGTTCACTGAGAAGGGACATATATTTGTGAAAGTCCATCTAGCTGACCAAGTAAAGGGCGCGACTAATGCACACACTAAAACTTGCCTAAATGGACGACCAGAGGAAGATATACTGATTTCTGGTGGGTCACAGTTTGAAACATTGAGTGGGTGTGAAGTAGCTGATGAGAGGAACAGTTGGGATACCTTTAAGCTTTTGGTAGCTGAAGACCAGTTCAATTCTGTTGATTCCAAGATGACGAGCAATGAAGCTTCTGAAAATGTCACGGTAATGGTCAGTGTTGAAGATACTGGGATCGGCATTCCATTGCGGGCCCAGGATCGTGTATTTATGCCCTTCATGCAGGCAGATAGCTCAACTTCTAGAACACATGGTGGAACTGGGATTGGCTTGAGTATTAGCAAGTGTCTGGTTGAACTGATGGGTGGACACATAAGCTTCATAAGCCGGCCTCAGATTGGGAGCACATTTTCCTTTACGGCTGTGTTTGGGAGATGCAAAAAGCTTGTGTTTGCTAATGTGAAAATGCCGGCTTTCGAAGATCCTCCTTCTGGGTTTAAAGGATTGAAAGCAATAGTGGTTGATGGTAAGCCAGTCAGAGCTGCCGTAACTAGATACCATTTGAACAGACTCGGCATTAATGTTGAAGTCGCAAGTAGCATCAATGTTGCGGCAGCTATGTGCAGGAAAAATGGTTCTCTGACTGCTGGGTATGTTCAACTTCTTACACATAATTAGCTTTGTAAACTCTGGTAATTTTTTAACACTCTCAATTTCGTGCTTATAATGGAGAAGAAAACCCTGGTATGAGAGATATAATGGCAAACTTCGAAGGTGTATGTGCTATCAATAGAAAGTTTATAAGGTCATCATCGTCACTAGTTTCTTGAATCATGTCAATAGAGTTCGAATCTTGGCAAACACACCGTTAATGTTACTGTGCCAACTGATTGGTAGCTTCTAGATGGATCTCACTTAAAACTTAACAAATGATCTGTTTCGTAAGTTACATTGATTATAACATTCTCTGTGTTTTTGAGGAAAAATTTTAAGTTGCAGATTTTTCCTTCATTTCTCTCTTCTGATTTTCCTTCAGTCTACTCAAAATGTGGCTTTGGTTGGACCTCATTGAAGTGCCTGAATCGTTCATAGTAGTTGTCAATAAGCAGAAAGAGACCAGTTGGCCAATAAGTGTGTGTTGATGTACTTAGTTGGCTCAAATTACATGTTTCTAGCAGAAGAAACTAAATTAACTGACATATCCAGCCCACAATGAGCTGAGTTTTGAGGCAAATGTAGCTTCTGATTGCTTTTCTCCCCCTATGTGACAGATATCGGCACCCGGACATAATTCTAGTTGAGAAAGATACATGGATGTCCAGCATTGACAACTGTATAAGTGTAACAGTGAGAGACTGGAAACTGAATGCCAATTTAATTCAGTTTCCTAAAATCCTCCTCGCAAGCAAAATCAGCGCCTCTGAATTAGAGAAGGCAAAAGCTTCTGGTTTTGCCGATACAGTCATTATGAAACCAGTGAGAGCGAGCATGCTTGCTGCATGTCTGCAACAGGTTCTGGGTATAGGAATGAAGAAGCAATCGCAGAAGGATATGAACATGCGAAATGGATCTAGTGCCCTCCAGAGCCTTCTCTATGGGAAGAAGATATTGGTGGTCGATGACAACAAGGTTAACCGAAAAGTCGCAGCGGGTGCACTCAAAAAGTTTGGGGCCAATGTAGAGTGTGCAGAGAGTGGAAAAGCTGCATTGGAGTTGCTTCAATTGCCACACAACTTTGATGCTTGCTTCATGGATATCCAAATGCCTGAAATGGATGGGTATGCTCTACTCACTCTGTCTGTCGTCCAAATGTGATAGGATGCACTCAATCCA
Organism: Syzygium aqueum; assembly: GCA_031216185.1. Taxonomy (NCBI): domain Eukaryota; kingdom Viridiplantae; phylum Streptophyta; class Magnoliopsida; order Myrtales; family Myrtaceae; genus Syzygium; species Syzygium aqueum. The sequence continues at coordinate 34,965,350 of CM062232.1, forward strand.
GTGTTTGTCAATGCTTATGCATTAATCCCCTTGCTTGCGGCTTTTTCCTGAAACTTGTGAAATGAAGGATTTGTTGAAGCATTAATTGGTTTTTCCTGCTGAGAGAGAAATAACTATAGCTGTCCTCCTTTCACTGTTTCCAGATAAGGTAAAATCATGGACATTGAGAAACATGTTTTAAGCTTGTCAGTTAAGTAAATTGCATAGACTATGTGATGGTAGGAGGTACGCTGAGCACTAAGCAATAAAAGTTCCATCAGCCTCCCTTTTTGTGCACAAGCATTGTTAGAGAACATGGTTGAACTCTTGAAAATGTGGGAAGTACTTTAAAAGAGAGTGACCTAAGTTTAAGTTCCTTAGATAATCGCACATTTCGGTGCTTACAAGGTTCTTAAGGGTGTTATGCTACCCGACACTACCAGAAGTGATAAAATGTTGGAACAATTCCTGTCAATTTACCTTTTGCTACCAATACCGTTGGAAGACCTTTCACTTTTTTCATTTGTAACAACATTTTTTTATGTGAATATCCAGAGTAAGAGATTTTAGGCATCACAGTTACACCAAATATGACATTGTCATTCGAGAGTTCGGCTTGTCTTGGTGTTGGAGCCTCATTGGACTAAATGTTTTATGATGAGATTTAGAAGACATTGGCATATATATTCTTTATATGCTGCATTTTGGTAGTGACGTCGATATTTATGGATTTATACATACTCTGATTTGTTGAAACTAGCTTTTATATGCTAAAATGTGTTTTCCCTGAACAACCAAATATTCTCTTGGACAGAAAACCAAGCTTGTTTGTGCACTAGTTATTTTTAGGCAGCAAAGTTTTTCAGTGCAAGGTCACTTAACTGGAGACAATCAAATCCAATTTCAACATCTGATATCCTCTACTTAGTTCCTTGGAAATGCAAGAGCAAAAGAGCATCTGTTGGCTTGTAAAGATTCAATCTTACTGGAGCTTAATCAAAATCATCCAAGACTTAGTCCGGTTGTCAGTTTTGCAACTTATGATCTTATCGCATTAAGCGTGTGCATTTTTAGAGTCAGAACGATCTCTCTCTCTCTCTCTCTCTCTCTCTCTCAGAATCAGGTGGTGGAAGCTACCCTTCGGGAGGGAATAATTACCATATCTTTCTAAACTGAGCTTTTTGCTGATCAGTTGCTTTAATATCATTTTCCCTGTTTATTTTCTTTCTATACTTCTGGATGGAGTTATTATTGTCATTTCTTTTCCTTCTATATGCAGCTTTGAGGCGACACGCCAGATTAGGCTGATGGAGAGCCAGGCGAATGAGCAAATGAAAAGTGAATCAGCAGTTGAAAACATAAAAGGGGGTGAGTTGCACGTGCCAATATTAGCAATGACGGCAGACGTGATTCACGCGACCTATGACGAATGCCTCAAATGTGGGATGGACGGCTATGTCTCAAAGCCCTTTGACGAAGAGAATCTTTACCAGGCAGTTGCCAAATTCTTTATAACCAAACCCGTCTAGGACTTGAAAACTTGGAGCGTCCGGTGAATTCATGGATGTTGCAACTTGGACGTTGCAGTGGACAAAAGTGACCAGCGATTTTGGATTCTGCTGGTTGGTTTTTCATGTCGAGAATGGGCCCACTCAAAAATGCCGGCACTGGTAAATTGTTCTGACCTGACTCAAATCATTATTTAACTAGAGTAGATTGAATCGGAGTATTTGTATACTACCATAGAACATCCAGCCCTGCTTGTCTGTATAGATCTTGAGGAGGGGAGAGGATTCCAAAAGGTGTATATTTTCATCATCGTAAAATCTTGTATGTTTTTCTCAGAAAGCTCTGAACCACTTAATACAATCTAGAAATGTTCTTTTCTTGTTTTCCTTAATTAAAGATGTGATACACTTGTCATTATCACGGTTTTCAAGCTCTCGAATCTTTGTTTACACATTGGTTTACATTTGACATTTGACTTGCCGGGTCTTGCCTACGCAGTTGCTGTTTGTGATTTTTGGCTTTCTCTGATGCATAGTTTGAGCATAGAGAAGCCAATCGGGTTGGAGTTTGAGATAGGTTATCTAATGACCGGCCATGTTTATAATTATTTTTACCTACTCTAAGAAGCTGGTGAGATGACCTAACTGTGACTTGGCATCAAAAGTGGTAGCGTTAGCTATGCAATAAGTGGTGGAAGATCGTATTGGGGGAGATGCAAGTTCGGCTGAGAAGAAATTTGGTATAAAAGTTTCCTACGAAGGAAGCATGCACAGAGAGTTAAGGTTGCAATACTGTATAGCCAAAAGACATGAGAGCTTACTTCATGTACTCAGAACTTGTCAAATCCTAACAGGAAAGCCGCAACCTGAGGCATTGGAATGTGGCTGAGCTGAAAATGAATGTAATGGAATCTGAGCTTGTGCATCATGATATTAAAAGTTATTTAAACTTTTTCCGCACCAGAAGAGTGGTGTACCAGAGGAAAAGCTTTTGCCTCACTAGGGAAGTGCACTAAAAGCCTGTTCAGAATAATACGTGATCACGATCTCTACACATGGAGGGAGATACTAAAAGGTCTTCCGAATGGTACGACACATTGAAATCGACAACTAGTTTCAACTCCATTGTAATGGAGAACTTTATTCGCTTACAGAAGGTCAAACTGCATATGCCAGGTTTCAAGATAGCCTCCGGATCCTAACATGCATGTTTTGCACTTGAGAGATATAGTTCGAAGCTCAGTTGTTGCAATTGAACCTACCAATCTAGACAGGATGCGAATGATAATCATTTTGTTCCAAAAATAAATTTTTATATATTTATTCACTGGACAAGTTTCTTAACAGCGATACATGTTTGATAACGATATAAAAATTCTCTTTCTAGAACATAAATTCATTTGCGAAATTTCTCTCTTTTACGCTCTTTTTTGACCGACGGAGGCGGGTGGGCGGGCAGCAGACGGTCAACAGGAGGCTGGTGGGGGGTGGCGGCGGCAGTCGAGAGCTAGCGATAAGAAGAGTTTTTATTTATCTTTTTTGTTTTAGAAATAGATAAGTAAAAAAATTATTTTTTTTTCTGCTCCAAACCTATTTCTTGATTAAAAATTTGTTCCAGAAATAGAAAATTGAAATTGCGTTACTAAATGGATTTACGTTCGAAACCTATTCCCGGAATAGAAAAATAGAGAAACAAAATGGGTATCATGCGCACCCTAACATGATAACCATTCTATTTCCCTATTAAACCTGTTTGGCAGCGCAACTTCATTTTTTTTAATTTCCGAGATAAATTTTTAACTTAGAAATAAGTTTTGAACATAAATGAGAAGTAGATTTTTTTTTTTCATTTTTCTATTTTTGGAACAGAAACAGAAATAATAATTCTTCTTATTGCTCGCCCTCGCAGTTTGCCGCTGCCATCTGCTGCCGCTGCGAACAAAAATTTAAGAATGACTTATCAAACGAATTTCTATTTCGGAAACATAAATTTTGTGTCATTATCAAACTCTACTTTCTACTTAGAAACTCGTCCATAAAATAGAAATAGATTCATGCCAGAAATTGGGCTGGAGAAGATAATAGTTTTCATTCGCACCCTAATCACTCTCATTATAGGTACAAAACATACTCGAACTTCAAAATCAGATCTTTGCATTATATTCTTAGGTGAAAAATTACATGTTGCGTGACTTATGACTTTAAGATCTGCCATGCTAATTATATGTGCGCCTGTTCCTGCATTTCAAACTCTTAACTGAGCTTTACGTTATCAAGTCACATGCACTAATTGTAAGGGTTATTTGAATTGGAAAACTTGCTAATTACATTATAAGAAGGTGACTACAAAATCTGGTTGCACAAGCGAGGTTGAATTCCAAGTACTGTAAGGACGATAAGGAAGTATAAACGCTCGAAATATGAAAACAATAAGAAACAAAAGTAAAACGAATCATATCTCTGCATTTAGCTGGCGGATCTCTCCTAGACTCCAAGCAGAGAAAGTTCATTGAGTTTTCAGTTGGCACTTGGCAGCCACAACTAGTACGTGCACAAATACATGGGAATCCAACACCACAAGCTTCAACACCTTCCTACTCACCACCGGAACCGCCTGTGTTGGATGTTTGCTAATTTTGTCCTAATGACTGAGCTCTTATGGGCCTGTCTTTCCAGATCCATCCTGCATATTTACGCATATGTACAAAAATATCTTGGACATCCCTGAATCTTTCACTGGACGTACGTACGCGATAGGTAATAACTATATTGTTGAAAAGGTGGGGTGATTCTTGTCTTTTCTTTTCAACACAATGCATGTGATGTAGAATCTCACCGTCTCTTTGAATAATCAACAAGTTTTTATTTGCATTCACTGTTTGCTGAAGACAATACCTTCTCTTGGACTTCCGTGGCATATTCCTTCTAAGATTTTGCCTTGCCTTTGGATAGTTTTACATGTTTGGATGTATGTGATCAACGAGGACGAGATCTTGACTTTGCTCTTTGTTTTTAGTGCTTTTATGTAATTGAAAAGGTGTTGCTAGGTCTATTGGTTTTTCATTACAACAGAGAATGTGCCAAGCTATTAGCGGAAGCAAAAACTGCAGCAGTTAAGAACTTGCATTCTTCCCAATAGGAAATGGCAATAATTCATGGATTTACCATGAAGGTAACAATGGTTATGCATTGTGAACGGATCCTCTAAGGCGAAATAGGCACAACGAAAGAATAATGGATTGGTCATCTATAATGTCAAATAAGGACGCTACATTCTCTGTATAATCAGTCATCCATGTTATCAAAATAAACCATTTTTATTGTTGGTAAATTTGCCGAGGACCATAGTCAGAGTGATCCTACCGTTCAACTACTTTAACACACCATTTCATCATGTTGTTATGCCCACCTCTGTCTTCCGGTGCTTGACCCCGTGATTGCCAATCATAATCTTGGTGTGTGTACGTACAAATCGTGAGGGCCTTGAAAAAAGAGATCTGTGACTGCATATCAACCTTGATCTTTGGTAGCAGTACAAAACTTGCTAAAGAACACCCTTATAATTTGAGCAAGGACAAACACTTGAGCGAGCACGAACACGGTTGTCACTTGTGCAACGCCTTGGGGTTATTAAGGGAGAGAGAGTGATGTTGAAGCGCGATAAAAATTAGACTAAACAGAAGAATTGAAACGATAAGAGGAACAAATTGTTCTCTCAATTGATTAACTATCAAAATATCCAAAGTCTACTGCCTCTCAAAACCCTAAAAACAAATTTATAAAGGGTGTTAACCCTAATGACAAAAAAAACGCAAAAAATTACAAAAATACTCTTAATTCGAAAATTACTAAAATAATTAAAAAAACCATCTAAACGATCCCGAATCGCGAAAATCTATCGTTAATCATAGCAAAAGGCTATGAGTATTGTTCAGCATGCCGTTTCGCTTCAGCCGACCAAATTTGAATTCAATATGTTATCATTGACTTCAAGCCCGCCGGTTCGTTCAGTCGCATAACAGGTCTGCCGGTCCCCTAGGTGTATCAGAGAGGTTGAGGCTTGGTGTATTGTAGGGTTTAAGAATGAGGGTTTTATGGTTTAAGGACTGGGATTGCAGGTATGCTAATTGGTTCTTTTCCATCATGAAGCTTCGTATTGAGATGCAAAGTTTCCTGTTTCAGCGGTTGCAAAGTGGCATAGAGGTTAACGTGTAAGAAGGAAAATTTGGTATTTTCCCCAAAACTAAACCCACGAAATTAGACACAAAAAAAAAGCTCAAGAAGAAATTAGATTGAAATATGCAGTTCTTCCGGCTGAATTGAAATAGGCAGTAATAAGATTTGGTTTTTCACGGTTCTTTTGATGGTTGGAGTACCTCCAGCAACTATGTGCTGATGCTTGAGATGATCGAAGGACCTATACTGAGTAGACTCATCAGCACCAGTAATTGAACACCTTGAAACGCTCGGATCTTTTCTACATGTATGAATCACAAGGGTAATTCCAAAGAATTTAGGTCTTCATTCGTGAATTTCGTTGGCTAGACATAATTGGACTTATTGTTGGGCACTCGAACTAAAGGCCACATTTGGCTGATTTAAACATCAACAATGCCGTCGGGGATTAAGATACACAGCTTGTTTGCTTACCTCCATTGCCAGACCACTTACTCCCAAAATATAACAGAAAATTTAGTTTCATGCAGTAAACGCAGTAACGAGACGATCAACTGAGATGTATTCACGTAGTACACGCACGTAAATACAATGGTAGCACATTGACGAGACGATGATCTGTGGAATCGCCTTTGATGTGTACAACGATGCTCCTGTCTTCGCACAAAAATTACACAGAGAAAGAACAACCATGTCGCTATCTCCTGAATAGAATTTGGCTGGACAACTATCTATAAATAGCATGCTCTTTCCTTGGTTAACCAATCAACCCCTCTTCTCAGAGTATCTTTAATTAGGAACATAGAGTTCTCAGAAGAGAGTAGCTAGAGGAGAGCCATGGCAGCTCATTCCTATATCTTCGTCCTGAGCTTGGCTCTCGTCTTTTGCGCCATTCCACAGGCAACCTTAGCTGATTCTGGGACTGCAACGTATTACACTGAATATGTCCGTAAGTGTGCTCAAACCATAGTTCAGTTCAGTCCGTGCGCGGTATACACAACCATGCATTCGCATACTTCTACAATTGATCTGACCAATAGATTGTATAGGACTTCTTCAATGTACATTGTGAGTGGATGGTTTTTCTTTTGACAGGCGGAGATGTGATCATGTCATATGAAAATAATTAATAGCGAGACCAGTTAGTAAGCTGGTAAATTACTCAGTTGCAGAATTAATGATCTACTCAAGATGTCCATGAACTCTACCGATTTGATCTTCAATTTTTTTCTTTTTCAACTAAATGTTTGTTCTCGGTCTCAATCCCTTCGCGGTATAGCCTCCTCATGTTATGGGTTCGACACTCCGGGCAGGATGATAGCTGCGGCCAGCGATGAGTTTTGGGAAGGTGGGGCCGCTTGCGGGAGGATGTACTCGGTGATGTGCACCGGTGCCACCAACCTGGGCGATCTTCACCCGTGCACTGGCGAGTCGGTGGTGGTGAAGATCGTCGACTATTGCGCGGCGGGGTGTCGCGGCACCATCGACCTCTCGGAAGAAGCTTTCAAGTCCATAGCCCACCCAGCTGCCGGAAAAGTATACATATCCTACGACCGGTACGTCTATCTCCTGCACGATCTCCGCGATTGTTATCGAGGACAGTTTTAGCGTACCCGACAATGATTCTCTTCGGTTTTTGTTCATGAATTGGTCCTCGGGCTTTCTTTATGCAGGCTTTCATGAAGTTGATTTCTTGAATTGCACCTGACAACGCCAAGGAGACGTCGCTTGTTGTTATTAGGGTGGAACAGAGGAAGGGCTTGAAAATAATGTTGCATGGTTCTAAATTTCGCATGGTTATGTAATATGGCTGCTTTATCGAATGTAAAATCAGCATCACGAAACTGATGATGCTCAGGTCTTTTTTTTTTTTGTTTGTGTAACTGATGATGCCATGTCGATAAATAAAGTTGTGAACTTTCCAACCGAGTATTTCCCCATCCCAACATATCTCATTTTTCCCAGTCTGGCAGAGCGGTTGTTTTTTCTTTCTTTTTTGCAACTTAAAAGTTTCTTAGGGTTTCGGGCAAAAGCAACCGAAAATCCTAAATTATGTGCACTGTGATAAATTTATCTTAAAAAATTTTTCCGTGATACCAAAAATTCCAAACTTGTACCCCGTGTAATGCATTTACTCTCCGTCAAAGTTCTATAGATGGGAACAGGTAAAAATCTATCTACATGAATATTAGAAATCAAATGGTGTGGAAATAGAATTCACGTGAAATGAAAATGACATTGTTTTAGCCGAAAATTATTTAATGGAACTTTGACGGAGGGTAAATATGTTACATGAGTATAAATTTATAATTTTTTATGAAAATGTTCAGGATAAACATGCTATAGTTGACATAATTTAAGGTTTTTTTGTCATTTTTTCCCTCAAGTTTTTATGTTGATGGATGTTGGATATGTGGTGAAGACCGATGAGGTCAATCACGAGTCAGCGTGACGAGAGAGTAAAAAATGATAAAAAGAAGATCGACCGACGGATAGTGTCGCCTCCAACAACACGAGAGAACAAAACAACGTAGCTGTCTTGATGAGAGTGAAATTTGGCCCGCCCGATCATCCTTAAATAGCGCATGCTCTCTCTCTTTGGTTTGCCACGAATCATTTTGTTATTAATAACTTCAAGTGATGAGGGTTATTATATTACTAACCCATTTACATATATCAATTTGCCTGACAGCGTGAATCTTATTATGGTCAATGTTGGAAATATTACTAAAAATATCATCAACCTATTGTCTTTGTGCGGTAAAATTACCAAAATAGTTCTAAACCTATTGTAATTATGTAAATTCAATCTTAAACCCTTTTTTTTTATCAATTCAGTTCTAAACCTTTTGCATTTATGCCAATTCAGTTCATCCGATCAATTTTGGCCTGTCAGTGCTGATGTGAACACCGGCCGATATTGGCTGTCCAACCAACGCTGATGTGGCAATATTTTAAATTTTTTTCTTTATTTTTTTTCCATCTTCTTCCCTAGTCGGTCCGGCGACGGGCAAGGGGCTGAGGCTAGCGAGTTCAACCTCGCTGGCCACTGGCAAGACTCGCCCTCGCCGGCCACTGGCAAGACTCGCCCTCGCCAGCACTAGCGAGAGTGAGCCACATCGTTGGTTCGTGAGGCGAGGTCGAGCCTCGCCGTCAGTCGGGCGAGCCCAATCTCACCTAGCAATTGAGAGGTCTTGCTAGATATGGGGGGCCTCGCCGTTGCTGAGTGAGGTCAAGCTCACCTAGCCATGGCGAGGCTTGGTGAGAGACCTCGCCATCAATGGGTGAGGTTGAGCTCGTCCGGCCATGGCGAGGCTCGTCCTTGCCCATCGACGGTGAGGCTGCCTAGATTTGGCGAGACCTCGCTGTCGCTGGGCGAGGTTGAGCTCGCCCAACCATGGCGAGGCTTAACCTCGCCTTGCCCATCGGTGATGAGGCTCGCCCTAGCCAATGCCGACAAGGATGAGTCTCGCTAGTGGCTAGCGAGGTTGAATTCGCCGGCCTCAGCCTTTAGTCAGTCGTCAGACCAATCAAGGAAGAAGATGGAAAAAAAATAAAGAAAGAGAAAAAAAATAAAAAATAAACAATATATATTAAAATATTGCCACGTTAGCATTGTCCGGCGTCCATGTTAGCGCCAGCCCGCCAAAATTGGCAGGATGGACTGAATTGACACAAATACAAAAGGTTTAGAACTGAATTAATAAAAAAAAAAGTTTAAGACTGAATTGACACAATTGTAATAGGTTTAGGACTATCTTGGTAATTTTTCCCGTCTTTGTGCTAATTCATTCATAAACATTTCAATATGGCCAATTTAGTTTTAAACATTTTGATGATTTACTAATTTAGTTATTCCAGTCAAAATTGGCCGGAAATCATTGACATAGACACCGATAGTGCCATATATGACAAATGGTGTTGATGAGGACAATTTTTATAATTTTTTGATGATTTTTTTTTATTTTTTAGTTTTTTTCTCCGAATTCCAACGAGGGTTGTCGACCCTCAGCAACCCTTGGCAAAGGTTGGTGACCCTCGCCGACCACTAAGCGAGGGCCATGAAACCTTCGCCTGCAGTGGGTGAGGGTTGCGGCCCTTGCCTAAATAGCCACTTGGCAAGGGTAGTGATCCTCGCCAGGCTTAGAAGGAAAAAAAGGAAAATTAAAACGAAAAGAAAAAGAGAAAAAAATTCAAAAATATTTTTAAAAAATTATAAAATTGTCCACATTAACGCCTACTATGCCATGTAAGACGACTGGTATTCAAGTTAGCAATTTTTGGTCAAAATTAGTCGGAAGGACTACATTGGCAAATAGTCGAAAGATTTTAGACTAAATTGATTACATTAAAAGGTTTATGATTGAATTAGCACAAATATAATAGGATTAGTACTTTTTTGATAACTACCCTGGTCAATGTTCATAAACATAACATTTACCTTTACCAAAAAAAAAAATGTTCATAAACATATAAGGTACTTTTTTCTTGTATAACCATTTTCACAGTATATTTTTTCCATTCTTTATGTTCCATGAGGACTTTCTCAATTTTTTTTTTTAGGATCCAACATATCATGACTACTCTGTGATGAGGTCTCGACATAGATTCTCCTTAATGGATTTATAGGGAAAATTGTCCAAAAAATCATAAACATATTGCACTTTTGTCAATTTAGTCCAAAACATTTTCATGTTTTGCTAATTGAGTCCATGTGATCAATTTTCGACGGAAATCGCTAATGTGGACATCAGTCGTCCTACGCGGTATAGCTGGCATTGATGTGGACAATTTTTAAAAATATTTTAATATTTTTTTATATTATATTATATTATATTATATTTTCTCTTTCTTTCTTTTTCCTTCTTTCTTTGCCGATGACCGGCCAAAGCCAACTACCGCAACCCTCGCCGGCCTCAAGCAAGGTCACCCTCGGGATCTAGTGAGGGCCAGCCTCGCCTGAAGCTGACAAGGTCGGCCCTTGCAGGCCTTTGGTGAGGCTCAACCTCGCTGGATCTCAGGGAAGCTTTGAGTCCTTTGCTCATATATTTGTGAAATAATGTGTATGTAGATCTAATGATTCTTGGAAATTTCATGATGTCGAAAACAGGAGTAAGATTTACATGACATATCTGGAAGAGGAACAGCATCAACAAAACGAGCAAGCTATTCAATTTGATGGAGCAAAATAGGAAATTTGGCCACAAACGAAGTAAAGACAAAGAGGTTTAAAAAAGGGCCCCTTTCTGAAAGTGAGTAAATATAAGTATTTTTGACAACTTAATCAATTAGTTAAATGTGGAATTCGGATACTGAACTGCCAGTGGACGGTATAAATAACTCGTATTAGGGTGGCTGGATATATCACAAAATCGAGATTAGCGAGGAATTAGAGCAACGATGGCAGCTAATCACATTGTCTTTGTCCTAACCTTATTTGCTCTTGTGTTTTCCTCCATTCCATTGGCGATTCTAGCTGATTCGGGCACGGCAACGTTTTACCAGCAATACGTTCGTAAGTTTGTCATGGTGCATTATGCGAAGACGTTTCTATGTAGAGTTGAGCCGGGAGTTAGGGAGTTGGGCGCTCACATATTGATAGTTATCTGAAGCCTTTTGACATTTTTAAGCGAAAAATATGCAGCATGCTGGAAAGTTGTTGCTTAGAAATGGTTTAACATTTTAATTCTTTGATGTCATATTCTAAAAAACAAGATGATTCTTAGCAGATCAATGTGATGAAAACAAGCGTTGTATACTTAGTCTTTCTAAGGTGTCCAATGGAAGTTGTTGGCGTGATCCTTGTTTTTTCGCTAATCAATTGTATCGTCAAATTCTTCGGTTGCACAGCTTCGGCATGCTATGGAAACAAGCCTCAGGGCACAATGATAGCCGCGGCGAGCGACACCTTTTGGGCTGGCGGGGCTGTCTGCGGGAAAAAGTATCGGGTAACGTGCACCGGCGCCGCCTACACAGGTATTCAGAACCCGTGCTCGGGCAGGTCGGTTGTGGTGACGATTGTCGACCATTGCCCGGCCGGGTGCACTGGCTCCATTGACCTCTCGAAAGAAGCTTTTGCAACCATCGCGAACCCGGTTGCTGGCATAGTAAAAGTGACCTATGATCGGTAACTGCGAGATGAAATCTCTTGATAATCAACAACGATTTTAATTTGCTGAATCAGTTATCACACTCGAGTCATGATCCTTCGATCCTTCACGCAGGCTTTCATGAGGCTCTACGAAGATGATAAGCACCCAGCAACAAAGACGGATGGTTGTCATATTCTAACATGGTGAATGAATGTAGGGCTAGAAATGTTGATTCTAGCTATACATAAAATTTGTCGACGTTCTAGTGTGGGGAATAAAATAAGTATTTTATATATGTTCGCATCCTCAGAGCTACCATTCCCAATCCTAATCTTTTAGAGGCAAAGATATGCATGTGCCTCTGATTATCTGTCTTTAATTGATATGAATTTCGTACCTTTTTTTAAGAACTGAAGTTGGAAAAAAAAGGGGGACTCACACTACAAAAAAACACCGGATTTGCGACGGCATTTGCGATGGAAATATCGCAAAAATCCGTCGCAAATCGAATTTGCGACGGAAAAATTTCCGTCGCAACTAGAGCGTCGCAAATTTTTGCGACGGAAAATTGAAAAATTCTCGCAAATTTGCGACGGACAAAAGTTCGTCGCAAATTTCGTCGCAAAATCCGTCGCAAAATCCGTCGCAAAATTCGTCGCAAATTTGCGACGGAAAGCATCCGTCGCAAATAGTCCGTCGCAAATTTGCGACGGAACATGTCCGTCGCAAATTTGCGACGGAACATGTCCGTCGCAAAATTCGTCGCAAATTTGCGACGGAACATGCCCGTCGCAAAATTCGTCGCAAAATCCGTCGCAAAATCCGTCGCAAAATCCGTCGCAACATCCGTCGCAAAATTCGTCGCAAATTTGCGACGAATTTATACATCCGTCGCAAAATTCGTCGCACACTACAAAAAAACACTGGATTTGCGATGAAATTTGCGACGGAAATTTTGGAAAAATCCGTCGCAAATCGAATTTGCGACCGAAAAAATTCCGTCGCAACTAGCGCGTCGCAAATTTTTGCGACGGAAAATTCAAAATTTCGTCGCAAATTTGCGACGAAAAGAAATTTGTCGCAAATTTGCGACGAACGCTATCCGTCGCAAATTTGCGACGAACTATATCCGTCGCAAATTTCGTCGCAAAATTCGTAGCAAAATTCGTCGCAAAATTCGTCGCAAATTCGTCGCAAAATTTGTCGCTAACTTGCTTCCAAAAATTTTTACTTTTGCCATTAACATTATTCATGAACGAATTTAGCGACAATTTTTTATTAATTCTTTTGCGACGAATATCGTTTAGGGACAAAATTAGCGATGAAATTTTATTTTTACAACGAACTTTTGTAATTTGTGATCGTACGATAAAATCATTTATTTTATTTTTCAATTTTAAACCTAATTAAAAGCAAAATTAATTTTGTAATATGCTATGCGAATGATCTGGCGGAGGTGTTCAAAATAAGGCAAGGACTACGCTAGGGCCAAGAGTTTGCATTCTTTATTTTGAACTTCTAGTTTGTCTTGCTTAACTTCGCTTGACATTGCATCATTATAATATGATAAATTAACCAATAACAACGCAACTTGAAATGGAAAACCATCAATTCCACAGAAATGCTTGAAGACAGAAGCCAAAAACAGAATAACCAGACAAGTCCCTCTGTAGGCTTCGACATCATCTCCAATATTACAAACCGACCCAAAAGATTAAAATCACCAAAGCACGAATGTGCCTCTGTTCTACAGATCGTCCCCCCACGGTGACATAAAACTCATCTACCACAGGTGATTTAGGAAATACAACGACACAACTCAAGGACACCATATGAGAAAAAATTAATCAAGTCACACCCGAATGTGATATAACACAAACACAAGAACCTCTGAATGGACAGGACTCGACAGGATCCTTCACCTTCTCTCAAAAGACCCATTTCACTGCACGTTGTCACTGAAACATTCCAAAACAGAAACAGTCATGAATCAGCCAGTACCAAGTGCTAAGGACCGTAGGACTTCAACTTCTGAGAGCTCAAACAAGCACTCGAACTTCTCAGCACAGCGAATCAACTTCTAGAGGCGAGAAATCAACCATAAAAGAGCTAAAAACCTAATTCATCATAATATTCCAAAATGGAAAAAACGAAGAAGAAAAGTCAAAAGGGCAAGAAATTATAGCTGTAGGGACTCCGAACTGGACGTTAATCAAAACCGGGGACAATAAAAATTCACGAAATCCAATCAAATTTATCGACGCAAAGAAATCCGTCAGAATCTGCAAAACGAAACCGAGCATCATGCACAGGACAATCAAACCACCTTGATATTGGCATGTCTTGAGCATTTTCTCCAAGATCCTGAGACAAGTCGGGTCATCATCCACCACGAGGACCCGCAGACCCGCCGGGAATTGATCGGAGGCCACGTCCCCGGCCTTCCAAGAACAGCTCGAAGTCAACGTTGACATCGATCCTCCGCGTCCCTCCTCAGACTGGGGGGGGGGTGGTTGTGGTGGGGGGGCAGCGGAATCAAAGAACTCCGAGAGCTTGGTTTCTCTCTGTGACCCCACCCCCGCCCGAACCCACGAGTCACTCACATCCCCAAGCAGGGGCCAATCAAGAGAGCAGCACCCCACTTCATTATCCGAAAAACCACAAAATCACAGATGACGTCCCTCTCTGCCGCCTCATGCGTGAGGAAATAGCTCTACTCGGCCACGAACTCGAAGGCCTTCTCGATGAACCCCAGCGGGCTGGACGGATCGAACCTCGCGCTGAACTCCGCCGCGGCAGAGGACGAGGCCGAGGGCTTGGCCTCCGGTTGCTTCTCCTCCTCCTCCTCAAAGTCGGAGATGATCGCCATGGACGATTAATTTTTCCCTGTATCTAGCCAGGTAAATCTTAAGCGGATCGAGGTAATCCTCAAACCCTAAGGTCGCCATGGCCCAGAGCAAGTCGTCGCCGTTAATCGTCTTCCTCTTCTCTCTCTGGCACTTGTCGCTCGCCCTGCCCATCCAATAACAGAAAATCACACGCGCACGCACACGCAGAGATGGAGAAAATGACCGAAATCGGAAATCGCATTTCCGCAGAGGAAAAAACAGGAGTTCCCCCCCCCCCCCCATCCCACAAAAGCAACTGACTCGCTGGTGACGAAGCTGATGAACTCGGAGACGCACTCCTGCACGGTCTCCTTGGCATCCTTGGCGATCTTGCCGTTGGCGGGGAGGGCCTTCTTCATGATGCGGCTGATGTTGGCAATGGGGAGGTACCTGTCCTGCTCGCGGACGCCGCCGCCCGACCGGGGGCTGTGGTCGCCGCTCTCGTGGCTGCCGCCGCCGCCGCCGCCGCCGCCGCCGGGACTCGCCTAGGGCTTGATTTCGTCTAGGGCTCCGGAGGCCATGGGCGAGAAGGAATCGCGGGAGGAAGCGTGACAGAGAGAGAGAATAAGAAGCGGAAGCAGAGAGAGAGAATGGAGGGGGTTGGGGGCGGGCTAATTGGGAATTAGGGCGGGGAATCGGAAATTTGCGACGGAGGGCAAAAAAGTCCGTCGCAAATAGGGTTGGGGGCGGGCTAATTGGGAATTAGGGCGGGGAATTGGAAATTTGCGACGGAGGGCAAAGAAGTCCGTCGCAAATTTGCGACGGACTTTATTTTTCCGTCGCAAATTTGCGACGGACTTATTTTTCCGTCGCAAATTTGCGACGGACTTATTATTCCGTCGCAAATTTGCGACGGACTAATTTTTCCGTCGCAAATTAGCGTTCGATTTTATTTGTGGCGCAAATTTGCGACGGATTCATTTTTTCCGTCGCAAATTTGCGACGGACTTATTATTCCGTCGCAAATTTGCGACGGACTAATTTTTCCGTCGCAAATTAGCGTTCGATTTTATTTGTGGCGCAAATTTGCGACGGATTCATTGTCCGTCGCAAATTTGCGACGGATTTTTATTTTTCCGTCGCAAATTTGCGACGGATTTTTTTTTCGGTATTATTCCGTCGCAAATTTGCGACGGACTAATTTTTCCGTCGCAAATTAGCGTCCGATTTTATTTGTGGCGCAAATTTGCGACGGATTCATTGTCCGTCGCAAATTTGCGACGGACTTATTTTCCGTCGCAAATTTGCGACGGATTTTTTTTTTCCGTCGCAAATTTGCGACGGATTTTTTTTTTTCCGTCGCAAATTAGCGTCCGATTTTATCTGCGGCGCAAATTTGGGACTGATTCATTTTCCGTCGCAAATTTGCGACGGATTCATTTTCCGTCGCAAATTTGCAACGGATTTCTTTTTTCCGTCGCAAATTTGCGACGGACTTATTATTCCGTCGCAAATTTGCCACGGATTCATTTTTCCGTCGCAAATTTCCGACGGAATTTTTTTTTCGGTATTATTCCGTTGCAAATTTGCCACGGACTAATTTTTCCGTCGCAAATTTGCGACGGACCAATTTTTCCGTCGCAAATTTGCGTCCGATTTTATTTCCGGCGCAAATTTGCGACAGATTCATTTTCCGTCGCAAATTTGCGACGAATTTTGCGACGGATATAAAAATCGTCGCTACTTTCGTCGTAAAATGGTAAATTTCGTTGCACAAATTAGCGACGGAAAATAATTCCGTCACAAAATTCGTCGCAAATTAGCGACGCAAAATTAGTGACCGCTAATTTGCGACGGAATTATAAATCCGTCGCAAAGTTTGTCACAAATTAGCGACGAAAATTTTCCGTCGCAAATTTCCGTCGCAAAATTCATGTTTTTTTGTAGTGGCAAATCCGTCGCAAAATTCGTCGCAAATTTGCGACGGATTTATAAATCCGTCGCAAAATTCGTTGGAAATTTGCGACGGATTTATAAATCCGTCGCAAATTTGCGACGGATTTATAAATCCGTCGCAAAATTCGTCGCAAAATCCGTCGCAAAATTCGTCGCAAATTTGCGATGGATTTATAAATCCGTCGCGAAATTCGTCGCAAAATCCGTCGCAAAATCCGTCGCAAAATTCGTCGCAAAATTCGTCCCTAAATCCGTCACAAAATCGTCGCACATTTGCGACGAACAAATTCCGTCGTAAATTTCGTCGGCAATTTGCGCCAAAAATTCGTCATGCATTGCATCGGAAAACGCGTCGCGAAGTTCATCGCAAATTTGCGACAGACTTTAATAATAGTAAAATTCGGCTTGGAGATTTCCTCGTTATTTTTAGATCATTTCGGCCGTAAATTATTGTCCATATCAATCAAAATAGACAATGACATATAATTGAAACATAAAAACGAACAAAACATACATTCTGACAAACCGGCCACAACGACATATAATTAAAACAAATAACAGAAGGAAAGTTTTATAGTCTGACGTACTTTGCTATTTGATATCAAATCGTACAATACATTCAAAACATGAAGTAAGAGACGGGACAACCATAGAAGACGCAACAAAAACCATACAGAAGAAGACGCAGTCTTGCCTTGGTACGATGGCAGGACACCAAAAGTAGTCACCTCCGTCGAGACCTGAGGAAATGTCGATACATAAATCAGTCCAGAATATTAAAAAAAGCAATTATGCATGGATGTGGAAGTAACTAGGTGTAAAATAACACAAATATGTTTCATAACGAACACAAATGTTCATACATATGAATATGAGTGAAATTATGAAAAACTAAGATTGCTTACCTAAAAACGTCAACTACAAATCCTCGAGAAAATCATCATCATCATCATCAGCATCAGCATTCTCGGCAGCAATAGGTTGGTCATCATTGTGCTCATCACCTATTGGATTGGCTGAAGGTACAGGAGGACCGTAATTGTGATCCATGTTAAGGCGTTGCATAACCATTCTCATTTGTTCTTCCAAGTTATATATTCGTTCATCCTTCTTAACAAGTAAATCATTCAGACGATGCACTTCTTGGGTCAATTGCGCGTTTGGTTGTGACCTCCGTCGACTAGTCCCAGCGCCTGATGAACTTCCAGGAGTATTCGGCATGAACATCCTTGACAACGATCCCAGCCCAAATATTTTCCCTTTTTTCACCCCACCCGTTGCCTCCATCCATAATGCCACATTATCAACTGGCGGCCGGGACTCAGGACAATCATCACTACCACTAGCAGTGTTCATTACAAGTTTATCATAGTTGTCCTACATTAACAATTGAAAATGAAAGTAAAATAACTATATAATATATATAAATATATATATATATATATATATATATATATATATATATACACAATCAATCAGCAAAGCATTCACGGTCAAACTTGTAGTTTATATATAAGCTAAAGTATAACTTTACATACCTTAACAGTTTTTGCTCGCTCGCCAGTCCATGTCTTATCTTTCTTTTGAAATGTGCGTTCAAATGTAGCTGCAAATGTCGGTTCCGTCCCCAATTCTTGTGCCTACAAAATGTAATTTTCAGTAATTGAATTAAATTAACTTATAACGCATTTAACAGTCTTACCAATCGTTTGCGATGCTCCGCAATGTTGATAGAGCCCCCAGCATATGTGGCTGACCCATCACTAGAACTAGAAGATCGATTCTTCTTATTCTGCGCACAGAGTTGCCGACTCTGTTCAGATTCCCAAAATCTGGTAATTGCCACCCAATTGTCAGCTGTGAAGAAAGACGGCTTCGCACGCCGGCTTTTCGCTCTATTCATGACATTTCGCATAAAATCACTTATTTTCCTATCGAAAATTCTTCTCACTTCATTGTCTTCCGCTTCCTCCCACTTAAACCTCCGCTGCAATAAATGAAAACATAAATTGAAAATTATGTTGATGATCACATATCCATAATCATGAACCAGACACATATAAATATCTTGTACAGTTCATGTCGGGAAACTATCTGGTCCTTTAGGTATCGAGAACTACAGAGTTGTTCTGGTCCATTTACATCATTCTTGACCATCAATATACTACACCAAACTGAATTGACGAGCAAATAAAATATATAAAACTTACCTTGAACTCATTCCACCACATTTCTTTCGCTTCTTGTGGAACACTTCTGTAATTAAGATACTCTCCCATCCAAAAGTTTCTTACTATTTTGTTCAATTCTTTGATAACAGACGTAGCATCCGTGAATCTGCATTTATACGAATATTGTGCAATATGGACAATTCAGTTGACATCAACATCTAAAGCCCTAAATATGACATATACTAAAATAAATATGAAGCACTTACGAATCTCCAAATGGG
Organism: Syzygium aqueum; assembly: GCA_031216185.1. Lineage (NCBI taxonomy): Eukaryota > Viridiplantae > Streptophyta > Magnoliopsida > Myrtales > Myrtaceae > Syzygium > Syzygium aqueum. Next base: position 34,984,341 of record CM062232.1, read on the forward strand.
GATATGAAGAATCGGTTATCTTCTTGACCGATGTTTCCGTCAATATTCGATCGTTCCGCCGAATAATTGGGTGGAACGGAAGAAGAGGGAGCCAAAGGAGATTGAACTGGAGAACGTTCAGTTCGCATGTGGTCAAGTCCCGTAACATGTTGTTCAGTGTGGAAGGAAGGGCCAACGTGCCCATATTGCGTAGGATTATATTGTGGTTGAGAGTTAGATGCCGGGATATGAGAAGAGGAAAGGGACGGGGACGAGGACGAGGAGGAGGAATGGCCTTGTCTTCTAGGCATGTGACCTCCACGTTTATACTGACAAGTAGGAAAGTTATGCGAATATGTAAAGAACTATTGACTCGTATTACGAACACATAATGATGTTACTGATAACGAAGCTTACCATTTTGATGGAATGACTGAGAAAAAGTTTCCTTGATATGAGCCAATGTCGAGTGTTTATGACGTGCAATTTCCTACAAACAAATATACTCAAAATCCAATTCATTTTTTATATGAAACATCAATGTATGAGCACGATATGGGTGGCCACCGGTATGAAACATCACTATATGAGTCGCATTCATTTTGATTAAATTTTTGTAACCACGTACAAAAATTTAAATTTCACTGAAAGTGGGTGGCCACAAATATTCTAAGTCATTCTGTAAAGTTTTGTAAAAAATAAATTATTATTATTATTGTTAAATTTTTTTTTGGACCTAACAAAAAATTTCACTAAAAGTTGATGGCCACCGATATTCTAAGACATTGTCAAAATCTTCGAAATTTTAAAATTTTAAGAATTTATAAATTATGAAATTTAATATTAAATATTTCCGTAGAAAAAAAATTTTCATACGAAAATTGGGTGGCCACAGGTAGTCTAAGCTATTAGATACAATATTCCAATTTTTTAAAGTCATTCTTTATTTTAATAATTTTTAGGGCACGTTAAAACAATTAAATATAAATGAAAGTGGGTGGCCACAAGTATTATAAGCTATTCCGTGAAATGTTGAAAATTTTTAAATTATGATTTTTTTTGCCATCTAAAGAAATTTAAATTTCACTACAAGTTGATGGCCATCTAAAGAAATTTAAGTTTGTTATAAAATTTTAAAAACTTTTATGGTAAAATTTCGTATTTGTTGTCAACATATACAGATTTTTAAATTTTCCATAATTTTGCAGGAATTTTTGTAGACTTGTTTAATTTTCAAGCATTTTCTACGAAAACGCCTATTTAACGCTAAATCATCCACATAATAAACAAATTAAACAGTCGACCATCGATCAATGCCACATGCAATCCTGAAATCGACCCGTAATTTAACTAATGATAAATTATCCTAAATAATCCCTAAACAACTCCGACTAATTACCTAATTATACTAACTGGTGCTGAAAGAGTTGGCTTACTTGGTTCAAGCACAACAAAAACCCGCGAAATTGACACTGGCGAACCCGGCACGGGCGTGGGCGACGGCGGCAATGGTGATTGCGGCGTCGGCGGCGGCTGTAGTGCGACCACGGTCGCACTGCTCCAGTGCGGGCGGTAACGGCCGAGATCTGCTCAGGCTCGAGCGTCGGCGCTAATGGTGGGCAATGAGGGCGCCAGCTGCGGAGGGCGGGGACGGGGCCGGGGCGGAGAGGGGGCGCAGGGGCCGAGGGGCGGGGCGCAGGGGGCGCGGAGGGGGGTGGAGGGGCCGAGGCGGAGGGGGCGGAGGGGCCGGGGCCGGGGCGGAGGGGGCGCGGAGGGGGGTGGAGGGGCCGGGGCCGAGGCGGAGGGGGCCGGAGGGGGTGAGGGGCCGGGGCGGAGGGGTAGGGGCGGGGCCGGGGCGGAGGGGGCAGGGGCGGGGCCGGGGCGGGGCGGAGGGGGCCGGGGGCGGGCCGGAGGGGGGCGGACGGGGGCCGGGGGCCGGAGGGGGACGGGCGCGGAGGGGCGGAGGGGCGGAGGGGGCAGGGGCGGCCGAGGGGCGGGGCGGAGGGGGTCGGGGCAGCGGGCTGGGCGGGGGGAGCGCGGAGGGGGCGGGGCCGGGGCGGAGGGCGGAGGGGCGCGGCGGAGGGGGTCGGGGCGGGGCCGGAGGGGGAGGGGCAGGGGCGGGCCGGACGCCCGCCGGCGGAGGCAGGGGGAGGGGCGGCGCGGAGGGCGGGGCGGGGCCGGGGAGAGGGGCGGAGGGGTGCGGCGGGGCGGGGTGCGGGCGGGGCAGGAGGCGGGCAGGGGGGCGAGGGGGCGGGGCGGAGGGGCGGAGCGGGGCCGGGGCCGGGGGCGGGCTGGCGGCCGGGGGCGGGCGACGGGCGGCGGACCTGCGAGGGCGACGGCGGACGGCTGGGCGGCGACGGCGGCGGACGGCTGGGCGGCGACGGCGACGAACCTGCAAACTTTGCGAAGAAGAAGGGCAGAACACGCAAGAAATGCAGAAATTTGCGACGGACGAACGGTGTCCGTCGCAAATTTTGTCGGTGACAAAAGTTGCGACGGACAAACGGTGTCCGTCGCAAATTTTTGTCACCGACAAATTTTGCGACGGACCGCGTGCTTCCGTCGCAAATTTGCGACGGACCGCGTGCTTCCGTCGCAAATTTGCGACGGATCGCGTGTTTCCGTCGCAAATTTGCGACGGACCGCGTCCTTTCCGTCGCAAATTTGCGACGGACGCACTCCCGTCCGTCGCAAAATTTTGGAAAATCCTTTTTTCGGTAGAAATTTTTGAAACGTTCGAAATTTGCGACGGACAAGTAGTTCCGTCGCAAATTTGCGACGGACAAGTTGATCCGTCGCAAATTTCAACTTTTCGCAAATTTCTACCGGGAAAAATTCCCGGGGAAAATTTGCGACGGACGGGAGTGTGTCCGTCGCAAATTTGCGACGGACGGGAGTGCGTCCGTCGCAAATTTGCGACGGACGGGAGTGTGTCCGTCGCAAATTTGCGACGGACGGGAGTATGTCCGTCGGAAATTTGCGACGGACGGGAGTATGTCCGTCGGAAATTTGCGACGGACGGGAGTATGTCCGTCGGAAATTTGCGACGGACAAGTTGATCCGTCGCAAATTTCAACTTTTCACAAATTTCTATCGGGAAAAATTCCCGGGGAAAATTTGCGACGGACAAAAGTAGTCCGTCGCAAATTTGCGACGGACGGGAGTATGTCCGTCGCAATTTTGCGACGGACAAGTTGATCCGTCGCAAATTTCTACTTTTCGCAAATTTCTAACGGGAAGAATTCCCGGGGAAAATTTGCGACGGACCAAAGTAGTCCGTCGCAAATTTGCGACGGACGGGAGTATGTCCGTCGCAAATTTGCGACGGACGGGAGTATGTCCGTCGGAAATTTGCGACGGACGGGAGTATGTCCGTCGGAAATTTGCGACGGACAAGTTGATCCGTCGCAAATTTCTACTTTTCGCAAATTTGTACCGGGAAGAATTCCCGGGGAAAATTTGCGACGGACTTTCCGTGGTCCGTCGCAAAGTTGCGACGGACGAGAGCGCGTCCGTCGCAAATTTGCAACGGACTAGATTGTGTACGTCGCAAATTTGCGACGGACTACACTGTGTCCGTCGCAAATTTGCGACGGACGAGAGCGGTCCGTCGCAAATTTGCGACGGACGGGAGTGTGTCCGTCGCAAATTTGCGACGGACGGGAGTGTGTCCGTCGCAAATTTGCGACGGAGTGGAGCTGTCCGTCGCAAATGTGCGACGGACCACGCTGGAGTTATGAGACGGATATAAAATTGTAAATTTCAACCGGTAAATATTCCCTGGCAAAATTCGCAATAGCCAGGTCTGAGTCAGTCGAAAATTTCGAACGGTAGAAATTCCATAGCAAAAATTGCAACGGACCAGTTTTTCGGTCAAAAATGTGGCGTCGCATTGGTATGGGTCGTAAATGTGCTACGTGAGTTTTTTTAACTTGTCTTCTTTTTTCGGTCTGAAATTTCAGATGATACTTTAAATTAGCAAGAATAATCAACAATACCAATAATAAAAAGCACAATAACAATAACAATAATGATAACAGCCAAAATAGCAATTGTAGCATTAATAAGTACACATCCGTACTGTTCAGTGACAACAATGTCAATCTTCGTCATCGGCTTCGTCTTCGTCGTCGGCTTCGTCTCCATCGTCGTCTTCGTCTTCGTCTTCGTCCTCGTCTTCGTCATCTGTCTGCAAATCAGATTCGGAACATTTTGGTACATTTAATTCGTTAATTTCCGTTGGTTCCACATCTGTCATTGCTCCGGACGGATCTCGTAAAGTTGGTATGTCATATTCCTCAACTTCAACAGTGTTACACACTTCCTCTTGTTGGTAGGCTTTATCCTTCCAGTGTTCCTCGATTTTCCTCCGTGCTTTGATTTTACAAACCGCCCACCAATCAGCTTTGTCGCGTTTCAAACTAGGATATGATGCATAACATACTTGAATTGCTTGTTGTGCCAAGACAAATGGTTCATACTTCATATACCTTTTCTTGTGATTTATTTCAACCAAATTGAACTTCGTATGCACCTTCATTCCTTTGACGGGGTCAAACCACGTGCACTTAAATAACACAACACGCATCATTAATGGTCCAGGGTACTCAATCTCAATGATTTCATCCAACAATCCATAAAAATCATCTTGCAAACTGTCACTATTGGATGACCGAACAGACACACCGCTATTCATTGTGGATTTTCCCATTCCATATTCTTGAGTATGAAAATTATATCCATTTATGAAATATGCTGGCCAACTTCGAACTCTTAACTGTGGACCCCATGATAGATAATATAGCAATCCTTGCCCTCCAAATTCATCATACTTACTATGAACCTAAGGTTAGACATGCAAAGTTAATAATATATATTTATTTAAATGATGTATATAATTTTCATAACTTGGTTTTAATCCACAGTCAACTTACATATGTCTTGAACCATGCTGCAAATTGTTCATCGCACAAACGGTCAAACTCATTTGGTTGTAGTCCAAACATTGAAGTTTGGAAAATCCTAATATTAAAAACAATATCATTATTAGCAAATATTTGACACGCAAAACATATATTCGCAAATTTACACTTACTTGAAGTATGGCTCCACTTCTGGGCAGTTCAATAAAATATAAGTATGGGCTGCATGCAATTCTTCGCCTGATAAGTAACGAAACTGACATGCGCCGCTTGGTCGACCAAGATAATTGAAAATAGAGAATGCCGTGCAATTGGGATCAATGGGGCCCTCATCATTTCTGCCTGCTCTCCGCCTCTTGCACTGAACGTGCGGCTCAAAATAGTATGATGCAAATGTTGTCACTTCTTCCACAATATATGCATTACAAATTGAAGCCTCAACACGTGCCTTATTCTTCACTTTTTTCTTCAAATGATATAAGAATCTAGTTGAAATAACAAGAAGCTTATCGGAATATATTATATGATAAACTAATTTGAATCGCGTTTAAAAAAAAAATATTACCTCTCAAATGGATACATCCAGCGAAATTGGACGGGACCTGCAACTTTGGCCTCATAAGGCAAGTGAACTAAGAGATGCTCCATCGAATCAAAAAACGCCGGAGGAAATATCCTTTCTAAGTTGCAAAGAATAATTGGAATATCTCTCTCTAGTTTTTCCAGGTGCGATGCTTTTAACACTGTCGAGCAAATATCATGGAGAAAATTGCTTAATTCTGTAATGGCGCCCCATACAAAGTTCGGTAGAACTTCCTTCAAAGCTATTGGAAGTAGTCTTTCCATCAGGATGTGATAATCATGACTCTTCAAACCTGTCAACTTGCATTCATTCAAATCAACACATCTCCCGAGGTTCGAAGCATATCCATCAGGAAACTGCACAGATTTCAACCAGTGACAAACAACTCGCCTCTGCTCCTTAGCCAATGTATAAACTGCTTTCGGTTTTGGTCCCATGCTGCTTGCATCCACTGCTAGTATTGGCCGATCGCAAATATCTGTCATATCTTTTCTTGCGTTCAAGTTGTCTTTTGTTTTTCCGGCGACATCCATCACAGTATTGATGACATTGTCGAAAACATTCTTTTCTATGTGCATGACGTCAAGATTATGATGAATAAGATGGGCCTTCCAATATGGTAGATCCCAAAATATACTGCGTTTTGTCCACTTATGTGTACTTCCGTACGCAAAAGTCGTGCCGTGCGGGTTCTCAATAACAGTTGGAAAGTCCTGCACACGTTCCCAAATTTGATCGCCGGTTAACCTCAGTGGTGGACGCGTTCTTTCGGTCCTATTCTTGATGAACTCTTTCTTATTCCTTCTGAAAGGATGATTTGGCGGTAAAAATTGTCTGTGACAGTCAAAATAGCTAGGCTTCTTTCCATGTTTTAATCTAAATGACTTTGTCCTCTCCATACATATCGGATAGCCTAAGATTCCAGCTGTACTCCAGCCAGATAACATTCCGTAAGCTGGAAAGTCATTTATCGTCCAAAGAAGGGCAGCTTTCATGACAAATGTTTGATCGGTAGAAACGTCATACGTAGGGACACCTTCAACCCAAAGCCGCTGTAACTCCTCAATCAATGGTTGCATATAAACATCTATCAACTTTTTCGGATTTTGCGGCCCTGTCACGATCAATGTCAAAAACATAGAAGGTGTCTTCATGCACATACCAGGTGGAAGATTGTACGGCGTTACGATAACTGGCCAGCATGAATAACTTCTTCCTGTTTTCCCAAATGGAGCAAATCCATCGGCACAGAGACCTAACCTGATGTTCCGAGGCTCCATTGCAAACTTAGGGTATGTTCTATCAAAATGTTGCCATGCCTCCGCATCTGAAGGATGACACATTAGACCCTCTTCTGTTTCATGATTTGCATGTCAAGTCATGTGTTCAGCAGTGGCTTTAGACGCATAAAGCCTTTGCAATCTGGGGATTAAGGGCAGATAAAACATTTGCCTGCATGCTCTACGCTTCTGATGACGACCCGCCCTCCTGTTAATCTTGTACCTAGGTTGGCTACAGAATTTGCAAGATTCTGCATTTTCATCATCTCTCCAATATAGCATACAACCCCGACTACATACATCAATTCTTACAACCGGAAGACCTAAGTTATCCACTAGCTTTTTCATATCATAAAAATCACTTGGCATGTTGTTATCATGAGGCAATGACTCTCGCATTACTTCAACAAAAGAGTTGAAGCAATCCGCAGACACATTATGCTCTGCCTTGATATTTAATAGTCGGGCTGTTACCGATAACTTTGTGTGGTCCTCACAACCTGCCCATAGAGGTTCATCTGCTGCTTTCAACACATCCCAGAACTGATTAGATTGAAAAGTTTCATTATACACATTCTCCTCATAACCCGTTACTCCTATATCTTCCAATTGTGAAGCATGACTACTACTCAATTGTTCACATGTAGGAGTAAAACTAGTACTTGCATGATTTGATTCTGTGCCAAAATTATAACGAGCTCCATCAATCACCATCCTCTCGTATGGGTTCAATTGCGACGGATTATAGCCACATTCTTCACTAACTGAAAATTGGTCACTTCTTCTATATCGGTTATCATCAGCTATAAATGGTTCACCATGGGAAGTCCAATTATAATAGTTCGGAGTAAACCCATATCTAATAAGGTGTTCTCTAACTTGATCACACTTCTGGAATTTATCATTACCGCACTTTTTACACGGACACCTTAACTTATTTCCATCCATAAACTCATATTTACTACTAGCAAAGTCCAAAAATAGTTCCAATCCAGTACGAAACTCATCCGTCAATCCTTGACGTCCAGGTAAGTTCTTATTATACATCCAAGCCCTTTCTCTTTGCATTATGTCTGTATTAAAATAATAAATGCTGGTAAAATATTTAAAATATCATATCTATTGTTCGTAATTAAAACTATAACATTTGGGAAATTAGAATTTTTTTTCTTCACACAACAATTAATATGAAATTGCAAAAATAGAACAATTTACAATGCAAAGAAGACTTACCCAAAAATTTGACTGAAATATTGATAGGACAAAGTGATCAATTGGATGAGAATTGCAAAGTCCACTTGGATTGCGAGACCTTCAATTAGGCACAAACAAAAAAAAAATCACTTAAGAATTATTTTGTAATATTTTTTAAAGTACGATGGAAACAGAATTCATCCCTAGTAAATTTGCGACAAATAAAAGCAAAATCCGTCGCAAATTTGCGACGGAATTTGCATTTATTCGTTGCAAATTTGCGACGGATTCGAGTGTCCGTCGCAAATTTGCGACGGAATTTCATGAATCCCGTCGCAAATTTGCGACGGATACGGTATTCCGTCGCAAATTTGCGACGGATTTATAACATTCCGTCGCAAATTTGCGACGGAAACAAGTGTCCGTCGCAAATTTGCAACGGGATTCATGAAATTCCGTCGCAAATTTGCGACGGATACCCCATTCCGTCGCAAATGGCCTGGCCTTTCAGCTCATCCGAAGGCCGGCGACGTGTAACCGGTCGCCGGTCATTAAACCGGCGTTAAACCGGTCATGCAAATAAGAAAAAAATACAAATATAAACATATATTTAAAAAAAAATTACAATGTAACGATAAATAAAGACGAAGATAGCAATTTTGCACTTACCGGTACAAAAGCTTTACCGAGATTAATATGTGCGTCCGTAGATGTTGCTGAGTTCAGTGACATGAAAGGGGGAGAAAACCAACAGAAAGCGAGAGAAAGCGAGAGAGAGCGAGAGAGAGACAAAGTGATTATTAGTAAGCTTGATAAACTATGAATTTGCGACGGATGTACGTTTTCGTCGCAAATTTGCGACGGAAGTACATTGCCGTCAGAAATTTGCGACGGATTTTGCGACTGTATTATTTTCCGTCGCAAATTTGCGACGGCATTTTTTCCGTCGCAAATTTGCGACGGAATTTGCGACGTATTACATTTGCCGTCGCAAATTTCATGTTTTTTTGTAGTGTCAGAGTATAAAGTCGAAAACAAATGATTCGCAATCAACAAAACTTAAAGTAAGAAGATTGTGTGATTATATGGGATATTCGATATTCCCACTTTTACTTTAAATTGTGGGAAAAATTGTACAAAAAGCCCTAAATGGTCAATTTAGTCTTAAACCTTTCAATTTTATCAATTTAGTAATAAATTTTTTGACAATTTATCAATTTAGTCCTCCCGGCCAATTTAGCCCAGAAAATGCTTGCGTAGATACCCAGTCAGTGCCAGTCGTCCTACATGGCCGGACCGGTAGATGGCCAGCGCTAACGTGGACACCGGAGATCGAAACGGTGTTGTTTTCTCAAATTTAAAAAAAAAAAAAACGCCCCTAACGTTAAAAAATCCCTCAATGTCGCTCCAACAAAAAAAACCCTAGCCAAGCTCTAGCCAAACAGTTTATGTGTTTAGATTTGGGTTTTTTCAGTTGAAAATCCTAGTTAGGGTTCTTTCGATTTGCGATTTTTTTCAGTTAGGGATTCGAACGATTACAAATCGAACAATGTCACTCAAGCCCAAGTTGTTCTTTTGTCAAATCGGCTCCCTCATCTAGCCCAATGCCTTTGTCCAAACCCAACGTTTGTGGGATAAGGACACTAGAAGTGCCTTAACTTTTGTACGGCGCTCACTTGAGTACCATAATTTTTTTTTTGCTTACTTGAATGCCAAAAATTTGAAAAAAGTGATCACTTGAGTGCCAAATGCCATTTGGCAGTTGGAAAATATGACGTGGCTTCGCCGGAGCCTACGTGGATAATATTTTAATATTTTTTTTTGAATTTTTGAATATTTTTATTATTAATTTTTTTTATTTTTGTAATTTTTTTTTCAATTCCGGCGAGGGTCATCGGCGACCCTCATTGGTTGTGAAGGCCTTGCCCAGATTGGGCGAGGGCCACTATGCCCGTGGCTGCGAAGGCGGTGGGTGAGGCCGCGAAGGCCGTCTCGCCGGCCGCAGGCGAGGCGGCCTTGCCAGATCTGGTGAAAACCTTCATTGCTACGGGCAAGGCAGTCTCGCCAGATCTGGCAAGGGCCTCGCCATCTCGCCCGCACCGATGAGGTAGTCTCGCCACCTCACCCGTGCTGGCGAGGCTGCGATGGTCTGGCCAAAGGCTTTCGCGATAGTGGGTGAGGCGGCCTCGCCAGGTCTAGCGAGAGCCTTCGCTGTTGCGAGTGAGGCGGCCACGCCAAATCTGGCGAGAGCCTTCGCTGCCACAGGCAAGGCGGCCTCGACGGATTTGGCGAGAGCCTTCGCCCCCGTGCCCGCGGCCGATGAGGCCATGATGGCCTCGCCAAGGGCGTTTGCGGCCACAAGCGAGGGTCACCGATGTCCCTCGCCAATCTTGAAAAAAATAAGAAAAATAAGAAAGAAAAATAAAAATAAAAATCTAAAATAAATAAATTAAATTAAATTAAAAAAATCCACGTCGAATGAAAAATGAATTAAAAAAAAACACATCAGCTCATTCGCCTGAAATGACACTCAAGTGATCTATTTTTGCAGGAAGTGGCACGCAAATAATATATTTTACTCCGATGTGGCATTTAAGTAAGCCAAAAAAAAGTCATGATACTCTAGTAAGCGCCGTACGAAAGTTATGACACTCCTAGTGTCCTTATCCCTAACATTTGCATAGTTTGGACTTGGATATGGATATGAGGGTGATTGGTTTCCAGTCCAATCCGATTCCATCCGGAAATCGGGAACGAGTCTGGAAGGACCAGTTTTGAAAATTGGGAACTGTGGACTGAACTAATTGGTCTTCGGATCGGGCATCGGTCACTTATTTTGGACACTTGGTTGAGGGTCCTTCTCTTTTGGAACCTGTCATTGCCCTTGACGACCTAAATCAAATATGTTGGCCTAGTCTGACTTGCATAAATTTAGAGTGGATGGTCTAGTCACTTCCTTCTATTTTTGTGCTGTCATGGGCTATTTCTTTTCCTTGTCGTTCATTTTGTTTTTTCCCTTTTTTAAAGACTCAAATGCTTCTTTTATCGTCCAACCATGTGAAATTCGATTGGAGCCCATAAAAGAAACATGCCCTTATGAGAATTGGAGCATATTCCATTGCAGTAAACGCCAAAAGCCATGTAAAGTCTTGTTATTTGGCAAAAAATGTCATTCCTTTGAGCCTCTTCTGGATGATGGTGGATGAGCCCTTATATATATATATCAAAATCAAAAACAGATAAAATGGCTTGCCATCTGGCAAAGATTTGTTTTGAAGCAATGTTTTGGACATCTTTCTGCAAAATATCTTTTGCAGATTTGCAATCAATCCTTAGCAAAAATTTTTAATTCAAAAGATCACCCTAAAATTTAGAAATAGAAAGTGCAATAGCAAGAATTTCTTTTTTGATAGTAGAATAATTCTTCTGACAATCATTCCAATGTTTGGAAACAAATTGAACAATTTATTCTTTATTGTCTTTAGATTGTTTGAGTATTCCTCCATATCCAATATTAGAAGCATCAATTTCAACAATTTTGAAAGCAAAAGGATCAGCAAAATGCAAACAAGGAATGTCTTTGACAGTTCGTTTGATCAGCTTCATAATATCACATATATATATAGTTGGTCTAGCCTGGTTCCTGGAAACGGGATCGCTCGAATATTAATTTCACTTTTAGGAATTGAGAATCGAACTGCATTCTTGGAAATCGGACCAAACCATCTGGTATGGTCCAATTCGGGCGATTCTCGATCCGGTTGATCTGTCTTGTTCACCCCTACTTGGATATGCTCTAATAACCTCAATTCATTGCTCGACTGCAGTTCGTGGCCGATAACCACATTGTTAAGGTAAGCTCCTTTATGCTATGGTTTTTTTTTGGTAAGGGCAAAAAAAAATGGTTTAATGATTATGATATCAAGAATCTTGAAAATGATTTGGATGAAAAATCGTTCGTAGTGGAAGCCTTGCTAGCGATGTAAAAGTGTTTTGACGACTTGATCATTAGTTGGGGACAAATCATTGTTTCATTCTCTCGTCTATACCTCTTGGTTGAAGTGTCTGCTAGCTATTTGTGAAAATGCCCAAGCGAATCTGGATCTAGAAATCTAAACATTCATCACATATCCAACTCATATTGAGCACATTTGATTCATTCTTTTACTCTCATTTTATGAGATTTGTAAGAATATTTGTTTCTCTATTTTATGTGCTATGTTTTCTGGCCTTCAATGGTGGTTCCCGCCAAGAGATATGACATGGATTCGTTGATACGCGTAGTGATTTTCTGGTGAACTTCACACTAGTCGCACCCCAACTTCTCTTATGTTCCTGTACCACATGTCTCGGTGATTTATGACATGTATACATTGAATGATTGGAAATCGTCATGGTGGACGGTGGTGGTGACCGGTGATTCCGGCGGTGGCTTTTTGAGTAATTAGATGCTCACAACAATCACTAAAGAAAATACTTGAAGGGTACACTTTCTAATTGTGAATGCATTTGAATTCTCTTATAGCATCTGTTCATGTTGGAATTGTTCCTACTGGAAGCGTTCATCTAATAGCATCTATCCATCATATGTTTGCTTACTGTCTTGACCACTGGAAGTGTCCCTTTGGATTTTCTTTAATATTATGCTATCCTCACCTTTTCCCTTGGAGATGGCAAAATCACAAAAGGAGACTCTAGTGGTGATTTTGGACGCATAATAGCAAATGCATTAGAATTGACAGTGACGTGTCATTGCAAGAAGACGTTAATGAATTCATGAAGAGATCGGCCAATTCGTCACAATAGCTGATGTCGGTCCCTTCGATGGACAACACTACATCCGTGTTTTGCTATTATGGCCTCAAATCTCCTCTACGAACAGCAAGGATAAAGGACAATCAGGGAAGACGATACCATGGCTGCCCAAGATATAGCCACAACAATAGAGGGGAAAGTTGTTTTTTCATTTGGGTTGATGGGGAAATTAGTCAATCGACAATGAATGCGTCCAAAAGTTTTCACTGGAGCAATGTCGAACAACAATCAATGTTGACACATAATGAGGATGATGGTTGTTCGATGGATGCCAAAGTCAAAGTTCTCAAGGCACAACTAAAAGATGTGAAACAAGATTCGGCAAACCTGAAGAAAGAAAATTCTAGATTGAAGATAATGTTGGTTGTGTTGTTGATGTTTATAGTAATAACACCATTTTAAGAGTTTGTCATAGAGTGTGTTATTTTGAACATATTTTGTATTCATCACCATGTTTGGTATATATATGTGCATTCTGTTTATGGGATGAATGAAATGAAGGTTTTTTTGGCAATCTGAAAAACACAAATGTTTGTGGCAATGTTCTTCATGATGTTTGAGTTTTCAATAGTCGAAATCCTATGTGGAAACAAATGATGCCTAAATCATGAATAGAGCTAGGAAATCTCATGGCCTGAGTGACACACGTTTCAAAGGAAAAAGAGAAGCTAACAGGGACAAAAGAAATCAGTTTCTTATAACATGCATGTTAACTAAAATATTTCTTTAGCAGTAAGCTAAGAAAAACATGGGGGCCACCCTGCCAGTTTTTCCTCTTATCCCTTTAATCAGGTTTCCACTGAATAGGAAAGTAATAAATTGTAAAGATTATATGCATAATGTTGACACTATAAAGCATAGTTCTTGCGCTGAGAACATTTTCGAAGTCGGACAGATAAACTTTTAGCAGCATTTCTCATGGGTATTAGTCTTTGTTTAGTTCACTTTGGCAGCATCTCAATAGACGAACAATGATCAATGCATGGAAAAAATTGAACGTCAACTATTCTTCAAACACCTGCTTCAACTTAAGCATTTATTTTACTTGTTGTAGAATACGTAACAACTAGTAATAGTAACAACAAATGAACTCTAATTTATTAGAATGAACAAGCACATTTCATTGTAATAAAGAAGGGATTACGAGCACAGTACTTTACAGATCCCCCAACCAAGTCGATGAGTCATCATCAAGCCAAAAAAAAGAAAAACTCACAACACACTTCACTGAACCAACCTGTCATCAACAAACATAAGCATGTTTCATTGCAATAAAGAAAGGATTACTAGCATAGTACTTCAACGATCCTATAACCAAGTCGATGAGCCAAAAAAAAACCCACAACACTATTTCAGTGAACCAACCTATCATCGACAAACAAAAAAATGGGCCATCATGCTACTTCATTGAACCGATAAATAACAAACAAAAATACAGCCACGACACTACTTCCTATCACTTTTTATACGTTGGAGTTGCCTCCTCTCAATATTTTTCTTCTTTTTTGATGGGCCTTTTGCTTTAAGTCGAAGTTCAACTGTAAGTGCTTGTAATGTTGATTCAACCTGTGTGTTTATATCAACTCTTTGTCTTTTGTCTTGTATGGCACTTGTACTCTTAATATGACATTATTAGATTACGCACTGTCCCATGAACATGAGTTCTACGAGTAGAACTAGCAATTGGTGTCCCGCCAACACTGCCATTTGAACCTTTGCTTGTACATCTCTGGAAAGAGCACGTTCATTTAAAGTTTTATCCATAAAGCAAGCATGACACCATGAAAATAGAAGTTCTTACCGTAAGTTTTTGCCTTGACAATTGTGTTTATGAAGTAGTAGACCAAGCCTTCAAAATGGGACATGTCAAATTGTTGTGTCCCATCTTCTTGCAAGTTTGACAAGTCATCTTCATTCCTCTTCTCGACATCCTAGTTCCACTTGCCATTTCACTTTCCTCCCTTAATTTTTTATGTTTACATCTACCAAGCTTCACCTTGGTTGAAAGTCGTTCAAGTCCCTGTTAGTTTTTTCCAAAATCTCTCTCCTTGAATTGGCATCATCATGTTATATGCAGCAAAGAACTTTGCCGTCTTGTGACACTCATCCACATAATCGTATCCATGCTCATGCCTATGATTTAAAGAAGAAATGGCATGGGGTAAGGGATTCCTGTAAGTTACCACCTCCTATAAATACAATCTCTCTTGCACACATCCATACCTCATATCCAATATCACCATTCTATATCACTTGGCAGTTAGTCGAACAAAATTTATTTTATTCCAACCTTTTTACGATTCTCGGACTACAGTACCTCCTCCATCAAGCACATGCATCATTTTGTGTATACATCCTTGTCATTATCATTATCCTCATCTCTTCCAACATACTATAAATGGACTTACACCTGGTGCCTATGATTCTTCTGTTGAATGCCTCATATAAGTTGTTATATTTGACCTCAGTGGTGAAAAAAGCCCTAAACTAGTGCTTTGGTTGTGTTTGAACCAAGTCATAATAGGCAACAAGATTGATTTTCTTTAGTGCTCGAGCGTGTTTATCATACTCTACCATAATATGTTCTTAGCACATTGCCAAAACAGTCTTTGCATCTGTATCTTCTTGTACTTCTTGCCCCAATCGGCATAGGTATGTCTAGCACACATTCTATACTCAAATGCATGAATAACTCAGCCACAACTTGTAGAAGGCCTTGCAAAATATGATTCAAATGAAAACAACACAATACAAGTGTGATCATTTAAGAGGCATAACAATAAAAAAAGAAATAAAGACTTAACTTTTGCTTATTACTAATTATGGCCCAATCTCATCCATGTGTGTTTATAATGTTGAGGTCCCACATCAAATTTGTCAAGAACCAAGTCCAACTGTCTTCTCTCTCAACTTTGACAATTGCCATGATATTGGGAACATATGATCGTTTGCATCTCTTCCAACAGTACATAAGATCTCTTTTTACAAATTCTCCTTAAAAAGCAAGTATCTAACCTTACAACTTTCCTACATCCACAAAAGAAGCCTTTTTTGTATGCAGTAAAACAGATGTACAATGTCTCAAACAATGCATTTGAGTGCATGTTGGGCTTTTAAACTTTCAATGTAATAGTTTTCCAAGATTTGTTTCCCTAAGCTCCTCTACATAATTCCACAACTGTAAAGGCAAGCAACTTAACCTTGGTACACCGATTCATACTTACGTTTAACCCAATTGATCCTTGATAAGCTCCTTCAAAGCAATGGTTTCATAATTGGCATTGCTTTAATTGTACCGAGATAGTTCTTTACCAACGAAAAACTGGTGACCCTTTTATTATTGAAGCTAAAGCTACATGTATGTTCTTCGTGGTAGGTTTTCACATGAAATAATCCAGTTCAAACATCAAAAGATGCAAAAATCTTCAAAGGAAAATTTTCATCAACGCATTAAGCTTTGGCAAATTTCTTTTCATTCTTAATAAATTTTATCTCTCTACGCTTAGTCACTCAATACTCTATGAGAGCATTTTTTAAATTTCCTACCATCATAAAACTTCATAGATGTAGTAAAAACATGAGCTGCATAGTCAGGACCATACCTTAAAAACATGCTTCTCCTTCTTGTCATATCGCCATCTTCCCACTCTACATTAGAATCCAAACTCTCATCTCTATCTCTTTCAAAACGTTTGGTAATCAGCTTCAGCAATAACCTGATCAAATTATTGGGGATTAGATGATTCTCCTATAGATTGTTGGGATATTCATACAACTTCCATGAGTGGTTTTGCTATAATCTAACCATTTGTGACCTTCCTATGGAATTCCCTAATGTTCTTCCTTCCTTCTACAAGATCCTCATCATCAGTCAAGAACTTTGCATTGACTGGTAAATATGAGTGTTTGTTGTTTGAATAAATTTCCTCACCCTAACCAACACCCTCATCATCTTGAACCATAATCTAAACTAGCACCCTCGCCGGCACCCTTAGTAATGCCCTCACCCTGACCAATACCCTGACTAGCACATTCACCTACCTAATCGTCAAAATATTCTCTATAATGCATAGAAAAGTAGATCGACAACTGTGCTATCATTAAATATGTATTTCAAACCATTTTCTGGATACTTCCTAGTAAACTTAAAATAAAGCTTTTCAAATTTATAATTTATCTCATTCTCGATGTTTGTGATGAACCTTTCATAACTCATTGAGCTAATATCTACGTGTATTAAATCCATCTTCCCCCCAACATATTCAAGCTTTGGGCATTAGACTAATCTTTCACCATGGAGAAGGCAAACCAATGACTAATTTGTCCTCATCTCTACCGTAAACAAAAAGACAACATATATACTACGCAGACACGTGACGAAGGGTGAACATAATAACACACATAAAGACAATTTGCCACAGACATTCTGTATTAATAGTATAATTAAAAACTCTTTTATGACCAAATATTTAAACCTCTCAGTGACGTCCTTAAAGTATTGGTTATTCTTTTGTGCGTGTATACCTGCAATTTCTTTAATTTAATTGAAAATTGGAAGTAATAAGCGACAGGTTATAGCATGGAGAGGGTTCATGAAATTCACAATTTAAACAGATATGATGTAGTTTAATTATCATGTGAACGTGAGATTTGTAGAATATCTTAAGTTCTTTTTTGCTAAATATCTTGAGTTTCACTCAAAGGACTTTAGAACGTCGAAATGACTTAGTAAATTCTCACATGTTCACATAAACCATCGTTCATGGATAAAAATTTTCGATAAAAAAGCCATCATTCAGGCTTCCTAACATAGAAGTGTTGAGTACAATAATGGAAAATGAGAAATTCAAGCCATGTGACCCCCTTTTACGATGCTGATGGCACCGACAAAATGTTTCCTAGGAAAAAGAATAGCAAATGCGAACAACTGTCCTTAAAGCGCTCATATATGAATAGAAGTTCAAAGACGAAAATTTTCAAACATTTTCGTCCTTGAACTTTTGTTGGAAAATTCTAACCCTAAAGGTATAATGATGTAAGAAAATTCTAAAAACACACATGAAGACAACAAATCTTTTCATCGTATTCAAGACCGGGACAACATACCTTTATGTCACGTTTGCTGAGTGCCGACAACACAAGCAAATTGGGACCACACACTTGGTCGTTTTCGTTGCAGAATCTCGAGATCGAATCGGGTCACGACTAGGATTGGGACGGGTAAAGGTGTAGGGATGAATGGGGGAGCCGATTTGATGAAAGAACAACTTGGGCTTAAGCGAAATCATTCGAATCCCTAACTGAGAAAGAAGGCAAATTTGAAGAACCCTATCTGAGATTTATTTAACTGAAAAAACCCAAATCTAAAAACACGCAAATCGTTCGACTCAGGCTTGGCTGGGGTTTATTTGTGTTGGAGCGACATTGAGGGATTTTTTAACGTTAGGGGCTCTCTTTTTTTTTTTATATGGGAAAACAACACTGTTTTGATCTCTGGCGTCCATGCCAGCGCCAGCCATCCATCGGGTTGGCCATGTAGGACGGCCGGCGCTAACTAGGTATCCATGTAAGCATTTTCCGGAAAAATTGCCCAGGATAACTAAATTGGCAAATTGTCAAAAGGTTTATGACTAAATTGGCAAAATTGAAAGATTTAGAACTGAATTGGCCGCCGTACAATAGGTCTAGGACTTTTTAGACAATTTTTCTCTTAATAGTGGGAGATGTTTAGTTTGAAGTTTAATGTTTTAGTTTTATTTGCACGTTACTATATCACATCTCTTGTAAACTTGTACATATAGGAGACCCAACGATAACCTAAGCTTTCATAGGGAATTTTGACCTTGTTGGAAAATTTATATGGCATCAGAGCATATTATGTTATTTCATCGCAATATTTAGTTCAGTAATATGGTTGCTCATCGAATGTGAAATCAGCATCACGGAACCGATGAGGCCATGCTGATAAATAGGATAGTGAACTTTCCGAGCGAGTATTCCATCTAGCAGAGCAAATTATTCTCTGGTTACGTTGAAATTTCTTGGGGCTTTATGACGATGGCTTTATGACGATGGACATGGGATAGAATGAGAACTGATGGAGCCCATCACGAGTAAAATGTGGATAGATGATGTGTGTGGAAGAGGAGAGCTCCGCACCAACATGAGCTAGAAAAGTCGAGGATAACATATGGGAGGAGGGAGTCCTGTTCACTTGGCCGCGCCTCTGTAACTAGTCTTATTCTTCAATTTAAACGGATATGATGTAGTTTAATTATCATGTGAACGTGAGATTTGTAGAATATCTTAAGTTCTTTTTTGATGAATATCTTGAGTCTTACTCAAAGGACTTTAGAGCGTCAAAATGACTTAGTAAATTCTCACACGTTCACATAAACCATCGCTCATGGATCAAAATTTTCGATAAAAAAAGCCATCTTTCAGGCTTCCCAACATAGAAGTGTTGACTACAATGATGGAAAATGAGAAATTCAAGCCATGTAACCCCTTTTTACAATGCTAATAGCACCGGCAAAATGCTTCCCAGAAAAAAAGCATAGCAAATGCGAACAACTACTCTTAAAGCACTCATATATGAATAGAAGTTCAATGACGAAAATTTCCAACATTTTCGTCCTTGAACTTCTGTTGGAAAATTGAATCCCTAAAGGTATAATGATGTAAGAAAATTCTAAAAACACATGTGAAGATAACGAATCTTTTCATTGCATTCAAGGCCAAGACAACATACCTTTATGTCATGGTCACTGAGTGCCGACAACACAAGCAAATTGAGACCACACACTTGGTCGTGTTCGTTGCAAAATCTCGAGATCGAATCGAGTCACAACTAGGATTGGGACGGGTAAAGGTGTAGGGATGAATGGGGGAGCCGATTTGATGAAAGAACAACTTGGGCTTAAGCGAAATCATTCGAATCCCTAACTAAGAAAAAAGGCAAATTTGAAGAACCCTAACTGAGATTTATTTAACTAAAAAAACCCAAATCTGAAAACACGCAAAATCATTTGACTCAGGCTTGGCTAGGGTTTATTTGTGTTGGAGCGACATTGAGGGATTTTTTAACGATAGGGGCTCTCTTTTTTTATCTGGAAAACAACACTATTTTGATCTCTGGCGTCCACGTCAGCGCCGGCCATCCGCCGGTCTGGCCACGTAGGACGGCCGGCACTAATTGGATATCCATGTAAGCATTTTCTGGGTAAAATTGCCCGGGATAACTAAATTGGCAAATCGTCAAAAGGTTTATGACTAAATTGGCAAAATTGAAAGATTGAGGATTGAATTGGCCGCCATACAATGAATTTAGGATTTTTTGGACAATTTTCCCCTTTGCTTTGGGGAACTCCTAGTCCTTTGCTCATTGTGTGGAATAACGCTTACACACTAAAATTTATTGCGGCAACTTTGACAAATCAATCTCTTTATGACGTTGAAAAAAGGGAGTGATATTTGCACCACGTATTTGGCAAAGGAATAACATCAACATAGATTAAAAATAATGGATAAGTACATTCAAAGTCCTAAAATTTATCACGAAAGTGTAATTGAGTCCTAAAACTTTCAAAAAGAGCAAACAAGTTCTAAAACTTGTCACAAAAGTACACTTGAGTTCTAAAACTTTAAAAAAGTGCAAACAAGTCCTAAAACTTATCACAAAAGTACAAACAAGTCCTAAAACTTGTCAAATTGGTTCAATCAAGTCTTTCATTGATTGTACTTTTTGAAAGTTTTAGGACTTGTTTACACTTTCGTAACAAGTTTTAGGACTTATTTGCACTTTTTTAAAGTTTTAGGACTTAAGTGTACTTTCGTGACAAGTTTTAGAATTTATTTGCACTTTTTAAAAGTTTTAAGACTCAATTGCACTTTCGTGATAAGTTTTAGGACTTCTAGTGCATATATCCCTAAAAATAAATTCTACTATCATTAATATATGCGACCATTTGGACCGACACCGATATGATTTCCAAATTTTTCTTTTGCAGCAAAAACGAGTAAGATTATTGAATTTGATAGCGAAATAGGAAATTTGTCTTTACAACCGAAGTAAAGACAAAGATGGAAAAAAAACGAGGGACTTAGATATTTTCTTTATGTGGAGCTCGGACATAAATATCCTAGTAGGGAAGCGAAAGATTTCGCAGAGAGAGAGAGAGTAGCGAGGGATTAGAGCAATGATGGCAGCTAATTACAATACCTTTGTCCTAACCTAAGATGCTCTTATGTTTTGCTGCATGCCAATGGCAACTCGAGCTGCTTCGGGCACCGCAACGTATTACGAGACATACGTTCGTAAGTTCCTCTTGTGCATCATTGCAAGATGTTTCTGCATAGAGTTGAGATGGAGTTAGGGATTGAAGTTAGGGGCGTTTGATAATGATTTGGGCTCGAAAAACGTGTCTGATTTTTCAATTCCACTAGCTTATAAACATATGTTCAAGTCGTTCTCCGAGTTTTCAGCCCGCGTCTTATATTTGTCTATGATCTTAAATAGTATAATCCCTTGGCTCGAGAATTTCTTAAGTGGGTTTCTCATCGAAATGATGATATAAGCGCATGTCGCAACCGAATATTTACAAGAACAAATGTACCGCGAAGTCTGAATTTATTACTCATTCGATAACGTACTTAATCTTTTTTTCCGAATCGGGTCCTCAGATTCAATACTTCTTTTTATGCAAGTCAGTCCTTTCGTCATATGCATAGGACTGGAAATATTGACATTGCAGACCACATTAGTGCCATGTCATAGCGCTTGTCCAAATAATCGTGCGCCCGGAATAAAAAAAAAAGACAAAAAATCACGAACTCGAGAGAGACGAGGCTACAGGCCTCTCCCGACCTCACCAGTCACCGCTCGGCCGGGTAAAATTTTTGAATTAGATCGTGCTACTTTGAAATCCAATGATGTTTTTCGTAGCAGTCCAAGGGATTGGTTTACTTTTGGGCATGCTTTGTTTGCTCTGCTCTTCTTCCTGGGACACCCGTGGTTCAACATTCAAATCCCTTTGATGACAATACTCCTACAGACGAGATGACTTGTTCTGGCAAGGCGGGGCCGTCTGCGGAAGAAAGTACAGGGTAACGTGCACCGGCGCCGCCGTCCTGGGTACTCCTAACCTGTGCACAAGCAGGTCAGTCGTGGTGAAGATCGTCTGACCATTGCCCGCGCAGGTGCGCGGGCACCATTGACCTCTCGAAAGAAGCTTTTGCAGCCATCGCCAACCCAGATGCCGGCAAAGCGGAAGTCACCTATTTTCGGTACGTGCAGGATAAAATCTCTTGACAGTCGAGAACGACTTTTAATTTACCAAATCAATCTTCACGCTCGAGGAAACGGATTGTCTGTTCGTCAGAGAGGTTTTGGAGAGGGATTCCTGGTGAATTAAAGATGGAATGATCCACGCATGCAGTGCTTTCTGTGGACAGCTAATGTGCTTCTGGAGCGATACGAGTTTACATGATTGTTTTCCACGCAACATTCGTTTACTTTCTAGTTTCTGTGCATATAATTATTTGCCCATGAGTCTTTTTGCTAATGCTCCTTCGTTTCTTCACGCAGGGTTCCATGAAGATCTATGAAGAGCACCAAGCAATAAAGACGGCTAGAAATGTCGATTCTAGCTTTCGCATGGCTTTTTAAGTTATCTCATCTCATCAAACATGAACTCAGCGTCTCGAAACTGTCTGAGATGATGTTTCTATGAATAAGACTTGTAAACGCTATTGTGTAAGGTATAAAATGAGTGCTTTATATACTTTCTCTGTCCTTGGATCTACCATTTCCAATGGCAACTTTTCTATATATATATAAAGCATTCCCGAACAATATCATGGTGCTTCCACGAAAAGATATCGAGACCTCGTACGCCGTGTAGATATCACGACGTTTTTCGTGTCTCAAAACAAGATTTGACGAGTGAATTCGTATCTACTAAACTGGATCTAAAGATGCATCGGTTCGTGTCCAATTAAGTGAAACAAGGAGATGTTAAAGATGCGAATACCCATATATAACGAAGATGAGGCGTCTTATAAAGCTTTCTTATATTCACAATCAACAGAAATCAAAGTAAGAAGATTGTGTGATTGTATGGGATATTTGATATTCCCAACTTCAACTTTAAATACTGGGATTTGAATTTTGAATGTTCTAATACTATATCACATCTCTTGTAAACTTGTATGTGTAGGAGAATCAATGATAAGTTAAGCTTTCACACTAAGAATTTTGATCTTATCGCAAAATTTATTTGATAACAGTGCATAAGATCATTTCACCACATTATTTACAATCTCGTTTCATTGTCTTTTGTTGATCCTCCGTGGCTTCCGATCGATCCAATGTGATAAATAATCGATCAAGAAGTCAGATCTTACATGAGCTAACGGTGGTGGATACAAATGATCCATTTTATATTAATCTGTTGATAAATAACGGTATAAGTTTAGTCTCTCAACCTTGATTGGTCAAGGGAACTCTTCAGCTTGGATCGGAGCTATGACTATTGGCGCTTCATGTCAAGACTAAATTAGGACTCATGGATGGGAAAATTCCCATGCCAAATGAAGATGCATCGAGTAGGGCTGCATGGATTACAGTGCAATGTGTCTGTTCATTCATGAATAATTAATTGAGTTTCAAATGCACATGATTATGGGCTTGACAGCCCATGGGCCCGCTGGAGCCATATCAGTCCAAACGGCACCTTTTTGCGGCTCGATTATATCGCATATAAAAATTTTATTATGGGAAGGCGTGGACAACACTTTAGACCTGACCTAAGTGACCTTGTAGACTCACCCATTGATCGCCTCTAGTTTCAAAACAAGTGTAAAAAAAAAATGCTTTATTCCTCGTCACATCCTCGTCACAGTTCAAGAAGAGTTGAAATGCATTGTCCGGAAAAGCACTATTTTTTGCGGGGTACAAGTCAAGTGGATAACGTTACGAGAGACCCAAACAAACTTAATTGTTCACTAGGGCGTGTCTGTACTACCCCAATCTTGCTCCTCAAGCCTTTCATGTCCTCATCTCATTTCAATGTCTCAAAGTCGAGTCGTTTTACATTTCTAGACCGAGAAAAAAAGCGGGTCATCCGGCATATCCTTCCTACCGCAACTCCACGCCCCAGACACAGAACTTTGTCATGCCGCCGACGACGATGTAAAGATCGATTCCATATCACATTGGGTGGGTGAAACATGAGAGCTTATAACCATATTGCAGTTGCCATCTCGTGCACGTTTTTTTCCACATGGCCTAAGGAAAACCCCCTACTCCATAATGGGCCTCATTGTGAAAGTTCCTCTTCCTGTGGACCCGATTAGGACCTGAAGCTTAAATAGCCGAGGCCGGGCAGAATCCTCAGCATAGGGCCGGGCTCGACCTACAGCATCACATTAACCCAACTAATCTTATTTATGACGTCAGGAATTGATATCACTTGGGGCCCGACGACCGTTAATTTCTGATTAGCGCAGTAATGCCATGTAGCTCGGGCTCAGCTCGGCTCGGTTCAGTTCGGTTTAGAGTTTGGAGTTTGGATAACGACGAATGCGGGTCGTCAGGGACGAAGGAGGTGGACAGGCATACCGGAAGGAGGAGGGTATATTTGTCGACGCGGGTCGCGACGAACGGAAATTAGATTTAAGATTAGGGGGGGAGGGTTTCGATTAGATTAGCATGAGAAGATGATTATGTTCGGGTAGGTGTGCGCGCGCATCGCCACGTGGGGCTGGAATGTCCTGGACAGACAAATATTTTATTTTATTTTATTTTTATTTATGTTTTTCGGTTTCTTTTTTTAAATCTCCCGAACGACGGGAAAGGACGAGCCGATCTTCGGATATTTTCGGGTCTGGAGTCACGGGTCGTCTGTGGGCCCCCCCCTCCCGCCACCTGCAGATCCTTCCATTCGAGAAACTGTCATCCGCTTGTTTGTTAACGCGTATAATTTTGTTATCTTGGTGTCCCGATTAAACTAATCTGGAAAATTATTATTGGTTAAAAAAAAAGAGATTAATATTAAAAAGAGGGGGGGTAATTTCCAAGCTAAATGACGCACCGCCACCTTCGCGTCGATTTTCCTCGTGTCTCTTCGGAAATTTGTCTTTTTTGCGCCCTGTAAATACTCCACGCGGTGGCACGCGCATTAAATTAATAATGCAATTTTCTTTCTTGCGTTTTTTTAAAAAAAATTTCGATCTCCAAATGTTTTCATCTTTACATATTTACAATTTCCTTGGGTTGTGAGGTTTCGTCGATGATTTCTTGTTAGTATCTCACGGTACAACACTTCATGGAATAAAAGTGATTTTTTCTTCTCAAGTTTTCAACTTTTAATTTCTTGTGCACACGTGAACCTGTCAAAATGAGTCATACACGCATTTCTTAATCTATATTTGATGGGTTGAGCTGTTATATGCATTAATTTTATTCAGTAAATGGGTTGTAAATTGATTTAAAATGATAAATCTCAAAATAATACGGATGTTAAATAGATCCACAGCGTAATTCGACCCAATTCACCTCTATGATTCTCTCTTTACTCTATCTTGTCCTCTCGGTAAGGAATTGCTTTAGTAATATGGGTCAGGTCGAATATTATCTTCGGTCGGGAACGGATCAATGAATCTGCATTGTATAAAAATGGGTTAAAAACGGGGTTAAGCTAATCGATTGAAGTCGGATCATTTTCCACCGACCTGAATTCGATCCGGCCCACTCGTTTAATGGGTACCCCACACGCAAAATGCGCGGGGGGATATCCCACGTGCCCATACCGAGCTTTTCAAGCAATCCATCTCTCTCCACGCAATTCTCGCTTCGTTTCCTCCCCCGCGCGAGCTCGCATGCGATCCATTTCCTAGTTTAGGGCGTCAAAAGATCTTTGGCAGTAACGCAAGCGATCCTGGTCGATATCGCTCGATTAGTCAAATCTAAATTACATTCCACGTCAAGAAGAACAGTGCATTAAATAATCCAAAACGCTGGCCATGATCTCCTCTAGTGAATCACAACTGTATATCACCTCCTTAAATTCCTTTACCCGGTCCCTCTACGTGTCCGGCATTTTGGTCCCAAAGTCGCACCTAATATTAATTTCCCGAATTTAAAAGTCGCCGCGGGCCCCACGCGCATGTGCAAGCTGTCCCGTTACCCCTTCCCCCCACACACACACACAGGGGCACGGTCAAAATTTTGTCCTTTTCTGAGAGGCGGAAAAAAAACGAAAATTAAAAGGAAAGGAAAGCACGCGGGGGGACGTAAATATGGATTTCAGAATCGGGGCATTTACTGAGTTAACTCATTTGGCGCGAGAAATAATTTACGTGCCGTATTACAGGAGATCTGGCACGAGGAAGGAGTAGCTAATTTTCAAATCACGACGACGATGAAGAAGACGAAAAGATAATTTCTTTTATTTTACGCTGAGATCGGTCTTCATATGTTCGGGGTTAATGTCACGGAAAATACTGAACTGACACATTCACGACGAATTTACCCAAAATCAAATATCAAATTGGTACGTTCATGAAAAATTTCACGATCAGATTGCTAAATTAAATGGTACGTGATAACTCACGGACGTATCCATTTGTCCTGAACGTATTGTTTGATTTTTTATAATATTTATTTTAATTTAACGGGAATTAATAACGGATAAATATATAGCGAATGCATTTGGTACGGGGGGTTTTGGTAGAAATGTCTTTTGGTTTTTCCCTCTTTTATTCTCACTTTCCATCGTAACCCCACGCTTACTCCAAAGGCATTTTCCTCTCTCTCTGTCGCTGTTTCTTGATTTTCTGCATCCTCAATCTCCGCCGCTTCTTCTTCTTCTTCTTCGTCTCTCTCCCTCCCTCCCTCTCAAAAGCAACAGTACATCACGCCTCTCTCTCTCTCTCTCTCTACTGTGCGTGCAGTTTCCGTTTCCATGGTCGAACATCAGGAGAGGCAGCGCCTCTCCCACGCGGCGGACGACGCCCCCGCATGAACCCTAGGAAGGCCCCCGTCGAAGACCCGCCTCCGTCCCCCGCCGCTCCCCCCGCCGGCCTCCCGGCGGAACCCGCGGAGGCCCCAGATGGGTCGCCGGGTCGTTCTCGCCCGCCTCCTCCCGGCCCTCCTGTGCTGCTGCTGCTGCTGCCTCCTCCTCCTCCTCCTCCCCGCCGCCTCGGCCCAGACCCAGCCGGGCGACGTCGCCGCAATGCAAGAGCTCAAGAAGAGCCTCGTCCTCCCTCCTTCCCTCGCCTGGTCCGACCCCGACCCGTGCCAGTGGGCCCAGGTCTCGTGCTCTGATAACCGGGTGACCCGGATCCAGATAGGCAACCGAGGCCTCACCGGGACCCTCCCGCCGGTCCTCGGCAAGCTCACTTCCCTGTTGCGATTCGAGGTCATGACGAACAATCTCACCGGCGCCCTGCCGAGCTTCGCCGGGTTGGCTCAGCTGCAGGTACCGAGTTTCGTGGGAATTTTTTCCTTTTTTCTCTTCTGGGCTTCTCGCCGGAGCTTGCCTGGAGAATTCTTCGGGCGAAAGGTGAGTGATTTTCAATTTTTTTTTTGTTGGCCCCTTTTTTGTAACAGGTGTTGTTTCTTAACGGCAACAAGTTCAGCTCCATTCCTCCGGATTTCTTCTCTGGTATGTCAGCTTTGCAAGTGGTTGATCTGAGCTATAATGACTTCGCTCCTTGGGAAATTCCTGATAGCCTGACGACTTGCACCTCCCTTAAAAATTTCACCGCGAATGGAGCGAACGTGACCGGTCGAATCCCCGATTTCATAAATGTGGCGAATTTCCCCGGTATGTTCGAGCTTCAATTGGCCTTTCATAACCTGGAGGGCGGGTTGCCCGCGAGCTTGGCCGGGTTGCCGATTCAGATCCTCTGGCTGAATGGAAAGATTGGGAATTCCAAGCTCAATGGGACGATGGACGTGATAGCAAATATGACCCAGTTGGCACAGGTTTGGTTGCACAGCAACCAGTTCACGGGTCCTATACCCGACGTTTCGAATTTGATGAATCTGTGGGATTTCAGTGTGAGGGACAATCAGTTGACTGGCGTTGTCCCCGAGTCCCTGGTGAAGCTTCCTAGCCTCAAGGTTGTGAATCTGACGAATAATCTGCTCCAGGGACCGATGCCTGCTTTTGGTGCTGCTGTTCAGGTCGATATGCAGGGTCAAAATAGCTTTTGCTCGTCCACTGCGGGTGCTCCTTGCGATTCCAAAGTTAATATACTGCTCTCCATTGCTGAACCAATGGGTTACCCTGTTAAGTTCGCTCAATCTTGGCAAGGGAACGATACTTGTGACTCGTTGTGGACAGGGATTACGTGTTCTGGGGGCAACATCACAGTTATTAATTTCCAAAACATGGGTCTCTCTGGAACTATTTCTCCTCAATATTCTCAGCTTACATCGCTGCAAAGGTTGTTACTGTCCAAAAATAATCTTACCGGTACAATACCTGTTCAGCTTGCGAGTCTGCCTAATCTCAAAGTGTTGGACGTTTCCAACAACAATTTGTCTGGTAAAGCATCTAGTTTTCGGAGCAATGTGAACGTAATTACAAGTGGTAATCCTAACATTGGTAAAGACATTGCTGTACCTCCTAGCGCTACTGATTCACCTCCCCTGGGACCGGGTGGTGGCAAGAAGAAATCCGGTATTGCGAGGATTGTGGTTCCTCTAGCTGCTGGTGCTTCTGTGATTGCGCTGCTCGGTTTGTTTATTTGGTATAGAAAAAGGCCCAAGAGTTCTGGTAAAGTGCAAAGTCCAAACAATGTAATGGTAATACATCCTCGATATTCCGGCGACCAAAACGGTGTGAAGATCACTGTTGCAGGATCGAGCGCTAATGGTGGTTCTAGCGAAAGCTACAGTCAAGGCAGTGGTGGGACGGGTGACGTTCATGTGGTTGAAGCTGGGAATATGGTCATTTCAATTCAGGTGTTGAGGAATGTAACGAACAACTTTAGTCAAGACAATATATTGGGAAGAGGTGGTTTCGGGACTGTTTACAAGGGCGAATTACATGATGGGACAAAGATTGCTGTCAAGAGGATGGAGTCCGGTGTGATGTCAGAGAAGGGCTTGAATGAATTCAAGTCTGAGATTGCCGTTCTTACCAAAGTCAGGCATAGGCATTTGGTTGCATTGCTCGGGTATTGCTTAGAAGGAAACGAGAGGCTTCTTGTTTACGAGTACATGCCTCAGGGGACTCTCAGTAAACATCTTTTCAACTGGAAAGACGATGGAATAAAACCTCTTGAGTGGACAAGAAGACTCAGCATTGCCTTGGATGTTGCCAGAGGGGTCGAATATCTTCACGGTTTAGCTCATCAGACTTTTATTCATCGTGATCTTAAACCGTCAAATATACTGCTTGGGGATGATATGCGGGCAAAAGTGTCAGATTTTGGACTTGTACGTCTTGCCCCTGAGGGTAAATGCTCGATTGAAACGCGTCTTGCTGGAACTTTTGGGTATCTTGCACCAGAATATGCCGGTAAGTCTTCTTTGAATTACATTAAACGTGAAGTTGCCTTTGTGTTGCTGTCAGCTCTTTTTCCCTGCGGATGATTACCCTCGATCAAATAACAGCATGTCTTGAAATGGCTATAAACCCATAGGAAGCTACTTAAAAATGTCCAGGATTCGAGTATGTAGCCGATTTCCTTAAATTTTTGCCATGATTAGGGAACCATAATTAGGTCAGTGAAAAGTCAAGTATGAGTTTTGTGTAGAATTATTAGAAATATTAGGACCAGAAGCAGGCTAGAAAATAATTAAATCATAGCGTGCATGCATGTATACTTGCTGAGGAAAGAAAAAGCTTGGGCTATTTGACATATTAGAAGGAAGATATCCCATCCGGATAGCTTTATTTTGTCAATCATGCTAGATCAGTGTGATTGATGTGATACCTTATTTGGTTCTTGAATTATTGGTTTCTTGAACTAGAACTCCATCGGTTTTTACAGTTAATAACTTTTGGATTTTCAACACTGGCGGATTACTTGATCGCAGGTTAACGCTAACAGTAGGATCAGAGCAAAAATATTTTTCTTTTCTTAGGTGATCACACGATTTGAAGCCTTTCTCTGTTTCTCAGTAACTCTTTTTTTGTTTAGAGAGACTCTTCCTTGGCTGCCTTGGCTGCCTTGGCTGCTTCTTGCTTCCCGTGCTATGCTAAAACGAGCCCTGTAATGTTTTTATCTGGCAAATGAATGTTGCCATTGTTCGGGCATGTCTTAGATTGGATCAGCCGACTTCTTTGTCCCGTTTCAAATGATGTGACGCTTCAAGTTTTTATGGTCCAAAACTTCCAATACTTGGTGTTGCACTCTAGAATCAGCAGATTATCATTGATTAATGAACATTTGAAGGTGGCAGTTTGTGAGTTGACTGAAGTTAGTGGAACAGCATCCTATGTAAATGGAGGAGCATTCTAATCTGCATGTGCAAATTCTTTTTTTGGACCAACTGAATGCTCAATCATTTCAATAATGCTGATATTGCCAATTTGCTACTCCCAAAACATCAAAGTGACAACCTCCTTACTTTATCTGCGTTTTGCCGCTGCAGAGAATAATATTACTGTCGAATCTTATAAGTGAGGCGTGATATTAGAAATGTCTGGTAATGATAAGTAGAATAGGGATCATATACTACATTTTCATAATGTCCTGCAAAAACTGCTTCATCATCAATACTTGATATGGCCCTACATCTGTACTTTACAGTGACTGGACGGGTGACCACCAAAGCCGATGTCTTCAGCTTCGGAGTGATCCTTATGGAGATGATCACAGGAAGAAGGGCTCTTGATGAAACCCAGCCTGAGGACAGCGTCCACCTTGTGACTTGGTTCCGGAGAATGCACCTCAACAAGGACACGTTCCGAAAAGCCATCGACCCAGTCATCGACCTTGACGAAGAAACGCTGGCAAGTATTAGCACAATCGCCGAGCTCGCAGGCCACTGCTCGGCAAGGGAACCCTACCAGAGGCCGGACATGGGTCACGCGGTTAGCGTGCTCTCGTCGCTTGTAGAGCTCTGGAAGCCATCTGAGCCGGACTCCGAGGACATTTATGGGATCGACCTGGATATGACCTTACCCCAAGCACTCAAGAAGTGGCAGGCCTATGAGGGAAATAGTAACATCGACGAATCTTCTTCCTCATATTTAGCGAGCGGCGAGAGCACCCAGACGAGTATACCTACGCGGCCGTCTGGGTTTGCTAGTTCATTCACTTCTGCAGATGGGAGATGAAGGTATGGGAGTTCTCGAAAGAAACCAAAAGTAAAACGGTAAATGGAGGAGTTGGGGTCGTATTGATGGTTCATGGGGGTTTGCTTTGTTTCCGGTCGTCTGTTAATTATGAGATCTTTGCTCATTTATTTCTCTCTTTCTTTCTTTGTTCCGGTATGTGCTGTAGAGATGATCATCCTATGTAGCTTAAACTTGCACAGCCGAGGTATAATTTATGTGCAGGTCTTTCTTGGTGTCGGACTTGACTATCGAACCGTTTCGCATCGAATGAGGCAGATCTTGTGGAGCTCTGAAATAAGTCCGGACCGTGTGTGATCCACATTTTCTGGTGATGAATTCAGACTCTTGTGGTCATATGTTTCATGTGCTGATTGTGTGTTGGGGAGGTCTCCAGCGTCTTTCTTTGGATCCTTTTTTGATTTCTGCTTCGTCCCCGGTCCTTTTGTTGAAGCTGAGTAGGTCAACCGTATCCACCAAGCTCGAGAAAATATTTTTGTGGTCTTCGATTGATGGCGACGCGAGGAGCACAGAAGGGAAAAAGAAAAACAGCTTTCTCGGCCAAATTGGTTTAAGATTCGGTAGTGGCAAGATAGCAATCCAAAGGGGTGGAACAGCTAAGCCAAAGACCCCACCAAATTTGTCTAGCGTTTGCTTTTTGGCGTTGAATGATGATTTCTAATGGTAAAAATTCGAACTTTTTGTATACCTACTTTCACGTTTTTTCTACTAAATCGTTAGGTCCTTATAATCTTTTCTAATCAGGTTCTTTACGACCCAAAATTTGTCTAAATCTGGCCGTTCACGAGGACGCGGGCATTCATATTGGTTAAAGTTTGTCCATATCATGCTCCAACTTTATCTACGATGTCTAAATTTTTCCTCACATGCCCGCTTTGGCATTTGCGCATAGTTTTATTTACATCATATCCTGGCATCGTCTAACGATCGCGTTCAGTTAAATGACATTCGAATTTGGCGTCAGAGAAAAACTTGATCAAGTAAATTAAAAGTATAGGAATTCAATCAGACCAGGTTGTCTAGATGTGGTGGTGGACAGCTAAGTGTGGCGCTTTGGAGGGTTGCTTGAAACCACGACTGTGACTACGGGACCAGCATCAAATTCTATTTTGTGGCCCCGACAACGATGGTTTTCTGTATTAGGAGATACTGGTGCTTAGTTTCTTGTCCACTTCCCGACATTAATAAAATCGTCTGAAATTGCCATATTTGCCTTCTTCAATAGGAACCTCGTGTTTGGGCCGGACCCCATCTTGGGTTCGTGATGTTGTGGGTGTGACCTATCGTGTGGCAAGAATATTCTACACGGCGATTTCGCGATTGACGTGGTGTAGCCGACCAATCATGTTACATGTGCGACGTTCTTATCGATCAACTCTTACTTTTCAATTTTGAATCCAATGTTTTTTGTCGATTGGTACACAAAATACAATCTCATGTCACGTCGTGCTAGAATATTCTAGAATGATGACGCTATCTTTAGACCGTCGATATGGCCAGATTGGCGGATCGATGACATATGATTTCGACAAGTGACAAATGATTCAATGGAGAAGGGTTTTCACTCGATTTTCAACTCTCATCATAAGCTCTTTCGCTCCCTCTCTCGAGCATGATGGGTGTTTCCCAAGTTGTAAAAATGTGCAAATCGGCATAATTATTGGCACGATCGTGGCCCAAAGTGCTTGGACTCATTTGGATCGGCATCCCCCCCCACCCTACCGCAATAATTCACGAATTTTCTGCATCCGGCATCATATGCTTTTTTCTCTTTTTATAAAGTTAGCATATGCTTTTCATCTTTTTTCATAAATTCTTGCCCCCTTACATTTTTTTTCAATTTTTTTTTAGTAACTTTCGTAGGGTAGGTGGGTCGATGATTTCGGGATTTGGTGAAAGCAGAGTCATCGTCCTCCTCCCGCCTAATTCAGTGAGGCCCCTGTGCCAGAAGTGGTCACGGGGTGGCCTTGTCTTGTCCCGTCGCGTTCGCTCGTCAATTATCGCTGCTATTCTATGTTTTGCTTTTTTCGGCTGTTCCGACTTGTTCAGTGTTGCGGAAATCATGGAGGGATTTTGTTTTTGTATGAAAGTTGGATTGCATTTTGACCGGGGCAAAA
Organism: Syzygium aqueum; assembly: GCA_031216185.1. Lineage (NCBI taxonomy): Eukaryota > Viridiplantae > Streptophyta > Magnoliopsida > Myrtales > Myrtaceae > Syzygium > Syzygium aqueum. The sequence continues at coordinate 35,017,548 of CM062232.1, forward strand.
GCATTGCATGGTGGGAATTCGAACCGAGCGTCCCGTGTGTGAAAGCCAAGTGTGTCGTGTCGCGCGCCGACGGGTTGCACCACCCGACAGTGGGAAGCGGCGCGGCCAATTGGAGCGAGAGGCTTTTGAATTTCGAACATCGCGTGGATCGACATGTAAGGTGCGGTTGTTGCAATTCTTGTGATCGACATATTCCGAATGGCTAATGGATATCTTCAGGACCGAGCAAATAGTGCGGGACATTCACCAGAAAAGCTCTAAAGGCTATCGCACTAATGTTAATTCAATCATAAATCTTTTAATTGTATTAATTGAGTCATAAACCTCTTTTACGTTTTGTCAATTAAATTCATCGGATCAATTTTGGCTTGACATCACTGATGCGGATATTTTTAAATAATATTTTAACATTTTGACGAATTTTCATTAATTTTTCCGAATTTTTTTTTTATATTTTCTTTACTTTCCCATTTCTTTTTGCTGGAGGCCGTCAAGCGATGACCGGGAGGGCAAGGCTGGCCTCGCCAGATCTAGAGAGGCCGACCCTCGCCTGTCCAGCACCAACGATGAACACGACAACGGCCCATGTCTTTGCAGTGCTGTAAACCCAAGTTTAACCAAAGAATCATCATAGCTCAAGACCTCGAAATCAGATTCGTTCATTCTCGAGCTTGAACTTAACTAGAGCAGGATCTTGCAGAGAGAATACTCGCCACCGCTGCGAACCAGCAGTGGCTCTGATAAATCTTGAAGGGATCAAGGCGAAAAATGTAAAAATCGAGACTTTCTGGCTTGACTTAATCCCAATCGATTCTGGGCAGAGAGAAAAAGGAAAATGGCTATTCAACCAGGATGAGATGCGACATTGTTGCACGAAGACTTTTGAGTTTGATGTCTGGACTGTTCATCAGGTTATGTAAAGGATTCAGGCTTGTCTGAGTAGAGAGTTCTCCACTCGCTTGAGCACTACAATTACTCGCTTGTTTAGAAAATGGTCCGGCCTGCTCATCAGGCCACAGGCGACAGGGGCCCTCATCGGCGCTCGCCCTTGCCTCAGGCCATATCTGGCGAGGCAGACCTTCGCCCAAGCTAGTGCGGCCTTGTCGGACGTCGTCTGGGTGAGGCTTGCCTAGTTTGATACGGGGGTTGACCTCATCGAATCTAGCGAGGGGAGACCTTCCCAAGCAAGGCCAAGCCAGCCATCTTGGCCATTGCCTATGGCCGTTGACCAGCGACCTGCGGGAAGGAAAGGGAAGAAAAAGAAAGAAAAGGTTAAGAAAAAATTATTAAAAACTATTTCCGTCAACATCGCCCGACGTTTATGTCAACAATGTCAAGCAAAAATTGATCGGATGGATTTAATTGACAAAAACATGAAAATATTTAGGACTCAATTAACATGAGTGTAATAGATTTATGATTTTTTATAACAATTTTCGTCACAAAGTGCTGTTGGCGTAGATTCACAATGCATAAAAAGAGAGAACAAGTGTACCAATTGCGGGCATTTGAAGCGTGCGGTTGATTTATGTGGAAAAGTTCGACTGCTCTTCTTGTTCTGGTTCAACGAACGCGGGCCTTTTGTGTCCGCAAATGATAAAAGCCCCCAACCTACAAATTTTAAATATATATATTTTAAGTTTTTTTTTTTTGTATAGACTGCGTAAAATAGTATAAATTTTAAAATGAATAATTTCGCCGATCTTTGATCGATTCCGGTACATGGCAATCCTTCGTCACCGTGTTTGCCCAAAATAATGCAATCGAAACCCCGAGAGACCAGTCTCCTAAAGACAACTGGCTGTTGAATAACCCAATTCACGAAAAACATTTTTGAACAAATAATTATTTTTTTAACCATAAAGTTGGCCAACAAAATCTAGAAAAAATTTGACGGAAAAGTTTCTCTATAAAATAAGAAGAAAAAAACCTTAAACAATGGATATAGATGGTCAGACTAAGAGGCTCACCATCTGCTCGTGCAGCTTCGGTCCAATTCCATGCACAAGCGCGCACGTCCGTCGACACGAAATCACACTAATCGTAATGAGCTGACGTGGGAAGAGATTACGAGAAAAGATGCGGGGAACAAAAGGTTACCTAGTTAATTAATCTCGTATCTAGAAGTTAATTAATTAACCGGATTTTGTGGCTAAATAGTCATACTTATCTAGAAGTTAATTAATTAACCGGATTTTGTGGCTAAATAGTCATACTTTTCGCATTTTTTTTAAACGCAGGTCACATTGATTTGTTTGGTTAAAACCCATGTTTTATTACTTTTATGTTGCTAACTCTTTTTTTGGGCTAATTTTCCCGGGGCGTGAATTTAGGCGACTTTTCCATCCCTCGCATGCCATCTCTTTTCGCCCGCCGTCGCCGCCACGTGCACGTACCAAGGGGAAAGTGTGGGGGGCGACCGGATAAAAGACGCCGCTTTTTTGACACGTTGGGAAAAACTTCACGTGCTACGATAATGGTGTCGCTCCAGACTTTCCTGTTCGCGCACATTTTGTAGCATGGTCAAAAATGGAAAATTCGTCGTGAATTTGCTAGGAAAAGAACGACGCTCCATGGTATATTTCGTTTTATCAGACCACATGGAATTAGATTGCACGCATCGGGACCTCTTGCCGTGCATCGCCAACAAATGTTGAAGCTGATCGCACGATAGCTGGCGAGTTAATTGGGTATAGTCAATTCGACAAAATAAAAAATTAAAAACAAATTGGGTACGGTCGAAACTTGGTTTTTAGCCTGACCTCGCTACACAAAGTTTGTATATTTGCCAGCTTTTCTATCTCCATTCAAAGAGCCTTACAGCACCAATTAACTACATAATCCGACCAAAGATCATCTAGAAGAAAAAGTGATCAAAAAAGTCATAAATCTGTTAGACGATGGTTAATTCAATCTTAATTTATTTCAATTTTATCAATTCAGTCCTAAGCTTTTTGATAACTTGCTAATTCAATCCTAAACCATTCGACAACTTTCCAATTCGGTCTTGAACCTTTTGACAACTTTCCAATTCGGTCCTAAACCTTTTGACAACTTTCCAATTCAATCCTAAACTTTTCAATTGTGCCAATTTAATCCTAAATGTTTTTTATGATTTGTCAATTTAGTCATAAACTTTTTAATAAAATTACCAATATAGTCATTTCGAGTAATTTTAACCAAAAATCGATAATGTGACGGTCCAATTGGCATCGCCCGACCTATATAGCATGACCAGTGTTGAAGTGGATAATTTTTTATTTTTAAAAAAAAAAATTTCGATTTTTAATTTTTTTATTAATATTTTTTATTATTGTCTTATCTTATCTTTTTTCCTTTCCTTCTTCAATGAGCTGGCTGGGCTTGTGGGCAACAAAGCCCTCGCTAGCCATAGAAAAGGTGAGCAAGACAGTGACGGCGTTGCAACCCTCGTTCGCCCTCACTGTAGTTGATGAAGGCCTAGGCAAGGGCTCGCAAGCCCCCAATGCGGCTGACAAGGGCATTGCGAGCCCTCGCCCAGGAGCTGGCGGCGGTTGCTGACCCTTGGCAATTGGCTAGCGGCCTAGCCAACTCAATGAAGAAGAATGGAAAAAAAAGAAGAAGAAAAGAATAAAAAATAATTAAAAAATCATAATTTTTTAAATTAAAAAATTATTCACGTTAGCGTCAGTCTCACCACATAGAACAATTGGCATCGACTGGACCGCCGCGTCAATAATTTCTTGTCAAAATTAACCAGAATAACTGAATTGACAAATTGTTAAAATATTTATAACTAAATTTGCATAATTGAAAGGTTTAATACTGCATTGGCAAGTTATCAAAAGGTTTATAACTGAATTAACAAAATTGAAAGATCTATGATTAAATTAGTTGTCGCACAATAGGTTTATGACTCTTTTTTTTTATAATATTTCCTGGAAGAGCATTTATAAGATGCCCATTTTCCCCGTTTAAAATTCGAATTTGCCTGCTCTCTCGGTGTCATTTCAGGAGAACGAACATTCCGTACCCGTGAAATCGGTAGGCTACCCAAGGGACTTCAAAAATCTTGTAATTAAAAAAAAGAGAGAGAAATATCCATAACGTACGACCAGCGGGACCTTGGGTCGGTTCATGGCTCGAGAGCATCCCAATCTTAAGGGACAAGCACGCGTGCATCTGCCTAGATTTTGAAATGGTCAGTCAACAACACGGCTAAGGACGAACCGACCACCCAACTCCCGAAGCTCTTGGGTTACGCGTACGGTGCGTGTTGTCAAGTGGCCAATGTTAAGGGAGCTTAATGACGGCCCAGATCAGGTCAACGTGTCTTGGGCGTTAAGATTGATTAGAGCGATAGTTAGAAATCTGTGTACAGCAGCAGTACCTTCACATGCATGCGGAGATCGTGCGCATGGTCAGCCCCACCGACACCGTTGACCAGAGACCACTTCCACCTCCACCTCCACGAACGTCAAACCTTTTGACCTTTGATCCACTATGTTTAAAAATATGATTGGACAACTAAGACCCTCCACTGTTTAGGTTGTCAGCCTCCTCTCTAGACGCTGTCCAATTCGTGTTTTCCCTCTCTTTCCCACCATTTCAGCGTTTCAACGGTCAACCGTTCAAAAACTCATGCCACAATACTTGTCTCTCTCTGCAATTTCCCTCTTTATATTATTCCAACATAATTATCCGAGTTTTGAAAGTTGAACCGCGTGCATCACCCACCCTTAACCTAGCTTTTGCCTTTGCCTTTGCATTTGCATCTGCCCGCCCTTGTATAAATACCAGGGAATCATTCTCCTGTCTTCCTTCAAACATTGCAGGCTGTACCTAGAACCTTGAAGACTTTCTCGTTTCCAACAGTTCAATCTCCCCCCCCCCCCCCCAGAACTCGTTCCTTAGGCTGAAGAGATGATCTCGTCGTGGAGGCGACGGATGGCTGCCCGGCGTGCCCGCAAGCTGGAGGTCCGGAGCGGGGACGAAGCCTACGAGGAAGTGGAACTGACCGTCCCGAGCGAGTTCAAGTGCCCAATATCGCTCGACCTGATGAAGGACCCGGTCACCCTGTGCTCTGGGATCACGTACGATCGCGAGAGCATTGAGACGTGGATCGAGGCCGGGAACCGGACGTGCCCCATCACCAACCGGGCCCTCGGGAGCCTCGAGCCGGTGCCGAACCACATGATAAGGAGGATGATCCAGGACTGGTGCGTCGAGAACCGATCCCATGGGATTGAGCGGATCCCGACCCCGAGGATCCCCGTGAGCTCGATGGAAGTTGCGGAGATGCTCGCTAAGATTTCCGAGGCTAGCAAAGCGAAAGACCAAAGTTTTTGCAGGAAGCTGGTGGTGAAGATCAAGGCCTTGACCAAGGAAAGCGAACGGAACAAGAGGTGCTTCAAATCCAACGGAACGGGTTCCGTCTTGGCAGCGGCGTTTGAAGATTTCTCGGAGACATCGAGCCCGGATGAAGAGAATGATGCCATCTTGAAGGAAATATTATCGGCTTTGACATTGTTGCTGCCTCTTGGTGTAGAGGCCAAGTCGTGCCTAGGATCGCCCTCTTCTTTACGCTGCATGGTCGGGTTCTTGACAAGCGGCGACTTGTCCTCGAGATGGAACTCAGCTTTGGTGCTGAGAGAGATCGTCTCGTCGGATAAGCGGAAGATCGAGGCTTTGGCTGAGATCGAAGGGGCCTCGAAATCCCTGTTCAAGCTCGTCAAGGAACCCATTTGCCCCGCGGCAACGAAATCTTCATTGATAGTCATTTATCACATGGTCACGTCGTCCCATCCGGCTAAGGACGCTATCATATCTAGATTCGTCCAAATGGGCTTGGTCTCTTTGCTTGTGGAGACGCTCGTGGACGCTGATCGAAGCACATCTGAGAAGGCGTTGGGGGTTCTTGATGGGATCTGCGACAATGAAGAAGGGAAAGAAGCGGTGCGTGATAATTCATTGGCCGTGCCAGTCCTGGTGAAGAAGTTGCTGCGGGTCTCAGATTTGGCCACGGAGTTCTCAGTGTCGGTTCTGTGGAAGCTGATGGCGATCGGCGAGGGCGGCAAAGATGGTGGAGGGGTTTTGGCCGAAGCTCTTCTGGTGGGTGCTTTCCAAAAGCTGCTGCTGTTGCTTCAGGTCGGGTGTGGAGAGACGACCAAAGAGAAGGCGACCCAGGCGGTGAAGCTGTTGAATCTGCACAGAGAGAGATTGGAGTGTATCGATTCTCTGGACTTCAAGGATCTGAAGAGGCCTTTTTGATCGTTAACTGATCGAGTGTGTATCTTTACTGTTAATTGTAGATAGGAAATAGGCAGGAAGTGTTATAGGTTATAAGACTAAGTTATTACATGCTTCATGAGATTTACATGTACAGAATTTCGACCCATTGGAGGAAAACAAAGATACAGAATTCACGATTTCGGTTTGCTTATGTATCAGGATCTTCATATACATATACTGGTGCAACTGTGCATGTGGAGGTAATGTTAATTTGTGATTATGATTGGAGGAAAACAAAGTTATTACACGCTTCATGAGTTGCGCTATGTTAATTTGTGAGTATGATTACGTCTGATTGTCGTTCCTCTTTGTTTAGGGTCTGAACTTTAGCTCATGCTGTCTTTTGTTATGGTTGTTTAAATGTTATGTGTAACTTTAGCAGATGATTCTCCTTAAGTGCTCCTAATCAAATTAAGATCAAACGAACTAAGATTGTTTTAAAATAAATTTAAACATGAAGCGATATCTCGATAAGGTAAGGAAAATCTTGTATTGGCCTTGTCATAGCCTTTCTGAAAGATACAAATTTCCTTGTTTAATGAAGAACAATTGCTAGAGCCATAAGCATGCCTCGATTGAGAATGAGAGTATCCCAAGGATTGTAGTTGCATTTCTTCAGTTGTGCAAAGACTATCTCCGACTATGTTTTTATTCAAGATCTTGTAGAGAAATGAAATTTCATAGAACCTTTTCCCAAGAAAGAAGATTGAACTTCTGATTTAAGGAAAACAAAAAAACTTCTGGGTTAAGAATTTTCTGTCATCCATTATTTCGAAGCTCGACTCTTCCGAATAGATGGGCTGGTTTTTTCTTCATTTAAGAAAAAATTTACACTCCGCTTCTTGGAGCAACCACTGCGTTGATTTCCCAAACAAATAGTCCCGAACTTTAACCAAGTATGTAATGTGATCATTTAACTTTTAATTTGTTAAATAATGTTCATGAATTTTAGCTCAATGTGCAATGTGATCCATTAACTTTTAATTTATTCAATATGATCTCTAGACTTGTGGTACATGTTCAAGTTAGTTCCTGGACTAAATGAAAATGTTCAATTTTTTTTTTCAATTAATTCAAGTTCAGGAACAATATTGAATATTTTCATATAATCCAGGGACTAGATTGAATACCTATCAAAAGTTGAAGAATCACATTGGACAAATTGAAAGTTCAGGGACAACATTGCATATTGAGCTAAAGTTTAGGGTTCACATTATACATTAGGTTAAAGTTCAGGGACTATTTGTGTCATTTTCCCAATTTCATATCAAATAACCGAATGATTGTTCTATCAAAATGATTATTTTTATGAACCAAACTGAGTTGTTTGTTGGGGGTGAGGTTTATTGTGGCGGATGAGATCTCATGATAAGTGAAAATGAAAGGAAACACTTTTTTAGGGAAAATTACTCAATCAGTCCTAAAATTCCATTTATTTCGTAGAATATGAACAATTAGGAAAATATTTTTCAAAAAATAATCGTTCGTATCGCTTATAAAAATACATAAACAAAAATATATTCATTGTCCAACAAATTTGTTAGAATAAATTATTGTCGATAATAAAAATATTTTTCATTGACTAATTATTTCAAATAATTAAAGTGATATTTTTTGGAAAATATTTTCCAAAACATTATTTTTTTGTGAAATAAATAGAACCTACTCTATTATATGGATGTCAATTCAATTTTAAATTGCTCAATTTAGCCAACTTAATCCTAAAACTTTGCACGAAATTCTAATGTGATTTCTCTAGTCAATTTTCGCTGGAAATTTCTAACATGGTGGTCCAGTCATTACCCGTCGGCCGTCCTGCAGGGCAAACCATTACGTCCGCAATTTTCAATGAAAATAAGCCGAAAGGACTAAATTGAATTTAGCGCAAATGTTTATAACTAAACTGGAAAGTTGGATTTATGACTGTACCATATAATAGGTTTAGGGTTGATTGGACACTTTCTCCCCTGACCAACCTTAGTTCTCTTTCCAAAAGTGGGAGGAAATGGTGGGAGATTGCTTTAGCGTAGTTTATTTCCAATTTTACTCTTCCTTCCTGTTTTAAAAGGATAGTATAAAGGATCATTTTTTTTGTTGTCATCTTATTTCTAATCCTCTCCTCATCATCTCTCCTCAATGTGCATTCAACACAAGAAATTCTCTCTATTTCCTCTTTTCTCTTTTTTTTTCTTTCTTTTATTTTCCCTTCACTTCCCTCCCAAATTAAAATTGCCAAACAAAGTGTTCAGGTTTCCTCTAATAGGAATCAGTTTCGTGGGCTTTAAAAGAAGGATTTCTTTTTGTTTACTTGTCACAAGATTCTAACAATTGAACAAAATTTCAATTTTGAAAAATCATGATAAAAATGTGAATATGCTTCCTCATATCTATTCTTATATGTGTTCGAAGATTACAGAAGCTTTGTATTAAATACAGGTCAAATCATAAGAGTTACAAAACTTGTCAAACTATACAAATAGAAGCAAGCTAAAGCTAAAAATAGATCCTACATATGCCAAATATGATTAGCTAAACAGATCCTCATGTCCACTTGACGACATTGACCATTTACTACTAATATTTACTTGCTAAGTATAATAGCAGACTACTAATATCCACTTCTTGAGTATGACTACTTAATGCTTATATTCACTTGCTAGGTATAATCACATACTTCTCATTTTTATTTGCTAAGTATGACCACTTATTGCTCATATTCACTTGTTGGGTATAGCTACATACTGCTCATATCCACTTCGTGAGTGTGATCACTTACTATTTATATTTACTTGCTAAGTATAACCACATGCTACTCATGTCCACTTCCTACGCATGATTATTTACTGCTCATATTCACTTGTTGAATATTGTCGCGACCTAAATTTTCTGAAGCAGTTGAGAGAAAAAAGAGGTTTCGGGGTATTGCCTAATGGCGGGCCAATTGGCCCATCGATTTAGGCGCGGGCTCTCTTAAGTCCATACCTCCTGTGACATTGGATTTCGTTTTAAGTTCAATTAGACTAAAGCATTTCTAGGAGTCACCACTAACTATTTGGGGTTGGCTAGAAACCAAACGAGACATCAGAGGTTTATCCTCTTTTCTATGCAACCAGAGATTTTAGTTCGGGGACTTGATTACGCTAATGTCTATTAATGCCTTTTCAATACCATTAACTTGGAATGTGCAGAAATTAAATACCCAAGTATTGAAAACTGCTTAAAGTAAAGTACGAGAGAGGAAAACCTGATAGTCGTCGGGCAAACAATATACATGGCGTCATTCTAAACCCATGGACATTATCCCTCATGAGCTTGGTTCAAGTTAAGTCCAATTTCTAACATAAAAGTTTTATTTATCTAAACCTAAGCAATCTGTAAGGTAACCACTAAAACCCCTAAAGTAATAGTTATGTCAATTAAATGAAATTAGGCATGATCTAGCACTAAACTAGGACAACCTAATCAAGACCAACCTCTAAGCCATTTTCCAAATTTTTTAATTTTCAAGTTTCATATAATTTTTTATTTTTAAAAAAATTATTTGATTCCGAAAATGGGGACTCGGGCCTGGTGAGAATGTGGGCCGTCGTGGACTATGGGATTTGGGCCAAGGGCACAAAGACAAAAGGGCTCTCTACATTAGGAAGCTTCAATTAACAAACAAATTGGGCTCAACTCATAGAATTAAGCCCAATTCTTCCAGCAATTAACTGAACCCAACCTAAACAGATTAAGTTCAGGCCAAAGCTAATTTCAACAATCAAAGCCCAAAACTAATCTAATAACTGCGACAAGCCCAAGACATTAAACCCGAGATCTAGATAATAGCCTAATGAGCCCATTTTCTTACTATTATCTCTTTCTTTTTAGCCCAACATCCCCTTAATATTATTTTCTCTCCTAGTACGCCCAGGACACCCAACACTCCAGCCAAGAACCTTACATTTCATAGTCAGCCCGTACACACTCATTCATCGGAGACCATATTCAATCATCGTTACTAGCCACCACCATGAACGTCTCTACTTATAGGAATGTCTCTTATCACAGGAATGCCACCATCGACCATCACACTGAGCCAACAACATTCACAATACAACGGTAATGTAAATGGGTCGACACAAATCGGTGTGAACGCCTTAAAAGAAACAACATTCGATACACCATTCGGGAAAATTCATGTGTCAACAAGTATGATCACCTTCGGTTCATCTTCACTTGCTAAATCCACTCGTGGAGTTTGACCACTTACTACTCATATTCACTTGCCAAATATAATCGCTAGCCGAGTATACCCATTTGCTGAGTATATCTATTTGCTATTTGTCGAATGTAAACACTTACCAAGTGTTGACACCTCGATTTAAAAAAAAAAAACTCTTATTCTACCTAGACCGATTGAGCCTAATATGCACATTCGGGCCACTGCGTGTTTGGCTTATCTTTCTTTCCTCATTTGGGCCGAATTTGACCACCTCTTCTCTTTTCTTTGTTTTGTCTTTAAGCCCAATTTATTTCCTTGGAGCCCATTTCCTTTTATCCCCAATCTCACGACTGGGATCCCTTTTGTTTGCTCACGCTTGTGAGCAGCAAGATGGTGACGGACAGAGGGACCATCTGTGGTTGAGAACGGCGGTGACGAAACGAACATGTGACGGAGACAAATCCAGGTGAGGTTCTAGATGCTTGCTGAGTTGTAGAAGTTGTTATCAGGAAAAACATAATGCATAGTGGAAGCGCGGGAAGGTATATATTGACTCGACTGAAGAAGAAAGGGGGAGGAATCAATAAGAAAAATCGCCGGGGAAGAAGGGGTCTTGGAGAAGAGAGCGCTCGGTTCTTCTGCTTGCGTAGAAGAATTCCGGCGAATCTCTTCCCCTCCTTCCGTTTTTTGTTCACCATCGCCGGAGAACTCCTGTAGCTGCTACTCTAGCTTTTGATCCATCGCTTCCCTTCCTTGGACTCGGAATCCGCAACCTCCAAGTTGTTCGTCGCTTCGGGACGTACGAGGCATTATTGTTCGTCGTTTCTTCGCCGTGCCGGAAGAAGCCAAGTTCCGTTGCGGTCCCGTTCGTAGACTACCGTGAAGTCATTGTCCACGAACCAGGTGAACCTTCTATTTGCAATGCTTTGTTTCTCTGTTACACTTAGGCATAGAATGCCGAATTGAATGAATGATTTCTGGTCAAAATCATGTGAAACTGAAGCGGATTAGTGGAATATATTGGTGATTCAGAACTTTATATATTGTGTTGACGCTGAAAATCGTTTGAAAATTAAATCGGAAAATCGTTTCTGAAGTTGCATATCATATGTTCGGCAGAATGCATAACTGAAGAACCGAATTGATTTTCGTGAAATCTACGCATGGAGTTCGTCCTTTGTGCTTGATTAGGTCCTAGTTTGATGAATCAATACTAAATCCGTGTTGTTGTTGCGGAAGGCAAGCGATCGAACAATAATATAGATAGAATCAGAAAATTAATCGGACACCAAATTTACGTGGTTCGATCGTAGTGACTTACATCCACGGAGAGAGCAGCACGGAAATCCATTATAGATCAAGCGATACAACGGAAATTACAACCACACTCAAGTCACTCAAACACTCTAAGTGTTTTCCAAGCCCTGATTACACTCAATAACTCACGCAGTGTTTAGCCCCACAATTCCTCACGAAATAATATCTCAATTTCATGAAGAAATTGTATACAAATCTTATCACAAGATTTAATCGCTACTAACACTTGAATTCTGGTGTAATTCCACGAACAAAATCACGAAGATTGCCCACCGCCAAGCACTCGCGCACCAACAGCGCTTCAAGAATCACGATTAACTGCTCTTTTTCAACTACAATGTGCATATGTATATATACCCAAGAAGAGAACGTGGCCGACTCAGAATTGGAAACCTGCATATTTCGGTCAACAAAGTATGATTTGGACTTTCCCTTTGTTGACCGTGACTTCCACTAGAATTAGGAAAGAATATCTTGCTAATTTCCTTTTTATTTCTCTGATGCAATTAGCCACATGTCGACGATTTACTTTCCAAATTCAGTCCAGCTCTTCAACGCATAGTAGGAAAGATGATTTCCAATATTTCCTTTTGCTCGATTTTGGACATCCGCAAAATATCAATTTGGAATATTTAGATTTTCGCTTTGAGCTCAAACTTGAGACATATTTTAACAATCTCTACCTTGGCTCAACATTTGAATCAAGTCACAATCGCTTTGATAGAATTCGAATTTCGCTACTACTCTCCCGCAATCCCAATGGGCTCAACCGCCACATATGTCTTTCAAGTCCAAGCCTCGCTTGAACTTCGTCATAGCCGTGGACCTCATTAGAATACCAACTCCACATGCACCTTTAACCGCTCCACAAGGATTTTCCGACACAACCTTTTCAATTGCAGATAAAGCAAAACCATCATTGCATTCATATCTGTTTGGAGATCGAATACGCACCTTGTCAATATCAGCAATTACAGTAACTGTTGGCTCAATAGGCTCCACCTCACTATAAGCACCATATGTGTCGATTACTTCGTTAGCACCTACTACCTCAGGAGTTTCTGGTTGCAACTCCACCTCAAGCTGAACACCGTCCATATCCGTATAAACACTACTATTAACACTCATAGCCAGAAGTACTGTAGACTCGTCAAATGTAACTTCTTTGCTGATAATAAGTGAATTTAATTTCGGGCACCATAACTTATAGCCTCGCTCACCTTGTCTATAACCTAGGAACATGCACTTTCTTGTCCTTCCATTGAGCTTACCATCATTAACTCAAACAAAACATGGACAACCAAACATTCTAAGAACAGAATGATCAGCAATGTTACTTGACCACACTTCTTCGGGAGTTTGACATTCAATCGCAGTCAATAGAGATCTATTTTTCAAGTAGCTCATCGTACTAAGCGCATCTGCTAGGAATCTTCTAGCTATACCAGCACTAGAGAGCATTTTATAGGCCGTCTTTAGTAATGTTTTGCTCATCAACTCTACAACCTGTTGTGATTCATTGACACTAGTGCGGTGTCTCATTATGCCTTCCTGCATGCAGAATTCATTTAACAGCTTCGAACAAAACTCCATACTATTGTCAGTCTACACTTGCTTGATCGTTTTACCAGTCTCCTTTTTTATCAAAGCTTTTAACTGCCTGATCTTGATAACAGCATCAAACTTGTGCCTTAGCACAAACACCCACGTCTTCCTCGAGTAGTCATTAATAACTATTAGCATAAATCTGGCACTCTTCCTCGAAGGAAACCGCGATAACCCGTGAACATTCAAGTGAATCAATTCTGCAATTTTCGTGGTTTCTCTGACAACCGTACCAAAGTGCACTTTCCACCGTTGATCTAAATCACAGCACCTGCATACATTTAGTTCGTTAGCCACATAACCATATAGCAAATTTCTTTCACTTAGAACCTTCAAGCTTCTCTTGCTAATGTGCCCTAAACGCATATGCCCCAATTCAGACTCTCGAACATATGCGGCCGACGTTTCCGTAGCAAATTCTATCTCTGTCTCACCTTGAAGCTCATACAGTCTACTATGCTGGATTCCTTTCATTATCACCAAGGCACCTCGAATAACTTTCAGAACTCCACATTCTGAAGAATACCAACACCCAGTTGAATCCAGGGCACTCAAGGAAATCGGATTTTTCTTCAACTCTAGAACATGCCTCACTCCAGTCAATGTCCACACAATACTATCGTGCATTCTGATTCTAATATCACCAACACCAACAACATCGCATTTGGAATTGTTCCCCAATTGCACTTTACTACTATCTATGCACTGATAAGTAGTAAACCAATTCCTGTTTGGTGCAGCGTGAAAAAAAACAACCAGAATCCATAATCCATCTGCCAAATAACGAATCATCAGTGACAGACAAAACATAATCAGCATTATCCGAATTACTATCTACTATAGCAGCAACATCATCCACAAGATCAACTCTAATCCCCTTACCCTTATCGTTTTTCAGCTTAAGGCAATCTCTTCTAAGATGCCCCCTCTTGCCACAACTCCAACAGACAACACCACTAGTCCTAGATTAACTTCATCTATTTGAGTTCATACTACTTCTGCTAACACATATACCAGTTCTTCCTCTATTTTTACCTACTAAAGCAGCAAATATATGTTCGCCAGATTCTCTTCTACAAATGTCTTCACTCAGAATTAAATCTCGAACACCATCAAATGTCAAACTTGTCAACCCAGAGGAATTACTAACGGTAGTAACAGTAGTATTCCAACTATTAGGCAATGAGGATAATAGAATCAAAGCACTTACCTCATCTTCAAAGTCAATATCAACTGAACTCAATTGACTAACAATCACATTGAATTCATTAATATGATCAGCAGCCGACGGACCTTCGCTCATCTTCAAGTTTAACAGATGTCGCATCAAATAGACTTGTTGATTGCAGAGGGCTTCTCATACATGTCCGACAAGGCTTTCATCAGACCTGTAGTTGTCTTCTCATTCACAATGTTAGACGCGACATTATGAGCTAACGTCCGCCGAATAACACCCAAAGCTCGTCTATCCAGCAATTCCCAATTAGCTTGCTTCATCGTTTCTGGCTTCTCCCCATACAAAGGCAAGTGGCAAGTACAGTTTCATTTGATATAGATGATCCTCAATCTGCATCTTCCATAAACCAAAATCTTTCCCATCAAATCTGTCGATTTTCACTTTTCCTTCTTCTATCGCCATCGATTCGCTTCAGCTTAAGCAAACCTAGCTCTGATACCAATTGTTGCGGAAGGCAAGAGATCGAATAATAATATAGATAGAATAAGAAAATTAATCGGACACCATATTTACGTAGTTTGATCATAGTAACCTACGTTCATGGGGAGAGCAGCACGAAAATCCATTATAGATCAAGCGATACAACGGAAATTACAACCACACTCAAGTCACTCAAACACTATAAGTATTTCCCAAGCTCTAATTACACTCAATAACTCACGTAGTGTTTGGCTCCATAATTCCTCACGAAATAATATCTCAATCTCACGAAAAAATTGTACACAAATCTTATCACAAGATTTAATCGCTACTAACACTTGAATTCTCGGTGTAATTCCACGAACAAAATCACGAAGATTGCCCACCGCCAAGCACTCGCACACCAGTAACGCTTTAAGAATCACGATCAACTGCTCTTTTTCAACTACAGCGTGCATATGTATATATACCCAAGAAGAGAACGTAGCCGACTCAGAATTGGAAACCTGCATATTTTGATCAACAAAGTATGTTTGGACTTTCCCTTTGTTGACCGTGACTCCCACTAGAATTAAGAAAGAATATCTTGCTAATTTCCTTTTTATTTCTCTAATGCAATTAGCCACATGTCGACGATTGACTTTTCAAACTCAGTCCAACTCTTCAACGCACAGTAGGAAAGATAATTTTCAATATTTCCTTTTGCTCGATTTTGGACATCCGCAAAATATCAATTTGGAATATTCAGATTTTTGCTTTGAGCTCAAACTTGAGACATATTTTAAGAGTTTTTCCTTGATTTTGTGGCATATTCATCATTTTTCCGAGTCGGCCATTGAGGGAACCTTCGATGGAGATCCATTCCACTTTTGCCGGAGCGATGCCTGCGGTTAGAGGCCACTTCAATTAGTCCATCTCACGATTTGATTTGCATATATGTTTCCTACGTGAGACTGAGTTTCAGTTAACGTGATTTTTAGGTTTGAGAATTTCTCGCCGGAGTTAGTCTGACATTGTAGAAACCATCGGCCAACTAGTAGCCGGTGGTCATTAGCCAGCCATGGTTAGTTGACGTCGACGATTGAAGGTTGAGGTCGACAATATTATGAAGTTTGGCAGAAGAAGTGTTTTCGGTGAAGGTGGCTATTCTCAGTGAAGATGAGGGCGTGAATAAAAAAGGCCATCGAGGAAGAAGACCAAAACAAAAGGGAATAAAAAAAGAAAAGAAATAAAAATTTAGAAATAAAAAAGAAGTAAAAAGAGTTGATTATAATGGAGATCGAGTAACGTTTTGATTTGGGTGGAGCAAAGGTGTGATGGGCTTTATGTCAAGTCAATTGAACAGGCTGAATTGGAATTGGGCATAGATGGATAAAAACTGAAATTTGATAGTTTGGGCTTTATTCCTATTGGGCCCAAGAGCTTACTTGAATTGACCTAGCCCGAACCATCAGGGTCCGGGTCGGACTAATGAATCAAACTAGGTTCTTAGACCGGGTCTGAAATCCATTTCCCAAAAAAAAAAAAAGCAAAAAATTTAAAAAAATTTTAAAAAAATCTAGAAAACTCAGAAAAATAAAAATGTGGAAAAAAGCTAAAAAGATGTAGAATTCTCTTAGTTCGGGGGGTTTTTTTATAAACACTTTAGGTTTGAATAAAATTTGTACCCAAAATTGAATAAGCCTTTAGGGCTTTACCTTAGGAATTTTTTTTATTGTTTTTTTTAGAGACGATACTAGGTCGTTGTTTGTGTACTTTCATTTTGATTTCATTTAATAGCGCGCTTTAAATTCATTGATTATTGTTTTCTCCTTTTAGAATGGTTAGGATGAAAATTTAAAATTCTCTATTAGTAAAAGATTGTCGCGATATTTTGGTTAGCAAATAGTCGAGTTTAGGTACCAAAGGGTATTAGTTGAAAAACTAGTATAATCAAGTCCCCGATCCCTAAGAATCTCTAGTTGCATATGTTTTTGAGATAACACTCTTGTATCTCGATTATGGTTTCTAGCCGATCTTTAATCGTGGTTAGTGGCGACTCCTATCAAATAAATAGATTTAAACAACTAATGTCACATGAAGTATGAACTTAGGGAGAGTTCAATAAAATACCTCTAAACCTACTTTCTCGAGGCGGCCCTCGACAATTAGGTCGTGACAGCTTGACGACTCCGCTAGGGATCATGAGGACTTAGGCCTAATAAACTTGACTGTTTGTTAACTAACGTGTTTTTATAGCAGCGCATTGTGAAGATTGAGGTAAGTACACTAACTTTTGTGTTAAATATTGTTGCAGGTGGGGAGTTATAAGGGGTGAGGTCTTTGTTAATTCATTTGTTTTACAGGTTGGAGAAAAGAATGTATGTGTGTGTCGCGACCTAAAATTCAGTTCTCAGGCTAATGGATTACTAGGTCAATTGAATTAACTAACCTAGTTCGAGTTCTCCCAAACTCTACCAAATCGCAACTTAGGGTTTAAGTTCTTAACATGCAATCGTTTTCATGCTTGGAGTCGCCACTAATCAATTTACGGTAGGCTGATTAGAAACCTAAATAAAACATAGGGAGATATGTTTTATTCCTACGAACCAGAGATTCTAAGTCCGGGGACTTGATTACGCTAGATCTAGTCTAACGCCCTTTCGGTACCTTTTCATTTCAAAAATGTTTTGGCAGGCAGTTTGGATCCATTTTAACCTAATGTCACTAACACGTGAGGTGTTCATGCGGGTGCGCAAACCACCAATTTAACACCCATAAATCAAAGCGGTAAATAAATTGCAAGTTTAGGAGAACAACTTACCCGGGATCCAGTAAGCGTCTGCATTGTTAGCGAAAAATCATACAGACAGTCCTAGTATGATTTCTAATTAACAAAGCATTCACTCAAACTCTTTTTTTTATTTTCACTTTATTTAATGCAATCTAACCTAGATGCAATGACGTGCAATTAATGACATGCGAATTAATGTAACCTAGCATGCAAATTATATGACATGCGACGACGTGACATAATTCTAATGACGGATGAATAACATATTTTTGGTATTTTTCTTTAAGGAAATTCGGAATTAAATGAAATTCGGAATTAAAAACATGCCTAATTTAACATGCAACCTAATGACCTCTATTTTTGGTATTTTCTGTTTAAAATTCGAAATTTAAAAATACCTAAATTAACATGCAAACTAAGATGACATAATCTACCCTAGAATGATTTATTTTTGGGATTTTTGTTTATGAAAATTCGGAATAATAAAATAACGTGAATAATCCGTTAGGACTTGAAATAATACCTAATTTAAATTAGGAAACTTGCCACGTGAAGTCCTAATTTAAATTAGATATTTATCTCATCCTTCGGGATATATTCAAAAACCTAGACATGCAAAAATTCTAATTTAAATCAAAACAGAAAATATTTTTTGGGTTTTCTTTTTATTTGAAAAGGAAAACAATTTAAAACAAGGATAACAATCAAACTCAAATCAACCACGCAATCCGCCAAATTCGTCTCAAACTCGGATTAGGCACAAGAATCAAATTATCGGTCATATCTAAAGGGTTATAGATATTGACGGATAATTGATGATTCAAATTTGGGAAGCAAATCGAAATCATTATCGTATTCAAATAGTTATGAATAGGATAATGATTCTCCGTACCGCCGCGTATCGGACTTTAGGGTTAAAGTCGGATAGTCGTCCCGATACGTTGCTAAATTAGGAAACGATTCCTAATTTGAATATTTCAAATACTGCGGATATGAACATTATCTTAAAGCAATCCAATATTCCAACGTGATAATCATGCAATATTCAAAATACTCAAATTAGAAAATTAGATATTCTGAAAATTGATTGGATAACATTCACTTACCTAATTTGAAATATTTCCAAATTTGGAATTGGATCGGGATTGGTTTTGCGGATCGGGATCGAGATCACGACGACGGGATCGACTCACGGCGGGGCTACTCCGGTGGATCACGGCTGCTGCTCCGGTGCGTATGGGTGCTGTTCCGGCAAGGCTGCCGTTCCGGCGGGCACAAACAAGGCGCACCGGGTACTGTTCCGGCGAGAACAGTAGGCTCCGGCAAGGGCTGACGACGTCCAGGCGGCGGCGAGCAACTCGGGCGGAGCTGCTAGACACTGTCCCGGCGGCGGCGGCGATGGTGAGGCTACGGCTCGGCTGGAGTGGCGTCTCCGGTGGGCTGTGGACGCCGGGGACAGTGGCTGTGGTCTACGGCGCGTCGACGGAACTCCGGCTAGACGATGGCACAGCAGCGACGGCGCGGTTGAGGCGGTGGTCTCCGAGCAGCAGCCAACGGTGGCTGCGAAGAGCGGCGGACGGCGGCAGTGAACGATCGGCGATGCTGCAGGCGTCCGGCGCGGCAGTGGCTGAGGCGGTGGGGCAACAGCGACGGCACGGGCGGCTCTCCGGGCGACGGTGCAGGCGTCAATGTGGGGCAGCGCGCGGCGTACGGTGGGAGGAGAGGCGGAGTTCGGCGGGCGCTGGTGCTGCTGGGCTCGGCTGACGGCGTGCGGCGGTTTCCGGCGGGAAGCAGCTACGTCGGCGGGGCAGCAAGCGTTGAGATGGCGCGACGGCGGCGCTGTGCAGTGGCGGTCGTCGGCAGAGGGCGCGCGGCGGCGTGAGTACCGGCGTGAGGCGGCGTGAACGGCGTGCCTCTCCTTCTCTCACTTTCACTCTCACTCTCTCTAATTTCTGATCTGAATTATGACGTCCCCCCTATAATTTGACCTAATATTATGTATATATAGACTAATCTAAGTCAAATTAAATGGGCTTAATTAACCTAATGGGCTTAGAATTGGGCTTGGGGCTTAATTCAATTTAAATGGGCTGCATTAACTTGGGCTAAGCCCAAATTAAAACAACCAAGCCCACGTGACGTGAAATTCCCGGCCCTAGCATTCCCGAGCGAACCGAGTCTCGTCCGATAAAATTTAAGTTCATTGCCATCGCCAATTTGATGCAAATGCAATTAAATTAAAAATGAACCTAAACTACATGTTATGCAAAAATCAAATATTTTTGTTTAGGGGTTAAAATTAATCCCTAATTTTCTATGCAAATTTAAACTAAATGCATGTCGGTAAAATTTAGGTGTCAACAGCTGCCCCTCTTTGAAGGTGAGCTCGCAGAGGTTGCATTCAAAGATTAAATGATACCTAAATTTCAACCATGTAAAATGCAATGAATGTTATTTTTGTCGGGATTATGAGTCCCATTTTTTAATGCAATAAGAAATGATGCACGCTGACATGAAAAGAAAACATACCTGGAATTACTTACCTGACTGGTACGAGATAAAGCAATTCGAGGCACAACTCAGCTTTGCTTGTTGTTTGGCAAATGTCTGGGCTCAGTCCCATATGTATTGCCTGATAAACTGTTGATGAATGTCGGTGATCTGCAGTTAAGTCAAAACACACGAACAGAAGAAAGCTCAACGTATCCAATCATCACCTGGATTCGTGAGATAAAAAAGTGTAAAAACGTTCCGACCTTTACAAATTACCTATACATCGCCATAGGTATTTGTAAAGATTTGGCCGCTGCGCCTATACATCGCCATAGGTGCGTCACGGGGGAACTAGAGGATATTCCGACCCTTATGAGATACCTATACATCGCCATAGGTACTCATAAGGATTTGGCCGCGTCACTTATACATCGCCATAAGTGAGACACGGGGGAAAACCTGGGGGTTGAGGGAATATTCCGACCTTTATGAACCACCTATACATCGCCATAGGTATTCATGAAGATTTGGCCGCTCCACCTATACATCGCCATAGGTGAGTTGCGGGGGAATATCCGTGGGAGAGAGAGTATTCCGACCTTTATAAGATACCTATACATCGCCATAGGCACTTATAAAGATTTGGCCGCCGTACCTATACATCGCCATAGGTATACCGCGGGGGAATACTCGAGATTAAAGAATAATTCCGACCTTTACTAGACATCTATACATCGCCATAGACACTAGTAAAGATTTGGCCGCTTCACCTATACATCGCCATAGGTGAGTTACGGGGGAATCTTCTTGAGATTAGAGAAAAATTCCGACCTTTACAAGATACCTATACATCTCCATAGGTATTTGTAAAGATTTGGCCGCGGCACCTATACATCTCCATAGGTGTCTCACGGGGGAATCCTCTCGAGATTCTGTGAAAACAATGATTTTGGTGAACAAGCAGGCTAGCCCGAATGTTCGAGGGTTCCTTGACAAAGTACCTGGATATCATCAGAGGTACCTGAAAAGGCTTGATCAATAAATACCTGAACATCATCAAAGGTATCTAGAGATCGTAACAAACTGATTCAATGTGGGGGCCTGACGATTGCTCGAACAGGTTAGGGATATAGAGATATACTTACCTGGCGATATCTCTGACTCCTGAGAGTGTGTCTCCTGTTAGACACGACTTTAAACAACATAGAATATGCATTCATGGACAAGCAAGAACACTCATATTCATGCACTATGATTCCAAACTGTTTTTCATGCACGATGATTCTGTCAAATCGGCATTATAAACTTCGTTGGGGAAAAATCATGACAAGACAATCCGAACTCACAAGCGGATATCTTGAAAATGTCGAATGAGGGACTTTCGATCCGAAAGGACATTCTCTCATTCTCATCGAAAAAGGCTGATTTATTTGAGAATCGCTCATTTGCACTTTCATCATGTCAACAGGGGTCTGAGTATTCTCGCAAGCGGTACGACCTTACCAATCCAAGAGGTCTTTACCAGGACTGTAACATGGGCTTGGTCAACGGCTTATCAAAGGGGACTCTTCGAGTCGAGGCTATTGAAAGAAAATACTCTGCAATTGTCTCCGGGTTTACAAGTCAAGAACCCTGCAACATGAGATAGAAATGTACTTGCTCGCACTTCTTCGAGCTAAGCTTATAAACATCTGAAATTCTACGTTAGTTCAAGTGCCCTAATCTGAAGAGACTTTGTAAGGGACGTAACGTAGGCTTGGTTCATGGGTTGAGAAATGAATGGATCATTTGGCTCAAAATATATGATTGGGGTGAATAAGTTGGTGATCATCTTGGCATTGTCACTGGCCTTCTTCTTCACCAGAAATTGCCTCTCGGTAAGCACTCCGTTAGCTTCGAGAGTTCATCACTTGATTTCTCTAAGACTTGTCCACTGGGGATTTTGACATGCCGTGTCTTGACACTTTCATTGGGCATTGGCCTTGCTTTTACCAGGCACACTGCTTTTCTTGCCTCCTTTCTTTTTTCTTTTTGTTTTTTTTTATATATGACTGCTTACAATGTGAAACATATGGCCAACTAATCTGAATGACTGACTCGCTGTTTGAACTCGGAATCCTCTTGCTTTCAATCAATGCTCTGGATATGCTGCTTGAACAATGATGACTTTTGCCTTGCCCCAGTGTGGGGGATGATCACCAACTGGGTTTATAGAAATGAATTTGCAGGCTCAATTGGGCTCAACAAAGGGCAAATGTGTGTAAGGTAGAGAAAGAAATGCTCTTCGTCATCCTAAGGCACTTGAACTTCGCATAAATTCATCTGAAAAAGCAACACTTGAAGATTGATGCAAGTGAGAGCAAGATGATTTCTACACATTTTTCACCATATGATACTGATTTACCTCCAGCTTGCCCCGATGTGGGGTGGTTCTTAACAGGGGTAATTTGAATGAATTTCTCCAACTGTTTAGGCTCAAAGTGGTTGAACAATGGATAACCTGTAGTGTTTGGGATAGAGAAATGAAATGCCTCTTGTCATTTCGGTCGACGTACCTTTTGCGAGAGAACTCTTTACCTTGCAGTCATGGAAATTTTTCCACTCCACTCGCTGGGGATTTTTTTTCATTTTTCTCACTGGGGATTAATGCATGGGACAGTGTGTAGGATAGGGCTTGCCTTTCATCGTCCCGATGTACCTCATTCGACATACTCAATTCATTTCACATGAATTATTAGATTGTCTAAATAGACTTCCCCCTTTGAAGTCGACAATACTGATTAACAAAATAATCATGCAGAAATTAGAGCCAATGCACACATTTCATCTCAAAGTTGATTGAAATCATTTATTCATCAGTGAAATGTTTGCAATTCAAAGTATAAGACCAGATACTGAAAAATTTTTGCTGCAAAATGTGAGATTTTATCAAGGATAGTATATCTTCACAGCATCAGCGTTGATAGGATTGGAAAACACACGACCATCCATCTCTGCAAGAATCAAAGCACCTCCAGGAAGTACTTTCTTAACTACATATGGGCCGATGTGGTTTGGAGCGAATTTACCTCCGGGAACAGGGAAGATTGGCAGCACCTTCCTTAGGACTAGATCATTTACCTCGAAGTGTCTTGGACGCACCTTTTGGTTGAAAGACCTAGCTATCCTCTGTTGATAGGTTTGACCGTGGCAAATGGCCCTCAGCCGTTTTTCATCAATCAGGTTCAGCTGCTCCTGTCTTTGCCGCATCCATTCCGCTTCAGACAACTCCACTTGGGATAAAACACGCAGGGAAGGGATCTCCATTTCAACGGGCAGAACGGCTTCCATGCCATACACCAGAGAAAAAGGGGTTGCACCGACAGAGGTTCGAATGGAAGTTCGATATGCCATCAATGCAAATGGCAATCTCTTATGCCAGTCACGATAATTCTCGGCCGTTTTAGCCAAGATCTTCTTGATGTTTTTGTTAGCGGCTTCAACTGCTCCATTCATCTGTGGACGATAGGGAGATGAATTCAAATGCCGGATCTTGAACTCATCGAACAACTGGTCCACGAACTTGTTGTTCAAATTTGTCCCATTATCGGTGATAATAGCCTCGGGAACACCATAGCGAGCGATTATGTCTCGCCTGATAAATCTCACAACATTCTTTGCAGTGACGCTCGCATAAGATGCCGCTTCAATCCATTTAGAGAAATAATCAATTGCAACCAGGATGAAACGGTGTCCATTTGATGCCTTGGGGTTAATTGGGCCAATCACATCGATGCCCCACATTGAAAATGGCCATGGCTCGGACAGCTGATGCAACTCTGTGGGGGGAACATTTATCTTATCCCCGTGAACTTGACAGCTATGACATCTTCGAACATGCTGGATACAGTCACTTTCGAGACTAAGCCAATAATAACCCAGCCTCATGATCTTCTTGGCTAACATGTGACCATTCATGTGTGGACCACATACCCCCTCGTGCACTTCTTGCATGATTCTAGTGGCTTCAGCTGCGTCTACACACCTTAGCAGGATCGAGTCATGGGATCTCTTGTATAGCTTTTCACCACTGACAAAGAATTTTGAGGCCATTTTCATTATATATTTCCTGTCAGCCGGAGTGCTTTCTTCAGGAAATTCTTGTCTCTGGACATAATTCATGATATCGTAATACCATGGTTTTTCATCAGGTTCTCTAGTCACAGCCATACAGTAAGCCGGCTTTGTTAGGACTTCGATCTTCAGGGGTTCTACCTCTACTCCACCGGTCACTTGCAGCATAGAAGACAACGTGGCTAGCGCATCAGCGAACTGATTATGGGACCTCGACAAATACTCGAAGGAAATGTCTTCAAATTCCTCTATGATTTCTTCGAGATATTCATGGTATGGCACTAGCTTGGTGTCTCTCGTCTTCCATTCTCCCAGAGTTTGCAGAATAATTAGAGCAGAATCACCAAACACCTTTAACTTGGTTATCCCCATTTCCACTGCGGCTTGAAGTCCGAGGATACAAGCTTCGTACTCGGCTATATTATTAGTGCATGGGAATACCAGCTTTGCTGCCACTGGATAATGCTGCCCATCCGGGGATATTAAGACTGCCCCAGTACCGGAACCAGTTAAGTTCACGGCTCCATCGAAGAACATAGTCCACATGTCTTCCTTTATCACTAAAATGCGGTCCTCTGGGGAATATCCATCATCATCCGAGATTCCAGGATTCTCAGCTAACACATCGGCAATCACTCGGCCTTTAACTGATTTCTGTGACATCATCTAGACATCAAACTCTGAGATCAAAATCTGCCACTTGGCTAGCTTCCCTACCAAAGCCGGTTGATCAAGTAAGTACTTGATGGGGTCATTCTCAGTCACTAGGAGAGTCTGGTGATGCAGCGTATACTGTCTCAGCCGATGGAGCACCCATACTAGTGCAGCACAAGTCTTCTCGGCTTCAGAGTAGTTCAATTCTGAGACAGTGAACTTCTTACTCAAATAATAAATGGCTCGTTCCTTCCCGTCTTTGGGACCTTTCTATGCTAACATGGCTCCCAGAGATTCGCCATGGATCGTGAGATAGAGAATCAGAAGCTGCCCCGGCACTGGAGGGACTAGCACTGGTGGTTTCATCAAGTACTGCTTCAGTTCACTAAATGCTTCTTGACAATTATCATCACATTCCACCTGTGCATTCTTCCTTAGAAGCTTGAAGAACGGTTTAGCAGTTTCGGAGAGCTGGGAAATGAACTGAGCTATATAATTCAGTCTACCCAGGAGGCTGCGTACTTCTTTCACGGTGGATGGGGGTTGTAGCTCACATATAGCCTTCACTTTGGAAGGATCGATTTCAATGCCCTTACTGCTCACTACGAACCCAAGTAGCTTGCCCGACGTTGCCCCGAATACGCACTTGGCTGGGTTGAGACGGAGCTTAAATTCACAGAGTCGGTCGAACAACTTCTTCAGGGTATCAACATGACTCTCTCCGGGTCGAGACTTGGCAATCATGTCGTCGACATATATCTCAATCTCCTTATGCATCATGTCGTGGAACAAAGTCACCATGACGCGCTGATATGTTGCCCCGGCATTTTTGAGGCCGAAGGGCATGACCTTATAATGAAACGTTCCCCAAGGGGTAATAAACGCCGTCTTCTCCTTGTCACCCTCCTTCATTCTTATCTGATTATAGCCCGAGAAGCCATCCATGAAAGAGAACAGCTCGAACCCAGCAGTACTGTCTATCAGGACATCTATGTGTGGTAATGGAAAGTCATCTTTAGGGCTAGCTTTGTTCAGGTCGCGATAGTCGATGCACACCCGAACTCGGCCATCTTTCTTCATGACTGGCACGATATTAGCCACCCAAGTAGGGTATTGGGTGACCTCGATAAATCCCACCTTCAACAATTTCATGACCTCCTCTTCTATCTTCTTCGAAAGTTCAGGTTTGGTTCTTCGCAGCTTCTGTTTCTTGGGTGGCATGCCGGGGTTAGTAGGCAAGCCATGCTCCACAATAGAAGGGTCTAATCCTGGCATATCGGCGTACGACCAGGCAAAGACATCCTGGTAATCTTTCAGCAATTGGACCAGGCGTTTGGCTTCACCTTCGGGAAGGGTTGCCCCTATCTTCACCTCCTTGGGTTCTCCGGAATCACTCAAGTTGACAGCGATAGTTTGATCGACCGTCAGAACTTTAGGTCTTTCATGATGTTCTAGGTCGCGTTGAATATCCGAGGAATCGTTAAATTCATCGGCATCATCTGGATCAAGCTCGACGGTGCATAATTCGTCGATTTGGACCGTTCCCATACCCTCATGTATCATAAGATTGCCCCTGAAACATAAAGCAGCGGATTCAGAAGGACAAACAGGGCTAATCATCGCATTTTTTGCAAAATTTTTGTTTGTTGATTTTTTTTTGTTTTTTCTGAAATTCATTTTGAAATGGTTTTAACACGAGGAAGCATGAAGAAGCCCAGGCCTCAGAATTCTCCTTGGACTATATTTATTTTTTATCGGTTAGATATCATCACCGGGCTGGTTTGATATACCTCCACATGCCCTCAAAAATGAGAATAAAACTTTGTAATTTCATTGATTTTTGAAATGAATTACATTTATTGAATGGAAATTGCAACAATCAAACCCTAGAAATGGAAATGAAAAGCAGCACTCGAAACGAGGCAAGTCCTAGAAAGCAGTAAAAATTCCCACGCAGGGGAATGTGCAAAAAATTAAAGGTTTTACTCTTGTGGGCCAGTGCCCATTTCCTCTAACGGTCCTTCCTCGATAGCTCCAATGATGACATCGTCGAACAGGGTAGTGATTCCCTCTATCGCATTGTCGGGGTCTTCTATCTTTAAATCATCCATACCTCCCCATCCGTCAGGGACGATGTCGCGGGGATCCGAATAAAAGCTTGGGGGCGCCGAGTACTTCACATAGAAATCAAACTTGCCACTCGGTTGCCCCAGCGTGTCGATTACTTCCGTCTCTTCGTGCATCATCCTCGCTGGACCCGGAAACGTGGTGCGGATATGTGGAGGCATCCTACCACGCGCGGTCTCTTCATTATTCGACCCTTGGTTGGATCGCTGTCCGTTCTGCTCAACTCCTTGACCTCGACCTCGGCCGTATCCACGTCTCTCATTATTTAGTGCAGCCGGCCCTTGATACCCCAATCCAGAAGTGCGGGGTCTTTGGGAGACTTCGATCGGTCGACGGATACCTTGACCATCCCTGCCAAGGCCTTCGCCCGGCATAAAACCATGCGAGACCATTACTCTTCCGACCATGACAGCAGCATTCGACACCTCAGGGGCTGGTGGCGATGATCCTCTAGCCGCGTGAATGGTCGATACGAGCTCGAGCGACTGGTAGCTCGATTCAATTTTGCAGTCCGGCTCAACATAGGGGATAGCCGCTGCGTGATAGATTGGGTGTTCCTCTTCGCCGTGGACAATTACTAACTTCCTTTCCACCACGAACTTCACCTTCTGATGCAGACTGGATGGGACAACTCCAGCAGTATGAATCCATGGACGACCAAGCAGAAAATTGAATGCAGTGGGAATGTCCATAACCTGGAATAGGATGTTGAACACGGTCGGCCCAACCTGTATGTCGAGGTGAATTTCTCCCATAACTTCCTTCTCTGTTCCGTCGAAGGCTCGCACGGAAGTCTTTGCAGCATTTATCCTCGAGGGATCTACCTTAAGGCGATGTAGAGTCGCCAGAGGGCAAATGTTGAGGGCCGAACCGTTATCGATTAGGACCCGTGCCACGTGCGAGGCCTTGTACTTGACAGAAATGTACAGGGCCTTGGTATGTCCTCTGCCTTCTAGAGGGAATTCCTCATCCGAAAAGGCTATTAGGTCTTTGAGGAGTATGGAGCCCACGAACTCTTCCAGTCTCTCATGATCAATCGTCTCAGGCACGTGGACTTCGCTTAACACTTTCATTAGGGCCTTCTGATGCTTGACCGACGTCTGAAGAAGCTCCAGTAGAGAAATTTGTGCGGGCATCTTGCGCAGCTGCTCGACAATGCTATATTCACTGGCTTTGATGACAGCCAGAAACTCTTTAGCCTCTTCATCAGTGACCGGTTTTGCGGGTTGAGCATTGGCTTGGCCATAAGCACGTCCCGACCTAGTGACCAAATCAACATCGAGGCTGTAAGACCAAGGAACTGCCCTATTGTCAGAGTACCCATAAGGTTGAGGAATCTCGATCACTATCTCTTCATCAGCTGCGGGGGTGTCTATCTCCTCGTCATCAGTTGCGTCTTCGAGCGGAGGCATATCCTCGGGCAAAGGATCGAGCTTATCCTTCCCGGCGTTTAATGTGGCGAACTCCTCGTCCCAGTCAATGATGACCTCGGAGATAGTGGACACGATGCCGGTATGGTCGGCATAAACAATCATCTTAGCTTCCACCATCGCTGAGACTCTTTCCTTCATGATAGCCAGGGGAAGGGCCTCATTACCTGGGTAATACCCGGCTTTCACCAATTCACCGTAGACCTGAGCGGTGTATACCTTGACGTTTTTTATCCGACCAGCGTCGAAGCAGAATATAGCATTCACATTGCCCGCGTGGTCAGGAAACGGGTTACTCTGAACATTTGGTTTGGCGGACTGGAATGAGAAAGCCTTCGTGTCCAGGAGGTTCTGGATTCGGTGCTTGAGGGCTAAGCAATCGTCGGTCGAGTGTCCGACCTCACCCATATGATAATCGCATTTTTTCGACGGGTCGAAATTACGATACTGCTCAGGATTGGGTCGCTTTGGCTCGTTGGTGAGTAAACCTTTCTTCCGGAGCACCGCCAACACTTGTGACAATGAACCGGGGAGGGGGGTGAATTGTCTCCTGTTGTTCCACCTCTGGAAAGGTTGACGGCTCGTGTTTTGCTGCTGAGCTTCAGCCACCTGAATTGCCGGGGCTGGGTTAGTATTCCGCCGGCTTGGTTGGTTATAAGCCATATTCACTTCCGCAGCCGGTTCTTTCTCCTTTCTCGCACTGTATCTCTTGGTTGACGCAGACGGCTCGACAAACCACCCATCCTTCAGTCCTATCTCGATCTGTTCGCCTATGGGGATAAGCTGGTTGAAGTTATCAGCTGGAATGGCAACCATTCGATTACGGTACTCGAACGGGAGAGTCTTGACGAACATCCTCTTCAGCTCACTGTCAATGGGTTTCGGGACAACCTGAGCGGATAAATTTCTCCACCTAATGGCATAGTCTTTAAAAGACTCGGTCTTCTTCATTTGAGCCCGCTCGAGATCATCACGGGTGGGAGCGATGTCCGTTATGAACCGGTATTGTTTGAGGAACGCTTCACTGGCCTCCTTCCAGCTTTTGAGGCTATTGATCTTCTTCATGAGGTACCAGTGCAGAGCGGGGCCAGTCAAACTCGCTTGGAATGCATGGATCATCAGAAGCTCGTTGTCAACGTACGAGGTCATTTGCACGTGGTACAACTGCAGGTGAGCTTTCGGGCACGTGGTGCCATTGTATTTATCGAAATCCGGCATCTTGAACTTCTTCGGGATCTTAATCTGGGAATACATGGACAAGTCGACCGAGGGCGAATCTTGTGAACCCTCTAACTGCTTAACTCTCTCCTCGAGCTTGTGGACCCGTTCGTCCGGCTTCGGTTTGTCGACAATAATCTGGATAGGTTCATCCTCCAATTCAGGCATCTCGTCATCCTCCTCGACATCGACATTCTTCGCACTTATATGTTTCGGGACTGACACTCCAGGGGATGTCGAAACAGGGACCGACCGAAGAGCCTTGATCTCAGCGGTCATTTGTTGCATGGCGGCGGCGAGTTGATTGATCTGGTCTGCCATACCATTAACACGCTCTTGCAACTCGGTTTGATCGGCCATTCTAGCTCTTGACCGCGTGCGAATAGGTGAACGTGATCGGTCCGTAGTTACCTAATTTCAGAATGAAACAGGGCATCCGTAAGCATTAGGCAAAAATCATACGCCGATCCATGACATTAGTCTAGCCGCTTTGAATTGAAAAGACCCCTTTATTGAAATGACGAAAGTTTTTACATCGACTAATGACTTGAAAGCAAACTGAATTAAAAGGAAACGACGCAATTCCTAAGCAAATTAAAAACCGAAATGGAAATGAAGAAAAACAACTTCAAGTTTCGACTCATTTTTTCTTTTTTTTAAGCTTGATCTATAGACATATGGGAGGCGACATCCTTCTTTAGCTGTTCATAAGCCCGAGCTATCTTGGCTGCCTTCTCTTCAGCTTCCTCGACCTTCCTCTTGAGGCGGTTGTTCTCTGAGCGATTGGCCGACTTGAGAGGCACCTTGGGTATCGTCGGGCGTATCTCCTGAGGGATCTTGTGTTGTCGGATGTACTGGGTTGTCGCGAAGTGGGACTTCTGCTCCCCTTTGAGCTCTCCTTCGGGTCGGGCTATTTTCAAAACTCGACACTTCTTCCACATCTTCTGGAGTTGAGATATGGTCCCTTCATGTTCCTCACTCTGGTCGGAGAAATCGGCACGGAGGAGCTCGGGTTGTAATGCCGGAGGGAGCCCCTGAAGAATCTGATACTGTCGGGACACTCTGGCGGGGTAGTACTCGATTGCGCCAGTAAAGCCCAAGAGTGGCACCGGACCGACACCATTACACGTAAGCCGAGCTTCCTCGACATTGAACCAACTAGCATGCCATTGGAAACCTTGGGGTCTAGCATTTTTCATAAAAATGATCCACTCGGAATAATGGTAATCCGGTGCGTTTTCTTGTTTTTCTTTATAGCTCAAAATGGGATGACTGGAATCACTGAGCTCGGAAATTTTGAGTAAATTGCCACACCCTTTTATGTGAGACAAAAACCAGATTTGCAATAGTTCGATGGGTGCATGGAATGTCTTGTCACCATTTTGCTTGAATTTAGTGAGAGAAATGAAGGTCTCTGCTAAAATGGTGTTGACAAAATTCTTTTGAAGGCAAACTTGTTGGACCAACCATGCAATTGACGGGCTACATGCGTTTTTGCAATGAGGAAAAATGACAAATCCGAAAAATGCTAGTAAAAAGACTCTGCCCTTTTGAAAAGGTGTGGCTTTTTCGAAACATTGACTCAGGAATGAGAAAGGGCATGACCCACGGTTGGCTTTCAAAACTTTTTCTAAGTCATGTTTTTCGACCCTCAAAAATTCTGACAACATTAGAGTGGAATCGACTCCCAAAGGTGGTGAGATTAACTCTGACTCCAAAGATTTTCCAATGAGCACACTGTATTCTTCCAAAGTCGGGGTAAGCTCATGCTTACCGAATATAAAGGTGGCTGTCTCGGGACACCAGAAATGGACTAATGCGCGAACGAGGCCGGTACGAACTTTGACCTCCAGTAGGGGGAGCAACCTTCCGACGTGGCCCTCCACTAACTTGCGGTTGGTTGGACTGAGTAGACTCCACCAGGCCCGGAGCTCGTCCTTAGGAACATCAAGAATTCGGATGTCCGACACTCCCATAGTGTATAGACCGAAAACTCGCGACCGACCTAACGTCATGGACCGACCAAAGAAAAGGACGAAAGGTAAATAAATCGCAAGATAAGGGTCGAAGAAAACTTACTTCACCGGGTAGGAAAAATGGCAATCACAGAGACACACGCATGAAATGTGAGGTTCGATTTCTATCTAGACTCTGGCTTGCAAAATAGAGACGCGAGGATTACCGAGCTAAACCAAACATGGTGGTGGTTAGGCTAGGATTCCCCTGACTCCGGCTTGGTCAAAGAGCCGACCCGGGTTGAGTGGAATACAACCGTGGTGGGTACTCAATGACACCTTGAAAAAAATTTTTCGGGACCGAGGAGGGCGACCCGTACCAAATGGTTTTGGTCGGGGTGTCCACTGTCTCAGTACCATCCTAAACCTATGCCGCCCAGGTCCGGCAGCGGGTAGTGTGTGCGGTGTAGTGAAAATGTAAGGCATGCACAACAGGTTATATCAAACAGCGCTTCGTGCATAAAATAAACCATACATTCAACCACCTCCCTGCAAAACAAGGGTTAACAATCACGCCTCCCCTTATACCTCCCATACTGCAAGAACATTTAACACCTTAAAATGTTAGGGACGTACCTGGGATCCACGCTGCCAAACAAAAATTATTTTTGAAACGAAAAATTGGCCTAAGTCCACTAAGAGTTTTAACTCAATCCCCAGCGGAGTCGCCAAGCTGTCGCGACCTAAAATTCAGTTCTCAGGCTAATGGATTACTAGGTCAATTGAATTAACTAACCTAGTTCGAGTTCTCCCAAACTCTACCAAATCGCAACTTAGGGTTTAAGTTCTTAACATGCAATCGTTTTCATGCTTGGAGTCGCCACTAATCAATTTACGGTAGGCTGATTAGAAACCTAAATAAAACATAGGGAGATATGTTTTATTCCTACGAACCAGAGATTCTAAGTCCGGGGACTTGATTACGCTAGATCTAGTCTAACGCCCTTTCGGTACCTTTTCATTTCAAAAATGTTTTGGCAAGCAGTTTGGATCCATTTTAACCTAATGTCACTAACACGTGAGGTGTTCATGCGGGTGCGCAAACCACCAATTTAACACCCATAAATCAAAGCGGTAAATAAATTGCAAGTTTAGGAGAACAACTTACCCGGGATCCAGCAAGCGTCTGCATTGTTAGCGAAAAATCATACAGACAGTCCTAGTATGATTTCTAATTAACAAAGCATTCACTCAAACTCTTTTTTTATTTTCACTTTATTTAATGCAATCTAACCTAGATGCAATGACGTGCAATTAATGACATGCGAATTAATGTAACCTAGCATGCAAACTATATGACATGCGACGACGTGACATAATTCTAATGACGGATGAATAACATATTTTTGGTATTTTTCTTTAAGGAAATTCGGAATTAAATGAAATTCGGAATTAAAAACATGCCTAATTTAACATGCAACCTAATGACCTCTATTTTTGGTATTTTCTGTTTAAAATTCGAAATTTAAAAATACCTAAATTAACATGCAAACTAAGATGACATAATCTACCCTAGAATGATTTATTTTTGGGATTTTTGTTTATGAAAATTCGGAATAATAAAATAACGTGAATAATCCGTTAGGACTTGAAATAATACCTAATTTAAATTAGGAAACTTGCCACGTGAAGTCCTAATTTAAATTAGATATTTATCTCATCCTTCGGGATATATTCAAAAACCTAGACATGCAAAAATTCTAATTTAAATCAAAACAGAAAATATTTTTGGGTTTTCTTTTTATTTGAAAAGGAAAACAATTTAAAACAAGGATAACAATCAAACTCAAATCAACCACGCAATCCGCCAAATTCGTCTCAAACTCGGATTAGGCACAAGAATCAAATTATCGGTCATATCTAAAGGGTTATAGATATTGACGGATAATTGATGATTCAAATTTGGGAAGCAAATCGAAATCATTATCGTATTCAAATAGTTATGAATAGGATAATGATTCTCCGTACCGCCGCGTATCGGACTTTAGGGTTAAAGTCGGATAGTCGTCCCGATACGTTGCTAAATTAGGAAACGATTCCTAATTTGAATATTTCAAATACTGCGGATATGAACATTATCTTAAAGCAATCCAATATTCCAACGTGATAATCATGCAATATTCAAAATACTCAAATTAGAAAATTAGATATTCTGAAAATTGATTGGATAACATTCACTTACCTAATTTGAAATATTTCCAAATTTGGAATTGGATCGGGATTGGTTTTGCGGATCGGGATCGAGATCACGACGACGGGATCGACTCACGGCGGGGCTACTCCGGTGGATCACGGCTGCTGCTCCGGTGCGTATGGGTGCTGTTCCGGCAAGGCTGCCGTTCCGGCGGGCACAAACAAGGCGCACCGGGTACTGTTCCGGCGAGAACAGTAGGCTCCGGCAAGGGCTGACG
Source organism: Syzygium aqueum (assembly GCA_031216185.1). Classification (NCBI taxonomy): domain Eukaryota; kingdom Viridiplantae; phylum Streptophyta; class Magnoliopsida; order Myrtales; family Myrtaceae; genus Syzygium; species Syzygium aqueum. Next base: position 35,051,835 of record CM062232.1, read on the forward strand.
ACGTCCAGGCGGCGGCGAGCAACTCGGGCGGAGCTGCTAGACACTGTCCCGGCGGCGGCGGCGATGGTGAGGCTACGGCTCGGCTGGAGTGGCGTCTCCGGTGGGCTGTGGACGCCGGGGACAGTGGCTGTGGTCTACGGCGCGTCGACGGAACTCCGGCTAGACGATGGCGCAGCAGCGACGGCGCGGTTGAGGCGGTGGTCTCCGAGCAGCAGCCAACGGTGGCTGCGAAGAGCGGCGGACGGCGGCAGTGAACGATCGGCGATGCTGCAGGCGTCCGGCGCGGCAGTGGCTGAGGCGGTGGGGCAACAGCGACGGCACGGGCGGCTCTCCGGGCGACGGTGCAGGCGTCAATGTGGGGCAGCGCGCGGCGTACGGTGGGAGGAGAGGCGGAGTTCGGCGGGCGCTGGTGCTGCTGGGCTCGGCTGACGGCGTGCGGCGGTTTCCGGCGGGAAGCAGCTACGTCGGCGGGGCAGCAAGCGTTGAGATGGCGCGACGGCGGCGCTGTGCAGTGGCGGTCGTCGGCAGAGGGCGCGCGGCGGCGTGAGTACCGGCGTGAGGCGGCGTGAACGGCGTGCCTCTCCTTCTCTCACTTTCACTCTCACTCTCTCTAATTTCTGATCTGAATTATGACGTCCCCCCTATAATTTGACCTAATATTATGTATATATAGACTAATCTAAGTCAAATTAAATGGGCTTAATTAACCTAATGGGCTTAGAATTGGGCTTGGGGCTTAATTCAATTTAAATGGGCTGCATTAACTTGGGCTAAGCCCAAATTAAAACAACCAAGCCCACGTGACGTGAAATTCCCGGCCCTAGCATTCCCGAGCGAACCGAGTCTCGTCCGATAAAATTTAAGTTCATTGCCATCGCCAATTTGATGCAAATGCAATTAAATTAAAAATGAACCTAAACTACATGTTATGCAAAAATCAAATATTTTTGTTTAGGGGTTAAAATTAATCCCTAATTTTCTATGCAAATTTAAACTAAATGCATGTCGGTAAAATTTAGGTGTCAACAGTGTGTGTTAATGAAATAGAAGTGCTTTCTTGATATAAAATGATGTGCATGCCTTTATACTTGTTTTAGCACTACACTCTTTATAAACACAACCCGCAGTTAAACCCCAATCGCATCCTTAGGAAACCCTTAGGAGGTGTCGAGAGTTTATTGGACCATATGTAGTTTGTGCCAATGGGACAATTATTCTCGATCCCGCTCATTTCGTCGAAAGAAATAAGTCCAACCCACTCACATTTTGCGATATTGGGAAAAGACTTACTATTTCGTTGAGATGGGAGCCTTGAGCCTATAGTATACCTTGCCTTTATGTGTCAAAACCTCGCTAGTACATTTGTATGTCTATGTGGTTGAAAATTCATCTCATCAAATCACTATAAGTATATTCCTTAACTCTTTCTTTTTAAATCCATGCACTTCTTTTGATTTTATATATATATATTTCTCTTTTTTTCGCAATTCACTTTTGTGATCCATGGTAATTAATTAAAGCTTCCGTTTATGGTCTAGATTTAATGGGAAGATTGGATATTCAAATCATTCCCATTCCCGAGGACACGCTCTGGGCATGGTGGAATAGGATGAACCAAGGAAATCAGAATTACGTAGAGAAAAGGATAGGTAATTTTGTAGATCTCCTCAAAGTCAAATACCAAGTTAGCCTCATACAAGCTATGGCACATTTTTGGAATTCAAGCACTTCTACATTTATCTTCGCCAAACAAGAGCTAGTTCCAACAATTGAAGAATATGAAGTCGCCATTGGATTTCAGTCTTTTGCTAGATTGATAGATTGATAGAACCACCTGTAGGACTAAAACCTGCAAATGTTCTGGCGGAGTTTTTGGAAGTTAAAAAAATTGAGATTGAGAAAATCCTTAAAAGTAATGCCAATCGTTGTCCGTTGTCGTACATGGTTGAAAAATTCTCAAACCTTCCTAGAGAATTAGGCTTTCATTCTGCCAGGGCAGTTATTCTAGCATTCTTTGGCTTTGTTATCTTTCCTATCTCGAGGATGGCTATGAACCCATTAATCGCACATGTGGTTAGGCAAGTTTGTATTAGACGGAATTTCACCAACATGATTCTAGCCAAAACCTTCATATCACTTAGCTGCTTTAAAATCAATAGAAAAGGAGTCCTTCAAGCACCTGCAGGGTTAATGTATATATGGTTCATTTCCCATCTTAAGGATTTAGGTTTTCATATGCGCATGCTCGAAAAAACCCAACATACTCACCCCTTTGAAAGATTCCTTCATTTGCAAGACCATATTCCCAAAACAAATTTCTACCAATGGACACGTTTTCAAAAAAATCTTACCCCTACACAAATCTGATGGTGATTAGGTTGGGCTAAGTTTCATGAAGCGTGCCTTTCTTATGATTACGTTTGTCCGATTCCTTTACTGGGACTTACCGGAGGTACGACATATTATTCGTTAAGGGTAGCTCGACAGTTTGATGCTTTACAAAAAATCCCACCACCCCTCAGGTCGGATTTACAAAGATCTTGGAGAAGATCTAATCACTCATTTGCAAGAAAAGATCAATCATATCACATATGCCTGGAAGGATTGCCCAAACCAAGTAGTTGTGTGGCCCACTGACCTAGAAGGAGAGTTGGAAGTCCATCACGCATCTTTGGATTACATATACTGATATATAGATCCAGTTTGTGAAGTCGGCATCCCTTATGTACCTGAAGAGCTAGATCACCAGGGTTCTAAGGAGAAGTAGAGCAGCGGACGAGAGAGCGAGATGATATCGAAGTTGCTAGTTCAACCCTAGACAGCAAGCGGCTTCGTCTTGAATAGCCGTACTTTCATTAAATTTAGACCATGTATTAGTGGATGCTTTATGTTTTTCATACTATTCTCACTTGTAATAGAATATTATGGAACCATTTGTATTTTGAATCGATGGAAAGTATTTGTTAATTTTTCAATGGATCAAATGATGAATTGATTACGGGCACGGTGATAGAATATCTGAAGGTTTATGCGCCTTCTGTCGCATCAGACCTGATTCGGTTGACCATCTGTTTTTTGGGTGCAACGTTACGAGCTCCCTAACACAATTTTGGGCTTCAAATTGTCATCTTTCATGGCGTAATGGATCCTGGGAAGAGAACCTTCGTTGGGGTACTCGGTTCATTGGGGGTAATAGCTTCCATCACCGTGTTTCTCGGTTTGCTCTTGGGGCATTGTGCCATCTCATTTGGATTGAGCGGAACAATATCCTCTTCCGAAATAGCACCTTCTTTATGCCTGCTATCCGTCATCATCTTGCTAAGGTAGTCAAGGACAAAGGCCTTTCTCTAAAGCCGGTTTAAGACAATCCTCAGAACAGGAGGATTCAAGTTAGTTGGGGTATCTCGGAGGCCATTTTCGGCTGACCATCTTTTGTAGTCTTTGTTGGTGTTTTTGTTGGCTACCGGGTAGCCTTCTTTGTATAGCGCTTCACGTGCTTCCTTTGTTTGCCGTAACACCTTTGTACCTGTTGGGACACTGTTGTCTCTTTAGGTATGAGGTTTTTGTGTTCGGCCTCCATTAATGTAATCTATGCGTTGAAAAGTTATATACTTCTTACTTTAACCAAAAAAAAATGATGAATTAATTACCATGGATTATTCCTTTTTGAAGATGTAGTCTCTTCCAAAAAAAAAAAAATCAAGACAAGGGTTTAATTCTATTAGACTAGGCTTTTAGAAAGATCCTCGTCTTTATTTTATTGTGAGATAAGATGTCATCAAAAGGATTACATTTATTTTCTTTTTGAATATTCATGTTGATTTTTTTTAAACTAGGTACTGACATTACAGCTTCAAGACGATCACCTATTCGGACTCGATCTAAATCAGCACAAATGAGCAGTGAAGAACAGAATGCCCGCTTTGCTACTATCGATAATAGAATTACCGAGCTAGCTGCTCAATTTGCTCAGTTTGCTAATGAAATAAGAGCAAGCTTGGTAGTTCCAAATTCTAATTGGGATACCCCAAGAGCTACACTTGAGCCCATTAATGGAAATTCTAGAAGAAATGTTGCTGACGAGGTGCCAAACCCAACGCCTATTGTGGTTGAACTGGATCCTATCTCGGAAGCTATTTTAGCTCAAATGAAGGAGGAAAATAACAAGAGGTTCGCCAAGCTAGAAGAAAAGCTTAGAGTCATGTAGGGTTATGAGGCAAATGTGATTGAAGACTTGTCTTGGTATGCCAAGATGAACTTCCCTTATAAGTTCAAGGTTCTGGAATTTACCAAATATGATGGGACTAGAGATCCCAAGATCTACTTGAAATATTATATGAATAGAATGGGGCAATATGCGCAAAATACTGCCCTACTAATCCAAACCTTCTAAGAGAGCTTATCTAGGCTAGCTTTACAATGGTACATTTTGCTTGAGCCTGAGAAATTAGAGAAATGGGAGGAGGTCGCTGAAGCATTTGTGCTCCAGTATAAGTATAATAATGAAATTGCTCCGACACGTGACATTCTCGCACGTACAGAGAAGAAAAGAGCGAATCTTTCAAATGTTTTGCCCAAAGATGGCGCACCCTGGCTGCACAAGTACGACCTCCCCTTGACGACAAAGAGATGGTGGAATTGTTCCTTAAAGCTCTTCCCTTCAATTTTTACAATAAGATGATTGGTTTGGGACGTGAGAGTTTTTCCCATTTGGTAACTATTGGAGAAAGAATTGAAAAAGCCATACATGATGGCTGATTGAATGAAGGACCAAGCCAGAGGTTTACCGGTAAGAAAGAGAAGGAGGTAGAAGCGGCCTATGTACAGTCTCCGATGGAGTCAAAATCATTAACTAATCCTCAAAACCCATCTACTTCACGAAGAGGAATGTATCGGAATTATGAAGCCAGAAAGAGGATACCAAGGCGATTTACCCTTTTGCCTAGACCCTTATCAAAACTCTTGCCCAGACCCTTATCAAAACTCTTGCCCATGTTATTGGAAAGAAGAATAGTGGCTAAAGTGATTCCCTGAGACAATCCGCCTAAGTTCGCGGGATTTCATTTGTCCAAGTCTTGTGAATATCATATGGGAGAAAGGGGTTATGATGTAGACAATTGTTTAGCGCTCAAAATAAGTTTCAAGACTTGCTAGATAAAGGCATCTTGTTATTCAAAGACACACGGCCCAATGTACAGCAAAATCCACTGCCAAATCATACTGAGAATGTAAATATGATCACCAGAGAAGAGAACGTGAGCAAACAAGCTTTTAAGGTTGATGTCCCTAAGCTCTATGAAATCCTAGTGCTAGCTGGGCATTATGAGAAGAATGGCGAGGATACTTCAACTGAAGAAAAGCTGAGGTGTGTATCCAGAATGGGAGATATGGGTGTGATATGGAGTGTGGGAAAAGAACCATAAAAAAAATATAATGACAGTAGTGATTAATTTATCTTCCGAAAATTTTTCTTGTGAACTCAAGACAAAGGTTGAAGCCCTAGTGGAAGAGATAAATACCATGGAAGTATCAGATGACGATATAGAGTCCGGAATAGTCGAGTCTTTGGCTATGAATGAAACTGAAGAAGAGATTTCAGACACTGAGTCCGAGATTAAAGTTAGAAGAGCTCGAGGGGATCGTGAATTCATAAATGCATCACAAGACAATGGAGAAGTGGTAGACACATTGGGTCAACCAACTGGAAGGTATGACTATCATGTTAACTACTCACCCTCTCCAAGTTTTTTTATGGATCCTAAGGACATTGTTCTTGATGGATGGGGGGGTATGGATGACTTGTCTAAGTCCGAAGGAGAAATGATTGCTATGATTACATCGATTATCATTGATTTATCCGTTGAGGAGGACTTGTGGGAATCCAACGAGGGTAATGTTGAGCAAGTAGTCATTGATTTGATGAACGACGAGTTAGTAACTTTGGAAGTGGACAAGGATAAAATGAATCCAATAGTGATTGAACTATCACCTTGTGATGAAGTAGAGGTTATGTTAAAGGCCTCATCAAATTTTGACACAAAAGCAATCCCCTGGAATTATGGGACAAATGAGATTGATGTTGTCACCCGATTGGGCCGATGTTATGCACCTGTTGAAGCAGTCGAAAAGAAAGCAGTTACTGAGGAGGAGGCAAAACAATTCTTGGCAATGGTTAAGACTAGTGAATTTGATGTAGTAAATCAGTTAAGGAAATTGCCGACTCAAATTTCACTCTTAAATTTATTCAAGACCTCAGAAAAGCACAAAAACGCACTATTGAAAGTCTTAAATGAAGTGCATGTACCAGAAACTATCAATGATAGGCAATTAGAAGACTTCATTGGGTTTGTGCTCTTAAAAGATCAAATATCCTTTATTGATGAGGATTTTACTATAGAGGGTTGCAATCACACGAAGGCTTTGCTTATTTCAGTGAAGTGCTGTAACAAAATGGTGGCATGGGTGTTAATCGATAATGGGTCTGCTTTGAACATTTGCCTTTTAGCCACACTTCATCGTCTGGAAATTGATGAGGACATAATTCGAACTTCAAAATCAACCGTCCGTGCATTTGACGGAATGAATAAAGAGGTTATTGGTGAAATCGAACTTGAGCTGCTAATGGGCCCTGTACTCTTTCTAGTGGATTTTCAAGTGTTAGATATTCCCAGTGCCATTAACTTCTTATTGGGACAACCATGGATACACATCGCCGGTGCCGTGCCGTCTGGTTTACACCAAAAAGTCAAGTTCATTGTGGATAACAAGCTCGTGACTATTCATGGGGAGACTGACTTTAAAATTTTCCATGATATTGCAATCCCATATGTGGAGCCGGTGATCAAAGAAGAGTCAAGTTATCAAACATTCGAGCTAGTATCGATGATACATGTACCTATTAGAGTTGTCATACGTGCGCTAGAAATAGCTAAACCCTTGATTATGTCGAGTACGATGCTACTTGAATATGGTCATACTCCTGAGAAAGGTTTGGGAATGCGTGCTCAAGGGATCACAAAACCTATCAAAGCTTTCAAAGGAATTAAGAGAAGAGGTTTAGGTTATCATGGAAGCCATGAGGGCCGAGGTAACTAAGGAAACTGTAAAGGTCGAAGAGGCCAACTTGGAAGTGGAGAAGGCCGTCAAGGTTTACTCCTTCCTAAACTGAGTGAAATTTTTCTGGGACCATCAAAATTGCTGCAGGAAGAGGAAGGAGTTATTATAGACATAGCCGAATTGTTTGAAGGAAATCTCATATGTACCATCACAAGTGGTGAAGAGGCTAAGTCTAAGTATTCAACAAGTCCTACCAAGCCTTTTGAGTAGAGATGCTTCGAATCTTGTTTCATCTTGTTTGCTTCATTTCATTTCGTTTAGGCATTTCCTTGCATGGGACACGTTTGCAATTTCAATTCGTTCTTTCAATTGTAAGCAAAATCTTAGACTTTGAGCCGTTGGTCTAAGATCGTAATTCTTGTAAAACGGCCTTATCATTTCAATAAAAGCATACACACGTTTTATTAAGGATGTGTAGAAGTATAAAACCAGTCCTATGATGATACTTTGAGGCCTGGACTTCCACATGTTTCCTAGTTTTCAAACAAAAAAAAAATCTTTGGAACAAGGATGTCTGAGGATATGAGGACGAGTTCCGAATTCATTTTTTTAAGACCATCATTCCAAAATTTTTTATTTAAAAATACATCATGCATTACATTTGTTAGTGAAGTTGCTAACCTTTTTCATTACATTTCAGGCATAACATTCAACATAACCATGATAGCTACATTTGTAAGTTAGAATTGCATAATGAGAATTCTTCTGAATCTGATGACAATGACAATGATGATGAGGATGGTCAGAAAAATATCGAATGAGATTGGATCTGCCATGAAGAGTCCAAACCTTCGACTGCTGAACAAACAGTGACAGTGAATCTGGGTGACATAAAAAACGTTAAAGAAATCAAAATCGAGGCAAGTCTTTCTAAAGTGGAAGCAAAATGAATGATTAATCTTTTGAGAGAATATCAAGATGTATTCGCATGGTCTTATGCAGACATGCTTGGATTAGATTCGGAAATTGTGGAACATGCCTTACCAATTGATCCGAATATATCACCAAAAAAACAAAAACTTCTAAGAACAAAGCCAGAACTCTCAAAGAAAATTGAGGAGGAGGTCATGAAATTATTGAAAGTAGACTTCATTGAAGTATCACATTATTCTAACTGGATTGCCAATATTGTCCCTGTAATGAAGAAAGATGGACGGGTCAGAGTTTGTATTGATTATCGAGATCTAAACAAAGCAAGCCCAAAGGATGATTTTCCATTACCACACATTGATATCCTAGTTGATAGTACAACTAGATTTAAATTGTTTTCTTTTATGGATGGTTTTTCCGGATATAATCAAATTCGAACGAAAGAAGAAGATAAGAGTAAAACTTCCTTCATTACTCCATGGGGAACTTTTTGCTACAAAGTGATGCTTTTTGGTTTGAAAAATGCCAGGGTAACATATCAAAGGGCAATGGTTACCCTATTTCACGATATGATGCATAAAGAGATTGAAGTGTACGTTGATGATATGATTGCCAAATCAAAACATGGTGAAGATCACATTGAAGTTTTGAAGAAGTTATTTCATCAACTCCGAAAATTCAAGCTGAGACTTAACCCTACAAAGTGCGTATTTGGGGCAAAGTTTGGGAAGCTATTGGGATTCCTGGTCAATAACCGGAGCATTGAAATAAACTCTTCAAAGGTTAAGGCCATTTGTGACCTTAAAGCTGCTTCAATTGTTAAAGAAGTTCGAAGCCTTCTGGGAAGGTTGAATTACGTCGCAAGATTTATTTCTCAATTATCGGAGACGGCAAAACCTTTCTTCAAACTCCTGAAGAAGAATGCTAGAGTTGAATGGAACATTGAATGCCAAAAAGCCTTTGAAGAAATAAAGAGATATCTTTCCCATCCACCAGTTTTGGTCCCACCAATTATTGGAGTGCCATTGATTCTTTATCTGACTATTCACAAAGAGTCATTGGGAGCCATGCTCGCCCAGAAAAGACCAAGTGACCAAAAAGAGTGTGCGATATATTACCTCAGTAAGAAATTCACCATCTCCGAGATGAAATATTTTGAAGTCGAGAAGACACGTGTAGCATTGATTTGGGTATTGCACCGTTTACGTCAATATACTCTTCATCATCAAATCTTTCTTGTAGCTGAGAATGACCCTATCAAATATCTTTTGGAGAAACCCGCTTTGGTTGGAAAGTTGGCTAAATGGCAAATTCTCATTTCCGAATTTGATGTACAAAGCTTGATGCAGAAATCTATCAAAGGAAGAGCCATAGCCGACATGTTAGTTGAAAATTCTAGAGAATTGGAAAGTCCTGACGAGAATAATCTTCTGGATGAACGTATTTTAGAAATATCAAGTGACAAATGGACTATGTATTTTGATAGTGCTGTAAATTTGTTTGGCTATGGGACTGGAGCAATGTTGATTTCTCCTGCTGGTCAACACTATCCAGTAGCTACCAAATTGGTATTTCCATATACCCATAACATCTTGGAGTATAAGGCTTGTATTCTTGGTTTACAGTTGGCCATTGACATGAAGGTCAAAAAATTACAAGTCTATGGTGATTCTGCGCTCATTATCCTTCAAACCAAAGGCTTATGGTGAACAAAAGATTCCAAATTAATTCTGTACCATGAGTTCCTTAAAGAATTGTTGAAGGAATTTGAAGAAATATCATTTGAGTATTTGCCGAGATCCCAGAATCAGTTTGCTGATGCTTTGGTCACATTATCATCAATGTTGCAAGTGATGGAAGGACTGGATATTGAGCCATTGAGAATTGAGATTCTTGAACGTCTGGCTTATTGCATGACAATTGCAAACGAATTCGATGGCAAACTATGGTATTACAATATCATGATTTATCTTCAAAAAGGAGAATTTCCTCGATGAAGTGAAATGGCTAATAGAAAATATTTGGAAAAATTGGCATCAAAATTTTTCATCAGTGGCGGGGCACTTTATAAAAGATTCTTGGGAGAAGAATAGCATTAGTGCCAAAACTTGTGTACGAAGGCCACTTTGGTACAAAAACTTCCATTTGGATCACTTAAGTGCTAAAAGTTTACGCCGGCAATTACTTAAGTGCCAAATCGGAAAAAAAACGATCACTTAAGTGCCAACGGCGAGAAATTTCGATCAAATTTGATACGTGGTTTTTATATTTAAATTTTAATGACACATGGCATTTCCATGTGTATAATTCAATTTTTTAAATATTTTTTTCTGATTTTTTTCTTTTCTGTCTTCTTCTTCTTCTACCATGGCTGGTGGCCAGAGGCCACCCACCGGCCATGGCCGGCTTCGTCGGGCGTCACCTTCCTCTAGGCGAGGCCCGACGAGGCCTTCGTGGTCTCGGCGAGGGCCGGCCTCACCGATCGCTTGGGCAGGGCGAGCCCCGGTGAGGGCTCGCCTCACCAGATTCGACGAGGCCGGCCCTCACTGAGGCCACCGCTGCCTCGCCGAGCATCGCTCGGAAGAAGGCAAGACCCGGCAAGGCAGCCGTGGCCTCGGCAAGGGCCGGCTTTGCCGAATTTGGCGAGGCGAGCCCTCGCTGGGGCTCGCCCTGCCCGAGCAACCTCGACCGTCGCCTGGGTAAGGCAAGCCCCGGTGAGGGCTCGCCTCGCCAGATCTGGCGAGGCCGGCCCTCGCTCGGAGGAAGGCGACGTCCAGCAAAGCCGGTCATGGCCAGTGGCCGGATGCCGACCACCGGAAATAAGAAGAAAGAAAAGAAAGAAAAGGAAAAAAAAAAGAAAAGAAAAGAAAAAAGAAAAGAAATGCCACGTCAGCCTCCGACGAGCCACATCGACTTGAAAAATTAATAAAAAAAACGCCACATCGGATTTTCGGCGAAGTGGCACTTAAGTGATCGTTTTTCACAACTTTTGGCACTTAAGTGATCCAAATGAAAGTTTTGGCACCAAAGTGACCTCTGTACACAAGTTTTGGTACCAATGCTGTTCTTTTCCCAAAGATCCTTTGATTCAATCTTGTTGAAGTGTGTTGATGCCAAAGAAGCTAATCAGTTGACGAGAGAAATACATGAAGGAGAATGTAGCCCGCGTATGCATGGTCACCTCTTCGTGAAGAAAATCATGAGGCTCGGATATTTCTTGTTAACCATGGAAACTGATTGTATTCGACATGTCTGATATTGTAGCTGATGTCAAATTTATGGAGACAAAATTAACGTCTCGCCAAATAAACCACATCAAATGTCTGAACAATGTCCATTTTCAATGTGGAGCATCGACATTATTGGGCCGATAAATCCTAAAGCTTCCAACGGGCATCACTTTATCTTGGTAGCCATTGATTATTTCACGAAATGGATTGAAGCAAATTCTTATACTAATGTTACTAGTAAAAATGTGGCCAAATTCATTCGTTGTGATATCATTGCTCGTTATGGAGTCCCAAAAGCGATCATTACTGACAATGGCTCAAATCTGAATAATAAGATTGTGGATGAGTTAATGAATTTCATGTTCGTCATCTGAATTCTTCACCATACTGCCCTCAAATGAATGGAGTGATGGAAGCAGCCAACAAGAATATAAAAGAGATTTTGTCTAAGACAGCAAATAATTACCGTGATTGGCATGAACGATTACCATACGCATTGATGGCATATCGATCTTTGATCTGTACCTCAACTGAGCAACACCCTTCTCACTTGTTTATGGTGTGGAAGCAGTCTTACCTGTGGAAGTGGAGATTTCATCATTGAGGGTCCCTTTGCATCCCAAACTTTCGAAGCTAATTGGATTCAACAAAGATATGATCAGTTGAATATGATTGATGAAAAAAGACTTAAAGCATTATGCCATGGTCAATGTTACCAGAAATGAATTGCAAAGTCTTTTAATCGCGAGGTTCGATAGAGACACTTCGAAGTGGATGATCTTGTATTGAAGAAAATATTATCCGTTGTACTAGAACCGCATGGGAATTTTACTCCGAATTATGAAGGCCCATATGTTGTCAAGAAAGTATTACCAAGAGGTGCTTTAGTTCTTATAGAAATGGATGGTCAAGAATTATCAAAACTTGTAAATGCTGATGTAGTGAAAAAGTACTTTCCATGGATAAAATCAGAGGCCTGAGAGCCATTCTAGATGCAATCTGGCTTACTTTAAGTTGTTGATATCATGCATATGTGTTTTGCTTTACAGGCTCCAAATAATACTCAACAAATAAATGAAAGATGAAAGGTGAATATTATGTAATTTATTTTCACCCTTCTAAGGAATCATAAATGATTGTTCTGCATGATGAGATAAATGAAGGGAGTTTGTCAAACGCCCAACAAGGCGAATTCAAATGAGCAAAGTTGTTAAGCAGTCAAGAAGGAGAACATCCAGACATTTAAAGACAAATGCGAGAGAAGGGTAATGTTGCATCGTTTTCAATTCTCCAATACTTTAAAACTCATGTTGTAACACTTTTTTTTTACAAGGTAGCCAAGTCGTCACGCCGCAGCGGAGTTGTTAAGCAATCAAGAAGGAGAACATCCAGACATTTAAAGACAAATACGAGAGAAGGGTAATGTTGCATCGTTTCCAGTTCTCCAATACTTTAAAACTCATGTTCTAACACTTTATTTTTACAAGGTAGCCAAGTCATCACACCGCAGGTAAAAATACCCTTCTCCCTAAAATCAAATGGAAATCAAATGAAGAATTTTGATCACAAAGAGAGATTCTTTAATGTTTTTTCCGAAAACAAGCACAAAAGTGAAAATTGAGAAAAAAAAAGCACAAATGAGAAAAACAAGCACAAAATTGGAAATTGTACAAAAAAAAAAGCTCCTCCGAAAAGTTTTGAATATCATTTTTATCTAAAAAATTGTCCATTTGCTTGATGGATCAATCGTTTTGAATCAAGTTTCCCTACAAAGATTAATCTACTCAGATAATCTCAACAAAATGAAAAGGAGATTTAAATTATGCAAAGCAAGAAATACTTAGAATGAAAAAAGGTAAGCCATTTCCAAACACGTCCTATAAACACTTTTAGAATTAAAAAAAAACTGTGTTGTTTAAAGACAAGTGATTCATTCACGAATAGTATATGAATCAAAATGAAAAGAGGCAATTTTTTTTCTCTACCCTACACACTACATGTCCATAGTTAACCCATTTGAGCCTTTAAATACAAAGAATTTTTTACAAAATATCCCTGTCAAGAACTACCCCACAATGGGCCAAATTTGGAGGTTTTGGTTGACATTCTTTGGAGGAAAAGATGAGAAAGATTTCTTTGCTATCACTTGCATCAATCTTTCTGTGGTAAATGAATCCTTGTGGAAACTTGAAGCAACCCAAATTGAAGAAGAGCATTTATTTCTCTACCCAAATACTTATATCCTTTGTTAAGCCAAGTTGAACCTGAATATTCATTTCTAAAGCCTAAGTGGTGATATATCCTTACACAGGGGCAAAGCACGTGACTCACCAAGATAATTGGTACTCATGAGACAATGCGGGAAACATCTCGAAAGTCCAAAAAAAAAAGCTCAAAAAAAATTCAAAAGAACAAAAAGTGAAATGAAAACTAGAGGGTATGAAAAAACAGTGTGCCTAAGAAAAGCAAGGCCAATGCCTATTGTTAAAAAAAAGGTAGCATCAAGAGAAAAATTCTTACGTGACGAAAAAGCGTCAAAAGCAAAATGCTTGCATGAAAAGAAAATCATTGCAAATGCAAAAAAATCATTAGAGAAAAGAGCAAACCTCTTGTGTTGAAATGATTGATCAATGGACTTTCGAGATAAATTAAATTTCAGAGTCAAGTATATTAAAAAAGATCGGATGATATGGTAATGATGCCATGATAATCACCAACTCTTAAATCTCTTTTGAAAAAAAAAATTCTGAACCTTTCGAGCCTTTAGCCAAACCAACATTACAACCCTTTCCCTAAGTCTCTTCTAATTGGGATGATTCAAGTGAAAACAAGGACTTCCCAAAGAAAATACCGCTTAAAGAAGTGAGAGCAAGGTTGTCTCATCTTATTTTTAGTTTTCTTGACTTGTAAACCTGGCGAAGATGATCAATGATTATTTCATTTCTTAGCCGCTAATGCTTATCCTTTACTAAAATCATGACCAACCCCGCATTACAATCCTTGTAAAAGACCTCATGGATTGGTCAATGTGTACTTATTGCGAATGATTCTTAGAGCTTTCGACAATGGTAATGAGAGGTATATTGAATGATCGGATCTATTTTCTACATTAATGGATGAGATCAAATATCCTTCTCGAGAGCATGTGAGAAGCCCTTTCTGACTAAGGAATTCTCATTTTGGCATACTTAATAAACCCTTTTCATAAGTCAAGGTCATTTGACAAAGATTTTTCTCTTAAAAGAATTTGAGAATTGATGATATCTTTCAAGCCTGATGGTAATTTTATGATATTGAATGATGTTTAATGTTTCCAAACAATTTAAATTTGATTGATTTGCACATGCAATCAGTGCTTTCTTATTGATAGCAGTCTTCTGATGTCATCCTTCGTGACATTTGAATGATATTGATCTCTCTTGGTATGTTTTTGCTATTAGGGCATATGTTATAACACATTTCGTCACATGTGCAGAGGCCTTATCGAAATTTCTTCAATGTTTGTCAGTTACAATGAGTTTTAACAATTTGGAACTATTTTACACGAGACATGTCTCTCTACATGAAAACTTGATATTTCAAAAGGTTCCGGGTTTTTTCTTAAACCCTGATATTTCAAAAGGTTCTGGGTTTTTCCTTAAACCCTGATTTTTCATATGGTTTTGGGTTTTTCCTTAAACTCTGATATTTCAAAAGGTTCCAGATTTTTCCTTAAACCATGATATTTCAAAAAGTTCTGAGTTTTTCCTTAAACCCTGATTTTTCAAATGGTTTTAGGTTTTTCCTTAAACCCTGATTTCAAAATGGTTTTGGGTCTTTTCTTAAACCCTGATTTTTCAAATGGTTTCGAGTTTTTTCTTAAACCATAATTTTTCAAATGGTTCCGGGTCTTTCCTTAAATCCTAATTTTTCAATGGTTTTAGGTCTATTCTTAAACCTTGATTTCCAATGGTTCATGGGTATATCCTTAAACTATGCTTTTCACAATATCAAGTCCATATGAATCTCCGTTATGTACCAATAGTTTTTAGGTGTCACCTTATCTTTGAAAAGAACCTCTTCGAACTCCCTTTTAAAGAGGGATAGCTGTTGATACCTCGATTTTAAAAAATAAAAAAACTCTTGTTCTACCAAGACTGATTGGGCCTAATATGCACATTCGGCCCACTGCGCGCTTGGTTTATCTTTCTTTCCTCTTTTGGGACGAATTCGACCCCCTCTTCTCTTTTCTTTATTTTTGTCTTTAAGCCCATTTCTTTTTAACCCCAATCTCACGCTCGGGATCTCTTTTGTTTGCTCACGCTTGTGAGCAAGTTGAAGGGGTAATAATGAATTTTTTTATTGCCGGAGTTGCCCTAATAGAATTATCAAATTTCCACTTTAGCCCTTCTTTTGTTAGAAACCCTACAAGCTATCCCCTTAAGCAGATGTAGAACCCCTTGCTCCGCTCCCTTATGCTCTGCTCGTGCTCGCTTCACCATCCCCTTGTGCTCCGCTTGCTTCACCTCTCTTTCTTTTTGCTCTCTATTCACTGTTTTCTTCTCTTGTACTCATCTCTTGGTGGCCTCTATCTTTGCTCAGAACCAAGTCGCTCGCCTCGCCGTGCTCGCCTCTATCTTCGCTTGGAACTAGTTGCTCGTCTCACTTCGAATCCAGGTTATTTTGCTTCGATTCCTTCTCATAGTGGTTTTTCTAGCTGTGATTGTTAAGTTTCTCGCCTTACTCGTGCTCGCCTCTCTCTTGGTGGTCTCTCTCTTTGCTCATAACCAAAATGCCATGTTTATGCAACATAGAAGTCTCTATGGTTTTTTCGATTATAGATGAAAGCTGGCAGATTCTTGAGGCTAGGAGGCTAGAGTTCGGTTGCTTGTAGCTTTACAAGTTTGCTTATATTCTAGCAAGTTGAGAGTAAATTTTGTTCTTGTTCTCATTTGTGGCTCTACAAGACTGTCAGATAGATGGAGCTAACCTAGTGATAAGGTTAACATTTTTTCTCAAAGTTTTTTGACTGTCTCGGTACTTTGTGTTGGTGTATGAGTTCGAGTTTCGCGATTTTCAAGTTTTTTGTAAGATCTAACCATTATGGACGTTTAGTGTTTAGTGCGTTATTGTGTTCTGTGTGGATCATGCTCTGTATGACGATAGATGTTGTGTCTTTTACGATGGATGGTTTGTGTCATCAACTGTTATGGTCTCGTTGCCAAGGATTTTGGGATTATAGAGTGCTACTATAGTTTTGACTATTCAAAGACAATGTTTATTGTATGCTTGCCGGAGATTTTTTGTTTTCAATTTTAACTTGTTGTATCTGTTTCATCAGATGAAATGTCACTTTTCATGATAGAAGTGGGTGGAAATCAACTTTGCATTTTATCATCGTGTTTTTTCTTTCTTAACTATATCCTCATTCATTTGGGGACTAATAAGCATTCTTTTAGTTTGGAGACTCATTTTTTTTTCACATTTATAGCTTTGTCTTGGTGCTGTTCTATTTGTTCTTTGAAAACTTGAGGTTTTCTTTTTTTTATCCGACTCTTACATGTGTTTCCTTTCAAATGGTATTCACATTTCTTCCTTGGTTTTTTGCCTTGATCAGTTGAGGTTATGCGTTTGTGCATCTTTAGAATTTTTTATTGGACTTAAGTTTTGTAGACACATTAATGTTCATGAGCAAGAAGCTTCGATGAAATGGATAGGAATCAAAACCCATTTGACCCTGATTCAGAAATGGGTTTAGTCTTTTCGAGATGGGCCTAAGGATCTGTAAATATGATAAATGATGAGCAACCTTTGGGATTCAAAAGGCCATTGGATTGAGAAAATGGCTATTTCATAAAAGGATCGTAAACCTAATTATGTAGGAGAAGTGTTAAGATATATGCTTGATATGTACCGTGGGCATATTTCCTGATAGCTTAAGGTTTTGAGAGAACCGATTATTCAACATGGTATTTGAGTTTTAGATCAATGGTTTGAATCTTAACACTTCTTATTATGATCATTACGGTTGTCACTCTTATTTATCCTCTGGTTATTGTTTGGTGTGGTTACATCTAGATCATATGTTTTATATGTATGGTTCAACTTACACGTACAAGGGGCTGTTGAGATTTAGGCTTGATATACTTGTGGACTTGTTTGCATATGCACGTGTTCATTCATGTTTACGAAATTGGGTCATACTTTAATCTCATTTGCATTTTTCAAATCTGTTTGTGGTTATTTTATTGGAAGATGGCAAGTTCATAAAAGGAAAAGGCATATTAAAGCCCGGAAGATATAGAAACTTTTTGTCAATTATGCATCAAACAAATTCAAAAAGGCAATCATTCGGCAAGCAATAAAAGGGATTGATGGACAATCATAATTAACAAGTTTGAGGAGCTAAGGGGCAAAAAGTTTGGTAAAATTCAAATGAAGAGTAAGTGGGATAATCTGAAAGAAGAATGGAAAAAATAGAAGTAATTGATTCAAAAGGAAATTGGACTAGGATGGGATCCAATGAAAAAAAAACCATTAATGCGAGTGATGAATGGTGGGAGAGGAAAATTAAGGTGTTTATCTCTTCTTTTGTTACTTTTTTGTAAGTTCATATTTTATGATATAACTCATGAAAATGTTTTATTACAACATGCTAATCCTAAACTTAAAGTTTTTTTGAACGAAAGGAATACATCCTGAGCTTAAAGCTTTGTTGGATAGAATGTTCCAAGGTATAGTTGCTACTGGAAATATCACATGGAATCCTACCCATGGTTTATGCAATGATGAGGACATTGAGGTCACACAAGCTGATATTGGTGATTGTGCAAGATCTACTGATGATACTTTGTAATGCAATGTAGGTGAAAAGGTAGTTAAATCTAGTCAAAGCAATAGTTATAAAAGAGGAGCGAAGAGTTCAATAAAGCAAGCTTGAGGAAAGAGAGAAAAAAAGGTGATTGGACCGACCAAGTTAGTATCGCAAATTGACAGACTTTGTTTAGCTATTGAAAGTAGGAGCAATATGACATCTTTTGCAATGGAGTTTGATCCTTATAAGGAAATTATGCAAACGTTAAAAGCCATCCCTGAGATTAAACAAGACCTAAAGTTATACTTTTTTGCACTCTCACATTTTGCGGAAAAGAAAAACACCATAAACTTGGATGGAGACGAAGAAAAGGTTAAGTGGCTTAAGTTTAAGTTGGAAGAGCATTATAGTCATTGCTAGGATGTAGATACTTGTTTGAACTCTTTCTACATCGTTGTAATGTGACACATATTTTCAATTGGTGTTTTGCACTGTATTTACACTACTTGTGAACTCTATTTATGTCCTAATGTGAGACACGTTTTCAATTGATGTTTTTTTGATTGGGTAAAGTTTACATATATACAATGGATGATATAATTGTTCTATCGATGGATGATCTACATTATTCATCACTTTTCTTATTGCAGCTTTATATTTTGTTACTTTGACAGTTCTGGATGAATCTCCTGAATGGGAAAACCATGAAAATGTGGAAGAGCAATATTGGTAACTTGTGGGAGCTGGTCAATGTGCAGTCGCTTATTAGGTAATTACAGTTACAAAGTACCTTGTATGACATCATCATATACAGAAAATACATTGTTAAGAGAGCTAATGAACGAAGATTCTAATCCGATAAGGTGTTATCAAATGTTTGAAATGGATAAGATTGTATTTAATAGTTTAATGCATGACTTAGTGACACACTATGGTCTTCAAGGAACTAGGAATATTGATATTACAGAAATGCTTGGAATGTTTCTTTATATTTTAGGACAATATAAGTAACAGGTTAACACAAGAGCATTTGCAATGCTCCGGGGAATTCGTAAATAGGTACTTTAGCTTAGTATTAAATAAAGTATGTGAAATAGGCAAAGATTTGATCAAACCAATTTATCAGCAATTTAGGAAAGTTTCAGAGAAGCTTAGAAATAATAAGAGATTTTTCCATATTTTAAGGTACGTTTATATTATACAATAGAAAGGAATAATTAAATATAAATTTCGATTATACAATAATGTTTGGGTTTTCATTTCAGGATTGCATTGGAGCTATTGATGGTATACATATCCTAGTGATGATACCTTTGTACGATCATATTCGTTTTATTGGTCAGACTCAAAACGTATTAGTGGTGTGTAATTTTAACATGGAATTTACTTATGTTTGGGCCAGTTGGAAGGGACAAGCTTATGATACTCGTATCTTCTATGAAGCCCTCGAAAGATGTGATGTACAATTTCCTTATTCTCCTCTAGGTTTGTTATTACTGGTTTTTGTGCATTAGAGCATTAATATGTATCAATATGGTATATGCTGATTAAATTACATAATATATGTGTAGGTAAATATTATTTACTAGATGTCGGATATCCAAATCAAATAGGTTATTTTTGCTCGTACCGAGAAGTTAGATATCATTTGCCAAAATTTCAACATGGTCCTACGCCTTCAAGTCATCGGGAGGTATTCAACTGTCATCATTCCTTGCTAAGATTAGAAATTGAGTGTGCCTTTGGTGTATTAAAGAAGAAGTGGAAGATTTTAACTCATATGTCAAGTTATTCGTTTGAGAATCAAGTGAAAATTGTTATAGCAGCAGTGATTTTGCACAATTATATACGAAAAAACGCCGTCAATGATAAACATTTTGCAAGAGTAGATTTGGATCCCATTTATGAATATTCAGTTGATCTTGATGATGTGAATGACGAGACTAGTGCTTCAAATGATAATTCATTTTCTGATATGACATGTTTACTTGATCCAATAGCCATGAGTTTAGTAAATACTTAAGGATGCTTGTAAATTTCAATGACAATCTATTTTTTTCCTCGATGCATATGCGACAATGTTTATTATAATTAAATTACTCTCCTTTTGCAAAGATGTGATTTATTTATTTATTAATTTGTTAATATATCTCTTTTACATTACTCTAAAAGCGAAAATATAAAAGTTACGGTCATTATTTTTTTTTCAATTTTGAACCAATTAAAATTAAAAAACTTAAATTGGTCAAACTAAGGACTTTCTCCAAATATATGTTACCAAGCAGCATTTTCCCAAAGTTGCTTTCCAAGGCACTTTTCAATTACAGTTTACTAAATAGTCTTTGCATTTCACCAAAACCCTTTAAATTAAAGGCTTTTGTTTTTCTCTAAAGGCTTTTCCCAAAAGTCTTCTCAAACGTAGCCTTAGTTCTCAATTTGGGTGGAAAGTGGGTCTGTTACTTCAACACACGAAAACCCGTCCTTTTTTTGGCCTTTTTTTCTTTAAAACCTTTGACCACTTTTTTAAGTTTAAGTTGACCCATTTATGATCCACTTCGACAAACATGAGTTAAGATATAGATTTGTGACCTATTTTAACAACCCTAATCTTACCTAAGCCTAGATGCTCTCTCTATCAAAAGCACCCTAAAACTGCGAAGCACATCTTTCTCCTATGTGAATGGACAAAGAAAGTATTGTGACACCCTGATTCGAACATAAGAATCTCGGATCAAGGCCTCATTCGAATGGAAGAGTGGTTTTCACGACAAGGAAGTCCAATGAACAACTTACCTTCACCAAATTTGCCGTCCGAGGTTTTCAGGCACTTGTATAAATCAAGAATCATTTTGTCTTTAGACAACAATGCCCGGAATCGAATAACATATCGGGGCAAGGAAGTGTCCGATTTCCAACATCCGCCTACCATCACTACAATAAATGCTTCGCGATGGGTAGTTGGGTAGTTATACATAGTATCACACAAACATTCCATGAAATGGAATCGAGGAAAGAAAAAAGTGAACAGATGATTAAAACCCTAACCTTCGAAATGGACTCCACCACCAGAAGGCGCATTGGATACTAACGCAGTTGGACTATTCGTGGTAGGAGAGACAACTGGTAGCATCGGCGGCACATGTTGAGATGATTTTGGGAAGATCATCGGTGGATCTGCAAAGGTGGTGCGAGTGGCAACGACAGAGCAGGTGGAAGCCCTGGCTTGCTTTGAAGCATTCCGGTATTTCAGATCTAGCTTTGAATGGTAGCTCCCATTGGAGACTAAGAGCTGATCAACAATGACAAGTGCTCTCACAGATCGTGATCTACCCAGTTGGGAAGTATGACCAATTATCACCGAATCCAAACTTTAGAAGGCCCATTACAAGAACACCCAATTGGCCCACATTTGAGGAAGCAAATCGCGAAAGACTAATGGCAAAAAGCTCTCCCTCGTAATTAGGCTTCTAATTCCCGCAAATTTATGGGACCTAATTTGCTCTGAGGCCTATTTATCATGTACTCATGGACTTATTTGAAGTAACGAAAGCGGATTGTTTCTGACCCAAAAAATCAGACAAAGATATTACTATTTATATGACATAATTATCTTAAGAAGAAATTTCATTATTATGCACAGAAAGGGGTTCTTAAAATGAGGACCTCTACTTAGATCCTCGGTACAAGATAAAGGGTTTACCTGACCAAAGAGAATTTTTGAAACTAGGATCCTTGGTATAAGATTAAAGATTAACTTCATTAAAGAAAAGGAGCTTTCGCTTCCGCTTCTATAAGGGTCTTCACGGTCTGTCTTTTTCTAAAAAACGGACTTCATGAATACTTTTTTTATTGTAACGTTATGGTGTCTATACGTCTTTAGAAGTTTTACATCTCGACAATCTCAAGGTTCAGATGAAGATTAAGACAACCTCTATTATCAATATGGACATGATTACGAGGTATGATGTAAGGGTTGAATGAAAGAACGGGAGAGAGAGAGAGAGAAAAAACAAAACAGAAAGCTCATAATTTGTGCACGAAGAAGGGGCTCTTGAACCGTGCCGTCCCTCCGGAATATATGCCTTAATACCCCCCGGACAAAAGCACCGCAAAGTCGCGAAATTTTGCAGAGCAGGGAGAGGAAGAAGCGAGGTAAAAAGGCAAAAGCACGGACCCGGGAGCGCGGGGTGGGGGGACAGTCGACCGATCCCACCGGGCGGAGCGCATATACCTCTCCGTCGTCTTCCCCCAGAAAATCCCAACCTGCAAAACCCTAAATCCTCTCCCTTCTCCCCTTCTCCCTATCCGAATCGGAATCGAAGCCCCCGACCTCCTCACTCCGCTCCGCTCCCCACCCTCTCTCCCTCCCTCCTTCCTCGCCTCCGCGTTCATGCCGGTGAATCGGCTGAGACCCATCTCGGCGTAGCACCGATCCCATGTCTCTCCCGTCCGTGGAGTGCGCGTACGTCACCGACGACCTCGTCCGCGAATGGAAGTCCGCCGCCGGGAGCTCCGTCCCCAGGCCTCCCGACCCCGCCCCCGCGCTCCGCTTCCTCTACGAGCTCTGCTGGGCCATGGTTCGGCTCTCGCGCCCCCCTGATTCTCCGCTCCTTTCGATTGAATTATCCGCATTTAATTTCGGGTCTTTTTTCCCTTTTCGGGTGGGTTTTTTTTTTTTTTGTGTGTTCGTGGGGCTCCTGCTCAGTTCTGCTTGTCCTGCGACAGGTGCGGGGAGAGTTGCCGTTTCAGAAGTGTAAGCCGGTCTTGGACTCGGTGGAGTTCTTGGACAGACCGTCCAAGGAGGAGCTGGGCTCGGGTTTCGCCGACATCATCAGTCAAATGGCTCTTGACGTAAGTCGTACCGTCTTTTCGAGCTCCCTTTGGTTTGCTGTCTCCATTTGGTGGGTTGCCGTGGAGGAGTTGGGCTGGGGAAAGTGAAAATGAGGGCTTTTGACTTGATTTTAGCGGCTCAATAGGGTGGTCTCCCTCAACGAAATTTGGCCAGTCGTGACTACGTTGCTATGGCTTATCATAATATTTGTCAAAGAAGCATCGGCTTGATAGTATATAAGATTTTTGTTCAGAATAGCTGCTTTGGTACGGTAGGTGGTAGAGTTCGAAAAAATTTCTTTGGCAATTTAGCAGAAGGAAGGAGACTAGCTAGTAATTGATAGGGCTCTTAAGTTCCGGTCACGTGGATGAAAGATGGGGTGCTGTTCTGTGGAAATGGAGTAAATCGTGGTGTTCACGGTGAAATGGCACTATTGAGCCTTGGAAAATATTGTCGATCAGCTCGTAAGACTTTCTGTGAGAGGTGACTTGGAAAAGAAATATCCCAATAAATAGTTTCTTAATGGGGGAAGTGTATGTGGTCTTGTTCTCAGTTTAGACAACCTTCCAAAGGGAGGAAAAGTTTTGGCAAATTGTTGCTTTCTATGTTTTAAGAAAGAGGAGATCGTTGCTTCCGTCTTTCTTCAGTATCCTTGGATAAGGCAGACATGGTCAAGGTTTTATACTTCAGCAAATGAATTGGGTCAAGGCAGGATCCATGGAGCATGAAATTGGGTTGGCAGTGTATAAGAGTCTCTTTTGGTGAGAACAGAGTTTGTCAATACTGTTCATTTCTCCATACTTTGGCTAGTTTGGATAAGGAGGAACAAAAGAGCTTTTCAGGGAAAAGAACTTTCTTTTGATACTTTTAGGGTTTGAAACTTCATTCTTTTGGTATAGTGGTAGATATCCATAAATGTGAATCTGTTGATAGACATTTTAGAATCTCTCATAAATGAGCTCCTCGTTCAACTTCATGCTCTTTCAGCCGGTGATAACTCTTTGATGAATTTTTTAGCTTTTCAGCATTCAGAAACATTTATCTCCCACCTAAATCAAGGATAAATCAGAATGCAACACTCAATACCAAACAGAAATGGAAAATTGTGTATTGATAATAAGTTTTCTAATTTTTTCGTCAAAGTTAAAACTGAATCCAAAACCAAGCACACTGGCAGAATTACTTCATATTTCAGTCATTCTAAACTACAAGATCAAGAACTCCCTTTTAATGTTTTCATGCTAAAACATTCAGCGATACCTTCCAAGAGTTTTTGTCCTACATTTTGTGAATTGCGCTTCTTGTATTTTAGCGACTCTTTGCAACATTGAGTTGTCTCATGCTATTGAGTTTTAATACCACTTATGTGCACCTTTTGATCAGAGAAGTTTTCTCTTTGCCTCTAGGTGTTTTGTTCTGCCTATCGAAAGTTAAATTTGGCTTTCTGTCTTATAGAATCTTAGTAATAGAAATGGCTGAGCTCGTATGATGGGGTATGTTAGGTAAATTCTGATCGTTCTGCTGCCACTTCTTAGGGGTTTTGTTTGTCAAGAGGCATGAAGTTGCACCAAAATTGTTGAGATTGAGTTACATGAGGTGGCAGGTGTTTATTTTTTGATTGGTAAAGACGTTTGTCGAATGGGTGTCAACGTAGGTACCATATTTATACAAAGCTAGATGATAGTCTCATTTAATAGGATGCTCAGCTAAGTGGATCTTAGCATTAGGATAGTCTTGTGCAATTTCTTAGAAATTCAATCTCTTCTATATATGCATAAGATATGAGTCTAAAGACTCTTTGGTCAGTGGCAAGTATTCAAACTTTTCAGAGTTTGTTTAATTGTGTGCATGTACCATATAGATATAGAAAAGGAAGTTATATAATGCCAATGGAGAAACAGGTGATGCTGTTGAAGTTTGTATAATGATAGTTGCATTGTGGACGGAAACTGTCTGAGAGAGAAGAAAGTATTTGTAAAGGAAGAGGATGGAATTGTATTTTATTCAATAGAGGAAAGTCATTAGAGGGAGAATGCAAAAATGAACTAAAAGGTCAAATTACCAATTGGGAAGTTGGAATGATAGGAATAGAGGGTAACTTGCTCCAATTCCCCTTATATTTTGACCAACAAGCGTGGACACCCCTTCACCTTTCCTTTTTTTTTTTTCAAGGGAACTACTCAAAAACATTGTCAGTATGTTGGATCCACCAATTTAATAAATAAGATGAGTGGTTTGAATTTTGTGTTTATTTTTATTCGAGTAGACTAAAAATGTTAACTTGAAAGGATGGTACCCATGTCACCAGGCAACAACAATGTGAGCCTCATTCCGCTAAATGAGATCAACTATATGTTCCTATGCTTTTTAACCTTTTCTCCATCATAGATTCCTATATTCTCATAGGAGCATCGAAAGGTTTAAGTGTCTAATTGACTTTAGATGTGCCTTTCTTTTCTGTTGATTAGGGCGACATTGACTTTTTCTCAATTACACATTTTTGCGGGTTATGCCAGTGCTTGCACATTCAAATGAAGCATCGTAATCAACGTTATGCTCATGTTGTGCACATGATGGTTCTTGATTGCCTTTCGTGCTATTGAACATTGTTGGCTTTATTGCCATCTTGAAGATATGAAATTGGTTTGTACAGACAATGTCATAATGTTTGATGATCATTTTATTTGTTGGCATAAACATGTAATCTACAGCATAATGCACTTGCCTTTTGGGGTTGAAAACTTAGAGTTTCTGTGCATAAGGTAGGTTCCGTGGTATGACAAAGGCCCTACTTACCTCGGATGCACACTCCTTTTGACTTTATGAGCATGTTGATTCTATTGAATCGAGAGGCTCTTTAATGTCATACTGATCATGAATGCTTATGTATGGAGCATTTATGTGATAAAGGTTCAGTGCGGCTTGCACGTGTTCTAGGATTTTATTTATTTATTTTTCTCTTTCTTTCTTTAGAGAAATGATTCTGTTTTTATTTTCATCTTTGATTGAGCTAGTCATTGTTATTCAAGCTGTGATGTACTTTTTTATAGCAGTTTTGGTTATCCATTGTGCTTTGGTG
Source organism: Syzygium aqueum (assembly GCA_031216185.1). Lineage (NCBI taxonomy): Eukaryota > Viridiplantae > Streptophyta > Magnoliopsida > Myrtales > Myrtaceae > Syzygium > Syzygium aqueum. Next base: position 35,077,754 of record CM062232.1, read on the forward strand.
ACTAAGTTTTCACTGATGACGGAAATTGAATCTTTTTTGCAGCTTACTCTGCCTGGGGAGTTTCGTGCTCGTTTGACAAAATTGGTAGGTTCTTGATAGCTCTTATGCGGTTGTTTCATGCAGAAAGATCATTCTAGTACTTCTTTATGGATATAAAAAGGTGGCTTTTCTGTTTGTTACGCAATTTCTTGAGCAGTTCTGTATTGCTTGTGGTTTAATGTGATTTATCACTTTTGGCACATCGAGTAAGATTTTTGGATCAATTGATGAATGTTGGGTTTGTCCAACTCCAGAGACACTCTTCACAGTAATGATGGGGAATGCAATTGGATATCTCGACATGATGGGATCTCCATCTCCTCTCCCCTCTCCTCTCCTCTCCTCCCCTCCCCTCCCCTCAACCCCAAAAGCATTGGATAGGTCCTTATTATTCTTGCTGAAGATTGCCCTACCCCCTTGTAGGATGTAAGTCTTACAAGATTTGACAAAGTAGAAGTTACTCCAATTTTGTATTGGTACATTATTGTGGCCTATCACAGGAAATAGACGTCGTTGTTATGTTCTTTTTGGGTACCTTACCAAATTTGTTTCGTATGTTAATAATCATTACAGACTGTTGATATTACCAGTGTCAATTGTATGACACCCCACTGTTAGAATGTCCTTGTTATATTTTTGGGTACGTTACCAATACTGTTTTGAATGTTAATAATCATTATAGACTGTTGATAGTGCCAGTGTCAATTGTATGACACCCCACTGTTACATAAAGTATCAATGTTTTACTAATATCCAGCAAGTTTTTCATCGCTCCTCTTTTCTAGTCAATAAAGAGAATTATCTTATTGAGCATCAGCTCTAATGTGGTGAGAATATCTCACATTTTCATAGAGTTTAGCTGACCGGGGTAGAGGAATGTTATTTTCCCTTGAATTCCGGAGTCGTTTCTCTACATTTACTTGAAGTTTTTGGGTTTCGGAAAGTTGGTATTTCTTGTATCATCTGTGGCATGGACTTCTTAATTATGATGCCTCAATTTGTGGCTTGGAATATTCTTCATCACCTGTGCCTTTTCTTCTAGGCTAAATGGCTTGTAGACTGTTCACTGGTTCCGCTTAGACTTTTCCAGGAACGCTGTGAGGTGAGTTTTCTGTAATCTTGAAACTGTCCTTGGTTACTCATATTTTAGTGTTTATAATTCAAAAAAAGAAAAATATGACTTCTATTATTGCCTTTTCATGTTAACATAATATCTGACGTGCATCTATGGAATGTAGGAAGAATTTCTTTGGGAGGCTGAACTGATCAAGATAAAAGCTCAAGAGTTAAAAAACAAAGAGGTGAGTTGCTTGTAAATATCCGTTGCATGTCCCATATGCTTCTCGTCTAGATTATTTAGGAACAGTCACAGGTACTTAGGAATTAGCAAGATCGATGGGTTTTTTTTCTCCTAACTTCTTTTTCAGTCAAGTGATATTAATGAATAATTCTTTCCCCCCCATTTACCGTGTTCCAGACTGTCTAAGTTCGATCTACTAGATATGCACGCACTCGATGTATTCTATAAAAGATTGTCAGCAGTAACATGGCTATAGGAGTGCTTGTATTGCCACATAGAGAGACGGAACTCAGTTCATTTAATAACATGTGCAAAATGGCAGGAGGACGCTATTTGTATTAGGAGAGAGAATAATAGGAAAACATGTTAAATTGGTGCTAATTTGCTGATAATGACAGGTCAGAGTTAACACACGTCTACTTTATCAGCAAACAAAGTTTAACCTTCTCCGTGAAGAGAGCGAGGGCTATGCCAAACTGGTATGATCCTGACCTATCGTGACATTTGATTCTAAAATTTTACTCTGACTTAGTTCTCTATGATGTCTTTTAGAGATAGATTTTAATGATATCTACATAGTTACACGGATGCAGATATGACGTAGATATGTGTACATATTTCATTTGTAGACACTACTTTTTCATGCATCACTTGTGTAGATGGCTTTATCCACCTTTGCAACATGATTTACTAGTATGATTTGGTAATTGTCCTCCTTTGAAATTTGAGTTTCTTAAATAGTGTGTTTTGCTTGAGTACTCTCTAGAATTTTAGCGATCGAGTTGTTGATGACCTGGACGATGCTGTAATTTTTCAATACTTTGAAATTGCTTAGATTGGCCGCTAGTGATGTTCTGTTTGAGCAATAGGGATGTATAGTACCTCTAGTTGGAGAAATTGCTTGATCGTTGTCACAACAAATTCCCATAAGTCAGCCACTAAGGGGGAAATGGAGGTTCTTTGGAGACTTTGGATGCCTCTGTATCTGACAACTATTTCTCTTGATTCTTATGGTTCACAGGTGACCCAACTTTGTCAAGTTTCTGATGCTTCCAGTGATAGTGCAAAAGCAGCTACAATAGGCGTTATTAAGGTTATTTTTAATGCTTACATGTCTTTCAGTAATCAATTTGTTCGGGACTCTAACTGTCCATATTTGATAACCCCTGCAGTCATTAATTGGGCACTTTGATTTGGACCCAAATCGTGTTTTTGACATCGTAAGTCTCTTTTGGCAAATACTTTCATCTTTTTATTTTCTGCGGGGAGGTTGTCTTCCTGCCTTACACCTGTGCCATATGCATGTGCTGTCTTGTGTGGATTTGTGCAGATTTTTACTTCTGTTTAGGAAATTCCAATATCCATAATTTCCTTGTTGTTAATAATTGGACCTGTCAGGTCTTGGAGTGCTTTGAACATCAGTCTGATGCAACTATATTTTTGGACCTCATTCCTATTTTTCCGAAGGTAGTGGGATGCTGCTGGAGTTAAATTACATAATTTTTCTGTTTAATTATTTTGAGGAGGTAATAGTCGATCTGCTAACGGTTTCCTATTTGGTTTTGCAGTCACATGCTTCACAGATCCTGGGGTTTAAGTTCCAGTATTACCAGAGAATGGATGTAAAAAGTCCTGTACCATTTGGGCTCTACAAGCTTACAGCTTTGTTGGTGAGGGAAGATTTCATTGATCTTGACAGTGTGTGAGTTCTTCGACCCTTTTAATTAAATGTGGTTGCATTATTTTCTTGTTTAGCGCCATAATGCAATTTTCATCTTGTTGGGCTTGCATTCGTAGGCTATAATGTTTTTGCAAGGCATTTTTTAGGCTAAGATCATGTTTTGCCAATGCTTCTTTGAGGTGAATGGTTATTAGGTTAAGTTGGGTTGCTCTAGTTTTAGTCTTTTGAGTAAGGATATCTGGTGTTTATGGTCGAATGTCTTCTGTAGAAACTAATATAAATCTGGATGCATCACTAGGTGTTAATAAGACATTTTATGTGCTTTCAAAGCCAATGCCCTTGAAAATTATATGGCCTAAAGCGCCTTGCCCAAATTTTCTTCTGCTAAATCACTTATAGTGATGTTTGGCATAATCTTAGTAATCTAAAATAATTCAATTTTAGGGAAGAAGAGGATATGCCTATATCTTTGTCATAAAATGCTTGGAACATAGAAGAAGAATGTAATCATCTAGTGCCAGCATGCACCAGCTTGCTTATTGCTCTTTAAGTAGATATGCTGATTCCTGGTGATGATAGACATGTATGTCTTTCTCATTTGTAGTCTTATATACTTGTAAGATCCAGACTCAGCACTTTTAGGCTGAAGTCCTGTCAAAGCGATACTCCACAAGCGTGGACACGAGATCTATCTTAGAAATAGTCTGCATTTGGTTAGAAGAAGAAGAAGGAAAAGGGGGGGAGGGGAGAGGGAGAGAGAGAGCAGTAGCGTGGTTCTCCGCAAAAGAAAATAGTGTCTGCTTTTGTTGCTGTCATGCTTGATCTTCACAAAGTGCACCAACAAGAACGAAAGGAAATAAAAGGAAAAAGCTGAGCACAAAGGAAAACATCGAAATCATTTTCGCAATTATTGTAATATTTAAATATTAAATTGTGCTTTTATGTAATAACTTAAGCTTTTAAAATGGTTGACAACGGTCTTACAAAAATTGTCAGGGTCCAAGTAAGAGATCCTGAGTTTTAATCTTTTCCAACCCTCTTATTTACCTCCCCAATCCTAGCCTAAGTGTGAGTGGAGTGATAAAAACAAATATACATTACATCTCACACTCATCTACTAGCTTAAGCTATAGGAACAGGCAATGGTCCACCAAAAATTTTAATAACAAGTTAAATAACGCTAGGTTCCTAGACCAAGTCATACTTGTATGTACAGTTTTAGAAAAAGATGACTATCTTTGAAGAGGAATTTAGGAAAAAAACCTAAAAAGCATGTGTCAGTCAAGAAAGTAGTCAAAGATTGAGTTGAAATTTGTGCTACAATGCCTTTTAGAATTAAGATGAATTGGTGTGTCCCTGTACCATGTCCATTTGATAAATTCTTTATAGACTAGTCCCCATGTCCAGCATTTTCTCAAAAGGAAAGTCAGACATGTGGAATCGCACTGGCACTGGTCTCAACCAAGTGCAGGTGACATAGCTTATAATGTCATGAGCTTTTTTGCTGGTGGAAGATCGCTGGTTAAAATGATGTTTGAAAATCTTTACAACATGAGTGCATCTGTGTGCTAGTTTAATTAAGAGGAGATGACTAAAGATGGGGATACTTCTCTAATTAATTTATTTAAAACATGTCTCGTACTTGTTGATGGTTTAACTCCCTCTACTCGTAGGACAGGTTCTTGTCTCTGTGCTGTGTGCCTGTGTGGATGCACGTGTCTTTCTATATCATTGTAATGTGTGTGGGCTTGTTCCTTGTGTGTATGTGATTGTGCGTGTGCGTTTACTTTGCATAAGAGGAGCATTTCTCGATATATGTACCCGAAATGGTGAAATTTGAATACGCAAAATTGTTGGTTGTTTTGAGGTCAATGATTTATGTGTGGCAATACGTGTATAAAGGTCCTTTTCACTTTGTGTTTGAAGTTGGTTATGGTATTTTGCCATTGCATTAAACATTGCTTCAAGATTTTCTTTGTCCTGATTTTTTCTTCTTTTTATGCTGTGTAGATTAGGAATAGGGCAAGTTGTCTGGTGTGAATTATTATTATATCTTCTTTTCACCTCCATTAGCAGGTTCTATGCGATTGAAAGAAAATTGAGATGCGTGTTTGTTTCCTTATTGTGCGTGCGATGCAGATGTGCACATTTACTTCCTAAGGACGAGGAGGCATTTGAGCAACACAATGCGTTTTCTGTCAAGCGACTTGATGAGGTATGTAAAGCAATCTATTGAATTTTGCGTTATTTTCTCTTCTGATTGTTGTAGAATTTTATTGCTCTTCCTTTTTGAGGATATTCGAAATCATCAAATCTTGAAGAGCAATGTTAGTGCTTTCTTGCAATAAGGTTTATTGTGAGCCAAGTTTATACTCTGCTTTGCTACCAAATGATATGTAGTTTTGGTCTGTTACTGTTTGTCTTCTCTTATGAAGGCTACTTATTTGTATCTTCTTTAGTTTAGTTTGAATTGATCTTTGTGACCGTTGAATGTGTTCTGCTATCTGTGGAATGACTGGCTATTTCGTGCAGGCTAATAAAATTGGTAGAATAAACCTTGCTGCTACTGGGAAGGATCTTATGGAGGATGAGAAACAAGTCGATGTGACGGTAGATCTTTTTACTTCTTTGGACATGGAATCTGAAGCAGTAGCTGAGCATTCTGCAGAACTGGAAAACAACCAAACTTTGGGCTTGCTTTGTGGTTTCCTTTCTGTGGATGACTGGTATATTAATAGCAGTTCTTTTATTTTCAACTTCCTGGTTGTTTTACTTTTCTGTAACTATTGGTGTGAGTATCCTTCTTCCTCAGTTTGGGGTCTCTGAGCTGTGAGTGTCAGTTATTTGCGTCTGTTGCCTGATTTTGTCTGGCACTCCTGAATTGGGCAAACTACATCATGAAGTCTTTACGCATTCAATTAGAATGCTACACAAGATTCTTTTTTTATTTTTGGTTCATAATGAAGTAATGGTCCAATCTATGCTTTAAGTGAGGCATTTATAAAGGGTCACAGCATGATGCTGTTCCCTGGGGCAGGTTTAATTAACTTTTTGCGAGTATATCGGAACTTCAGATTTGAAGTTTGTCTTTGTCATGCGGCAACTTCTTGGATCATAAGTATTTTTTATTTTGTCAGGTGCCATGCCTACACTCTACTTGATCGACTGTCACCCCTTAATCCTGTGGCACATCTACCAATCTGCAACGGCTTATTTAGGTAAATATATTGATAGGTTCAGTAGCTTGGTTTTCTCATGATCGAAAACTTTGCAGTGCTGACATTGTGTCTCTTAGAAATGAGATCAGACGTTTTGCTACATTCTTTTCATGAGCCACCATTTCCTGTAGCGGTATGCCCTGGTGTGGGGAGGACAGAGCTGTCTTTCACTTATCGAAGTTTTGGTCTTGTTTCCAGGCTCATTGAGATGACGATGACTCCATCATATAATATTGTTCGGCAAGCACATACTCTAGTGTCTTCCTCTGCTACTGGTGTGGATGCCATGGGTGCTACGGAGTTGGCTCATAATTCTTTTATTGATCTTCGTAAAGAACTTTTTCAGATGCTTGCTTGTGCTGGACCTTATCTCTATCGTGATACTATATTACTGCAGAAGGTTTGACAATCTTTTCATAGACGTGTGATAATATTCTGGAATTTGACTTTACAAATTTTTGTTGAACTTTGCTCACATCCATGAGCAGGTATGCAGAGTTTTAAGAGGTTATTACCTTTCTGCACTTGAACTTGTGGAGGGTGGTGATAAAGTATCAAATCCCGAGTTTCTTGCCGGTCAAAATAAAGCTCCTCGCATGCACCTTAAAGAAGCCAGGCTAAGGGTAGAGGAAGCTTTAGGAACATGCCTGCTCCCCTCTTTGCAGTTAGTGCCTGCAAATCCAGCTGTGGGACAAGAGATCTGGGAAGTTATGTGTCTCCTTCCATATGAGGTTAGGGCTTCCATCAAGCAATTTAATAATATTGGTTAAAAACCATTTTTGGACTTTAAATGGTATTACCAAACGAATCTTATATTGTTAGGTGAGATATCGTTTATATGGTGAATGGGAAAAAGATGATGAAAGAACGCCCATGATTTTGGCAGCACGGCAGACTGCAAAGGTGCCAATTCACTTGCTTTGTTTTATATGTGAGAGTTAAAATTTGTGGTATATTTGTCTTGTTTGAAGCTCAGTTTGTACTTTCATCTCATTATAGTTGGATACTAGAAGAATCTTGAAACGACTTGCAAAAGAAAACTTGAAGCAGCTTGGTCGAATGGTTGCCAAACTAGCTCATGCCAACCCAATGACAGTGCTCCGTACAATTGTTCACCAGGTAATTAACAAGCATTATTTTTATTTTTGTGGAATTTGTACTTTAAGAGCAGATCCCACCTAGTAGGAAAATGCTTAATTTGTAGTAGCAGTACTTTGAGTGTACTGAATATAATGATTTCAATGCTATATCCAGATTGAGGCATACAGAGATATGATCACTCCTGTTGTTGACGCATTCAAATACCTGACACAGGTGTGCATACACTATCACTTCATGACTTTTGGCTGAAGACTTCTTTCTTTTTAATATTTTCTTCACTTTACATTGGAAGAGGTCTCAGTTTCTTGAACAATATTTTACATCAGAGGCTTTCTTGATATGTCCTTGTGTAAAATGGACGCCCTTCACTAAATAAATGTTTTTCTTCTCCCGGTATGCTAATCATGCACTTTTGTCTCACTTAGTACTAGTTTCTTTGGCTTACCGTGTGTTCTTTCTACCTAATTTTATTTTTGGTTCTTTAATAAATAATTTTACTTTTAGAAAAACGATAATCATGCACTTTAAGTGCATCTTCCGCCTGTGGCTCCACCTGCCATTTGCGCTAAACCTCAAAGTCTAAAACGCTTCATTCAAAAACTTAGCTTAGTGAGGCTGCTGCTGTATGGTAAAAATTCTGCCTTCCACAAATCACATTTGTTTCAACAAGCACAACAAGGTTATTGCACATCTTCTGAAGAATTTGATGAGTTGAATGGCAGCTATCATGGTGGTTGTTGGAAGTTATCCTGCCTACTGTTCCTACTAAGCGAATGAGAGGCTCCAAAGTAGAGTTAGTAACAGTATGCTGCTTTAAGGAGAATTTTGTCAGCATGAAGTAAAGTACAACTGAGAAAGTAAAATACTGCTGGACCCCTGCATAATAGAATCAGTTAGAGGTGCGGTGAAGAAATGGTAAACCACTATTATGCTAGTAGGGATACTAATTTTGCTTGTGAAAAATAAAATTCGAAAAGCAAATAGGTATCCGGTGCAGTTGGCACAAGTGGTTAAAATTGCTGTTAAATCTCTGTAAATCTATATGCTGGTAAAATGTTGCTGGATGCATAGGTGACTAATCCCAAGTCAGCATTAATGTCATGAAGGCTATAATATATATAGATCCCCGGTCAGTCTTGTGAGATTTTGTGGAACCACATCTAACTGTACTAAAAGCTTTAGCTATAGGATGAAGGCGTGGTTTAATATTTAATTATTTTAACACTCCCCCTCACGTTTAGTCGGGCCTTTTTGCCTAGTACTAAGCATAGACATATTTAATTGGGGAGGCAAATGGGGCCTGGAAAGATTTGAACTCAAGACCTCTCGCTTTGATACCATGTGAGATTTTGTATAACCATAGCCAATTGTTCTAAAAGCTTAAGCTGTTAGATGAAGGCGTGGTTTAGTATTTAATTATTCTATCAAGTCTGAAATGCCATGAGATAGTATGTTGGAAATGACTGCAGTTAAATCAATTACCAATTTCCCTTCTGACCACTTACTATTTAGGATTCTTTTGTAGAAGCTTCTTGATCGTCATTCTGGATATCTTCTGCTATGATCTATTTTGGGAACTGCATGTTCTTCCATTATGATTCCGTTTACTTCAATCTCACTCTTCCAGTTATCTATGCAGCTTGAGTATGACATTTTGGAATATGTGGTAATTGAGCGCCTGGCACAAGGAGGGCGAGAAAAGTTGAAAGATGATGGACTGAATCTGTCAGACTGGCTCCAGTCACTGGCTTCATTCTGGGGTCACCTGTATGTATTAGCATTCTTTATTGCAGATTTTTCCATTCACTCTTAATATGAATACGAAGTTTTAGGAATTACTACTGATCCTTTATTTAATTTGCTCTATGTGTATTGCTTGACATAACATCTTATACTACCAGAGGTTAGACTACTTCTTTGCTAACGTATGAGGAAAAATAGCTTTTGGTGGATTTTTCTTTCTATATGTGTAGTTGCTGTTCCATTCTTGTTGATGTGAGTTTGTTGTGGTCTAGCTAAGATTAACTTTATGATATTCGGCATTCTTGGATTTCAATGTTGTCTTTGCCAGATAATCGCACTGTCCCTTTCAATTAATTTTAGTTATAGATCTACTTCGGCCACAGTCAACATTCACCTCATTTTAGCTTGGAATACAGTTACAACTCTTAGTTTGTTTATGCACCCTTGATGACTGGAGAATCCTCATTTCAGTGTCTGGGTTGCAGATTGACCCCAGAAAATGAGTGTTAACTGATGGTGGAAACTTTGTGAAAGTTCAAGGTTCAGGTCCATTGATGAACGTTAGGTCATTTTGTATGACCTGTGTCACTATCTAGGAGGCAATCAAGGTCAAGCACTGTTTGAATATTGCTCATGTCATGCGTGCTATTCCCTGAAGAGCAATGAGGCAGGATCTTATTAGGACTTTGTTGGAATGGTTCATATTCTCACTTCAACTTCAGTTTGCAGATGTTAATTGGCTTGTTATAAGAGGTCTTTGATCGCGTTGGTTGGTGAATAATCATTTGACATCTTGGAGCAGCTATTAGGATTAAAATTTTTCATATGGAGTGGAGGGCATTTGTACATCTAGTAGAAGTTTGACTGAGATGGGTTTCTTTGTGCCATAAATATAAGAAGATTTGCCTCAAATTGTCTTGAGAAGAAAGGTCATGGCTCAGATGGAGAAAGGCAAAATCTCTACTAGCCCACAGTAACACTAGTAGATTGCCGATAAATTTTCAGTTCGACTGCAAAAAAATTGGAAGTTGATGCACATTTTACTTGCATCTGCATCAGACCCAGAGAGGAAAAAATAAAAAATTAATTGCATCTGGATATGATGATTGGACATGAGTTTACCACCCCCTTGTAAGACTACTGGTGACTATGTTGGAGCTAAAGAAGGCGGATGCCTCTCTGCATTGTGATTATAGATTTTCTCTAGTCACGTGTGGCCTCTCCAGGCAGCTTGGGGATGCTGAATTTAGAGGCTTGGTCTGGCTTTTGAGGTTCCTGCTGGCATTCACTGTCCTTGAGTTGGCAGCTTCATATTGCTCATTTTAAGCCGTTGAATTGGACCATGGGAGTAATGTTCATGGTGTTTTGGTTGAGTTTACTATGGATGGAATAAATAGATGGTGCTTGTTGCATGAATGAAGAATGGTTGAATGGTTCCTGTTCTATCAATATAGCTGGCATTGCCGTCTTCAAGGCTTTGTCAGCTATCAGTATAGCACAAGATCTGTTATGATTCAGCCCATCTGGTTTACTGGGATGTAGTTTGTTGCATTTTGATCAAAAGAAGCACTATGCATCTACTTCTGAGCGCTAGAGAAGGATGCCAGATCAAAGAATTGTTCTATCTTGTTTGAGTTGAAAATCAGTAAGTTAGAGGGCCAGAGCTTATCATTTACCTTGAGCTGCAAAGTTGTCAGAAGTCAGTTATGTTGAAAATAACGCTGTTGATAATTAAAATGATCCATTCTTTCTCTGCACATGTAGACATGGACATGCACATGTACCCAACTGACATGCATGCATCCAAACTCATACACTGGCTCACATAGGCACAATGCTGCATCTGGCCTCACAAATAATAGTTGGAGCTTTTATTCATATCTCGTCTCTTCTCTTTTGCTTTAGGAATTGAGTACTAGTTTTGCATTTATTGAACTTTCCATAATTATGTTGTTTCTAGGTGTAAGAAATATCCATCAATGGAATTGAGGGGTCTTTTTCAGTACCTTGTCAATGAGCTGAAAAGGGGTCAAGGAATTGAACTTGTTCTTCTGCAGGTGATATAAATCTACAGGTTATGCCAATTTTGATGCACTACTCAGTTTTTCTTGTCTGTGACTATATGAATCTCATGCCTGAAACAGGAGCTTATTCAACAAATGGCAAATGTCCAGTACACTGAGAATCTAACAGAAGAACAACTGGATGCCATGGCAGGGGGTGAAACTCTCCGGTATCAAGCTACTTCTTTTGGTGTGACTCGCAACAATAAGGTACTCTTAACTTGCTTTTCCACAATCACAGTCTCTGCTTTCTCTGTATGGTTTTTGACTGATTTTTTTTATGTAGTCACCTTCTTAATACTTGAAATTTGTCCAAATTGTTTGTTGAAGATGCCTGGTATTTTATGTTACTTTTCTGCAGAAGAATTTTATATAGGTCTTACTCTTAGGAACTTGGGTACATTCATTATTTTCTAGTTTCTTGACTTTGGGCTTCAGACACATTTTCAGTGATCCTACTATTAAGAGTTAACGTATGATCCCCATTTTGATAATATAGTAAGTGGATTTCCTTCTGCCAAGTGGCTGGTTATGGATCTGAAAAGGAAAAAAAGATTCATGTACAATCTGAAACCTATTCATCATTTTCTTCTTTCTCAATTATGATGATGGTGCAGGCATTGGTCAAATCAACTAACCGGCTAAGGGATTCATTGCTTCCGAAGGATGAACCAAAGTTGGCCATACCGCTTTTGTTGCTCATTGCTCAACATCGTTCTGTGTAAGATTTTCTGATTAGTGTTGTGTGCGTAAGGACTTACTATTATACATGAACTGTCAACATATTCTACTACTACCTAGATTCATTATCCGTGAAAGATAAAAGTGGAATCAAATGATTGTTTGTTTGGTGTCTGTTGAAGTGATGGCTTACATTCGTGATGAAGCTAATGGTGTCATTAATCTTAGAGTCATACTTACAATATGTTTGATTTAAATATCGGAACCTGTTCGCATGTTAGCATGATTATGTCTGCCGTACTTTATTGTTTGTTGTTGTTGATACAGCACAATAATACCATGGACAATGTGGAGTTGATGCTTGACAGTCCTTCCTATTGCTTGTGTTCTTCCTTGGTTTTTTTGCCCCTCAACTTTGAAGCTTATGCTGCATCTGTTTCCCACCTTGTTGAGGAGAAAAATGTTTTCAGGCATGAGAGACTCTAATTGAATGCAAAGTTGCTGCATCACTTTTTCTGTTTAAAGACATTGTTATTTTCCTTAGGCTAGGCATAATGAATTTCCCTTTACTTCGTCCAAGTTGTTGATCATTCACAAATAATTGCTGCAATGGTTATATCTGTTATCCTTTGTGAAATACTGATTATGTGATTGCAAGCCCAATTCTTTTGCTCTGTGACTACTGTCAAGTAAGACATGTCATGCCTTTTTCTGCAGGGTTGTCATAAGTGCTGAAGCACCATACATTAAGATGGTCAGTGAGCAATTTGATAGATGCCATGGAACCCTTCTTCAGTATGTGGAATTTCTCTGTAGTGCTGTGACACCACCTACAGCATATGCGCAGCTGATTCCCTCACTTGATGATCTTGTTCACCTGTATCACCTAGATCCTGAGGTCTCTCTCTCTCTCTCTCTCTCTCTCTCTCTCTCTCTCTCTCAGAAAAATAAGAAACAAAGAGAGAAAGATATTCACCTCCTCGGTTTTTATTGTTACTGAGTAGTGTGATTATGCGATTGCTAAATTTTTGTAGTATTATGATCCTTTTTTTTTGTTTCACCTTGATTCAGGTAGCTTTCTTGATATACCGTCCAGTAATGAGGCTTTTCAAGGCTCATGGAAGTTCAGAAGTTTGCTGGCCTTTGGATGACAATGACACTATGAACTTAGAGGCTGAGTCTGAAGAGAAGTCTTGCAACTTAGTTCTCAATCTTGGCCGACAAATGAAGCCAATCATGTATTGATGGACTCTCATGTTGTCATCTTTTTATGTGCATGTGTCGAAACTTGAAAGCACTTTTCTCTGCATGTAACACCCTTTTTTTGTCTTTCTAGTAGATTTCTGATGTGTGGACCTTTTAGAATTTTATTTGACTTGTAGCTACTAAAGTGTCGTGTTATGCAGGTGGTCGGACCTTCTTGTGACTGTCAAATCTATGTTGCCCGCAAAAGCTTGGAATAGCCTCTCCCCTGATCTTTATGCTACATTTTGGGGGCTCACATTGTATGATCTCTATGTTCCTAGGAGTCGTTATGATTCTGAAATTGCAAAGCAACATGCGGCACTTAAGGCTTTGGAGGAACTTTCTGATAATTCAAGTTCTGCAATTACCAAAAGGAAGAAAGAGAAAGAGAAAATTCAGGAATCTCTTGATCGTCTGACCAGCGAACTCCACAAGCATGAAGAACATGTTGCTTCTGTTCGGAGACGACTTTCACGTGAAAAAGATAAATGGTTAAGCTCCTGCCCTGATACTCTGAAGATAAATATGGAGTTCCTTCAACGTTGTATATTTCCACGGTGCACTTTTAGCATGTCCGATGCTGTCTACTGTGCTATGTTTGTACATACTCTTCATTCCCTGGGGACCCCCTTCTTCAACACAGTTAACCACATTGATGTTTTGATATGTAAAACATTGCAACCCATGATATGCTGCTGTACCGAATACGAAGTGGGAAGACTTGGGAGGTTCTTGTATGAGACTTTAAAGACAGCCTACTATTGGAAGGTAATTTTCTGGCTGGTTTTTGCAGTAATAGCATCGTGGTCTTTTCTTATATTGTCATTATGCAGCTTAGGCTTCGAGGTGTATACATATATGTGTGACTCTTCTTCATAGTTATTCAGCCGACGGAATTTTTTTTTATAACATCTTGATCATGATAACAACAAAGACTTACATGTTTTTGGCCTACGGGGGTCAACTCGCGCTTTTTTTTTTTTCAGAGTGACGAATCCATATATGAACGTGAATGTGGTAACATGCCAGGCTTCGCTGTCTATTATCGTTACCCAAACAGCCAGCGTGTTACATATGGGCAGTTCATAAAGGTAATCTTTCATTGATTTCTGCCTGAAACCCTTACCTTTATGTCATAGGAATAAGATTTTTTCATGTACCTCCTGAATGCTTTGTCTCTTTTCTGTGAACAGTCTCTTATGGTAATATTTGTGTTCTATGCTGCTAGATGTGGGTTTCCTTATTCTTGCTGCTTGTATATACTGTATATATGCTAAATTCCATGAATAGGAAATTTCCATATTTAAACTATTCTTGTATTATAATGATCATTCATACAATTTGTCTCGGATATCTATCCACCCAATTCATGTCATGATCATTCAATGTAAAACCAACACGAACTCACTAAAGAAAGGATATATTTTCATTTTTCCTTTGTCTTTTTTTAATTCATCATTTTTCTATTTTTGTTTGTTATATAATACCTTAGAACTTTGTTTTATGATACTGGTGCATAGAACTACGGCAAACAATGAAGAAGTATAGAACTAGAAAGACTGCATCGGGCCTCTTAAAGTGTATTTTCTTTCATTATTGTGTTGTTTGAAGAACTAAGGTTCTTTACTCAAAAAGCTATACTCATTATCAAGTGAAAGCTTGTTCATTTTGCATATAGGTGCTGTCGTCTGAATTTTCCTTTTTCACATAGGTGCACTGGAAATGGAGTCAAAGAATTACGAGGTTATTGATCCAATGCCTGGAATCAACAGAGTACATGGAGATACGGAATGCCCTCATCATGCTGACAAAAATTTCTGGTGTTTTCCCAGTTACTCGAAAGAGTGGGATTAACCTTGAAAAACGGGTTAGCATCGTCTGCTTGGTTGTTAATGATTTTAATGTGAATTTGATGATGTCTAAATTGCTTGTGCCATTAGACAAGATGTACTTCTAAGTCATTGCCCAATAGATACTATATCTATCTTTATGAAGAAAAAATCAGGCATCGAAGGGAATTCTTATGTTTATCTCTCCAAATCTATAGGTTGCTAAGATAAAAAGTGATGAAAGAGAAGATCTCAAGGTATTGGCAACAGGTGTGGCTGCTGCAATGGCTGCTAGGAAGGTAACTTCTGGTTTTGATTGTTCATTTATCTTTTTAATTTAGACTGTAGTTAAGTGCTCTTGTTTGTAGCCTTCATGGGTTACCGATGAAGAATTTGGCATGGGCTATTTGGAAGTAAAACCACCATCACTTGCTTCGAAGTCTGTTTCAACCAATTTAACAGCATCAAATGGTCCAGCTCTAGCTCAGAATGAACATGTTGGGGGAAGAGGAGCACAAATCGATGCTGGGAACTCAGTCAAAGAGCAAGCCTTAAGGACAAAAAACGCAGAGAGAGGGCTAGAGAAAACAGATACTTCAGGTGGAAAAACTGATACTGGAAATCTAAAAGTGAAAGGTGGGTCAGCTGCAAATGGTTCAGAGGCTCAGATAACTACTATTCCAGCTGTTGCACAGTCTGGATCATCACATCAAAGATATGTGGAAGAATCTGCAGCAAAATTTGATGAAAGCAATTCTAAAGCTGCTCCAAAGGACTCCACTGATTCTGAGGTACTCCTAATTTTAACTGTTAATGGTTAGTTTCATATTGCAGGAGTTGTAATTCACTGTATAGATTGATGGATTTGTGGAGGTTGAGGAGAGTAGTAGGACCTGACTCGCCAGACAATAAGAGTAATTCAGTATAGTGGGATAATTTCGTAGTGCTAAGCTGAGGGCCTGTGGGATGCATGGGGTAATAAGCTAGTAGTTGTCGATGTGGTGGTCGGTCCTGTATCATAAAAAATGCTAATCTATGGTTGCTTAGTTATCACGTTGCAAACTTAGGATATATTCATTTAGTCAACGCAAATGTTTTTTTTTTTTGGTAAGTAGTCAACGCAAATGTTTTAATCATTTTTAAATGAATCTTTACACTGTAGTCACACAAGCATGCCAATTAATCAGGTTATCCCCATGTGAGCTCTCTCTGTTTTGTCATTGCATTTTCTCCTGATTTTGTTTAGCTAAAACCTTACCATTTTGTGACTGTTATTTACTTGTGCTAGGAGTTAATTGCCGCTTAGTAATTTTCAGCTATTTGTTTTGCAATTTATGTTGCTTTTGTTTGCTTTTAAAAATAATATCAAACAGGTTTGTTTGATTATCTTTGCAGAAAACTTTTACTTTGAAACAGCTTGTGTTTGCCTTTGAGGGAATACATCAAAAAATGGAGGATACAAATTGGATATTAAACTCTAGTATGATTGTAATTTTTGCACTTAGGTTTTATGAGTTTATCAAGCATGCATATGTAGGCATGATGGCATTTATCATTGTGAGAGGGAAAAGTGTATCGTTTTATTCAATAAAGTTCAATATATACATCAAAATAACCCTAAAGGTCTTAAAAACCACTTTACCCTTTATACTTCTAACACCGACCCTCAAGCTAGAGCATAGATATTAATCATGCCCAGCTTGTTGCAAATATAATCTACCCTCCCATTACCTAAAGGTTTAGTAAAAATGTCTGCAAGTTGTTCATTAGTTCAAATGTGACGGGGAAGAATCAATCCACTTTGCAACTTTTCTCAAATAAAATGACAGTCGACCTCAATATGTTTTGTTCTCTCATGAAACATGGGGTTGGAAGCTGTATGCACTGCAGCTTTATTATCACACCAGAGTCATGGGTACTGAAGCTTTAAAGTCTAACTCAGCCAATAACTGCTGAATCCACACTAATTCACATGTCACTTGTGCCATGACTCTATATTCTAACTCAGCACTAGAGCATGCCACAAGCCACAACACTCTGTTTCTTACTCTTGCATGATACTAGACTTCCTCCAACCAAGGTACAATAGCCAGCGGCAGACCTCCTATTGTTAGAAGCATAAAGGGTAAAGTGGTCTTTAAGACCTTTAGGGTTATTTTGATGTATATATTGAACTTTATTGAATAATATGATACACTTTTCCCTCTTACATGGTATCAGAGTTGGAGGTCTTGAATGCGAATCTTTCTGGGCCCCATTTGCCTCTTCAATAAATTATTTCCACTCTTAGTATTAGGCAAAAAGACCAGACTAGGCGTGAAGGGGGGAGGGGGGGATGTTGGAATATTTAAATAATAAACCACGCTTTCATCTAACAGTTTAAGCTTTTAGAATAGTTAACAGTGGTCCCACAAATCTCACATGGTATCATGATTCTTCATGACTTTTGAATAATGTTCAACAACCCAACATACTAAATAGTATAAACTTTTCCTTGAAAGATTAAGTTCTTTGGAATGTCCATTAATGATGACATTATAAGTACATGAGGCCAAAATGCATAACTGCGTCTTGTGTATAAAAGCTACTTAAGTTTTATTGTCATTGAAATTTGGAATTATCTTTGGTGTTTAGGCTCTTGTTTTGTTTGTGCAAAGTTGCTTGAGAAGAAGTTTACCCTCATGCCCAATTACTATTGAGAGACTTGCTCATCAGGTGTAATATTAATGTACAGAAGGAAGGAGAGAGACTGAAATTTACTGCTTAGGGGAGAAAGCATGTGTGAACTACCATTGTTGTCTATGAATTGCTTTTATGCTTTTTGTTAGCATTTTCATCCATTTGTCGATTAAGTGTTTTCATTAGGTCCAATAGCTTACTGCTGGTTGATAAAGTATTACACATGATGATTGATGCTTGAAATTCTTTCTTCTCATGGGAAATTGGCCATTCTTCTTAGTGATAGATAGTTTAGTTGACATTTGCTCAGTGAAAAAAATAGCTTCTTGAGGCTTTCAAAAGATAAAGAAATGAGAATATAGCCTCTTGAGGGTATCGTTGTATGCTAAGCCAAAAAAGTGCAACTATGCAGCATCTGATTATCATCATAACCAATTGTACATGGTGGTGCACTCTTGGCCGTGATATTTCAGTGGAGACTGTTTGAAAACAGTAGCTTCTTTTAAGTGTGGTCTGAGTACCTTAGATTTTATTTGGTTGGCTTTCCCCTCCTACAAACTATTCCTCGAATTGATCATTATTTCCTCTACAAGAAATATGGTTGCCATGGGGTTCCCATTCTTATCTTTGGATATTATAGTAATTAGTTTTGTTGTGGAAATGACTCTCTGTCATAGTTCTATATACATTAGAATTTCCTGTTGCTCAATGTGTTTGCTCCTTGTGGCTTTATACGTGATCTGGAAGCTCAATTGATCTTCAATGCCAATTTATTTCTTAATTTTGACTGATGACAGTTGAAAGCTCCAGCCAAAAGAGCCATACCTGCTGTATCACATGCTAAGCTGCCAAAGCAAGATGGTAAGGATGAGAAATCTGGAAAGACTACTTCTACAAACGATAGGAATGTTTCTGCTCATACATCTGAGGGTAGGCAAGTAGCTGCTATGAATGTGTCTACAACTCTGACAACTAATGGGAATGCTAAAGGTTCTACTCCATCTGCAAGATCTTCAATTGATGTGCATGGGGTTGAAGCGAAGACAGAGAGTGGAGCTGCCAAGTCATCTGATGGGAGGTCTTCTCATGTTAAAGATGATGGAAATGATAATTATGATGCACTAAAACCTCCTTCTCGACTTGTTCATTCCCCAAGACATGAGAGTTCTTTAGCTTCTTCAAAGTCTGGCGACAAGCTGCAGAAAAGGAGTAGTCCTCCAGATGAAGCTGACAGGGTAAGCAAGCGTAGAAAGGGGGACAGTGACTCCAAAGATTTGGAGGGAGATGTTCGGTACCCAGATAGAGAGAGGTCTGTAGATGCTCGATTTCTGGATCTTGAGAAAACGGGGAGTGATGAGCAAAGCATCTATAGGAACACAGATAAGATTTTGGACAGAGCAAAAGAGAGAGTTGTTGATAGATATGACCGAGATTACAGGGAGCGTCCTCGTGGAGATGATGTAGTGGTCGAAAGGGCAAGGGATCGGTCAATGGAACGATATGTTAGAGAGCGTTCAGTTGATAGAGTGCAGGAGAGAAGTAATGAGAGGACTTTTGATAGGCTCACTGAAAAAGATAGGGGAAAAGATGATAGAAGCAAGCTGAGGTATGGCGAAACTCCTTCGGAAAAAGTTCATGCAGATGACCGGTTTCATGGGCAGAGCCTGCCACCACCACCGCCCTTGCCACCCCACGTGGTACCTCAGTCACTTGGTTCCAGTAGAAGGGATGAGGACAGCGATAGAAGGTTTGGAGTTACCAGGCATGCTCAAAGACTTTCTCCAAGACATGATGAGAGGGAGCGCAGGCGGTCTGAAGAGAACACAGCTTCGCAGGATGATGCAAAACGAAAGAAAGAGGATGATTTTCGCGATAGGAAACGAGAGGAACGAGAAGGGATGTCATTGAAGGTATGCGCCACCTTTAATTGTGTTAAGAGTAATTTAGTACAATGGCTGGAAGGATATTTTATCTATAAGTACTCAAAGAGATCATTGTGTTCTAATCGGTGGGCATTGTGTCACGGCAACAGGCCCGTGACAATTGCATATATCTTAATGTTGAGTTCTATGGTGGCGAGACATTCTTTAACTTCTGATAAAGGTGTTTGGTTGAAAAAAAAAAACCAAGGCTTGGTTTTGCTAAGTTGTATGTATTGTCTTTGGTGCAACACAGAACCTCTTCATTCTACTACAGGGTTTGAGTTTGGCAAAAAATGATGCTCATAATCACCTCTTTACAGTCTTTTTTTCCTGGGATGATAGTTAAACTTGACCTTTGGACGCATGATGTTTCCCTCATCTATCTTATACATGGGGGCTTATTCTGAAAGACAGTGGAACCCTTTGGCTGTAAGCCCTGCCCCCTCCAGATTGTGGCTCATGAATGAAGTGAGTTCGGCTGACGTTGATTGAAACTTGATTGAAGATAACTGAAGTTTTACGTGATCTAAAAAGCTTATTTTCCCCCTGTAGGATTATTGTTGTGGGTTTTTTGATCTATTCTCAAATTGTAATTAATTTAAGAAATTATATTAAAATATTCCATATATAATGAATGGTTTTTCATCAAATGTTAATTATATTTTTCTCTCAGATACATGTTACTGGTTATGCTGCATTATGAAATTTTTTATCCTTTCCTTTTAATTTTGGAGAAACAAGTATCAAAGTTTAGATTATTGATTATCATTCTTTAGATTGGAACATTTTTGCTCATATCATTGACTTTGTGCATTAAGGTGGACGAGAGAGACAGGGATAGGGATAAAGCAAACCTTCTGAAAGAGGAAATGGATGCAAATGCTGCTTCAAAAAGGCGGAAACTGAAAAGGGAGCATCTTCCATCTGGGGAACCTGGGGAGTTTTCACCAGTGGGCCCTCCTCCTGCCCTAACCGTTGGCATGTCACAATCCTATGATAGTAGGGACAGGGGAGAAAGGAAAGCTCTCATGACCCAACGCCCAGGTTACATGGAGGAACCAGGACCAAGGGTGCATGGTAAAGAGGCGGCAAGCAAGATGGGCCGTCGTGATGTTGACCCGTATCCTTGAAAATCATTTTCTATCATATTGATCCTGTTTTTACACAATAGGTTTTGAATTATAGCAAGAGGCCTTGTCATGAATGACAGCACTTGTTTGACCCTCTAATAATGTCTTGCTGCGGCTACTTTTCATCTCTTTCTATGATTTTGCTGTGTCTGACGCATTAATGACTTTGTTCGATGGTAGTTTGTTCTAGTATTTAGAAGTTGCCCCATCGTTGACATCAATGCGGTGTCAGCCTCCCTTGTGCATTGTAGTTGTAGATCAGATCACCGTTAGAAGAGTGCTGCCATTTTGTGGAACCTCCCATGCTCTTTGAGAGAAGAGGTTTTTGTGCAAAAAAAAGTCTTCCTCTGTTTGCAACATTGTTTTTGCATTTATTATGTTCTCTGGGTTGATGCAATAATGGCATCATCTTTGAAATTAAGATCCTTAACTGGTGTAGGATGTATGAACGAGAATGGGACGATGAAAAGAGGCAAAGAGCTGAACAGAAGCGAAGGCATCGCAAGTAGATGAGTAGAGATTTTGAGACCTATAATTTCTAAGGCATCAGCGAGATGTTGCTTTTAGCTCAGGAAATGGACCAGTTACCCCTAGAGGCCATCTGGTACTGTGCTGGCTTTGATCCTCTTGGTATCCTGAAGCCTTTATTACAAGGAATCGGCTCACGAGCTTCATGCGATTGGTTGAAGTTCCAATTCAACATTTTGTGTGCCGAGCTTCTCCTTAATCCAGTGCACGTTGCACAATGTCTTATTTCGTTTCTTCAAACTACAGGACGATAGTGCGCTGGATTCTTTATGTAATGATTTTCATGTAAAGAGCATTCTTGAAGCTGGATAGAAAAGAGGATGCTTTGTTTCGCCCCATGTAATGTACATAACCGAGTACTCCAGTTACATATTTGCGGCTGTATCCCTAACAGTTTTGCCTATTGGTTCAGCGAATAGTATGGCCTAGCGTGCTCAGGCACAAAATTGTTTCAAGGAGTTCCTTGTGGGATCGTCTGCTTGTTATGGTTGGGTCGTGGACCGCTTTCACTATAGTCCTTGCAGAGTGGAAGAGTTATCACGATATTCATTTGAGTGTCGACTGGATTCGTGTTTGTCGTTTTAGGCCGGTTATCGCTACTACCTAGTCATTTCTCGTTAGGTTGTCCGTGTACAAGAGTAGCTGTAACTCAAGTAATTAACTGAGATATCTCCATATGAAATTGGATGTTCAGTGCTCTTAACAGCCTTATAGCTTGTCCAGAATTTAACAATCGCATCAGCAAAACCGGTCTCACGTGTGGTGCTGTTAAGTTTCTTCGGCAAAAGAAATGTGGACGGTGTGGGGAATCTGCAAGCTTTAGTAAATTTCTCGTGATGTGTGACAGGTTTTATGAGCTTCGTCTTGATGCATAGAGCTAAATATAATTCTAGTCACTTAATGATGGAAGACTGCGATATATAACGGTGACAATTGCCAAAAAAATCATAAATATATTACACGTATATCAATTCAGTCATAAATATTTTAATTATGTCAATTAATCCCTAAAGATACCTCTCTCTCTCTCTCTCTGGTTCGATTTTTCTCTTCCACTTCAAGCTCCCTCGACTGAGATGGCTCCATCTTCTCAACTCGAATTGGGATTTTCTCTCCCGATCTGGTTTGGGAGTTTCTTTAATTGTTTTTATATAGCTTTTTGTTTTTTTTTTTCATTTGCTCGCTATTGATGCTCTTCTTTGCTTGATGTGCATATCTTCCACTTCCATCGTTAGGAATCAACTTGCTATTTTAGATCCTCCAAACAGAGAAGTCCGACAAGTTCAGAGATGAATATGATGAGTTCATACTATACTGGAAGCGGTTATATGACTTATCTGAGTTTTGAAAGCTTTCATCTAGATCTGAGAGCTCTTTTCTTCCAATCTAGATATAGATTTGGGAGTTCCTTAAAGACGTTTCTATGCTTGTTCAATTGTGCCAATTTTTGGCATAACTAGGTTTATAACTTTTTTGATAATTTCCCATCTAAAAAGTGGAGAAATTATTCAGTAGTTTGATACCAAAACGTCATAATCCCATGTAGCTTGTATTTTTTCACTCCTGTCCACTAGCATATTGACACATGTCCACCGATCCAGTTACGTGGAATCTAAGTAAAAAATTAAAAAATCTTCTTTCTCTTCACCTCTGAGCTCTCTCTTGCTCCTTTTTCGTCCTCAGCGATAATATCACTGTACGTGTTTATGGTGGTGCAGGTCTATCAACTTCTGGCTTTTTGTGCAACTCTTTCATGTTCGTCTAAAGTCAAGCCCATGATGACCTCTGAGCTCTCTTACTTGGTGTTGATTTACCTACAAAATCTTATATATCAGCAACATATATTATTTTTTGAAGGTCAATGTAATAGGTTGGTACTGAAATAGAAATGAATCGGAGAGCATAAATTTGATTAGAAATATATTTAGTTTGTTCGATTTTCCATTTACATTGTTAAAAAAAACTGCTAATTTTGTGGAGAAGCCTCTTATCATCCCATTTTGACCCCCCTAATCAAATAATCTTGTTAGCAATCTACAACAGCAGTTAAGATTTAGGATCACAAGGCCGCAATGAGGATGTAACAAGAATTCAAAACTCCAAAATTTCGCTAACAGAACATAGGCTCGAACAGAACCTACCAAATCTTAAACCTCGCCTTTGCACTGTTTATGTTTCTGGGTTTCCACCCTTTTCCTCGAACTTCCACTTTGATTTCCTCATCTTCTTGTCCTCTCGGATGTTTCCATCACTGAAAGAAAAATGGTGAGAGATTAGGGTTTCTGATTCGCGGTGTTTCTCGATGATTCGAGGGTTTTTGCTTCTCCCCAAATGATGGCACTTTCACTGTTTACTTTTTGTGATTTATTTCAACTTGATGGTCTGGCTTCACTTCACCTTATGATCCACTTCCATGCCATCGAACTCTTTTATGACTCCATAGGTTTGTTAATATTATTTCAGAGAGGACGAAAAGCTTCTTCACCCGAAGGAAAGAAGAGGCCGGAATGGCTGAGCGATCTCCTGCGGTGCGGCTTCTTTGGCCTGTGCAGCCGCCACTGCGAGATGCCGAGGAGCGAGCAGAGGCTCTACTGCATGGACTGCAATCTCGCCATCTGCAAGCACTGCGCTGCCGACGACCATGGACACCATTCCCGTCTCCACATCCTCAAGTACAAGTGCGACAACGCGGTTCGCGTCCAGGACATGCGCAGCTACTACAATTGCTCTGAAATTAAGGTTTGTACATCATTTTTCTTATTCTGACATGAAGAGAACGATTTGAAAACTCGAGTGCAAGACAATGTCTATTGTGCTTGTGTTGCTTAACGAAAAATCACTCGATTTCACGCATTGCCTGGGATTGGATGGTTGATTTGTCAATGGGTAATCAAAGTGATCTTTTGTGATCTGATTTTCTTTCCAAATAATTGTTGGGTTTCTATGCATGCAGTCGTACATAATCAACGAGGACAAAGTGGTGCTCATAAGTCCAAGATCTCCATCGGAGACATCGGAGCAACCCAAGAACTGCCGTTCGTGCGCAGCTTGCGGCGTATCCATCCAACGCTCGTCTGATACGTACTGCTCCATTGCTTGCAAGGTACGTAGTTCGGTCGCCAAGTATGTGCACACAACTGTGACTGGCCAAAACGTACTATATCATATGTTGCGGAAATTAGATTTAACTCGATCATCATAAAGACAAATAGAATGTGATTTTATTTATTTTATTACTAGCTGTTGGTTGTGCTTTTTATTTCTTTTTGCCTTACTTAATGTTTGTTTTCTATTCCATGTCCATATTTTATTGATTTACTAAATTTCTCCTCCTGCTTTCTCTTCCATTTTTGTTTATGTTGGAAATTTTCTTTTAATCCATGTCTCTTGTACAGCGATCTTATTCCATTGGATTTTAGCATCACTTTCTTTCATCGAGTGACTCGGCCACTTTTTAAGGTGGTAAATGGGTGGGACTGAGTCGGGTTGGGATCAGATCATAAATAAGTCGACCCGTTTTTACTTATTTAAGTTGTATCCATTCATAGCCAAAGCCCACCTATATATCCTATTTCCACTTAATCATTACATTATATATGTGAATAATGGAAAAATAAAATTCAAGTTTAAAAAATATGTATGAGAATTTTAGCACATTAAAAGAAAACAAAGTCGAAGAAATATTGTAAAACTTACAAATATGCAACTACGGGTCTGTGGCTCTTTCTAGACCACGGCAAGGTGGTCCCCGTCACCTTTGCCAAGGCGAGGTGGCCGTTAGGGATGGTCATCAAAGGCAACGATGGCGGCCATCATCAAGATTGCTGGCCTCCGGCCACCATCGTGATGTGGCCATTAGGGATGGTTATCAAAGGCGACGGCGGCATCCCTGCTCATTCGCCGCTCTTTTATGATGGATTGTGTTTTCCTTTCAAGTTTTGATAATATCGGGTTGAAAATTGTTATGGTCCAAACACATCCAAACCTATATCTATTTGGGTTTTATTTTTTAAAACCCATTTCAACCTCTTTTAGAAAATTTTAGATAACTCATTTAACATGGTTCAGAAAATATGAGTTAAAAATGCTGTCATACTGGTTTGAGATTTTGTAAGACTTATAGCTAGCGCAACGACTCAGATGTTAATTTTGTGTGATTAGAGACGTATCCAAAACCCAACTTGTCTTGGCCTGCTCCAGATTCGGGGGTAAAGAAGCTCGTGCAACTGCAAATGTTAGATTGTTGGACTCGGTGGAGAAGTTGGAAACCATCTTGTGGCATCTCCCACAAGCCTATAACTAGGCTTTGTCATTTCGACTGAGCCCCTTCATGAACGTGAGATCTAGCGATCCCCTTCATGAAGATATTAGCGACATGTTTCCTCCGTCCTAGTAACCGCGGATTACCCTCCGCGACACAATACGTGCGGAACGCGTTTATCTCAATCGAGCTTTGGTATAACCTCGTGTGCATGCGTTTGGAAAGTTACTGTCTTGACGATGGAAGTACAATAACAAAATGTAAATCGCATCGACAGACCTGATGAGGTAGTTTGTTTATGGCTGTTTCGAGGAACTGCGCAGGCCTCGTCGGAGCTGGCGGACCAGCAGGAGAAGGCCGCCGATGAGGGCTCTCGGAAAGAAAGCAGCACGATCACATTGCACAATGGGAAGGAGGAGTCGAGCAGCAGCCACGAGAATGCTGGTAATGCTCGGAGCGGCGGCGATGAGCCGAGGCGGTCGTTCAGGCCTAGACACCGCCTGTTGAAGAGGAAAGGGATTCCTCACAGGGCTCCCTTCTTTTGACCGGGAGAACCTCAAAGTTTCCAAACCATGAGCCGATCTCGCAATATGCTTCCTGTTTGCTTTTGCATCTGTTGTTGTGTTTTCTTTGGTTTTAGTTGGTCCAGTTGGATTTAGAGGCCCATTGCTTTGAAGAAGCGAAGGTGGGAAAGGTCAGACTCCTCGTGTTTTTGTCGTCTTTTCATTTGAATCCATTCAGTTCAATTGATGGCAGGGACGGATCTAGATAATTCTTTTAGCTGTTGCAAAATTTGGTCAATGATTTTTTTAGTACTTGACGTAGTATCGTTACGCTTAGAATCGCAGTGAAATTCTAAAGCGCGCTACTAATCTACTGTATCATAAGGTGATATAATCAGTTTTCATTGGTAGATGAACGAACTGCTTGCCTTGCGCATTTGTACAATTTTTATTGCACTTGGTAATCTATTACTGGATTCTAGATTTGAGAATATTTAAGATGTTATTTCGCGGGTAAGTAACAATTTAATTGACCGGTCCTCCCGTAAAATTCCGATGCACTTTGATAAACTCATTATTTCCGTCGATGGATTATGAGCTGTCCACTGGGTCCACCTGTAAGATGTTACAATACTTGATAATGTAATACTAGACACTAGTGGCTGTGAAAACATTACTGTTTAAATAGAATGTTACTAACTACTTGCCTGGCCCGATTGTTGAGTTTTTAGGGCACTTAGATTTCAAACTGGTGAAACTTGTTGCACGGTACTAATTGGTTGACGAGTCCACTAATCAAGTTTTAGAATACTGGGTAATCTGCTGTAGATGTTAGAGCGGTAAAATCATTATCTTGTTGGCAAGCCACGGGCTCATTTTTAATGTGAAATGCATTGGTAATGTACAACAGGATATTAGATTTGAAAATAGTAAAATTATTCATTTGTTGGTAAACCATAAATAGTACACCGGACAAAGAAAAGTTTCCAGTCGCGAAACATTGTTCCGTCTTTAGGTGCACGGAACGCTACTTGTCCTTAAAAAAAGTTCATAATGAGGCCGTCAGCTTATGAAAGAACTTCTTGCGAAGCAATGGCATTGGCATGGGGTTCCCCGATTTGTTTTGTCATTCCTTCCCTCTCGATGCAGATAACACTGAGGGGTTATGGGCATTTGAAGTCCTCAATCTTGTTTGATGAGTTGAAAAACCGTCTGTGGTTTTTTCAGTATAATACAGATGTGAGATGTTTACACGTATACTTATCCGAACGGTGGTCGCAGATCTGTCTCCCCTTTTAACTTTATAAGGTACATCCAGATCAAAGGTGATGAGGATGACGAGTAAATGCGGCTTTAGGTTGGTGAGTTTCTTGTGTAACGATAATTTTCCAATCCTTCCTTTCATGTGTTCCTTTACCTGAAGGCAATAGTAAAAATACAGGATGCAAAACGCGTTAAATAGCAGACAAAGGGAAAAGTCTTATCATTTCGAAGCCACCAAAGTCAAAGGCAGTCTATCTTTATGTTGATGGAGACCCTCGCTGCTTTCAAATCTGCCACTAACCGATCAAAATTGGCAGCTGCGAAATGATGTAAGGAATGTGCAACGGTTGTTATTGAGACTATTAAAACTGAATAAAAGAATTGTATTTCGTCTAATGTATTGCCACTCGGGCTTCAGACATAATGAACTTCTGTAGTGTATGAAAAGAATGTTTTTTAATCAATCAATTTGTATGGGTATAATGGAAAGCAGAGAGTTTAATTGAACGTAAGGCTGATTTACGGCGCCGCTAATCTGCTACTTCTGCAATGTACTTTGCTACCCACTGCAGGCTCTGCCAAGATTAGAGCACAGTGTCATTGGTTTTAATTGAGATGCTGAAAATTTAAGAATAGATTAAACATAATGTGTCATGGAGAATGCTCTAATGCTCTGATGGGTACATCTTTGCGAATTAGAACGTCACATATGCATGGCGAAGTGATGTGAGAGAAAGAAGTGGGCTGAACTCGACTAATTATGAACCCATAGACATACCTCTATGCATCTCACTATATCATCACCTTCTGTTCTGAGATGAGTCTGTAAAATCAGAAGAGAATATTAAGAAGGTAGAAATGAATGTAATCAATTCCTATATTGCAACAGTCACTCAAAGTGCAATGCCATTAAATTTTCTCTGACAAACAAGAAAACTGTAAATGATACAGTAAGACACGGAGAATCCTCGCCCAAGCAGATGATGTTTCATTGTATCATGTTCGGCTAACTTGTGGCATATTTAAAAAGCTTCAGTGCCTCGAGCAACAATTTAGCTATTGAAGTCTTCAAAAAACACTGGTGCTTTAAAATGTCACATTCATCAAATGAAGCTGCTTTAAGACAGGTTTACTTACCTGCATGACTCGCTTGCAGGATGCATCTTCCACTGATGCCAGGATGACCAGCGCAGCTGCAACTGTGGAAGGCCAGTAGGACAGCTGCTCATGGTCTAGCAGAGCTAAAGCTGCCAAGTTTATGGCCCTCTTATTCACTCTAGCATCAGCTCTTGCAGCTCTTGAGTAGAACCTGCAATCGTTTCTTCATATTTCAGTGATATTCAGCAAAATCACTTTCTTTACACAGATTATTCAAGTGGTTGGAATTTGAAAAGTCTCAAATGTAGGTCCAACGCATGAAAACACGCAAAATGAAGAGAAAAGAAAATAGGTCTGCCGGTCGAGGCTGCGCAGACAAGATATGGACTGTACCATAAGAAGTTGTGTATGGTAGGCAATGCACACTGAAAGTTGAGAACCTCTAGTACCAACCACTCCATTGCCACCACTTCGCATCTGCTGTAGTTGTCACTCCCCACACGGAAGTTCTTTTGTCTTACGCTGAAATACCAGTACCATTTGCATCTGTTAGGGACTCAGCATAACCCAATTGGGTGTCTATCATCCATAAATGAGTTATGCAGTGGAGTGATTGTAAGTCACTACTGGCAACTCGGACATAGTGAAGGTTGAGATGATTGGCAATTCCTTTGCAATGGGAAACCTTTGAATTTGTTCATGATGTATTTCCTAACGGTCTGCTACATGTAACTGAAATTACCCAATTCCATGAACATTCTAAATGTGGTGTTGTCCGAAGTTTTGGCGAAATGATTGCTGGGAGCTGGGCAATAAGTAAAGAGGAGATTTGTAAAGATCGAGGTCATAAGCATTTAAGCATCTTTACATTTGCTAACCGAAAGGTCCAAAGCAATTATTGCCTTCTAAGGAGGGCTTTGATTGGCATCCCTCTATATGAAGATGAAGGTAAGAAATCTAATTACCTGTTGTAAGGTTGATTCTCCTCAATCCTGGTGGCTAGGGTGAGACAGGCTATTCCAGCAATTTGAAAGTTCCTTCGCTGTTTGAAGTATCCTTTACTAAGGAATCTGTCAAAGAGGCTCACCCCTAGAAACAAAGTCTCGTTGTGGAGCTCTCTTGCAGTAGATTGCTGTTGACATGAAATATCAAACTTAGAAGAAGAGGTCAAAGGAAGGTCCACAGAAGGATCCATGTAAACATATAGGCATGACGTGTTGTCTAGCTTGAAGCAATCTCTTATGTACAGGCATGGATCTTACGGTAAGGAATGTCTGCGGTTATCTGTACGTCATGCGAAAGTAGTTTCTACAAGCAATATATGCAAATTATAAAATGGATCTCAACATATCAATTGAGTAATATCGGAGAGAAAGTGGAAGAAGAGCCCTTGCATTCAAACTCTATGAAATTACATTGGCCAAATCCGATGTGTGCAAAGCAAAACATCTTAGCGTCTTTACAAAACAATCGTGAATTGATATGGAATGTCTTGGCCATCGACATGTGTATCTAATTAAAGATGAGGGTGGAAAACTTGGACGTAACTGACTCTGCGAGTGACTCACCTCAATTATCCAGTGAACCATTCGTGTCCTTTCCTTGAGCACGGGCTCGCCGTATTCCTCGACGTAGTTCCGCAAGAAGACTTCTCTCCTCTCTCTGTTTCTCAACAGCTGGTAGCTCTCCGCATCCTCCTCGTCGCCACAGCCATGCTAAAATTCAAGTTCCCAAAAAAATTAATAAAATGGAAAATTTCAAACGATGAAAAATCGCACGCGCGGTACAGTAACAGCTTACATTTACTTCGGAACTGAGACTCCAAGCTTTGCGTTTGTCTGAACGGGTACTCGATCTCAGAAATTGCTCCCTGTACTGGATGAGCAAAGAGAAGGTTGGAGAAGGATTCGAATCTTCATCTGATTTCTCGGAGAACTCAGGTCCAGATTCAGAGGAAATCGACAGAACGTACTCGGAGGAGTATTCGTCCGAGTTTTCCTCGAACAGCTCCTTTTGTAGCTCGGAGAATGAATCGAGATCGAGATCGAGATCGGAAGAGTAGTCCGAGATGCCGTCGTGCGGGATTTGCTCTGTGCAGGCGAGGTCAGCGTCGTAATTGATGCAGCTTGGCTTTTGATCGACAGTCGATTCCGACTTTGAAGCGGGTAAACAACCGGCGACGTGATCTTTTGACGTTTCAGAGAAGATCTCCGACGATGCTCTGTTCTCATGGCACTCGACTGCAAGCGTCTCGTCCTCCAATTCGGCAAATCGGAAACCGCTAGTTGCCTTAGAGCACAAGTCAACGAAAGACGGAAGAGAGACGACCTCATTTTCAGCATTTCTGTTCCTCGACAATTCGCTGGAGAGCTCACCGGACGTCGCCGGCTCATGCTGGTGAACGCAAGAGATCTCCGACCGCGCGATCGACTCCGAAGCCGCATTCTCTCTGAATTCCTCCAAACCGCGGCAGGCTCCGGTGTCCTTCAACTCGGAGCTCTCCTCTCTGGAATCGACCTCGAAAGACGAACCGGAGCACGACTCCGACGCCGAGGCATCCGCCACAGCTCCAGCAGCTCCGCCTTCGCCCTCCCCCCGCCGCCTGCACGTCGGCCTCGCCGCTCTCCTGAGCTCGCAGTCGCCGCCTCCGGCGGCATCCGATCGCCGCTTCCGAGTGCTCCCGACGGAGGCTTCGCCGTCGAGGTAGCTGGAATCCACGGAAGCCGAGACGGTGGAGTCGCGCGAGAAGCAAGGAAGGGGAGAGAGCTGCGACCACCTCCTCCGGGGAAGCTTCGACCGGAGCATCCTGCGTATCGGCGGCTGCGGCGGCGGCTTCATTTCCCCGGCGGGTTCCCTATCCGGCTCGGCTCCCGCCGTCGTCGGAATTGAACTCTGTCGAACTAGTTCGAGCTTCGAGAGATTGGTTATGGTTTTATGGAATGTTGTGAAGTGATCGCAGCGTAGCGAGGAGGAGGAGTAGCCGAAGAAGAAGAAGTAGAAGAAGAGGCGGTTATGGGAGTTCGGGGAGCGTGGTTTTACGTGGGTTTTAATGTGGGGGTGGGAAGTAACCAAACCATCACGTCGTGAAGGGGGGACGCGATGTAGTGGATCGCTCCACATCTCCTGCGCCGAGCTGCGGATCGACCGCGGCCGTCGATACGATCGACTCGGCCATCGTGCGGCCCGCACTGGCCCGGGCCATGGGCCCCACAATGATAATCCCGAGAATTGTTCAGGAGCCGAGATGATTTATGTGTCGCCTGACTTGATTTCATGAAAAACTCAATACGGAACATTTGGAATAATATTAGCCGACGGAAAATATTTCGACCATTCATAATAAATTCTGTCTAAGTATTTTTTGCGAGCGATAAAAATATTTTTTCATTCATTTTAATAAGTTATGCAAAGTATTATTTCTCGGACAACATTTTTTAAATTTTTTTTCTTTTTGAAAAATGAGTTTACCTGTTATTTGAGTTGTTTTTGAAGTGGTTATGCGGAATGCTCACAATGGCAGCGATGCAATTTCCGCCAACAGGAAGGGCAACAGATTTGCATGTGAGAGATAGTCGGCCTTGCCTATTCGTCGGAACATATAGTATCATAGTATGGGGAGGCCAAATCGTTTCCCCTTCCTACACATATAACTCGTTGCAGATAATTTTTCTTTCATTTGACGAATTATTCTCACCGTCTGCATGATCAGCTTCGACATCAAGCGGAAAGTCCTGCAAATTTCACCAATAGTAGTAGTAGACAAGACTCGCCCCCCCAACAGTTGCCAAGGTTGAAAATCTGATTTTGGAGAGAAATAATTCTTTTTAATTATGTGCTCGAAAATAATTTCAAAGCATTTGAAAACGTTTGATAATTATTCAAAATTTTTGTTCTTAGAATAAAAAAAGAATAGAAATGCGATTGGTAACTATACAAAATTTATTTTTATTAATAATATTTTTTAATTTTTTAATATTTATTTATTTTTTCTTTCTTTCCCCTTCCTTTCTCGACAGACCTGGGTGACGACAGTGAGGTCGGCCTCACCTTGGCTAGGTGAGGCCGAGAGCCGCCCTCGCCGGCCACTGACGAGGGCCGCCAGCCGCCCTAGCCGGCCTTGGCCTGTGGCCGATGGCCGGTGGGTGGCAGAGCCGAAGAATAGCAATAACCAAAAAAAAGAAAAAAGTCAAGAAGAATCAGTTCTGAAAAAATTATTTTAGAATTAAGAAGTTACTTTTTTTAATTTTTAATTCTATTCCAAAATTAATTCTGAGTCCCGTGCACAAAAAATTTAATAAACGGATCTCTATTCTTAAACTGATTCTGAAAATAAAAGAACAGAATCAATCAGACGAGTTGCCAAACGTGCCCCAAAGAAACTTCCGCTTTTTTCCTTTCTCGATTCCAGTACGAGAGCCATTTCACTGTTCAGTTCGTCATCGCCTACCTGCCATTCAAACCCCGACCCGACCCGACCCGGTGCCGTTTTGGGCGCGCGGAGCTCCACACCATCCATCGCCTTCTCCGCTTCGCTCCTTCGTCGTCTCCAAGGCGAGATTAGGTCGAAGTTCTCGCATCGGAAGACGAATCTCTGGTCCGGCGCCGTTCGCAGAGCAGCGATCGATTCCTCTACGCCCGCGCGACCTTTGGATCCGGGACATGATTGCGATCGGTGGGCAATCGCGGCTCTGATCTCGGAACTCGCTCTCTAGGGTTGAATTGACGCGATAATGGGCTTGTCGTCTGTCGCGACCGGCAGCGAGGGCATGCGGTTGTGCATCTTCGACCTGAGGAGAGGGCAAAACGAGGGGGAGGAGCTGGACAAGATCCTCTTCTTCTATCCTGCCGATTTGCCCTTCTCCGCCCAGCTCTCCGTCATTGGCCTGAGCGAGGGCCTCATCACCTTCACGAGGTTGGGCGACAGATCCCCCTTGCGAATTCTACATGGAGTGGCGTTAAGTAGTTTGATCACACCCACTTTGTTTTAGTTGCCGAAGTGCTCTTTGGCTTGTTGAAAGTTGGTTTTTTTTTTCGTTTGTTTCGTTGATCTGTTGGGGTTAGTGGAGTGAGCTTGCTTTGTGTTTGTTCTTTTTGTCGGGTCAAAAGGATTTTCTCTCCCGAGGCTGCTTGCGAGGTCATTGAAGCAGAGAGGCACTCTCATGTGTTCTTCGAGGCGGAACCGGATATTTGGATGGTCATGGTGCGTTTTCTGTTCCGTCCCTTTTTACGCTCTCGCATCTGAAAGCGTCGATGTCTTTCGTTCTTTACCCTTGATTATGCTTTTCTTCTTCTTTTTGTAAGATTGTTGAGAAGAACAAGGAAGCAGAAGCGATTTGGAGAGTCGACGCCTTGAGAAAGGTCCTGAAGGAAGTCCACTCTCTTTTCTTGATGTTCCATGGGTCTATAAGGTCATTGCTGGAGAAGGAACCGGCCGCGGGATTGGTCAGATCTCAGTTGTACATATTCATCATGGATTATCTTAGTGGTGAGTTTTTTTTGTGTAGTATTTTGACCGCAGTAACGTTCTTAATTTAGCGTGCAAGTTATTTCTGAGCATCATATTATCCATCATTAGTTCAAAGTATTTCATCGTAAGTCACTAATTGTCAGCATTTGAAAAGCGGTCTCCATTGGATTACTGCTGCTGGGGTAATGCGAAGTTTGCTCTATCAAATGGTCACCTTTGGATTTCTGCTACTCCGCTTGTGCTGCAGCTGCTGTTTCTGGCACCTCACACATGAATTTTCTCTTTGAGGCAGATTTTCTCTCTTCGAAGAAACTCCAATTACCATCATTCCGTGATTCTTTGAAGGAGCGTGGAACTGTACAGATGCTGACCGTAGGACGTGAGGCTGCAATAGAAGTTCAGGTAGGTTTTGTATAATTTTCTTATTGCACGATTCTCTGGGGAATGTAGATGCCAGTTTGACTTGATTCTTATTGACATGGCGCACCAATACTTTTTCATTGCTGACCACAATGCACCGTTGGGAATTAAAGAGCCTTCTCAATGCACTGACATATTGGGCAGCTCCTGTAATGCTTGGTTATTTCTGCAATTTTTGCTATGCATACATTCCCGGTGGTGGGTTCTCTCAAATAGTTATACTGCTGTTTTGTCAGTCGCTTGTCAGGGTTGTAGAATCGTGCACTGGAAGCCCATCATGCCACTCGTTGCTCTTGTTTCAGGACCTTCTAGTTTCTACGACACTTTCTCCAGTATGTTTTAGCTGCAAAGCTTATTTCAAATTTCTGTTTTTCCATAATCCATTTTTATGCGGCTCTTTTGTTTTAAATTTGACAATACGGTGTACAGTAAATTTCTATCTTAACCTAGCTGTCATCATTCTCATTTTTTCTCAGGACGACACCATCAATCTATTTACATATGCTGTTCTAAGATTGACTCCCCATGCTCTCTCTACGGGGTCAAGCTCCTGGTCCTATCTAAGTAAGGGAAGTACTGCATCCGCTGCTGCGACAGGGCCTGCTGTGGGAAGCGCGACTTCTCTTTCAGAACGTTTCCATGGTTCTCGTGGTACCTCCACAGGCGACGATCACAGCCATGCCATGAGACCTCTGCAGCATGATAGATGGTCCAAAGGAAAGGATGGTTTTCTTATCACAGATATCTGGCAAGCTGAGCCTGAGAGCTTAGCTTCTGTCACCCCATCAATTTGGCTCCAGCAGACTGAAGAGAAAATGTATCTCTGTGCTTATCAGCACAAGAGCGTTACCTTGATCCTTCTGATTCCTGTGTCCTCTGTCATTAATGGGGAACAAGGCATTTTAGCAGTGAAGCAGCTAGTTTTCGAAAATGTTAGTCTTCCACTGATATCTGTTTTAGCTGTTGTTCTTATACTGCTATACTTCTGTATGAATTATGAGTGGCTAGGCATTTCAAGGTTAACTTGCATTTTGATATGCTTTTTAGGATTGCATAGTTAATCTAACAAATTAGGGTTTTTTACTGCCATTAACATTATTTCACATCTTCATATTTTTGTGGGTCATCCTTGTTCATGGCTGGACAGTTTCTGGCGCTGTTTTATGTACTAGTTATTTAGTGTGAATTTCCCATCATTCTTGTGTAGGCGCCACTCTATATTTATGTGTTTTTATTGTGAGTATCAAATTCTAGTCTACCGAGTCCTTTTGTGTTCATTCTTGGTAAACTAAGCATCTAACATATCTGTGATTCTTATTTTCTGCTATTGAAACTTTGAAGTTCAGAGCTCCATAAGTTTTCCTAGTTTGTGTTGGGGTAATGTTCCTCTCTGGAGGTATGATGGTTGTCTACATTGACATGCTGCATTGGACTGTGTGATCTCTTTGCACTTGTGCATGCCTTGCTATACACCGCCATATTCATATTCTTCCATGATAGACAAAGCTGGACACAGTAAAGGAACCATGATGTACTTACCTACTTATTTTGGTTTTGTACTTTCTTCACGAATCATTCTCTGCAAATAGCATGATCACATTGACATGCTGCATTGTACGGTGTGATCTCATTGCACTTGTGTTTGCTGATTTGGTATCTTTCAGCAAGGATTAGATATAAGTTTCTGGAAAAGTACTTGAACTGTCTTTTACTCCTTAGAGAATTATCAGCATCAGGACTTGTTGCTCTTTCAGTATATTGAGCTCTGGAGCATAATTCGATAATACATAGCTTTTATCGATGTTACTTCCATGGGTCCTGTAGGTTGTGTTTGCAAACGCATTCCGTCTTATTTAAGCATTCTCAGTTCTAGGTAAATTTGGATTGAGTGGGAGGAAGATGCTGAAAATGACAAAAGTCATCTTGAATCTTCATGTTGGTCTCAAAGACCATTCCTTTAGGAATTAGAGAATTCGTGCCTTTCTTATTGGCATTGACTCTGATATGTGAGTTGGTTCGTGGATGACTTCTCTGTATGAATATTTTCCAGCTTCTTCTCTGAGAAGGAGATGCCACCAGTAAAGGGTTGATGAGAATCTAAAGCATTTACATCTAGTGATTTTTCCTTAATGCTGCTAGTCCACCTACCAAAGCCTGAGGAAAGCTTCTTGCTTTCATCCACGTGCCATATTTGACTTCCTACTTGCCATCCATTTGCTAAATTGTTTTCTTTTCCTGAATTGTCAGGCGTCATTGAAGATGTTGAAAGTTGAAGAAAAGCTTTCAAAAGGATGGGGTGGTGAGAATGCATACCATGTCAGTGGGTACCGTTATTTGCTTGTAGATGGTGACAGAAACTCATCCAGGGCTTCACCGCCAGGCAAAGTTACTACGCTAACAAAGGTCAATTGCTGTAACTGTTTATTTTTGTGTATGGTCAATTTGTTGAAGGATAACTTTACCCTAAGAGGCTAGCCTTTGCTGATAACAAATATAACCTCTTCCTGGGCTACTTAGATTATCATCCGGAGCTCTAATTCCCTATAAAGGGCAGGACTCGGGTAGTTGCATCAATAGATCATCAGTATAGTGCATTGACCAGACTGCTTGGTGAGCTATGTATAACTATGCAAGGATTTTCTTATTCTAAGTAAGTATATTATGGAGCCTCTTCCACAGTACCATATTTAATCCAACTTTAAACTTCCTTTGGATCATAAGCAATTTATTTTCTAGGTGTAACTTCGGTGACAAATACTGAAGGTTGCACCATCAAGAGAGTGCAGTTCGGTTAGCTAATTCTTGATGTGTTCTCTTACATCCAAATTTTGTAATTTGGGACTGCTTATGATTGTCATAAGAACTAAATTTCTAAGGAAGCAATTTATGGACCCTCCGCTCTCCCTTGGTACCAGACTATAACTTTAAAGTTCCTTTGGATCCTATGCTATTTATGTTCTCGGTGTGAACTTTGGTGAAGAATAGGGAGTCTGCATATTAATCTATTGTAAGAACGAAAATCATCCTAGTGAGATTGCAGTTCAATTAGCTAAGTCATGAAGGTTCTGTTATTTCCTTAACTATAAGTGCATATAGGTTATATGGCACATGCCCATTTAGCTAGCATTTTTCCTTTTTTTCTTTTTGGGATGGGAAGTAGCTACTGAACCATTATCACATCTACTATATGTGGCATGTACCCATTTAGCAGCTGGAATATGCTTTTTTTCCCCTTTAATTTTTATTTTTGGGAGGGGGACGAGGGGGATTTTGAAGTTGAGTTCCTTTTGTCCCAGTGGCAGTTTTGCAAGGTGAAAATCTGGCCCCTCTTAAATATTGGTGTTGTATGCTTCAGAATTGAATTGCAATTCATAAAGCTAGAATTATTCTGAGATGAATTTCTTTTGCAGGATTCTTTGCTTACATTGAGTAAGCTCAGAGAAGAGGTTGACATAGAAAAAAGCAGGGCAAGATGGGATAATGATGGTCATGAGAAAGATCTCGAAATATGCACTAGGGCTAGAAACAATGCATGGGTTATCTCTCGAGTTACAAGGGGAAAAGAGCTTTACATGGTTCTTGAAAATGCCAACGAGACCCTTCTTTATGCCTCTGATGCTGTTCAGAAGTTCAGCAACAGGTAGTGTCTCTTATGTTTTCTTTGAAATTGTGCTTTGCCATCATACCTGGGGACATATAACCCCGAGACTGTTTTCTTGAAATTGTCAGAGTAGTTCTAATGAGAATAATATAGCTTTACATAAGCCAAAAAGGAGAAACTCTTCCCCTTTTTTCTAGTTTTTGCTAATCTCATTCTATTTTAGATGTTCTCCAACCAATTCTGGAAAACTTGGATTAAATCTCCTAATTCAACCGAACTTCTTGCACGGGCAATTTTTCCATTGAAGCTCTTAAAAAGTAACACTTCTTGGGACATCTTATTTATTGAATTCCTAATTCTAATGGAATTTTACCTGTTCCCATTTGAGTTTACTCTTTATCTTGGCTCTTTTGACATTTTTTCAGATGACTGAAGAAAAAGTTTGACTTAAAAAAACTGTGTCCTTGACCATCTGTTTGTAAATAAACCAGGTACTGCAATGGAGCCTTCTCCTTGGATTGAGAACTTTCAGTTTTGCACATTCGGAGCAATTTCTGCAGAAGTGCAGAATGATGCGAGAAATTATAAATATCGCTTGCTTATACATTTACCTGGAGAGCAGATCCAAGGTACAGGTGCCCCTCCTCTGTACATCACTCACTTCACTGTAGCATGGGAAAAGCTAATCCTTGTAATTTGCTTTCTTCCATCTTATTGTGCTATACAATTTTGGCTGTCATGCTTTTAGGCGTTGGGATTCTTATCCTGAACAGGTCATGTTGAATTCCTCTGGACTGTGACCCTGAGGACACATTGTTGTACTTTTTTGTCAGATGAAAGGGTCACAATGTATTCGAGCAGTAGGAGGCATCGGTATATATTTTCTCCAATCTACACAATGTTTACTGTTTAGTTTTAGTAAGCCTCATCGCCTTTTGTGACATCTTATGTAAAAGTTTTTTTGTTCTTCTATGTGAATATCTCCTTGGTGAAACGAAAATTGCATCTTAGTACTGCTTCAATTGTTTGTAATGTTTTGCTTAGATTGGATTGGATGTGAAATGTCGCAAAATGGCACGATAACAGCCGCAGCCGCAGCCGCAGCCGCCGGACTGGACACCAAATCACGTCATGCACAGGCTTCAGTAATTGTCCTATGCCATGGGTGGAGATGAGAAAGAATGATTCTACCATGGTCGAACGCCCATAATTAGGCCATGAGCTGATGAATTAACTTCCTGGAAGCATATCCATTGCCGTGGGGCTTGGCGATCTTGTTTGGTTATTTCTACCCTCGACGATGCAGATAAACTTAAGGGCTATGGATGCCCGATTTCAGTTCCAACTGGGGGCGCACAGACAGCGAAAGAGAGAGAGAGAGAGATCGAGGGAGATTTTGTCCTCTTCCCTTCAATTTGCGAGATGAATATCTGCGATTATTTGTGTGTTCTCTCTTTTTAAAATTCAAAAGGTAATTGCCAATAATATGCGCACGCGATGTGCCCTTGATGCGCATCATTTATATAACAACACTTTTGAGCGAAATATTTGGGCGCCATGTCTTAGCACTTACAAAAGTCTTTTTCTATCTCGTCATTCGGTTTGCCTTGAACATCATAACTTGCCTCGAACATTGGAGAACCCAAAAAAGAAAAAAAAAACCCTAAACAATTACGAAAAACGGTTGTTAATAATTTCGCGAATTTCTTTTTTTAGTCGTGCTCGAATTATTTCAGGTGCCTCGCGTTGGATAAAAATAAAAAAAAAACTTTCGAATTCTTGAGGAAAAACATAAATACATGATTACGAAGGAAATAATTCGTTTTAAATTCATGCAAATTGTGTCAAAAAAGAAGAAGAGAAGAGGTAAAAGGGTTCAAGCGTCATGCTGGCTCCCCATCGCTTCCCAGTTTCCAAGAAGCGAGGGGGGCATCTGGTCTGGAAAAAAGGAAAGATGACACGCAAGCGGTCCAATAGTTTTCGAG
Organism: Syzygium aqueum; assembly: GCA_031216185.1. Taxonomy (NCBI): domain Eukaryota; kingdom Viridiplantae; phylum Streptophyta; class Magnoliopsida; order Myrtales; family Myrtaceae; genus Syzygium; species Syzygium aqueum. The sequence goes on from CM062232.1 coordinate 35,117,511, forward strand.
CTTGCGAGCCAATCGTACCCTCGCTTTTTTGTTTTTTTTCGACGAAAGTCTCTTTAATTAATTAATTTAGGTGCGTGTGGACGACACACGGTTCATCATTATGGTAGAACGAAATGGACCCTATCTTTAATTTATAAGCCAAGAAGATTATGAACTCGGAATCGATACTCAGACTGATTGATAGCTTTCGATAAGATCCAATAGATCTACTTGATTCTTGTCCCGTCTCTTCTAGATTGATTATTCGCATTAAATTTTTGTAATTCCCTCGTTTCATGTTCTTCATTAATCTTACTTATGGATTGTTTTAGTGCGGCATGATATTTCAAAAGCTGAAGAAAGGTTTGATCTTTGATTTCATGGAAATGAGAATGCAAAACGATGCTAGTTTCACTCCGCTACGCCATTCTATGCTTTACTTGCGTATCATTGACTCTATGGGCCCGAAACGATGCTAGATTCGTTAGCAGACTGAAGTTCAAAGGACATCTCCTCTTGACCAATGCATGTTTGTGCACCAATTCCACTTAAAGAGCTCGACTAGTTTTCAATGCTTTCCCCCTTCTTTTCTCCCTCGGACGCTTGAAAATTCCCCCTGGGCAAAAAAAGCTATGAACGACACACATGATCGGTCATTCCTATTGCCAGGTGTCGAAAATTGTGTATCCGGATAGTTCTTCGAGATTCTAACCTGCGCATTATCATCGGATTCACGAAACACTCGATACATACCACAGGCTTTTCATGGACGACCTGACATTCGAGTACAAACGAGTCTATAGCCGGATCAATCACGCCTGGTACTTCGATCGGCATCTTATCCGATGCACGAGGCTGGTAGATATATGTTGTGGACCTACCTAAAAAGCATAAAGGTTGGCTTTACATATACGAATGTATACATCGAATTTGGACCCACAAAATGTGGATGAGCGAGGCCTGTGTCTAACACACTCCCGAAAGCGACACATGAATCTAACGAGCGACCACAATGCCATGCAAAGGGAGCCGACAAAAGCAACACGGAATCTTATGCTTTTACAAATCTTGTCAACGTGAAAGGCAATCATAACTTTATATTATCTCCGTGTTTTCGCCAAGCCCAGGCAAGTGGTGAAGATATCGTTCACATTCAGGATGATTGTTCGAAAAGTTTAAAGCTTATTATATAAAGATGATTGTGAGGCTTTCAATTGTACCGATTTAGTCTTCAGCCTTTCTGATCATTTGACAATTTGGTCGTTCCGATCGATTCTAGTTGGAAATCGGCGACGCGAATGCCAACCGACCTGCATAGCTTGATCGGCGCTGACTTGGATGATTTTTGAGTTTCTTCTACCGTCCGTGAAGGTCAACCGGCAGACACATCAGAAAATTTTGATCAAAGTTGGCCAAAAGAGTGAAATTGACAACTAATATTGAATCGGTCATCATCATACAGAAGGTATTGGAATTTTTGGACAATTTCCCCTTCACATTCATTTTGTCAAACATAATGCAAGCCGTGCCTCTTAAACATGCATGCACAATATACGGAGTAAATTACTCAAACAACCTTAACCCTATTGTGTGGATGTCAATTCAGTCTTAAACTTTTTAATTTTGTCAATATAGTCTTGAACATTTGTGTGAAATAATCATTGTAGTTTTTTCGGTCAATTTTTGTTGGAAATTGCACAATAATTTTAAGACTGACTCAACAATTTCTCCCAACATATGGGACAATTCTTGCTCACAGAAATGTTCAAAATTTATTTATACCAAAACCCAAGAAAGGCACATGCTTCAATTTTCTAAATTTTAACAAAGAGTACCAATGGGGCCTATCTTTACCATGAGATCGTCTTCACCGCAAGAAATGTAAACGAAGAGCAATGGCTGCGGATTGCGAAGCAGAAAGTGAGACGAATTGGTCATATCATATGCCAAAAAAGAACATTCTTTATGTAAACAAAAAGCCATGCTTAGGTACTCTTTGTCACTGTTCCTTAATCTATAAAGCATTTTTTTTATTTGCATTTGGAAGTAATAAAAATCTATTTGAGAAAATTAGCCCTTCTATTTGTATGATAATCACATGATTCCGGGAAAAAAAAATAGCCAATGTGCTTTTCGATTAGATTAAACTTGTATTGAGGTTCCATAAGAAAAATGTGTGAGGTCAAAATTAGAAAGGAGGAACTAGGTTAGTGGAAGGAGAAACACACAAGTATCATACAAATAAAAATAAGAAATACCAGCTTTCAGTCGACAGCCAAATCTCGGCGCCATCGCTTTTCCTTCCCATGTTGCCAAGCACACTTAGAACGGCATTTTGAATCTCCAATGGCGCCTATTGGATGAAAACTCAACAGGGGTCGGATTTGGATACCGATCGAAAAATCAGTGCTTTTCTCATGAGACATTAAAAAGTTTAGGTTAGAATTAAGAACTCGAATTAAAGTCAGTGTCTTTTTATGAGATAAAATAAAATTTGAGGAAAAAATCACCAAAAATCTCAAATTTTGTCACTTATAACATATTTACCCTGAACTTTTTTTTGTGACACCAAAAACCCCAAACTATACTATTTGTGACATATTTACCTCAATATACTTTAGTCAATAGGCATTTTCGTCTTTTTTGCTTTTTCTTTTTTTTTCTTTCGGGTGAGGGGGCTCCTCGCTAGTGTCGGGCGAGGGTTGCCCTCGCTTGAGTCGGGTGAGGACCTCGCTCGCCCAGGGGAGGCGACCCTCACTCGCCCGGTGAGACGACCCTCACTCGACGCCAGTGAGGGCCCCCCTCGCCGGCAAAGGGAAAAAAAAAGTAAAAAAATGAAAATATCCATGGACTAAAGTACATTGAAATAAATGCGTCACAAATAGCATAATTTGAAATTTTTAGTGTCACAAAAAAAGTTCAAGATAAATGTGTCACAAGTGATAAAATTTAAAATTTTTGACGATTTTTTTCTTAAAATTTGAGTACTTTTGAGGAACGTTTTGAGTACATCCAATTTGAAAGTCTTTTGGATGAGGAGGCGTGTCCTACACACGCCACCGGGCTTCCCATGTGAAGCTCTGACCGATGATGATTGATGACGAAGGGATGTCGTCGGAAAACGACGAAATCGAGACAAAGTGTACATAGCTTTTTCCAGAAACAATCTACGGCGGCCGAATGTACAAGAAGGCAAGTACACCCGTCACATCGACCGTACACCAACCCTACTTTTTTCTTGGAATCTCCGCAGAACACTCTCTTAATGTGCAACCGGACAACCCATTCATTTTACCAACCTCCCAAAAGATTTAATTTAGGTTGTTTAATGGTTAATTAATTATTTTTAGCAATTCAATGTCCATTAAAAGATGTTAAACGGGCCATTGTAAAGGAATACTATTTAATAAAATTTTATTAGAGAATGATGGAAGGAGAAAAAAATAAATAAATAAATAAAAGAAAAGAATTAAAAAAAGAAGGAAAAGTAATAACAAAATAAGCAAATAAAAGTAAAGTAGGCAAGAGTATCGTGAGAGATTCTTACCGTCTTTATTTGTGCAATTTTTAGGTTCATTTACACTGATATGATGTTCATACCAAATAATGAATAAGATAGAATGTGAAAATATCCAACTTTATCATTACGATTTACTAAACGTTAGATAGGATATAACAAAATCCCACGAGTCCTTTCCTGACCAGAAATTTAGGCGACCAAACGTAGTGCAGAGTCTAATCGAACTTGCAGATAGTGGAATAAGTTGCAACTGCCCTCGGTAATACGAGGAATCAAATCTTCACGTGTTTGATTGTAAATTTAAATTCCTAAATTTGACATCAAAGGATGATATTAGATGATAAGGTTTGACTCCTGAAATGGTATTCGATCATGAGATCACACTTTCTCAATATAATTAGGTAGAGTTTTCATAATTGGTAAAAATATTATAGAGTTACCCATACTCAAATTCTCGACCCCTATGTACATTCTCAATTTAATTTGGTAGAGTTTCCATAATTAGTAAAAATATTATAGATTTAGCCATACTCAAATTCTCGACCCTTCTATCCATAAACAAAGCAGAGATCACACATTCTCAAATATAATTTGATAGAGTTTACATAACTGGTAAAAATATTATAGAGTTACCCATACTCAAATTCTCGACCTTCTATACATTAACAAAATGGAGAGACATCTCTTCATTCCTCATTCCTGTCGCTTCCTCTCTCTCTCTCTCTCTCTCTCTCTCGCCGACTCAAACACGCCCATATTTCAATGGCGGACGGGAACGAGAACGGGAACAAGCTGGAGCCGGAGAAGCGGAGTCTCCTAAACCAGCACACGGAGTCCCACTTCACGTCCGGTGAGATCATCCGCGACATCATCATTGGCGTCTCCGACGGCCTGACCGTCCCATTCGCCCTCGCGGCCGGCCTCTCCGGCGCCAACGCCCCCTCCTCCATCGTCCTCACAGCCGGCATCGCCGAGGTCGTCGCCGGCGCCATCTCCATGGGCCTCGGTGGGTACGTCTACTATGATTCTCCTGCATAAGTGTTCGCCATGTGTGTATGGTGGCGGTATCGTTTGGTGGTGTTGTTTTGTAGTTTATTTTCGTCATATAATCATCTCGAGCAGATTACAGGAGATTTTATATACCATCAGACATCACTTTTGAAGTGCAGATGTGAAACTCAAATGCTGTGTGTTCGCGGACTGTTAAACATGATTCTGCCTTAGAAACAAGGTGACAGCTTTGCAGTCAACCTTTTCCTTAGCAAGATGAGATTCTCTCACGATCATTCTTGTACTCATTTCCATTCCGTGTTGTTTTAGGGACTCGTCAAACATGATGTAATGCAGAGAACAATAGCTAATTTTCCTTATTTTCATTGAGCTTGTAGCACGTAAAAGCTACTATTGTACCATTGACCCGCTTAGATTACAGTCATCATCAGGTTGTTATAGATTTGGTTGGCGTGCATCCGGTACAAGCGAAAGAATAGAAATTGGTTGATTTTCTGAGTTTGCAAAGTCTGCGATTTAAAAAGCTGATGGGACTGTGAAATTGGTGTATGTCAGGTATCTTGCAGCTAAAAGTGAGGCAGACCACTACATGAGGGAACTCAAAAGGGAGCAGGAAGAGATCATCCGTGTTCCTGATGCTGGTACTCTCCCTTCTCATCACCCATTTACTTTTTTTTTTTTGACTTTCCTTTCTAATATATGATCATTTTTTTTAAAAATATTTGGATACAACCCGCTCATTTAAATTCTCGGTCACTACTTAATCATAGTTTATTTTAATCCGAACATTCCTATTTACCAAATAATGGTCTTTCTCGATTGGAGTCAATCTTGGATTCATTATGTAAAGTATATAGAAAGAGTGAGAGTGAGATCATTTTCTTTTTTTTGGGTCGTGCAGAAGCGGCTGAGGTGGCAGAGATATTGGCGCAATACGGATTAGAGCCGAATGAATACAGGCCGGTTGTGAATGCGCTGAGGAAGAGGCCCCAAGCCTGGCTCGAGTTCATGATGAAGTAAGTGATGGTCTTTCTAATCACGAACTCTTTTTATTTTATATGCCCCCCTAGATTTGATTTGACCAAATTTACTGATTCAACTGAGGACCCAATGGTGTTTCCCATTAGTCTGGTTAAAAGTAGGAGTCGGGCAAAATCAAAAACTTTGCAGAAACCTTTACAGAATCAAGTAGAAGACATTCAATAGTACAACTATCCTAATCAACTTTGGAGAAAGCGAGAGAGAGAGGATTCACGGACCTTTCCATCTGACAAGTGATAGTGCTTAATCCTTGAGAAAAAGTATGTTCTGCAAGCTGCGATATGTTTCTGAGCATCCTCGCTTAAAGCATTGAGGCAGGACGGGACTTTGCTTCTGTTTCGCCTGCTGCTTTGGGAAGAACCAAAGCATGACAGCACTTGTTTTCTTAATATGTTCACGCACAAAATGCTGCTACAGAACAAAACAAGAACAAAAGTTGAACAAGCAGTGCTCTTTAACTCTTCACAGAAAATGTCGAGGGCATGTGGCTTTGGGCCAGAACACGGGCAAAAACCCAAGAATGGCCGCTATTGACACGTGCTTCTTGATGGCGACACCACCACCTCTCTCTTATTTCTTTTAGTTTTGTATCTTTTCAGTCTGGCACACACCTGTTTCTCGTCCGGGTTGCCCGAGCAAACAGATAGTAAGTGAAAACATTTAGGAAACTACAGAGTGGCATATTATATGACACATATGAAGATAGCTCCCGCTTCTTGGATCTTCTTTTTTCAGTAAAGTCTTGCTTTTATGGTCAATAGTTGTTTTCTATTATGCAGTATGATTGCCAATTGCTGTCATTCTAATCTTTCCAAGAATTTATCGTTGTCCATGTGCCTAGGGCCTCGAAAACTAGCAACATGACGATAAGTTTGCACCAAGCAATGGTGGTGTCTATCAACACGGCGTCTATTTAGATTACGTATCTAATGGCTTTCCCTTCATTATTGTGCCAAAAAATGAAAGTGTTGTGAATGCAGGTTTGAGCTGGGATTGGAAAAGCCAGACCCAAGAAGAGCATTACAGAGTGCGCTCACGATTGCAGTAGCTTACGTATTGGGTGGATTGGTGCCTCTTGTTCCTTACATGTTCATCGCAAGAGCCACAGACGCCATGGTCTTATCTGTTGTCCTCACTCTCATTGCTCTGCTCATCTTCGGCTATGTCAAGGGCCATTTTACTGGTAGCAAGCCCTTCCAAAGTGCTCTGCAAACCGCATTCATCGGTGCCATTGCCTCCGCGGCAGCTTTTGGCATGGCCAAGGCTATTCAGCTAAAATAAGTAGGGATGTTTCGTGTTTGCCCTACATAAGATCCTGCTTCGTGTAATAAGACTCGGTATCTTTGTACCTTTTCTGGATCTGGTGGAACTAGATTGTCTCTTTCTTGAGCTCCTGAATATGGTCTCGGTGCATTGTCATTGATCGGCTAGGCATTTTACGGCATGAGCATATTTCTGTCGGCCTTTTCATATCAAGTTACGTATCCTCGGATTGCATTTGTGTCGTGTAGAAATGAGATGAAATGAAGTGCAGCTAGAAGGAAATGGAACATGAGGAAAGCAACGAGCACTGTCATGCCTATGCTCGGTACTGACTATCATATGGCGATAGTAGTCAATCTGTGTCCACTTTTAAAACCAAAAATGACCAAAGCAGAGAAACTTAAGCTTGGAGTTAATAGAGCTCGCTCTCAGATGGGTTAGAATCAACTGGATATTCCCTCAAAATTTGGTAGTAAAGAGAGTAGGAGAGCAAATTGCAATGACAAGCCATTAGCATTCCCTAGTACATGAGAATACAATATTGGAAAATACTAGAGGTGTCAAAATAGGTTGAAAACCCATTTATTATCCCATATATTGGGTCATATATGGGTTAGTTAAATTTTGCTAAATAGGTTGATATGGGTTTGAGTGATAAAGTCAAACAAAATGTAGGGTTTTAATGGGTCTAAAGCCCAATCCACCTACTGTCCCTCTTCACCTGTCTTCAGGTTTAGGTTGGGTGTTTTCAGGCGGGGCAACTATTTTTTTTTTTTAGTTTTATCTTCTACTTATGATCTTCTCTTTTTCAAAATTGAAAAATAGTAAAAGGTTTACGATCCTTCAAGCTTTAAAAGATCATGAAAATTAGTATATGATTTTACGTGTAAATATTTATTGACTTCTTGATTTTAAGAGATATCGGTTACTTCACTGTGGAAATTGAAAATTTTGCAATAAAGAAAATAACACAAACAAGTCGAAAATCTTATTTAGAACCTTATAAAACTACTTAAAAAAGTTCCAGTTTTTAAATATTTGTGTTTTAGTAACGAGGGATGAATTGGATATAGGTAGGATCCAGATTATAATTGGCTTGGATCATTGAATTTATATTGCATATAAATAGAACAATTGGGTTAAATGAATCAATTTTGATTGGTCCATTTTTGGCTTGATCTAAACCCTGACCCACCCATTTGACGGCCTAAGGAATACACACGATCTTCAATTATGATAATCCGTTAAGTGGAACTGACGCAAGATCATGTAGAATCATGATAGGACGTGCAATTTGCGGTGCTCGCATTGTGGTGATCATTCCATTTAAACTCAGAACAATCATCATCAGAGCAGATGTAAAACAAACAAAGAAGTGGACTGTACGTTGAAGTTGGATTTGCTAGGCTAATGGGCTATAATGAAGACATACTTTATAGCGCAACAATGTCGAGAGGAATTGCAACGTACAAATACTAATAAACCACCGAAAAGGTGGCGTCCATCTGTATTATGATTCTCTGCAAGTAATTTACAATGTCATTTGAGAAGGTACATAAACATTTTGTGGTTAACCCCACAGGCTGCAAGAAAAAGATCATGTCCAGTTGCCCACCCATATGAACACTGCCAACAACCAACATGAATGTAACCATCAACAAGGGAAACTTCAACGGGAAAATTTCCTGCGCCATATCCAGGATAGAAAACACAGTACCATGACTTTTTTTTAATTCAATCAGATTATGTAGTCTCCACTCCGCATTGCAATCGTGGTTAACTGCACTAGCTTCCCAGCATTGCGTGCATTGCCGTGTCTGATTGCTTAAAAGTTGGCAGTTAGAAATTAACTTACATCTTTGCAGGAAAGCTCCATCCAGTGGCAAAGATAGGAGGATGCATTTCCAAGATATGTTATAGCATGCAGAAGAAACCAGAGTAGCCCCTAAAACACTGAAGCCGCAGCTACCCCTCCAAAAGCCAAATGTTCTACGTTGCCTGAAGATTGAGACCAGACTCTGAAGCCAAATATTCCATTTGCTCCGCTAGAAAATCAACATTTGGAGCGTCCTCCCAATCATCTCCATCAACTTCTGACTCAGTCTCAGCTTCCTGAGGGTTCCCCATCTGTCTTATCAAAGCTTCAAAATCATGAGAGACTGAGCTTGCTCCAGGAAATGCTGATTCTGTCTCCATGCCCAAATAATTGGGCCCTTCCTTGTCTTGCCTAATCTCACCGGCGCTCTCAATAAAAGGACAAGCTAAAAGAAGTTTTTCCCATGCACCATCATCAGGAGAGTCAGGAAATATCAATGGAGTATCCAAAGAGAATTTTTCATTCATAAGAATCGACATAAGATCGTTGTTCATTAAAACATCTCTTGTCCCATCAAAAGAAGGTCCAGATTTTGGCGTTTCCCCCAAACCTGATAATGGGGATAATTCAGGGTTTGTTTTTCCATCAGGTAAAGGCTGGTACTTCACTATTGTTCCTTCAGAAATCAACGTTCCATTTTCTGCTCCTTGTTGTTCTAGCATGTTACCCATTTCAGTCACACGACAGTGCTTTTCTTTTGGCTGGAGCAGCTGAACCAAGAACCCTGGGTTTTGCATCGCCATTACTAAGAATGACAACATCTGCTGCTGTTTATTTTCCATTCCCTCAATACGGTCTCTCAGGAGGACCAACTTATTCTCTGAAGTTTCCTGGAGCTGTCTAAGTTTACCTAACTCCTGCGAAAGGGCTTTCTTATCAATCTTCAAATTTTCAACTTCTTTCCAAAGCCCATCTTTTTTTATTTTATCAACTTCTTCAACGGAATTATCCTGCTTCTGCAATGATATCTTCTGTTCCACAACCTGAACATTCTTCCTCCTGCGTATATTCTTCAACAGATGCTTTTGACCTTTGACGAATTGATCATTTGCAAATTCCCAACGATCTGAATCAACTTTTCTGAAACCCTGGTAGAGATTCAGGACAAAGCCATTAATATTGACTAATAAAAGTTGAAGGAAAGACCCAAAATCATTCGCATGCAGTTGCTTATAAGTACGAACGCAGTTAATAAGCTCTCTCCTCATATGTATTACTTGTATTAGCCTTGTTTAAAATACAACCACAAGTACAATTGTAACTAATTGCAGCAGTTAGGACATCAACACCATGAGAAACAAAATTAGCATCCAGAAGTGTACTTGTCGATTCTTTAGACATTGAAGTGGCAACCAATCTGCTCTTGTTGCTGATTTTCATGTTTCTCCATAAGACAGTCTCTAGTTACCAAATGTTTGGTAAAATCCGTGCAACATCACTTTGTTAAATATCAATACAACTACTATATTGACTACATGAGAACAGAAAGGTGTCAGTTATCAGAGGCTTAAAAACCCAGGAGTGAAGTAGGGGCAATCGCTTTGGCTGAAAACAAAGAGCAGGGGTAGTCTCAACATAAAGCAATTAACAAAGAACACATTGAATGTTTAGAACACAAGTAACTATAAAAGTAATAAGCAGTACGATGTAACCCTCCGAGAATGGCATCAAGCGAAAATGGTAGAAAACATATAGTGTCAAATGGCATCAACTCTGACCAGAAAAAAAATGGCATCAAGTAACTATAAAAGTAACTATAATCAGTACGATGTAATCCTCCAAGAATGGCATCAAGTGAAAATGGTAGAAAACATATAGCGTCAAAAGCAGAATAGACAATCTAAATTAGACAAAAGAAAGCTACTTGATAAACCTGATTAATTTGTTGAAACACATAAAAGAAAAGGAAAACAACAAAGTACCAATCTTTCTGGGACCTTGGGATTTGGATGGCAGTCATCTTCAAGTTCGAAATCACTATGAAGTGGCTGAATCCTCAGCTAATTCTATGGCATTCACTACTTATCAGAACCAGATAAAGTCGGATTGGATATCTTTTTCTAAGGAATTTTGCATTGAAGAAAAGCAACTAGTCATAAGATGATTTCCTCTCTTATGCAGAAATTAATTTCTTTGTGCTAAAGAGGCAAGACAACCCATAGCAGATCAAGACTAGGGTTGGTAGTATCTAATCTACACCTTGGTCTACCATCCACTTCGCTACGGTAGAGTCTAAACAAAGTTCCAAGTCATAAAACTTAAAGACTTTAGTTAGATACATCTAATAATGCCTGCCATACTTCTATGATTTCGTCGCTTATTTCCGCAGGAAAAGAGATAAAAAGTTGTTAGAGCACCAAAATAGCAAAGATAAAGCAGAAAAACAGAGACGACGATGTTAATGTTCCACAAGAATAATCAAGTCGATGAAGCCGGAGTGAGCCACATACACATAGGCAACTAGAGAAATGTGATCTTTGCATATCTCAGCTTTTGCGTGATTGACATCAAAGAAGATGATTATCAAAAGAGCAGCACAACAGTGGAGGGGCAGATCCAGTTGACTCCTGATTCCATGGGTAAATCCAATTCGTCTATAAGCCACTTGCTTTATGAAAGGAAAGTGAAAATGGTCATGTCTCATTCATAGGACCTTTATAGTCCATTTGACACAGATATTTAAGGTATGATCTCGTTGGCAAAAGCAGGGTCGAAGGTGGGTTTTCATCCAACATCTGTAACGATATCTGTAAGAAACTAGTGTCTGTCCGCTCCTAACAAGATATGTATGTGCCGCACATCAGCTCAACCGAGAATTATCAGCAAACTTTAACCGAAGAAAAATCTTCCAAGTTACACAATTGAATTATCAGGCAAAAAACTATGGCTATTCTCATTGTTAGCTCCAATGAGTACCGCATCACAAATTCTCAATCGAGCCATTGTTGCTTTGCTGCTTCGCACATAAGCAAAGCAACCACCGATCTGATTTCCCGTCGCAGCAACAAAACCACCCATAAAAATGCACTTTTTAGGGTTTACACTGCGCAATGTCAGCTTCAACGCACCCAACCATGAATCTACGCCCAAAATTTATAATTCCCAAGCAGCAAACGCCGTCTATTGAATCACTCCAGCCAACACAACCCGTCCCCAGACATCGAAACCGAGAACAAACGCAGCCAAGAGAACACACAAAAACGATTCCACGAGCAGTCAAAAGCCCCACTTCCACCCGAACAACGAACCCCCAAAAAAAAGGAGCCACAGAATCGACGAGCAAAGAAGCGAAAAGGAGGAGGAGGAGGAGGAGGAGGGGGTTTAGGTCAAACAACGACGCACGTAGATGTTGAGCTGACGCATGAAGCTGGAGAAGTTGGAGTGCTTGAAGTAGTGGGGGAGCAATTGGAGGGTGAACTGAGTGATGTCCCAGATGACGAAGGTGTCGCCGGCGCTCCCCCACGAGATGATGGGGTCGGCCGCCTCGTCCTCGACCATCTCGTAGCACTTGCTGAGGAAGGGAGCCAGCGGGGCCCCCCGGTCGCCGCCCGGCTTCACCATGTGGCCGCGCCGCCGGAGAGAATCGGGAACCGCCGGGATGCGGGCGGGATCGACGGGCGGGGGAGGACGGATTCAGAGAGAGGGAATTCCCTTTTTTGTTATTCTTGTCTTGTCCGCGAGTTCTCTGTGTCGCTCGGTCGGTCTGGGGTTTGATTAACGTTGGGATGGGAGGAGATATTTTGGGGACAAATCCGGTATCCAATAACATGCAAGTCTACCACGTGCGGGCTTTTTATGCTCCGTTTCGGAGAACGACGGGATGAATGTACGAGGGAGAGGAATCGAGGAGTGCGGAATCGAGGGAAGTGCATTTTGACTTTTTTTTTTTAAGATTAATATTACGAAAAATTTCAAATTAATACATTCGTGATAATTTTATTCCAAATTTTTTTTACCATAAAAAATCTCAAAATCGATATACCTGTGATAAATTTATTTCGAATTATTTTTTTGACAACCAAAAATCCTAAATCGGTACGTCTGTGACAATTTTATCCCAAGTTAATTTTTTGACCACCAAAAACCCCAAACTGGTACACTTATGACAATTTTATCCCGAACTAATTTTTTACCACTAAAAATCCCAAATTAGTATATTTGTGATAAATTTACTCTCCGTCAGTGTCCGTTAAATTAGATGAATATCACGAAAAATCACAAATTGATAAACTTGTGACAAACGGAGGGGTAAAACCCCAAATCAGTACATATTTCAACTACCACGTGTCATTAAACCCAACAATTTGACAATAAAATTTATCGAAAATTAACGGAGAGTAAATTTATCAAACGTATATCAATTTTGCATTTTTGGTAATCAAAAAATTAGTTTAGGGTAAAATTATTACAGATAAATCAGTTTGGAGTTTTTTTGTAGTTAAAAAAATAATTTGGAATAAATTTATTGTAAGTATATCCGTTTGAAGTTTTTTGTATTATTAATCATTTTTAGCTACTCCCGATTTCTTTGGCTTTTCATTCGTCTGAAAAGATTCTTGGAATAAGGAAAAACCCCCAACTTTAGCCTTTGTCCCAATTATATCCCAAACTTTTTTTGTCTCATAAAAAACCCCAAACTTTTACTTTTGTCCCAAATCTACCCAGTTAACTTTTCGTCCAATTTTTTAATATTATTTTTTCAAATTTTTTTTATTTTTTCTTTTCTTTTCTTTTTCCTTTCCTTTTTTTTTCATCTTCAACCATCGGCCGGTCACCGGTTCGGCGACCGGCTAAAGGCGAGGGCCAATCTAGCGAGGCTTGGCCCCGCTGGCAACTGGCAAGGTCGGCCTCGCCCAGCAACGGCGAGGTCGGCCGAGGCTGAATATCATCGTTGCTAGGCGAGGCCGACCTCGCCAGTCGCCGGCGAGGCCGAGCCTTGCCAATGGCCGGTGAGTCCGACCTCACTGGCCCTAGCCTCTAGCCAGTCGCCGGACTGACGACCGGCCAAAGATTGAAGGTGAAAAACAAAAAAAAGAAAAGGAAAGGAAAAAGAAAAGAAAAAATAAAAATATTTTGAAAAAATAATATTAAAAATTTGGATGAAAAGTTAACTGGGTAGATTTGGGACAAAAGTAAAAGTTTGGGATTTTTTATAAGACAAAAAATTTTGGGATATAATCGGGACAAAGGTTAAAGTTGGGGGTGTCGTTTGCCCAAGCTCTGCGCTTTCCTTGGGTGTCGCCACTGGCGGAGTCGCCTGCGCCACCGTCTAGGTCAACCACCGCCTCCGTTGTCTTCGTGGTCGGCTTCGTCTTCCCGAACATGACCTATGTTATGCTGTTTTTCATTTTGCATTTTGAGTTGGCAGTGCGGCTCGTCACAGTGGCTTGTCCATGGCATCCCAACCTCGCCGTCAAGACTCGAGGCCATTGATGAGCTGTCGTTGCCAAATCTGAAGGCATGGCCCCAGATTAAGAAGTTTGGCTCTATTTATGGTATCGCAGATTTTGTGGTCGGCTTCGTCAAGGTCATGCCAAATCTGGAAGTTTTTGACTCTATCTTGTATCGCAGTCTCTGGTAAGCTTCGTCAAGGGTTGCGGTCATCGCAGCGACCTCCATCAAGCTGAGCCATTCCCTCCATTTTTTCCGTCAAGCTCGCGGTCTCCATTGATATCGCCAAAGGCCAGATGAGGAGGCATGAGGGAGGTGCGACAATAAGGCCAGAGGGAGAAAACTCATGATGGGCATGGCGGTCACAGTGCGTCACTGGGCGTCGAGGATGGAGATTGCAGCGGCTTGTGCAATGAAGATGGGTGAGTTGGATTCTCCAGTGGCTGGGCAAATGGTGGTTGGATGGAGGAGGAAGGCAAAGAAAAACAAAAATTTTACTTTTTTTTTATTTAAGACGTGTCAAATTGAAAGTAGTTTATTCAAAAAAATGCTCATCACGTCAGTCAGTTAGTCATGGTCACGGGCCAGTTTCGATCCGGAATCGGCCTGGTCATACTCGGGCTTGGCCCGGTCAAACTCAGGCCCGGCCCGTTGATTGGGCCAGCTGTTCAGAATCGGAATCGGCCATGGCCTACGGGCCTAGTTTCGATTCCAAAAATTTTGGAGCCGGCTCGGAACTGGCGATTCCGGGCTCGGTTCCAAAAAAAACCCTGCACCTGCAGTGCAGCAGGGCCCCACGCCTACCCTCGCCCACCTCCTCTAGTACTCCACACCCTCCTCTGTCCTCCCCCACTAGGCTTCTGCTCCACGCCTCCACCCTTTCCTCTTCTGTCCACACCCCTCTCCGCCACTCCCACCCTTCCCTCCTTTGCTTCGGCGTCAAGCTCGTGACCCACTTTCCTAGCAACTCCTCCGCGCTGAACCTGCTGGGGGTCCACGCCGTCTTCGTCCTCTTCAGCTCCCTTACCGACCAGCCCCTCACCACCGTGGACGCCACCGTGTTAACCCTGTACCGCACCGCCTGCATCTCGGGCCTCGCTTCTGAGCTCCTCTCGTGGACCGATAGCAAGGTCCTCGTCATGGTCGGTCTCTCCTTCCCCCCTCTCCCATATGCCGATCCTCCCTTTTTCTCCTCCGCACGCCTCCCGTTTTCCCAAATCTGACCCCCACTATCGTCGCTGCCGTTGCCCCCGCCCATGGTTGCAGCCGCCAACGCCCCCTCTTCCTTCCCCCTCGCTACCCTATGCCCCCTCTCCTTTTCTCCTCCTCCCCCCTCAAACTAAAACCGGCTAGAACCGGAATCGGCCCGAAACCAGAACTGCCCCCTTGTAGTTCTGGTTTTGATTCCGGTTCATACATGACCACGAACTGGAACCGGTGGTTCCTGAACCATGGCCATGACTACAGCTAGTGACATAACGCTCGCAAACCACTGAATATTTTCTCCTCAAGTCAGGTCATTTTTTCAAAATATGATTTAATGTGAATATTGTTTCAAATAAGGGCCTAAAGTTGCTAAGTCAGTCTCAAATAAAGGCTTAGCTCACCAACTAGCCATAATGGTATTGGCATTTTCGTCAAAGGATTTTTTTTCCTTGTTTTTTTTTTATCTTTTTATTTCTTCTATTCTCCCTTTTTCTTCTTCCTTTGACACATTGGCCCTAGTCGACTTCCTCCGCGATCCCCTCCACGTCTTCGTTAGGTCGGCACTTACGAAGACGTCGAAAAGCTTCTCTATGACTATATTCTCGATATTATCAACACGGTGGACCTGAGGGCCTAGCTATGAGGGAGCTGAGGAGCGGGCTGAGGACATTGGCGTTGACACCTATTTTAATTTGTCCAGCATTAATTACACAAAATTTAGGAGTTAATTTTCTTTAATTCCTAGAACAAAAAAAATATTTCTATTTAAATGCACTGCATATAGAAATTAGGCACATTTATATTAATAGGGTCTATTAGAATATTTTATAAAAAAATTTCAAATTTAAAAAAAAAAAATCCAAGTTGGGTCGAGTCTAGGCCGGGTCGACCCGACCCTTTTCTTTTTTCTTTTTTCCCTGCACGAGCCTAGCCAACTTTCTTTTCTATTTTTCTTCCCCCCCGGCACGAGCTGGGCCCGGCCCAACTCCTTCTTCCTTCTTTATCCTTCCCCCCACCGACCTCTCCCTTGTTAACCTCTGTTTTGGCCGTCGACTCCACGGACGGTGGAGTGCCCCCACGCCATCCCTATCAGGCCAGAGGAAGGCCACGGAAGCACGCCAACGGGACTGACATTAATGGCCAATCTCGTCCTCCCTGAAAACTCGGCCCTTCCTTCTTCCTTCTTCCTCTGTTCTTCCTCACAAAACCAACCCATCCTCTGCACCGGCCTAAACGGCCATGAAAGTCATAGGACAGAATAAGCCGATGCAGGCCGTCGTCAGCAGACGTAACGGAGCAGAGAGTGAGCGTCATCGTTAGCTATATAAGCCGGAGAGAGAGAGAGAGAGAGAGAGAGAGAGAGAGAGAGAGAGAGAGAGAGAGAGAGAGAGAGAGAGAGAGCGAGAGAGAGGTCATTTGAGAGAGAAAACAGAGATAGAGAGAGAACAGAGAGAAAAGAAAGAAAACTGAGAGAAAAAGAGCGTATCGAGTTCATGCCGAAGCGAAAAGGAAAACTAGTCGTCTCGTCGATGCCCTCAGACTAGCCGGAAGACCTCTAGATGCGCCGTCCACCAATGAGCCTCTCTCGGGTCCCGATTACCCTGTTTTGCCCTGTTTTTATATACGGTTTGGTCGAGACTCGCGCCGGCTTTTTCGCGCGAGTCCTGGCCCATACCATCATTCTCCATAGCCCATATGTTGTCTTTGAAGGTAAGTATAGGTCTCCCGAGGACGGTGAGGCCTCGAAACAGGTCGAAAATCTCCTATTTTTGTCTATGTATGCCATGTGTTCATTAAAATGTCTCAATGAAATAGGTTTGTTTTTGGTTGTCGACCAGCGAATGGGTGGTCGGACGGCAAGCGAGGTGGCTGAAGGAGCTTCGTAGGGGTCCCGAGAGGTGAAACCCAAGCCAGATATGGTCTGGGTCGCCCGGCAAGACACCGGATCTCGCCGGCCGACGGTCTCGCGTGCCTCAGGCATGCAAGAACCGATCTGCATGCCTTTTAGGCCGGTTCGACCTGGTCAAACCGGCCCTATTTTGTCCACAACGATAGGATCGGGCCCCAACCGGGCCCAATCTGGTCCAAACCCGAGTTGACCCCTGACCCGGTTTGAATCTGGAGATTCGACCCAAGTCAACGCGATGGGTCAAGCCCGTTGACCAATGTCGACTCCAACCAACCCGGATCCGCCGACCCGACTTGGTAGAATATTATTGTTATTTTATTATTATTATTAAAAAATTAAAATTTTAAAAAACATTTTTTTTCTTATTTTCTTTCCGTATTTACTTCTTTTTTTAAAAAAATTAAAAAATTATTTTTTTTTCTAAATTATGTGATATACCTAAGTGTTTTAAATTATTGTTATATTATTATGCATGTTGTTTTTAATTAAAATAATTGCATAAATTGTTATGTTTTGAATGTTGTCTGTCTTAGTTAGGGCTAGAACTTTGGTCTGCATATCTATCTTGACTGCTAATTATTTATGATTATGCACTCGTTTGATCACCTCGCATGTTAGAAAAAGGTCCTAAAATCAATCCAAATTGCTTGACAAATATTTTCAGAAATGAACAAGGTAAAAAGGTACCGAAAAGACATTAGTTATCCAACTAGTATAACCAAGTCTCCGAACTCATGTAATCTCTTGTTCGTAAAAATAGGGTGATTCTCCCATCATCTTATTTGGGTTTCTAATCGACCCACCCCAAATCGATTAGTGGCGACTCCTTGATATAAATCACTTGCATGTTAACAACCTAAATTCTAAGTCGCGATATGGTATGGGCTTGGAAGAGCTCGAGTTAAGTCCTGAACTTAGACTTAGCACGTACTAGGTGAGACCCCTTTTTTGCATGTCCATAAAAAATGGAGGTCGGTCACGACAGTCGGCGACACACCTTAGAGAGGTGGATCAAGAATCCGACTTGGTCTTGACGAGTCGAAGGCACAACCCATGGCTGACAAGTGTGTTGCTCAGTTTGCATACCTCGACAGCTACCATTCACACAAAGTATTTGATTGGTAATGGCAATTGTATTTCCTTGTGGCATAATAATTGGCATCATCTTCCCTCGTGGGTGAAATATGACTCTCGTTTTAGTGTACATGTAAGGGTGTGTTCGGTTGTGAGGGAGGATGCACTTGTTAATATGTGGGGCTGGCTTATGCAATGCTACTATGCCTTGCTCTGAAGTTGAGGATGCATCCTTTGGGTGTGTCATTTGTTTGTCTTCCCTCATAGGGTCAAGTGTGACTCTTGTTTTAATGTACATGCAAGGGTGTGTTCAGTTGCAAGGGAAAGCACACTTGTTGATATTTAGGGCTGGCTTATGCGATGCTATTATACCTTGCTCTGAAGCTGAGGATGAATCCTTTGAGTATGCCATTTGTTGTCTTCCCTCGTAGGGTCAAATATGACTCTTCGTTTTAGTGTGCATGCAGGGGTTTGTACAGTTGTAAGGGAGAATGCATTTGTTAATGTCGGAAACAGATTCTCAAAAATAATTCACAAAACACAAAAAAACATGCCTATTCTATATTTGAAGCACTGATAAAATGAGGCATA
The DNA here is from genome assembly GCA_031216185.1 of Syzygium aqueum. NCBI lineage: Eukaryota > Viridiplantae > Streptophyta > Magnoliopsida > Myrtales > Myrtaceae > Syzygium > Syzygium aqueum. The sequence continues at coordinate 35,136,372 of CM062232.1, forward strand.
TCATGTAAACAAATATAACTTTTTGCCACAGATTAAATGTCTACCGATTTGCAGCCTTGAGAGAGTGTTCCACTTTCTGGGAGTTTTTTGCATACCGTCATTTTCTAGAGACATGACGTGAAGAAGAAGAGTACTAAATCTTTTCTTAATCACGTTCTTAAAAGATAACTTCCATATTATCTTTTTTTTTGAAGATGGGCCCGCATGATGGACCATGGGCCGGGTTAGCCCAACAGAGGCTGCCTATATCTATCAATTAATACTCGGGGCTGGCTTATGCAATGCTGCTATACCTTGCTCTGAGTCTGAGGATTTTGTGGTGTTTACTACATCTTCTAACGGTGATTTCTCTTCTAGTGATTGCTGGAATCTACTTAGAATGAGGAAGCTGAAGGTTACTTGGCATAATTTGGTGTAGTTTTATTCAAATGTGCCAAGTTTTGGCTTTATAGCTTTAGCTTTTGAATCAAGATCGCCTTTGTTTTTTTATTGCGAAGACAGTCTTGAATCATTTTCTTTGTCTTACTGGTGTTCATCTTGCTATCGGAGATTGGAATCCGCCTTTTAGGTTCATCTCTTCAGCTTTTGTACCGGATCTTGAGTATTAATTTTATAAGATGAACACACACATGTATATCTTCCCTCCGTGGCTTCAGCCAAATCACTTACGTCATTGACAAAAAATAAAATAAAATCGCGCATGTCCACAAAAGCACGAACTCCATTATCTACTGGTTTAGAACTCTCTATTTTAGCAAGACATAACAATGAGGTGAAGCTCATGGATACAGATGAGACTCGAGAATGAGACATTTCGGAGTATATTAACCGCTAAGATTGGAAATAAAAAATCACTTCCAGGCTACATCAAATGTGTATCCACAGATTTAGAAATTCGGAAATCATTGAACAACGATTACAACAAAAGATTTATCTCGAAATTAGAGTCGAATTAGTTTGATCGATAAACTCTTTTTGTAAATTGGAGCCCATTGTTGGTCGTTGCCGTTGTTCGCCATCGTACCAGACCTACATGCTCATTAGCTATGGGTAGTCCCATGAGCTTGTCAAGACTGCTTTGGATTCTCGATGTCTCCCTAAGACCTGCCTGGCCAACTTTTTCAGCCCGGCGCTCCTTAGCTTCTCCCGACCTAGCTCCCTCGCGGCCAAGGGCCTCAGGTCCACCATGCTGTTGATGTCGAGCAGTCACAGAGAAGCTTCTCGACATCTTCATGGATGCCGACCACAACGAAGGCGTGGCAACGTCAGTGAGGAAGACGGCCTAGGACTTGGCCGTTATCAGTTAGTGTGTAGAGGAAGAGAACAAAGAGAGAAAAGAAGAAAGAAAAAGAAAGCGAAAAAGAAAAAGAAACAAGGAAAAAAATGCCTATGTCATTGTGGCTAGGTGGTGAGATATGCCCTTGTTTGAGACCGAGTCGACCAATTTAGGCACTTATTTGAAATAAAGTTCATTATATATCATTTTTTGAGAAAATGACTCTACTTCAAGCTCTTATTTGAAATTTTCCCTTTGAATTATTATATGATGCATCCTCTTTTATAAACCCCCCTTCCTTTTTTTTATCACTTTATTTCTCTGTCTCTGTTTTATTAAGTTAATTTAAAAGTTAACGTATAAGTAAGGCTCAAAGTATATTCTTCTTCATAAATCTAATCAATTTGTATTCGATATATCCAATTTAGTTAAACTTTTTTTTATCACTCCAAATTTAAATTTTCTTTAAACTCATATATGGAAGTAAGATAAGTACTGCGCGTGGTCGTAATGTTTAATTATAATGAAGTAACGAATTCTTGCTATATATATGTCCACCCATTAGAGAATTAACATACTAACCCTACTGGAATCATATTCTTTTGCCTTGTTATTTTAATCTGTCACTTTCTACGTGTGAACCTCTTTATACTTTACAAGCATTGCATAGTGAGAAGAGATAGTGTCTGGTATTATTTATAATATATAGAGTTATATATTTTCTACTTTGTGACCTCTAAGAAATGATTAGCTTCATTATATTTCTCAAGTTAAACTATAAAGTATGTGGTGCTTTCATCGTTGCGTTTATGGTAACTTAAAATTAAGTGAAACATGCTAACAAAAGATTTTTGATGCTCAATATTTTTCAATATTTTTCTAATATCATGTGAGGACTCTGAGTAAGGTTTTTGATGCTCGATGTTAGTGATATTATGATATTTACTTGATTCCATGTATATCTAAAATTATAGTGCATATCCTTAATTGATTATATTTGATATTGTGTTTATCTTATTACTTTATATAGTTATTTAATATAACCTATAAATAGGCTCTTCATGTACTGCTTTATATACGTCAAATTATACAGAAATTCAATTTTCCACATTATTTCACAACTCCCGATACCTAACCAATTTTTGGGCATGATGTGGACATCGAAGCTTATCGAGGAGGAAGTGCTAGGGACCCGTTGTTCTATCCGCTAGGCCCGATCACTCGAGCGAGAGCAAAGGAATTCAAACAAGCTGTCGGCATCATGATTCAAGATATTTGGAATGGAGATAATCTGAATTTGAAACTTGAAGATTCTGAAGCTCCTTGGCGCAACATGATTACTCTTGACCCAATATGATTACTCTTGGCCCAGCGAATTTTGAAGAAGCTTAGAATTGACGAACTCCGAATTGGCTCAAATTTGGATAGACACTTGGAAACGGGCCGCTAATCAATACTCACTACTTTAGTTAGCGTTTTTTTAGCGATTCAGAGTTGTTTAGATGAACTTTTAGGCCTTTTTTCCATTTTTGCACAATTTTTTAGTAATTAAGGTTATTTTTGTAATTTTAATCATACTAGGATTAGGATTAGGGTTAGCACCCTATATAAGGTTGCTTATAGATTTCTAAGAGGAGGCAAAATTTTATATAAAGAAGTTTTTTTCTTAAGTTCTCTTGAGAACTAGATCTTATCAAGGCTCCCTTGTGGCGATCAAATTCAACTTATCGAGCAAGATTGCGAATTCTCTTGTTCGTGGCGTTATAACGTGGATTGGTTGACACAGGTTCGTCAACAGGTCGCGTTCATACCGAGATTACCAATCACAGGTTCGATTGGGGGTCGAGGTCAGCAATTCATAACTCACAGATCTTCGTAGAACAATCATCTTCCGCACAAATTCATATCAGGGCACGTGACAACCTTTTAGCCCAATTTCAGGGTTCGATCTTGGCATTAGAGAGAAAAGATATGGGCTTATAGTTTCGACAAGGACCGATCCAATGCATTCCAGGTCCATCCTTAGCAGTACATTAAATGGGTTCAAGTACTTTAGCACCAGCATGTAGCAAATTAGACAAGGAAAAAGCATAGCGAGGCGAGTCAAAAAGAGTTGATTATTGCTTTTGTTATGTGCGCACTTTACGACTCTTTCTAACAGCAACAACATGAGGGAAAATCATCAGTTAAAGCAGGGGGTGTTGCGGTATGCCTTTAAAAGAGAAGTTAATGCAGAAATGTTTCAGTTTCTTGATGGTAACATGGACAGCCATAACTTAACTTATTCAACGGAAGGCGATCCCAGATTAATGATAAATTCAAAGAAGTAACTGATCTGATGAGAATTAGAGGCGCTCGGAGGTGGGGAAGAAGAAGGTGTATCAGATTGAGTTCTCTCTGAAGTCAGCATTTCATTGCTTCGAGGCAGACATTGGTGCTTTCGTGGTGTAGAATTCTCGGCTTGTTCGAGTGCTTCACCGATTGTCCTGTTCCTCCAGTGATGGCTGAAAGTGTCATCAAGACTCTTCTCCACAGCGAAGCTCTCCAGCAGGTGTCGATTTTTGTGCCATTTCCTCGTGTCTTCAATCGTGTTTTTCTTATGAATATATATTATACTGTCAATTTCTTGGGATGTCAGAACAACCACAGCACGAAACCCTGGACAATTCTTTTCATTTGGTACTAATTTTTGGTAACGGATCGACCATGTAAAGAGCTTGTACGTTACCCCCTACCCTTGTGGAAATGAATTGAGAATCTTATTCCAAATTTTGATCTTTTCCAAGGTTCGAGTGAGTACACAATGACTTGAGAATAGATCTGTTTGTAATGTTTTTGGTTCATATTTGTTTTTTCTTTTTTTTAACTGGCTCATGAGATTTGTATATTATTTCGTGAGCCTTTCAAAGTACCGGATATCTGTGATAATAACCTTCGAATATATAGAAAAAAAATGCCAATGTTTCATTTTGTGCATGGATGAATGATAGATCGCGCATTCAATATTTTCCTTATTATGATGATATTGCACATTTGAGTAGATCTTCTGACCAAAAAAAAAAATAGTAGATCTTAAACTGTTGTAACGTATATGCGACAGTACATCTTGGACACAACTGTGTACCCGAGGGAGCATGAACTCCTCAAGCAACTCCGAACAACTACGTTTGAGAAGTATGGCCACCGGTAAGTATCTCTACTCCTCGAGCAAATCATTATACAAGTTATAATATATGTATTAAACTGAATTTGGATCATCGAAAATGATGGATTTCACGTAAATCTCATGTGGCTCTCATCAAATTTGACAATCCAAATTCAATTTAGGATGCGTTCGTTTCGCGGAAATGAGTAATTTGGAAAACATTTTCCGAAAAATGATTGGTCATGTCGTTTAGAAAAATTAGTCAATAGAAAATATTTTAATTATCGATAATAATATATGCCTACATATTTTCATGCAAGATGAAAAAATTTTCCATTCATTTATTTTTCTATAGGATATAAGTAATCATTTTTCGGAAAATATTTTCCAAATTACTCATTTTCCATGCAAACGCACCCCCTTAGTACATATATAATGTCTGGTTCATTTGATAAATTTCTCAGTTAATATCACCACGACTTGATGTGGAATCGTCCAAGATGATCTCTTTCTACTCTTGTGCTAAGGTTATAGTAACTTCGCTAACACTTTAGACGAGATTTAGTGTGCAAAACCGATGAAGATTGTACTATTATGTCGTAGAATATGTGCATGACATGCATGTGTATGAGTCTCGTATATGAATAATGAGATCTCTTCGGGGTTTATACAGATGTGAACTGAGCGTCCCCGGCGATGAAGGAATGTTCTTATCAATGCTTCTGAAAATGATCAACGCGAAGAAGACGTTGGAGATCGGTGTTTTCACGGGGTACTCTCTTCTAACCACTGCCCTCGCATTGCCTAATGACGGCGAGGTATGTGCTACGCCACCGCCATTTGGGGCACACCGATTCCAATTGACATCGAGACTTCTTTTGTTTCTTGATTTAATGAATTACCGAATCTAGTTGAGTTTCTATGATCATGTTAGAAATTAATATAACTCTCTCTTGTTTGAGTTGGGACAAATTTGTTTCTTAAATTATAAGGAAAGATGTTGCCTCTCTTTCTGAAGGTAACAGCCATAGACTTGGACCGAGAAGCGTATGAAGTTGGATTGCCGTTCATTGAAAAAGCTGGTGTGGCTCACAAGGTCAACTTCATCCAATCAGACGCCCTCTCAGTTCTAGACCAGATGCTAAGTCAAACGGTATTTACTGCATAAAACCAACACTCAAATTCATTGATTTTTTTATCTTCCCGAGCCGGAAAACAGCCGACGCGGACAAATGGTCGAATCCATTCGCAGGTGTGCGGCCAAGGCCAAGGAGAGGAGTTCGACTTTGTGTTCGTGGATGCTGACAAGTCTGACTATCGCGGCTACCACGACCGCGTGATGAGGCTCCTCAAAATCGGGGGCGTTGTTGCGTACGACAACACATTGTGGTATGGCTCTGTGGCCAAGGGCCAGGAGGAGCTGCCTGAGTTCCTCAGGAGCCGGGCAATGGAGGGCGTCGGCAGCTACTTCTACAAAGGCCACACCGCGGTCGTCGAGTTCAATGAGTTCTTAGCTTCCGACCCGCGAGTCGACATCTCTCAGGTCCCCATCGGAGATGGAGTCACCTTGTGTAGGCGCCTGCAGTAGTGGAACTTAATGCAGTGAAAGCTTCGGTTACCCGTTCTAGATCCGGGACTTGTTCGAGCTACCATTGATGCATGGACTGATCTGTTACAGAGTGGACACATTGGATTTTTTTGTGAATTTATATAATGCAAAATAACTTCGAATGAGCAGTTCATCGAACTCGCGGAAGGAAATTGAATTTTAAAATGGCAGTCCTATTTTATCTTTTTACATAGCCCGTGCCATGGATGTGTTTCATGCATGGTACCAACATACATGGATCAGCTGCATCAAATTTGACAACTTTCTGGTTCGCATCCATTCGCAAAGAAGCTCGACTTGTCCTTTTCATATATTGTTGTTTATTAGTAGACCCGTTAAAAATTAGGTCAAGTAAAAAATGTTCCTATCCAAATTGACCAATTTATATCCAATGCAAAATTAGTGACTCGTACCGGCCCAACCCGAATCAATGTTTAGTAACTTTTCTTCTTTAATTGTCACTTTTTGAAAAATGGTTGGCCCCATAGACCGACTTATCAAGTTATCGAGAGAGCTCGGGAGTCAAGTTACGGACTAGGGACGCGAAGATGGTGGCGAAAATCCGGGCGGTCCGGCCCATTGTCATGCGCAGTTTGAGAATGAGAAGCATTGTGAGCCCATGTGCCCTAGACGAATCTCATGCACAAAGCTTGAGGCAACATCGAGCTCCATAATAGAGCTTGAGGCAACAACGGAAATTTTGTAATTATCAAACTAATAATCTTTCATGTTTGGATAATAAAGCGTCGATATATTGTGTTTCATAGCACGTCCCGATCATGGGGTTAGCTAAGGAAAACGTAGATCCTCTACTCCGTTAGCACCCTCCTTAGTGTTTTAATAAATCTCGACCGTGATTTGTAGAACATTATGTTTTTATCGATGTTTGAGATTTCCGCACCTAAGGAAGCACCGTGCGAAGTAGAGAATCTTATGATTTTTGATCCAGTCTTCATTTTTTTTATTTTTTAGAGATAAAAAAACAATAAAAGAAATACGTTAATATTTACCATGACGTGTGGAGCGTATTCCACCGTGCATATAGTGAAAAACGGAAAATAAATTCAGGACAAGGCCCGAATCTAGCATTTAGAAATGAAATTGACGAGCTTGCATAGTCTTATTTATTTCATGTTTACCTCCATTTAAATTAATAATTACAAGAAGAGAAGCCTATGCGAATGAACAAGGCAGTACAACTATTGCCATGTTGAGCTTCTAGGTACCTCCTGTGCAAGGATCTTCTCACATCACGAAAGGAGACAAAATTAAGACCATAATCCTGACCTACTTATTAAATGGATTTATAACAGACCCCACTAAAACCCGCGTGATTATTTTAAAATCCTTTATGACCCAATTTTTTAATTTAACGTGAGTCGTTTATGACCTGCTTAAACAAATGTGGATTAGAATACGGATTCACGACGCATTTTGATTATCCTACTTATGAGGGCCATATTTTTCCCTATTTTTAACCAAAAAATATGAGAACTTTAATTGATGGGTAACGGGGGCATGCACGTCACTCTCGAAGAAACTTAATCAATAAAAGGCACGTCACCAAAAAATTAAACCCAAAACCACACTCTTGTATGGCTTTCGGAGGAGACTCAAAAGACGCGGAGCTGTACTAACTCGAATCTAAAATCTTAAACAAAGGGGGACAACGCGCTTATCATGATGAGCCGTCGGGTTTCTTGTTCTTTTTATCCGATGCTTTGTATCGAGCCCGACGGAGCAATTTGCACTGTGATTTTCCATCACCACGCAGCTTTTTACACAGGACCTACAAGAATAGAAGAAGAACAGTGGGGGGTCATTTCACACTTCCACGGCCAAATCTATTTGTCGGTTCGTCCTCTGTTTTCTCTCCTCCGTTCCTCCAAATGGATGTCGCCATCGTATCTACATTGGACAGCGATCCACTAAAATCGAAGGGAACGCAATCATCATCATGACATTTGGACAGTAAGATTTCGAGATTTCTCATCAACTCAAGCACGCTGCTACCCGAAAACGCTAAGGCAGAACAAAACCCCATCATCATCGCTTTTATCTGGACAATTCTCCACGCCGATTTTAATAATGAGGGCATGGAGATTTCCTCTCGCATTAGCTTTGGCAAGAGCCAAATCGAATCTTTCTACTATCCATCCACCCATGATGCGGGTGGACTCAGATTCACATTCTCTCGAATGGCTCCACAAACAGTAGTCCTACATGTAATCCAGTCAAATGGGGATTAAGCAGCACAAAAGGGATTCTTAACATGGCGTTGTTGGTGGCCATAAGTAGTCCAACATGTAATCAAGGAGCTGCGGCTTTTGGTCTCTTGTTCATCATTCCTGAGTCCGAATAGCCTTGGAGGCCCGTCTTGATAATAAAAGTGCCCACAAATTTTGACTTTGGCTAATCTCGCGAATTTACCGAAGCTCCATATCATTTGTGTACATTGAATTTGAGAGCATTTGAAAAGAAAAAAAGAGAGACCACTCGAAAGTAAGTGGATTATCGATTGCAGATTACGTGGTTGATCATTTAGTTTACTACTTACAAATTTAGTACAAGACCACACTTAGCCAATTATCGGGACTAAAAGGGGCATACACTATTATCTTTTGGTGCTTCCGATGGCCACCCAAGATTCCTTCGACATCTTATCATTGATTTTTAAGTAGTTTTGTTATCGTTATTGTGAGTGGAAGAATGTCAAACACACGACTACAAAAAAAGTCTCTTGTTCATCATTCATGAGTTCGAATAGCCTTGGAGACATGTCTCGAGATAACAAATGTGCCTACAAATTTTGAGTTATGTTAATCTTGCAAATGTACCGAAACTTTGTGCCATTCATGTACATCGAATTGAGACCATTTGAAGAAAAGAAAAAAGACCATTCGAAAGTAAAAGGATGATCGATTGTAAATTACAAGGTTGATCATTCAACTTACTATTTGCAAATTCAGTATGAGACCACCTAAGCCAATTATCAAGACTAAAAAAGGCGAGTGCTATTATCTTTTGGCGCTTCCGATGGCCACCCAAGAATCCTTCGACATCTTATGATTGATTTTTGGATGGCTTTTTTATCGTTATTGTGAGTGGAAGAATGTCAAACACACGACTACAAAAAGTCGTGTACCATTAGCGATTAGATAGGTTGAACCGAATTTATAAAGAAGACAGCCATTTCCATGCGATCCATTGCTCAAGCGTTGGGGAATCATCGTGACTCTCAAAAAATAGAAAAAAAAGGTTAGACACGAGGGATGTCACTACCCTAATGCCATGATTCATGTGGACCGGGCCGATAAAGTCTAGTAGATATATTAAAGTGGACTAGAACTACATTGATGTTGCAAGCATTATTTGTCTGTTTTGATAATTCAATTCATGTGTTGTTTAGGTTCTATCGTCGAACTCATGTTGTGGACTCACAACTTAATTAGTTGGAATCGAGATGTACGTGTGCTAATTAGTAAAAATTTTATCAACATACTAAAGAAACGCAACAATGAAAGCATGCGTGCAATACGGGTGTGTTTGTTTGAGGAAAAATGTTTTTCAAGAATCTGTTTTTCAGACTTTTACCCGTTTGGTTCGCTAAAAATGGTAAATTAACTGAAAACACTTTCCGGTTAAGGAAAATATTCATATATAAAATTAGTAAGGTGAATTTCTTAATTTAAGAAGGTGAAAACACTTTCCGAAATTACTCATCTTAAAAATGTTAATATTTTTTTATTTTCTTTCTTTTTTTTCTTTTTCTTATCTTAATAAAAAATAATTTAAAATAATTTAAAAAATATAAATTTTTTTGATAAATTTCATCATCAGATTTTCCTCACCAAGCAATTGAAAATACTTTTCAAGTCTTTTTTAGGTTTTAACCAAACACCAAAAAATAAACTCGTTTTCCTGGAAAATGACTTCTTGGAAAGTATTTTTCAGAAATGCTATATTTTTCACGAAACAAACACACCCTATTTTGTTGACAATCTTGTGCAATTATACAAATAATTACGAACTAGATCTTGAGCATGCACAACACTCACATGCTCTGTGTGCAATAATAAAGGGGAAACTACACACAATCCCTTAAAAATTTGGGGTTGTCCATGTTTGTGTTGGTTGTTTGTTTATAAACAAACAAAATAGTGCATTTTCCTTTGTCCCACATAGGAAAGTTTTGAGAAGATGGGCTGCTTTATATGTGTAAGTGTCTTCTTCAATGTTAAAATAAAGACAATGGGATGTGGACTAGACTTTTCAATACCCGCGTGCGGGTGCGCGATTATTAGGTGCACTTAGCACTTGGCATGCTCGCAAATGATAATTGGCATTGATCCTCGTTTATTATTTTTATTTATTAAATTTCAAATTTATTATTATAAAATAACGATTTTATCCTATTGAAATAGTATTATTGTTCGCAATAGAGTTGCGGTTATTTTTTTATTAATTAATTTCGAAATTTATTATTTGGCCTAATGATTATTAGGCATTCTTACAACCTTTGGAAGAATTGTATCCCTTCGGACATAACTACTTCACCTTTGGAAGGTTATGTCTTTTCGGACATAACTCCTTCAACGTTGAAAGGTTGTGTTTGTTCAAAGATTATTTTTCAGAATTTATAAAATTCGGATTAATAAAAATGATTAAAAAATATTATTCTTTATTTTATTATTATTTTATTCCGAATTTTAATATATCCTTTTTCAACATGTCTTTTGATTTCGTACCAATTCACTGTATATCTTTTCGATGAAGGGATGCCTTTATTCGAAAGGTTATGATTAGTGAATCAATTTTTACATGGTTGAATGTCAAGTCTCTTCATTCGGATATTTTAGACACTTTTCATTCCGAAAAATAGCAGCCATTCTTTCTAATTGTTTTCCTAGGAAGACCTTGGAGATATACCGAAATTGCTATTCGGTATTCTCAATCGAGACTTTGTTGTATCCCGAAGGAAATTTGCCGGTGATCATTAGCAACTCCGTGGGGGCAAATAATTCCTTAAAGAAAGTGATATCACGCCTCAAAGTCTCACTTCATTGTTCTACCCATTTTCGAAATCAATTTTCCAACAATTTTAAGGAATTATTTTGTTCAACAATGGAGTCGGAGACAATCAAAATCATGAACCAAGACATGGTCAAACTGGACCGGTTCGATGGGAACAACTATGCTCGCTGGAGGGATAAGATGGTATTCCTACTCACTGCCCTGAAGATATCCTACATTCTAGATCCAAAATTGACGCCTATTGAAGATCCGAAGCCTACTATTGAGGGAGAACAACCAAGTGCAGAAGCCGTTGAAAGGGTTGACAAGGAAAAAAGGAAACGTGAGAAGGACGAATTGCTATGTCGTGGACACATTCTGAATACACCGTCTGATAGATCGTATGACTTATTCACTGAGATGAAGTCAGCCAGAGAAATTTGGAACGCGCTGGAATTCAAGTACAAAGCGGAGGAGCAAGGTACCAATAAGTATTTGATCGCAAAGTATTTTGATTTCAAGTTCATTGATACTAAGCCCTTGTTGGAACAAGTCCATGAATTACAAGTGCTTGTCAACAAAATTCATGCCCTCAAAATTGAAATTCCAGAAGCCTTTCAAGTCGGAGCAATTATTGCAAAATTGCCTCCAACTTGGAAAGAATATGGAAAAAGGCTGATGCACAAGTCTGAGGACATTTCCTTGGAGCAAATACAAAAACACCTTCGAATTGAGAAAGAGTCACGTTTACATGATAATTCTATTTTGTATGACTCCAAGGTAAATGTTGTGGACCGAAAGCGAAAATTCAACCAAAACTTCAAAGTAAAGAATGGGCATAAATTTAAGAAGAACCAAAAGAAGAAGAAGGGTAGTTGTTGTTTTGTTTGTGGCAAGCAGGGACACTTTGCTAAGGAATGCATTCATCGCAAGAGCACGTCAAAGGACAAGAACATTCCACCGGTAAAGGCATATGCGAATCTAGTTGAAGAAAACTATGTGGCCATGGTTTCAACCATGTTGTCAAACATGAAAATTTCTGAATTTAATAATTCGATGGCAATGATTTCTGAAGTCAACTCTACTACTGTCCAGTTCGGTTGGTGGTTAGATTCTGGTGTCACAGTCCATGTGTGCAAGGACAAATACTTGTTTAAGTAATTTGAAGAGACTGTCGACATAAATATTCAAGAGGTCCTGATGGCGAATAATGCTCTTGCAAAGGTTGTTGGCAAAGGCACGGTGGAAATAGACTTCACTTTTGGAAAGAAGATTACTCTTCTTAATGTGTTGCTCATACTCGAAATTAGAAAGAACCTAGTTTCTATTGATTTACTTTGTAAAAGAGGGTTTCGGATTTTGTTTGAATCTGACAAGGTTATCTTGTCGAAGAATGGGCTGTTTGCTGGAAAGAGCTAAGCCAATGATGGCATGTATCAACTAAGTATCGATAATAAAATTTCTACTTCTGTTTACATTGTTAAGTCTTTATCTTTATGGCATAGTAGGTTGGCACATATAAATATTCATTATTTAAAGAATATGAAAAAGTTAGACTTGCTAAATTTCAATGGTAATATTGATAAATGAGAAATATGTGCTAAGTCTAAATTAACTAAGAAACCATTTCCTAGTGTCAAAAGAAATTCGAATTTATTGGAATTGGTTCATAGTGATATATGTGAATTCAATGGCATGTTAACTCGAGGTGGTAAAAGGTATTTTATTACCTTTGTGGACAACTGTAGTAGATATTTATATGTTTATCTTATGAGGACGAAAGATGAAGCTTTTACCATGTTCAAGAAATATAAGGCTGAAGTAGAAAATCAATTGGAAAGGAAAATCAAAGTTATACGTTCAGATAGTGGTGGAAAATATTTCTTGAATGAATTTTCTTCATTTTGTGAAGAACATGGTATCATTCATCAAGTTTCGGCACCATACACTCCACAACAAAATGGTTTAGCCGAAAGGAAAAATCGTTCTCTCGGAGAAATGGTTAATTATATGCTTTCGAATTTAAAGCTACCAATTAATCTTTGGAGAGAAGCATTGCTTACTGCATGTCATATTCATAATAGAATACCATCCAAGAGAAATGACATAAGTCCTTATGAAATATGGAAAGGTAGAAAACCAAACTTGTCATACTTTAAAGTGTGGGGGTGTTTGGCATACTACCGAGTACCAGACCCCAAGAGAGCCAAACTTGGTCCTAGAGCCATCAAAAGTGTTTTCATTGGATATGCTGAAAACAGTAAAACTTATAAGCTTCTTGATTTAGAGTCTAATGTCGTTGTAGAATCGAGAGATGTTGAATTTTTTTAAAATAAATGTTCAATGGGTTATGAAATTATTGAAAATAATTCAAAACCTGTGGAGACTCAAGTAGATTCTCATGAGAAGGAGACAAATGATTCTAAGGACATGACCGAACTGAGAAGAAGCACTAGAGCTGGGAAGTCAAAGGACTTAGGTCCATACTCTATTACTAATGTTTTCCTTGTTGAAGGAGACCGAGAAAATAACGTGGTAAATAAATACCCCATAGTATTAAATTTAGAAGATGATCCTAAATGTTTTAGTGATGCTATGTCTTCTAGAGAAGCTTCTTTTTGGAAAGAAGCTGTAAACGATGAAATGGACTCAATTATGTCCAACAATACTTGGGTGTTAGTTGATTTACCGAAAGGATCCAAGCCTATTGGATGTAAATGAGTCTTCAGGAGGAAATACAATTCTGATGGTTCTATCCAAACTTTTAAGGCTAGATTGGTAGCCAAGGGGTATAGACAAAGGGAAGGAATATATTATTTTGATACGTATGCTTCTGTAACTCGTATAACTTCTATTCGAATCCTTTTTTCTCTAGCTTCCATTTATGATCTTTGTGTTCATCAAATGGACGTCAAAATTACTTTCTTGAATGGAGACTTAAATGAGGAAATTTACATGGAACAACCAGAAGGCTTTGTTCTTCCTGGAAATGAAAAGAAAATATGTAAATTGATCAAGTCTCTTTATGGACTTAAGCAAGCTTCTAAGCAGTGGCATGAGAAATTTGATTCAGTCATATTATCAATGGTTTCTCACACAATAGTGCTGATAAGTGTATATATTCTAAATTCACTAAAGACTATGGTGTTTTAGCGTGCTTATATGTTGATGATATGCTTATCTTTGGAACAAATATGACTGGAATTATTGAGACTAAGAAGTATCTAACTTCCATGTTTAAAATGAAAGACTTGGGTGAAGTAGATATTATCTTAGGCATTAAAGTTAAAAAAACATAGTGGGGGTTATTCTTTGAGCCAATGCGATTACATTTCAAAAATGTTAAATAAATTTCAACATCTTGGTTTTAAGGACATAAGTACTCCATTTGATTCCAGTATTAAATTAAATTATAATACCGGTAGGGCTGTAGCACAATTTGAATATGCGAGTGCTATAGGGTCTTTAATGTATGCGATGCATTGTACTAGACCTGATGTTGCTTATTCTGTGTGCAAGTTGAGTAGGTACACTAGTAATCCAAATATGGAACATTGGAGAGCTATTACTAGAATTTTTGGTTATCTTAAGAGAACAAAAAATTTAGGCTTGTTCTATAATAATTATCCAGCTGTATTAAAAGGATTCATCAATGCTAGTTGGATTACAAGTGTGGGTGATAAAACATTCCACTTCAGGATGGGTTTTCACTCTAGGTGGAGGTGCTGTTTCTTGGGCGATCAAGAAATAAACATGTATAACTCACTCAACTATGGAGTCAGTATTTGTTGCTTTAGCGGCAATTGGAAAAGAGGCTGAGTGGATTAGGAATTTATTGTTAGATATCAAATTATGGCCTAGTCCTATGCCTCTTATTTCTATCCATTGTGATAGTCAGGCTACTTTGGCAAGAGCTTATAGTAGCACCTATAATGGGAAGTCTAGACATATTAGCTTAAGGCATGAGTTTGTGAGACAATTGATTAAAGATGGTACCATAACAATTGTCTACGTGAGATCAAGTAATAATTTGGCTGACCCTTTGACAAAGGCATTACCAAGAGATATGGTAAAAATGGCCTCACAAGAAATGGGGCTGAAACCCTTTAATTAAAATCACCAGTAATGATAATTCAACCTTTTTCTAGAACATCACTAATTATAAGGTTTAATGGGTAAAAACAAGTTACTGAAAAGTGATTGTTTGATACCGACACTAGCCTTGATATGAGAAGTCGGTATCGTCTGTTACGGTTTAAAGGGTGAATTGAATTCTTAATGAAGTATTGTACAAATATGCAATGTGTTAATAGTAACAGAAACACATGGTAGATACTTCACCTATATGAGCTTAAAAGTGGTGTCCCTTCTTACGAAAGTTTATAGAGAGCTTATGAAACAGGATCAAGCACAAGAGCATAATAGTACTGAGTAATATAGAACTTCTCGCTGAAATAAAAGGTTAGTATATGTGTGGTATGTCCGATTCTATTTTTTAAAAGTATAAGTTTAAAACCGAGCTACTTGTCACTTTGATAGAGTCTTGAGGTACTTGTACTAAGTAAAGGTTTAACTCGAAAGAGACCTTTATGTATGTATATTAATCTCATGGAAATTATAGCTATATTCTTTTTATAATCTTAGTTGGTATTTTGTTTTACAAACAAAGTGAGGGATTGTTGGTTGTTTGTTTGTAAAACAAATAAAATAGTGCATTTTCCTTTATCCCACACAGGAAAGTTTTAAGAAGGTGAGCTACTTTATATATGTAAGTATCTTCTTCAATGTTAAAATGAAGACAATGGGATGTGAACTAGACTTTTCAATACCTGCGTGCGGGTGCACGATTTTGGCGTGATTATCAGGCGCACTTAGCACTTGGCACGCTCGCGAATGATAATTAGCACTGATCCCCGTTTATTATTTTTATTTATTAAATTTCGAATTTATTATTATAAAATAACAATCTTATCCTATTGAAATAGTGTGACTATTCGCAATAGAGTTGCGGTTATTTTTTTATTAATTAATTTCAAAATTTATTATTTAGCCTAATCATTATTAGGCTTTCTTATAACCTTTGGAAGAATTGTGTCCCTTCGGACATAACTACTTCACCTTTGGAATGTTATGTCTTTTCGGACATAACTACTTCAACGTTGAAAGGTTGTGTTTATTCAAAGATTATTTTTCAGGATTTATAAAATTCGGATTAATAAAAATGATTAAAAAATATTATTCTTTTATTTTATTATTATTTTACTCCGAATTTTAATATATCCTTTTTCAACGTGACTTTTGATTTCGTACCAATTCACTGTATATCTTTTCGATAAAGGGACGCCTTTATTCGAAAGGTTATGATTAGTGAATCAATTTTTACATGGTTGAATGTCAAGTCTCTTCATTCGGATATTTTAGACACTTTTTATTCCAAAAAATAGCAGCCATTCTTTCTAATTGTTTTCCTAGAGAAACCTTGGAGATATACTGAAAATGCTATTCGGTATTCTCAATCGAGACTTTGTTGTATCTTGAAGAAAATTTGCCGGTGATCATTAGTAACTTCGTCGGGCAAATAATTCCTTAAAGAAAGTGATATCATGCCTCAAAGTCTCATTTCATTGTTCTACCCATTTTCAAAGTCAATTTTTCAACGGTTTGTCTCCCTACCTTCCAACTGTCATAAAAATTTCGAGAGACGTTCTATAAAGATCGCCCAATTTATTATAGTTTGAAAAACCTCTTGCAACTCTTCTTTTCGACTATAAATAACATAATCGTTCATGGTGATTGACGAATACAATCAACATGAAAATGCCATAACAAATGTGATGTCACAATATTTTCTTTTATACATGTCGAGACGATACATGTTGAAACGATGAAAAAGAAAGACTAAGTTTTACATACCCCCAATTTGTCAACTTCCTTGAAAATGATACAAAGAAAGCTTTCTTTATCGATAGGAGAAAAACTACCCTCTACTGAATTGTATCATTGTTGATATAAGCTTTCATTTTGTTACAATCAGTAACTCATCGTCACTTTTCTCATTAACATATACATCGCACGTGATTTTTTAAGGGCAAAAGCATATTTTTTTCTCGTTAGCATATGCATTGCATGTGACTTTTAAAGGGTAAAAGCATATTTATATTTCATTTTTAAGGAACTCTCTCTTTTTACCTTTAATTGCTGTTAAAGAAAAGAAAAATATAGATATGTGAGAAATATTAACTAAAGTCCAAGTAATAGAAAAAATAAATATCAATAAAAATGTCAAACAATAAAAATTTGTTAATATTTGATTAAATATAGCTAGTTTAATAGAACTAAATAAAATATTTTTAATAAAAGAAATAAACACAAATTAGATTAAAAAAAAGGGAAAAGGTCTAAATAACAAAAAAGATCAAACGATAACAATGGTTAACTCATTTTAAAGTGTCAATGAATGTAATGTAGATTGATTAACAAAAACATTTAAAAGAATTACAAAAGGAAATGATGTTCTCAACTTAAATCATGGAAAATTACCAAAAAGGTCTTCATCATATCGTATAACAGCCAATAATATCTTAAATCTTTTGATTTTGCCAATTTAGTTCTAAACCTTTAAATGATTTGCTAATATAATCCTTTCGACTAATTTTATCTAGAATTTGATAACATGGACACAAGTCATTCTATATGGCATAGTTGACGTTAACATTGACAGTTTTTGTAATTTTAATTTTTTCTAATATTCTTTTCTTTTCTCTTTTCTTTTCTTTTATTTCATTCTTTTTGTCCAAACTTGAGCAGTGTAAGGTCGTTGACTGACCCTCAACAACAAGCAAGGGCCTCCATGCCCTCACCGGCCACAAATGAGGGCATTGACCCTTGCCTAGATTGGGCAAGGCCGCCTTGCCCAGGCCAAACGAGGGTCGCCTGATGACCTCGCCAACTTAGAGTTGGAAAAAAAAGAAATGAAAGAAAATAGAAAAGAAGAATGAAAAGAAAAGTAAACTTAAAAAACTTTAAAATTCATAAAAATTGTCCATATTAGTGTCGAGCGCTGGCTATGCCACGTAGGATGGCTAACGTCCACATCAATGATTTTTTACCAAATTGTCGGAATGACTACATTAGTAAATCATCAAAAATTTTATGATTAAATTGACCAAATTAAAAGATTTATGACTGAATTGGCTGCTATGCGATACATTTAGGACTTTTTTTTGATAATTTTCTAAAGGTAATGATCAACAAAAATCTAAAGTGATTTTTTCAATTATCTAAAAATACATTAAGTGTCTAATTTTGGTTAGTTGAACAAATCGTGATCGCATTAACTTTGTCCTTGGGCAAAGTTGCGGGTTTGCTCGCGCAAAGCATCAGCGCCGGCCATTCTTGCAAATCCCATCGATGCCAACCTACCTGATGTTGGTCGTCTCATCACTCTTATTATTATTTTATTCGTATGGATATTGTTCAAGAGACAAAAATGTTATCCGAAAACTCTCTTTAATTCACAAAAAAATATTTTCCTCATTTTCTAGAATTTGGATCAAATAGGAAAATGAGTCAATAGAAATTTTTTCCTTGTCAACGGAAAATTTATGCTTAATTTAAGGAAAATAATTTCCTATTTAAAAATTAGAAATCATTTTCCAAATATGATTAGATAGTGGTGTTGGGACCAAAACTCTACGTTTGGGCACAGAAACCCCAACGCTTGTTCCTAGATTCTTAATAGGGGCCTCGGGCGGGGTGCGTTAGGATCCAATAAGGCCAAACTCGGGTCAAGGACTTCGGTACCGTTGCTCGACTCCTTGGTGCCTTAGCCCGGGTCCACAATGTCGCAACCTCCTCGAACCGGCCCTGCCGCCTAAGGGGTTTGGCTAAAGGATTATTAAGTTAAACTTAACTCGAGCTCTTCCAAATCTATGCCAATTCGTGACTTAGATTTAAGTTATTAACGTGCAAATCAATTTCATTTAGAAGTCGCTACTAATCGATTTTTGATAGGTCGATTAGACACTCAAGTTAAGTACGGGAGAAATGCTTCACTTCTACGAACTAAATATTCAATGGATACGGGGACTTGATTACATTAATTGACCAATTAGTGCCCTTTTGGTACCTAACCATGTTCAATAACCACCTAACGTGTTCACACTAATCGGGAGTTTCAAAATTCGATTCCTAACCAAGTTAGGGAAAGCAACAATGAACACATGAACCTAACGTGCATAATGAACTTCATACGAGGTTAAATTAAACGTGCAATTCAAAGTGCGTGAACCAAACAACATGCAATCAAATATGATACTAATCACACAATAGGGCAAGAAAAACCAATTCCAAAGTCCAAATAAATTTTTTGATTTTTTGAATTTAAATTTAATTTTTAAAATTTTAAAATAATAAAATAGTATTAAAAATAATATAAACGGACTTGGGTCGGATCTCCACATCCGACCCAGATCAGGACTAACCCGGGCGCGCCGGCCCAGGTCCATAACCAGATCGGGCTCATTTATTGAGCCCGGTCTGTTCGGAATTTTTTTTAAAAAGGAAAGGAAAAGGGCTCAGCCTGAAATTTTTTCATTTTTTTAAAAACAAACAAAGCCCAAAACCCACTATAAATAAATAAATAAATAACAATCTAGCCCAAACTGACCAATTCGACCCACTCGCGAAATGGCCTAAAACTTAATAAACCCTAAAACCAAGCCCAACACCAAACAAAACCCTATCTGGTTAGACCCGCCAACCCAACCCAGACGTGAGCCGCCGATCCGACTCGCTAGAAACCCTACTCGGTTTGCCCGACCCTGTTCACGACTGCCACACCTCGCCCATGGCCTCGCCTTGGCTGGCCAAGCCGTGACGATGAGCCTCCTCCGAGC
The DNA here is from genome assembly GCA_031216185.1 of Syzygium aqueum. Taxonomy (NCBI): domain Eukaryota; kingdom Viridiplantae; phylum Streptophyta; class Magnoliopsida; order Myrtales; family Myrtaceae; genus Syzygium; species Syzygium aqueum. The sequence goes on from CM062232.1 coordinate 35,156,312, forward strand.
ACTGACCTTCGCGGCCGACGCTGCACCTTAGCCTGCATCGCCGCTCCGATGAGGGGTAGCAAGCATCCTTCACCCGGGTCACCGCTGTGGCGACTGACGGCTGACTGGGACCGTCCAAGCCTTGACAAGAGGCCGACCGACCGAGAACTAGCCAAATCCCGGCGAGGGACCGGCTGGCTGCCTCCTCTCGCAGCTATGCCCGGACCGCCGTGGCCACCAGCGATACGCTAGGACCGTCTGACACTCCAAAAAACGTAGCAGAATAGAGAAAAACTAAAGAAATTTGGTTTGGGCAAAACGTCGAACAGTTGGTGCGCATGATGAAAACGATAGATTTTAGGTTCAATCGAGGCTCAAACACATCCGAAAATTCACACATAAAAAATGCATAGACAAACAGGGTTAAGCTTGAGGTGTCACGGGCCAAAACTTGAGTGAGCCGGATAGCCGCGAGCTCCGGCCAGTGAGCCCGAAAAATAGAGGATGCAGACCAGCAGACCATAAACAAGGGAAAGAGGGGCGGCCATTGCGGTGCTCCTTATTCTGCTAGGGGGCGGCGAACGGGGGGCGAATGTGATAGATCAGACTTCATCCCGTTGCCCCGCATGCCTCCGAGCCGAAATCCTTGGGAAATCGACCCCAAATCAAACCGAACAAAAATTTGACGAAAACTCGGGGTCGAGACCTACCGTGAGAAAGGCCGGAGCTCTGTCGGCCGCGGTTGAGGCGTGACGATTGTCGATGGGAGCCCATTCGGCCTCGGATCTCTCTCTCTCTCTCTCTCTCTCTCTCTCTCTCTCTCTCTCTCTCTCTCTCTCTCTCTCTCTCTGGTTCTCTCGCTCTCTCTTAATCTCTCGCTTTGGCTCTCTCGCTCTCTCTATGTCCATGCTCACCTCTCCCCGCTTTAAGGCCGGCCAGCAAGCAGGCGCACATGGCCCCTGCCACCACCAACCTGCCGTGGCCAGCCTGATCTTGACTTGAGGATCACACCGGCATCCCCCGAGCCTCTCTAGCTTCTACTTCCTCTATCTTCTGTTCCGGCTTCTGTTCGTTCCATTCCTCCCCTTTACGCTCAGAAGTGTTGACTGGGGAGGGGGGAGGTTGAACAGTGTGCGGGCTGGGCCAAAGGGAAAAGGGCCGGCCCACGTAAAAAATAAAATGAACACAAAGATGGGCCGTGCGAAAATAAAAAAGAATGGGCCGATTGACCTGGTCCGGAAAGACACATTTTTTTAAAATATGAATATGTTTTAATAGGCCATATTAATGTAAATGTGCCTAATGTCTATATGCCATGCAATTTAATGAAAATATTTTTTGTTTAGTGGTTAAAAATTAAATCCTAATTTTTTATGTGATAAAAATCCTAAATGATTGAGCAAAATTTAGGTGTCAACACACAAAGACTGGGCTCAAGACCCTATGCCCGGCACTAGGTCCATCAAGGCCAGGACCATGACCCAGGTGCTAGTACCTGAGTCCTTGGTGCTCAAGCCCGTGTCCAACTAGGCCGTGCTCGTGTCCATTGAGGCTAGGCTTGGGTCCTCGATGCTCGTGGCCATATCCATCAAGGCCGGGCTCAGGACCTTGGTGCTCGTGCCTGGGATGGTGTCCCTGCTTGGGTCCTTAGCATCTAGGCCCGTGTTCCGGGTCCATTGAGGCTAGGTTCGAGACGCCAGCGCTTGTCTAGGTCATACAAGGCCAAGCGCAAGACCTCAACGCCCATGCCTAAGTCTATTTTAGACCGGGCCCATGTCCATTAAGTTTGAGCTTGGGACCTCGGTACCCGAGCCTAGGTCCTCGACACTCGTGCCATGTCCATTGAGGCCGGAATGGTGACCCTAAAGCTCATGTCCCGATCTCAGGGCCCGCATCCATTGAGGCCAAACCCAGATCCCTAATGCCCAAGTTGGGGTCCATCGAGGCTGAACTCGGGACCCTGGTGCTTGTACCTAGTTCCTCTACAATTTATGCAAAAGTCAATGGCGCCCTAATGATGTATATCTATTTTGGAAAATCCAGAGTTTCCTTACCAAAAGACATAAAATATTTTCTAGTTCATTTTCATGTTTTAGTCAAATATCGAAAAATGATGTCATTTTCTTGAAAAGTAACTTCCTAAAATGTTTTCTAGAAATATCATATTTTTCGTGAAATAAACGAAGCATTTTTCAACAAATGTCACATTTTCTACAAGGCTCCATTTATTTCGTTGAAAATGTGACATTTCTGCAAAATATTTTTAGGAAGATATTTTTAAGGAATATGACAACATTTTATGATGTCTGGCTAAAACTTGAAAATGAACAGAAAAATATTTTCCATCATTTAAAATGGTAAATCTGATTTGATTTTCCTAAATAGACATACACTATTCAACATTAGTTACTTGCGCATAGGCAGTCGAGAAATCGAGTACGAGCCCTAGAGTCTCAGGTCTGGCTTGAATGGACCCCTATCGGGGCGCTTGGGATCGGGGCACGGGCAAAGGCTTTTGTGGACTTGGGCCTAAGTGTTAGATATTGGGATCTCGCACTCAGCCTATGTGGATATGAGCCCAGGTGTCGTGGCATCAGGCACGGGCACAGGCACAGGGGCTTTGGGCTCGGCCTCGATGGACTCGAGCACGGGCGTCGAGGCCCAGGTACTAGCACTGAGGTCTTGGGCTTGGCCTTAATAGATAGGACGAGGGCGCTAGAGATCGAGGCATCAACACTGGGGTCGCGGGTCTGGCCTCAATGGACTCGAGCCCAGGTGCGGGTGACCTCATCCTGAACACCGAAAAGCTAGGAATCAGCATTAGATTTTCGTGCCTAAATGTAGAGTTTTAGGTCAAACGATGATACCTAATCATGTTTTAAATCGGAAATCATTTTTCTTAAATCTAAATACAGATTTTCCGTTTACTTATTTTTCTGTACAAATCAAATGCTGAAAAATGAGGAAGGGAGCCCGTATTCATCTTGTTCAGGATAGTTGCTTTCTTCCTAAACACCCTCTCTTGCCAACGCAACATATGCTATATTCTTCTGCAAGACGGGCGGCGCCTTTGACGCAAGCATCGGGTGCGTGCATGTTGGGATAAGATTATTCCACTACATATCCACACCCTTCATTTATTGCCCTAAATTCCTTTCTTTCTTTCTTTCTATTCTTCAACGCTCTGAATCGCTGCGACTTCTGACTTGCTGGGTCCCACCATGCGTGAATTTCAATCTCGTGCCCGCCAATAGATGAGAGTTGACTTTAACTAATCCACCGGTCTGACCTAAGAATTTTGTTTTTTTTTGGGGGGTTTTTTTTTTCTCTTTTTCAGTCAATTTGTCGGGGAAATATCCACATCGAATTTTAGTAAATCGAAAGGGAAAAAAAGGGTTTTGTTCTATTAGAATTATTCAATGATGCTTTTCTAGGTTTGTCGAAATTTATGTCCACATTTTAAGGGGACAGCAGTTAATACAGTTGGTGTGTGAAATCGAAGACAATTACGGTTCCTCTTAGCTGTATAATCATCTATAATCCTTTTGTTAGTGGATAATTAGATCGTACGATAGTTATAGATGTACCTTAATTTCCACAAAGTGTTTTCTTTTTCTTTTTATATTTTTTGTTCGAATCTTTTTTGTCTCGTCGATCGTTCCAAACTGAAATGGGGAAAGAAAACGAAAACTGTGTACAAATAGTGATGCATCGTGTCCATCAACGTACTTTGAAAAGAGTGCGTGGAGATACTCTATTAGTCATGTATCATTGATCTGAAGTTTGAAAACTTTATTTTATAAATTGTAGTGAAACAAAATTAAGTAGTCTCACCAAATTGATTTCATCAATTGCAACATCACTATATAAGCCATTATTTAGGAAATTTCTTGCAAAATAAATTGTGCTGTGGTAGACTAGGATGGACAAATTCTGATCAATTAGTAGTTCAACAAATAATTGCCTGTACACTTAAAAATACTACAAAACTTAACATTATATAGGTTTTGTTTGGCTATACTAACTACATTTTCATGATTCTCAAGCGGTCTTTTATCAATTTGTTGGGGAAAATTAAAATGAAAAAAAAGAGTTTACTTTTGACATAGTTGTATAATTTTGAGAAATTTAATGGGGGCCAAGAGTTGTTGTTAGGCCAAAAGTAATTCGGCAGAATCAGAAGAAACTTGGCATATTCCCAAATTTTTACAAAATGAGTGGGGGCAAGAGCCCCAACTACTCAAAAACTAAGTCCCGTGGTACCCGGTAGAAGTGAAGACTAAGGTCTCGGGATATATTATAATCTTTTGTAACTCGTTTGTTTTGATTTATTTTCGGCAAAAGGTTATTAATTGATTTTCCAATCAAATTTACAGAGACATGAAAAAGTTAAGTAAGGAAAGTAATAGTAACTCGGATACATCGAAATAGGAAAATGTTTAAATGGCACATATATCCTAAATCACTGTCAAATGAGCCACATTGCAATACTTCTTTCGAGTCGTGCCCATATAAAATATGTCCACCGACTGTTATAGATGGTAGGTACGGTTCACCAAGGGCTTTCGAGGAGCTTTTGCAAGGCGATCCTTAACAGTTGCGAGACCTTTCGAGGAGGGTCCCCCTTTTTTTTTTTTTGTCGGGATCCTCACGCCCTACGACAGCTCCACTCCATAAGATATGTTAGGTTACGTGACACGAATCCCATACCATCTAATGGCTCTACCGAAGCGGGTTACCGTAGGTCGGGAGTACCCAATTGCTCTCTCTCCCCGCGAGAGATTATCCAAAGAGAGAGAGAGAGAGAGAGAGAGAGAGAGAGAGAGAGAGAGAGAGAGAGAGAGAGAGAGCGCACGAGGACCACGACGCGGATGGGGCGTGGAGAAGCCCTAGACGTCAGACGAAGAGACAAAACCCACAGGAAGCAGCGGGCGAAGCTGCAACAATCCAGGGGCTACCGAACGATTCCACCGTGGATTATACCCCCCCAAGAAAAAAAAATAGAAAAAGTTAATTAAAGTTGAAAAAATTAAAAAACAGGGGAGGTCTTCCAAAATGCCAATTACAAAGCCCCACTCCAGCCCACACTGGACAGAACCTAACCTTATCCTCTATCTCTATCTGTCTGTCTGTCTCATCTCTATCCATCTAATTAAACAATTCGTTTATAAAAGTTAAGCATTAATTGCCCAAATTATTTATTGAGTAGGTTATCCTAAGGATAAGACACTGAAAAGCCTTTTATTAATGGGAGAGCCAAAAAAAAATATATTCGTTTTCGGCGCACTGATTATTCCAGTGTTATCTACCCACAACGGTTTGGAGTTATGTTATTTCAAACCAAGCCATGTTTAATAACCGCATGTTGGAATCGCTCGTTGACCCAATTTTTATTTTAAAGAGTGAATACCATGAAAAATAATAAATTAATATATATGTGATAAATTTATCTTTCGTTAAATTGAATTAATACTATAAAAAATTATAAATAGATACACATGTGATAAACGAAGGTTAAATTTCAAACCATTCAACTCAAAAATTTAATGATAAAAATCAATAAAAAATAGTGATGAGTTAAATTGTCATAAATATATCAATTTAATGTTTTGTCCGGAAGGATTTTCTGTTGTGTTGGCCCTATTTTAAATACTGCAAACATAACTCCTACCATGCAAAAAATTAGACAGAAAAAAAGAAGGAAAAAATACGAGGAATTTCGAAAATGGCGTGAGGAGGAAGCGTCCAACACCACGTGGCGCGAACCCACCACGCTGGCCTCCACCACGCCCCCCCCTAGCCCCGCCCCCTACCCCCCGCGGTCGTTCTTATCCACTTCGATCTCCCGCATTGAAAATGGCATTCCGTCAGTGGGGGCGGGCCCCACCCCCACCCCGCGGGGCGGCGTGGTGACGTGGCGGGTGGAGAGTGGTCAATGTGACGTCCAGCTGTATTGGTTCCTTCCGCGACTTCGCATCCCTCTGATATTTTGTTGCTGTCGGAGGGAGGGAGAGGGGGGGAGGCGGTCTCGGTCCATCATCGTTCTTTGTCCTTCCTCTTCCTCCCTTCTCCCTTCAATAATTTTCTCGACCATTTTCGGACCAGCGTTCCGCTCCTCAATTTTGCCTTTTCTCCTGCGTCAATTGTTCCTGGTCACTGTCTCTGTCCCTGTCTCTGTCTCTCTCTTTCCCCGTCCCTCGCCGCTCCACACAGCAGGAAAAATTCCCCCCCATCTTTGCTCCCGAGATTTCTGCATCATCCGCTTTTTTCCCATTTCTTTATTTTCTTGATACTTCTGAGGCCTCTCTGCCTTCCTTCCCTCGCCGGTACCGTCCCTCTTCTTCACTCTCTCTGTCTCTGTCCCTGTCTCTGTCCCTGTCTATGGATTTGTGACGGCCCTAGCCGTTTTGATCTGAATCTATTCCCCTCCGCTTTTCTCTCTCTTTCTCTCTGTCTCTCTGTCTCTCTCTTTCTTGCTTGTCCATCGTGCCAAATTTGGTTCATTTCTTGAAATCTTTGGCTAGATTCGCTGCTACTTCGGCTTCTTTCCAATCTAGCGTTTGACCCGGGTATTTTTTTCTTTTCCCCGTTCCCCTTTCTCGCGCTCGCGCTCGCCCCTCTTCTTCTCTGGGCTTTCAGTTCGTTTTGAATTTGGCTAGCTTGCTCCAGATTTGTTTCTTGAATTGATGGGATTGCTCTTTTATTATGTGGGTGTGCTTGGACTCCGGTCTGTGTTGGGTTAGGAGTTCTTGTTTTGATTTTTCGGGGGGATTTGTTGTCGAGCTACGATGTCTAGATCTTATTCGAACCTGCTGGAGCTCGCCTCCGGCGAGTCTCCCTCGTTCAGCCGGATGAGCCGGCGGATCCCGCGCATCATGACGGTTGCGGGCATCATCTCGGACGTCGACGACGACAACCGGTCGGAGGGCTCGTGCTCCGACCCCTCCTCGTCCTCGACCCAACGGGACCGGATTATCATCGTGGCCAATCAGCTGCCCATCCGAGCTCAGCGGAAATCGGATAGCAATGGTATAGGTTGGATCTTTAATTGGGATGAGAACTCGCTGCTCCTCCAGCTGAAAGATGGTTTAGGTGATAATGACACTGAGTTTATCTATGTTGGCTGTCTTAAGGAAGATGTCCACCCTAGTGAGCAGGATGAGGTCTCTCAAATACTACTTGAAAATTTCAGGTGTGTCCCGACCTTTTTGCCGCATGATTTGTTTAGTAAATATTATCATGGGTTCTGCAAGCAACAGCTGTGGCCATTGTTCCATTACATGTTGCCTCTGTCGCCCGACCTCGGTGGTCGGTTCAACCGGTCCTTGTGGCAGGCTTATGTCTCGGTCAATAAGATTTTCGCGGATAGGATCATGGAAGTGATTAATCCGGAGGATGATTTCGTTTGGGTACATGATTACCATTTGATGGTGTTGCCGACTTTCTTGAGGAAGAGGTTCAATAGAGTGAAGCTTGGGTTCTTCCTTCACAGCCCGTTTCCCTCTTCGGAGATTTACAAGACGTTGCCGATCAGGGAGGAGCTTCTGAGGGCGCTCCTGAATTCTGATTTGATAGGGTTCCACACTTTCGACTATGCACGCCATTTCCTGTCTTGTTGTAGTCGGATGCTTGGTCTTACCTATGAATCGAAGAGGGGTTATATAGGCCTAGACTATTATGGTCGGACTGTTAGTATTAAAATTCTTCCCGTCGGGATACACATGGGACAATTGCAGTCAGTTTTAAGCCTTCGTGAGACCCATGCCAAGGTTGCCGAACTTATTAAGCAGTTCTGTGGTCAGGGTAGGATAATGTTGCTCGGTGTAGATGACATGGATATTTTCAAAGGAATTAGCTTGAAGTTGTTGGCCATGGAGCAACTCCTCGTTCAACACCCGGAGTATCAGGGTAAAGTTGTTTTAGTGCAGATAGCCAATCCAGCTCGGGGCAAAGGGAAGGACGTGAAGGAAGTGCAAGCAGAAACCTATTCTACCGTGAAACGTATCAACGAAACTTTTGGCAGACCGGGTTATGAGCCTGTAGTGTTGATTGACCAGCCTCTTAAGTTTTCCGAGAGAATCGCCTACTATGTCGTTGCCGAGTGTTGTTTGGTAACGGCCGTCAGGGACGGCATGAATCTCATTCCTTATGAGTACATAATCAGTCGCCAAGGAAACGAGAAACTGGATGAGGTCTTTGGTTTGAAACCTTCCACTCCCAAAAAGAGCATGCTGGTCGTCTCCGAGTTCATAGGGTGTTCGCCATCCTTGAGCGGAGCAATGAGGGTGAATCCTTGGAATATAGATGCCGTGGCCGATGCAATGGACTGTGCCTTGGAAATGCCGGAGGGGGAGAAGCAGCTCCGTCATGAAAAGCATTATAAGTATGTCAGCACGCATCATGTTGGATACTGGGCCCGCAGTTTCCTTCAGGACTTGGAGAGAACGTGTCGAGATCACTCGCGCAGGAGGTGCTGGGGCATCGGGTTTGGGCTCAGTTTTAGAGTAGTTGCGTTGGATTTGAATTTCAGGAAGCTTGTCATGGAGCACATAGTGTCGGCTTACAAGAGGACCGCGATGAGGGCTATACTTCTGGACTATGATGGTACTTTGATGCCCCAAGGTTCCATTGACAAGAAGCCGACTCAGAAATCAGTTGAGATCCTGAATAGTCTCTGCCGAGATAAGAACAACATGGTATTTCTTGTCAGTGCTAGAACCAGGGAGACGCTAGCTGAGTGGTTCTCTCCTTGCAGAAGATTAGGAGTAGCTGCTGAGCACGGTTACTTCTTGAGGTGAGCCTTACTTTTCCTTTGATTTTGTCCACCATATTAGGTAAGTCAGTGTGAAAAATTTGAGAATGCCTATTTAATGGTCTTGCTTTGCTTTCGACACCGGTGAGCCTTTTTTTTTAGCTAGTGCTTTTCTGTGTTTTTTAGGATGAACCGAGATGCAGAATGGGAGACGTGTGTACCGGTTGCAGAGTGTAGCTGGAAACAGATCGCGGAACCAGTTATGAACCTCTACACCGAGACAACTGATGGCTCGACCATTGAAAACAAAGAAACCGCACTTGTTTGGTCGTATGAAGATGCAGATCCAGACTTTGGATCGTGCCAGGCTAAGGAACTTCTTGACCATCTCGAAAGTGTGCTTGCCAATGAGCCAGTGACTGTGAAGAGCGGGCAAAACACAGTGGAGGTTAAGCCACAGGTCTGTGTTGTATTCTTGTCTAGCTGTGCATTATTTATTTACTGCAAGCATTGGTATAAGAACTTGTTTGGGTCATATTGTCTATGTTGTCTCCATACCAACATGGAAGGCTTTGCAGCTATCCAGAAGAGAGCCTTACTCTATAGGGGTGCTAACGCTTTACTTAAAGAATATCAAGTCAAGGCTCTCCTTCTATTCTACAAATCTAATACGACTACTAAAGACTAGGTCTTCTAGAGTGAACTAGCATAGTAATTTGTCTATATTTCGTGCTCCTAGAAGCCTAAGCCGCACTATACTATACTTGACTGAACCAGAGAAAATCAAAGTTCGAATATACCAGCCAGAGCATAAATATGACTTGCCTTTATCCATTATATGTCTGCGTCCATTGCATTAACATTCCGAATCAGAGTTGGGGATGTGGTTTTTACTTAGATTAGCCTGGGCTTTGTCATGCTCTATCCTAAGAAAGTACTTCCTTACGTGCAGACCAGTGCTTATTAATTTGTCTCTCAGTTTTCTCTATAGAAAAGAAAGGTTAGTACATCTTTATATGTTCAAATGAGTATTTTTACTTTCCCACTGATGTAAGAGGAGTGTTTCCATAAGCAAATGATAATCATATAGGAATGATTCTTTAAGATAGGAAGTGAGGGCGCTGCTCTTATAGAAGCAAAGAAAGATTTAGAGAAGCCTCTTAATGTCGATATGCCTGTAGTAAAATTCTGAATGTGCAGGGAGTGAGCAAGGGAATTGTCGCCAAGCGATTATTGTCTGCCATGCAAGAGAGGGGAATGACGCCAGATTTCATCCTGTGCATAGGTGATGACAGATCCGATGAGGACATGTTTGAGGTGATTACTAGTTCCGTGGCCAATTCGTCCATCGCTCCCAATGCGGAGGTGTTTGCATGTACTGTTTGCCGTAAGCCAAGCAAGGCCAAGTACTATCTGGATGATACAGCGGAGATCGTCAGGCTGATGCAGGGTCTGGCTTCCGTTTCGGAGCTCTCGGAGCCCGCTTAAGGTCTTACCGAGAAGAGCGGTCGTCCCTTCGTTCGTTTGCAACTGTAAAACATGTTTGCACCTGCTGTTTACTGCTTTAACATCCCGGTTTTGGCCGGGTTCCGGTTTAGCGTAGATGTAAATATGGCTTTGTGCCATTTTAAAACTGTTGAGCTTGATCCACACACTTCCACCGCTTGAACTGATAATAATCTTCAGCGAATACAGTCAGTCCTCTTGCCTTGGATTTCCGTGCTTGAGAAGTACTAGGAAGACTTCTATTCTTGAGCTTGCATTACTTTTTCCAATCTTCCCGTTGAACCTTACAGTCAAGTTCCTTACCTTCTAAGTTAAGTTGAGCTAATTACTAGTGTCATCCTTAATTGTGCTCTCCTTATCAAAGGATCCTTCTCATTATTCAAATACTGTAATTATTATCTTCAATTTTCGTGACACATTTTAAGTTGCAATCTCTCGCTCGTACATAATTAATCAAATTATCATCATCTCACTCTAAAAGAACCTGTACACGCCCTCTTCTCTTCCTTCGGGTAGACGGGTCCGACTCACCCATGAACGTATCTCGATCTCTTTACCGTGCACTGTTGTCCCGACCATGGTGCGACTCACATTCAAGGGTTGGTGATGGTCCAGGGGCTGGCTCGAGGTCGGGCTGGTGATAATTTGCCACCCGGTTGCAGGGGAAGAGAGAGGGGTTTAGGGTGTAAATATTAGGTGTGCCTGAAGAGTAAACGAGTGTTTTACGTTTGCGAGAGAGATGTGAAGTATTATGTTTTGAAATAAGGGGACGATATTTGATATTATAAGTAAAGTTGTAAAAGGTATTTATAATTATTGCGGCTCCGTTTGTTTTTCAAAAATGAATAATTTGAAATATGTTTTCCTAAAATTGTGTCGCTTGGAATAATTAATCATTGAAAATGCTTCATTATCAACATCAATTTATAACTAAAAATTTTCATGAACACTGATGATTTTTTTAGTTCATTCATTTTATAAGTGATCATTTTTAGAAAATTTTTTTCTAATTCGTTTATATTTTGTGAAATAAACGCACCTTAAGTTAATTAGAGCTAGTACGTAAGTTAAAGTTGGCATGTAAGTTGGAGCGGTAAGAATCTAACATGGTTTTCATCTTTGGGTGGTTACTCCAAGGCAATAGTCGATAGGTCACATCTGCAAAAATCTTTTTTCACATAGGCTCTCATCGAAGGCTATGGATACATAAGCTTTAATTAATCGGATTTGAAGTAGGAGACATGGAAAGGTTAAAAGTTATGCAAAAGTTTAGAGATTTGATTAATTGATTTGAGGGAAAAAAATGCGTATATTAGGCATGATGGGTTTCCTAGATATAAATAGGCAGTTAAAATAAGCATTGTATTCCAATTCCAAATGAAAATTCCCAATAGAGATATTAACTTAGCCAATTACCTTATGGATTCCATTTCTGGCCCAATTCAAAGGGCCTAGGAAAAGACACAGCGTGCGAAAACTAGTACATTTGTTCTCTAGTTGGCTTTTGTTTGGCCCGATTTCTCTGATGGACCCTTGGTAAAGTTTGATGATTTCTGGTCTATCTTTCTACGGACTAGCAAAGCAAAGAGAGGACCCCATGTGCATGCAAGGAAAAATAGCGATGAAAAACGAAGGACTTTGCGTAAGTAATGAAAGAAATGAAATTAAGTTGAAACTTCAATCTATTCTGAAAAAAATGAAATTAAGTTGTGCAACTAAATAGATTCGAATTAAAGTTTAGATAGTTTGAGAGATTTGAGAAATTGCGTTGTTAATTATCTCGGCTATTTTGAAAGGATGAATTTACTCATTGTTTTGCAATGATGACTAAATTTAATTTTGGTAACTTGTATGGACTTTGATGAGGTTTATATATACAAATGGAAGGTCAACTGATGAAGCCTAGGTTCTTTGGATTCATTGACATATAAGAGAAGAAATTAATTGTAATGAAAAAACATATTGGTTTCATGCAAAAACCTAAATTGAGAGTTGGGTTGTCCTAAAATTTCTTCACCACATATGCCCTAATTCTTGTTCAGAATCATGCATAATATATGCAAGAACGTGCGACTGTTGATAGAAATATTACGGAACGAAGGCTAGTGCATGGTGATATATAGCTTTTAAGAGTAACAATATTTTCGAGCAGGAGACAATTTTCTAAAAACTACTTCAAATTGCTGGAAACATAGAGGTCCTTCTGTAATGAGGTCAAATCAATCTCGGTGTGTTTACAAACTCACGTGATTTATCGAGATGAATCAAATATGGTAAGGCAAATTTGTAAGTTCTTATCCTTAGTTGTCTGGTTACAGGGTAACTTCACCAAGACAGAGGTTATTTTCAACCAACAGAGGCCGTCTGTGCCTGTCTATTGATGTGTCGGACTACCATATTGAGTTCATTATTTTAACGTGCCGATACCCGCACACTATGTTCTCCTCAATTAGAGTATGTATCTTTTTCTTGCCCATCTCCAAGCAATATTTTTCAGATGCTTTACATCTTGGAGGTCCGAATTGAATCAAGATGAAGCCTTCTAAGGACATTCTTGGGTCCAAAAGATGAATCCAAAATGGTAAGGCCAGTTTGTATGTTCTTATGCTATATGAACCCTTTTATTTTTAAGGAACCTCTCTCGTGGGAGACAAATGCGCCACTTCTTTTCAATTTTGTTTCTTTTTATACTACTAGACTCCTTGACTCGGACATATCTACCTACGAACTAAAACTAAACAAAATCACTGTGAATTAGCTTGGGGCTACATGGATGATCAATAATTCATTTCTAGGCGAGAATCTTCGAGCCCTAGGCCGAGGCTCTAGCATGGCTTGCCAGCTTTAATTCAGATTAATTAAATTTCGAAGCAGTTAATCTTGCATGTTTTAATAAAAATGGTTATTGCCTTTGGTCCCCACCCTATGTGCATACAGCCTATTTATTTTGTTAAATATCATCAATTTTAAAAAGTATTTCCTTTTTGTTTAGCTTTTTGCTTGGTAGGAAGACACATCTAGGAGACTAAATTGTCTTCACATCCTTTCCTTTCTTTTTATAAAATTCGTGTTTTCCACCAAAAAGTTGAATACATCTCTTTCCCCGTTTAAAAAAAAAGTAACATAACATGGTAGCTTGCTTCGTGCCCCAGCAGCATAAAAGCTGCTTGTTTCGCTTCTTTTATCTAACAATACGATACTTTTATCGTAGCGGGATGCATGTAATGAAGCAACACATCGATACGTAAGGGATAAGGGGAGACATAAAATCGAAGAATTTGTCGTACATAGTCCTTCTTGGGTAGCCAGGGTTTTATGTATCTTTTGCACATGCACATATCAAGCAACTAAAGTTTTGATAGAGCCCGACATGAGATTGTTACTATATGATATTGTGGAAAAATGAACTTTTGTCACGCACCTTATCCATGTATGTGTGGATGAGAGTAAATTTTTGCTCGTTTACTTTGCAATCTTTGCGAACAATTTCATCAAAAAATTTATACCTAGGAAAACCCCAAAGCAAAAAAATTCTATAGGATATGAAGTTCCAATTTCCCATGCCTCCACAATTTTCATGTTTGTGCAAAAGTGCACCTAAATTTCTATATTCATAAAACTGGCATTAAATACATTTTTTTAATTAAAACATGTACATGAGACCAAAAGTGGCTACTCTTGGTCCCAAGACACCCAACAACTCGCATGTTCCTAGAAAAACTCGATTCTTGTTAAGCATAGTTTTTTAACAACTAATGGGCATTATTTAGAGTGGAAAAAGTTTTGCCGACAATGATTCCCCTGCTGACTAAGTGATATGATCCATTTGACACACGATCTCTATGTTGGAATAACCAAATTTCATGACTCGAATTACTCAGTATAACAGACTAAGTCTAGACAAGAATATTTACCCATAAAGCCTGCACTCCATAAAATTTCATGTCCTTTCAAATGCTCTTATAACAAAATTAGGTATGCATGATCTCTAGATTTATAATATCACACTCCATATTGATTAACGATGAAATGTTTGGTTGACAATGGCTTATAATACTAATTATTGTACCTTGAGACCACATATAATAGTTGCCAGTGATGGTTGTCATGAATAGACCTAATCATGGGCTTGCCAACATCTTAAATAAGGATTTTGAGATCCAATTAATTTCGGAAAGAAAGTTCATATTTCTTCCCCTCAAGGCGGCCCATTCATCAATTTTTGTCATGAACACCTCGCCCTCCATCTCGACCTTTTCTTTTCTTTCATTACTTTTCTTAATATTTTCGTGTTTTTCCTTGATTAATAATGCACATTTTCTTAGGAGTTGCTTTCCATCCTCTTAATAGTGGAAAAAATGTGTCAGCATGCCAATCAACTTATTAATTTTATGTTAATGACGAAAGAACTATGTTGTAACAATTCTACTTGTATAAGGAGACACAACTGCATAAAAAGCTAGAGAACAACAAAAGAATTAAAAATCAATTTAATTTTTTTTAAATAAAATTTGCATTGATAGTATAAGACCCTACTTGTTTATGTCGAAGATAATAGCTAGGGCGACAAATAGGTGAAGATGGCTAGAGTCACATGTATCCTCACCTTTCAGTAGGGCAACCAGGAAGCATAATATACATCTTTTTAGGTTGAATAAACTATTTTTTAAAAAAAAAATATCATGATTGCAAATGAAGCTTTTCTGATTTCTTTTCAAAACAAAGAAAATATACTGTAAATTAGAAGAATCCACCAAACATTAATTTGCTTTTGGAAACAAAGTTGGTCGAAGCTGTCTTAATCTTATTAAGTGAAATACATGATTTCTTGCTCTTGTTCTGCTGAAAAACAGGAATTATTCGTACACCGAACCTTGTAACCCCAGATACGTACCTTGCCAGATGAGCATTTTCTCAAGCAAACTACCGTCAGTAAGAGAATTTACAGTGTTGCTCTTTTCATGGAAGCATCCTCACAGTGATTATCTCATGATGAAGCTGATTAGTGTGGCCTGAACTTAAACTAGCCAATGGTCGCTGTCATTAAATCAAGAAAAAGACGGATTTTCTGGACAAATGACAATGACATTGATTTTCTGCCGATAAAATAAAGCATCTGCGACAGCAACTTGCGAATAATGCAATGCAGACTGTGCTCCCCTCTATCCTATAACAAAACAAAACATCTTCGATTCGAAAGGTCAATGCTTGTCACTCATTAATTCAAATTCATTTATATGGAGTCGGTCCACAAACTAGATCAAGGAAAGCCATGAATGCAACCCAATAAGGCTGTCTGTAAAAATTTTCCTAGGAAGTTACGCGAGTTTTAATACTGATTATGAATATTTTTTTCTGTTATTTTCTTGAATTAAACATATAATATACTTGAAATTCTCAACAAGATGAGTACTCCCAGAAGAATTATTGCACACGAGAATTTTCAAATAGATGAATAATGTTGACAGTATATCATACCCTCGATCGTGAAATGTCGTCAAACATTAAGACCAGTCTGCTTTTTTTTCTCGATTCTTTTTTCACTTTTTTTGTCTCTGCTTTTTAAGAGAAATAATGTTGTTTTTCTTAAAAGAAAGAGGCCTATAACTCTTGAAGAAATAGTTGCCAAATTCGAGAAGTTGTGAGTCGCACCTAAAGTGTAATTAGGGGTATCTAGATGCCATTCAATAGTACTTAATGAGATACTAGTAGATATCGTTGCTCAGATAGTAGAGTACTAATTAATCCTACTGTCGTAAAAAAGAAAACAAAAACAAACTCATGGAGTGTCCAAACTTATCTTCTGAATCTCTTATTTACCTACATGTATAGTGGTAATCAAGAAAGACTCAGTAATAATCAAATAGGGTGACATGCTTGTGCATGCTTTCTCGTCTTCTATAAAAGAGCCTCCCAATCAACCCTCGAAGCTATTCCTCTCAAACAAAAGCACACGCAGAGAGAGAGAGAGAGAGAGAGAGAGAGAGAGAGAGAGAGAGAGAGAGAGAGAGAGAGAGAGATGGCAAAGTTGGTACCTTATGCATCACTTCCAACGAATGGGGGAAATGGAAGTTTCAGCTATCAGAAGAACTCGTACTATCAGGTAATTATCTACGTTTCCTAATAGCACTTGATCAAACCATGACCTCTCTCTCTCTCTCTCTCTCTCATGGGGCTTCCAAGGTCAAAGAACCAATATATTGCCGTAATTTCTATATAATATATAGAAACACTTAAGAAGGTTTGCAATGATGTATTCGAGAAATCTTTGAGTGATCGTAAAAACTCTTACCCTTTTACTTACCAAGTTAGCAAGTACATGGAATATATCTATGTCTTGGACATACAAGTTTGGATGCAGACCCTCCCTCCCTCTCTCTATTGTTTGGACAAATACTACGTATTAGTGCTGCTTCGAAAGATGTTGTTCTCCATCGATCAGGCCACTAATTTTTGCCAACCAAATGCTAGCAAAATGTAAGAAACTTATTGTTATAGCACAAGATATCTTACGTGCTGTTCCTAGAGAAGACCGGTGCTCACTCAACTTTGACATTGAATGTGCAACCACCTTCTTCGAAGACTTCACTTTTAGCGAGTGACATAAACTTTTATCCGTCTCATGTTCGAACATTAAAACGATAATGAGCTCTTTGCAAAACGTATATGTACGTATGTATATACCTATATGCTCTAGATAAGTGCATTGTGATGGATCCTATGAGTTACGCGAGGAATTTATTGTTGGACCATATTTTTCTCCCTCCTTGAACGAAGGAAACTTCCTCTGATTAGGTGTTCTCATTGGTGATATTACCCATGTTATTCAACCAACATTTGCTTTGGTGCCTAAGTCACAAATCTCGGGCTTAAACGTTGGTTCTCTTGGTATATTCCAAGTTTTTAGCAGGTTCTCGTCTCGAAAAAAGAAAATATAACAATAAAAACTCATTTAAATCTAAATTAGAAAGAGGGTACATGGACCACACACGAGCAAGGGCTAAAACCTAATCACGTCACGGGACCAATAGTTGACAAATATATCGGGACCAGCGGGTCGACCTCGCCTGGAATCAAGTTGGGTCTCGCCAATCAATTCGATGTAAAATGGAATCCGCTTATCGCGGCATCAAATCGAAGCTTTTGCTCGTCAACTTCAATCCCGTCGTGGCATAACATGCAATCGCACTTGTTCTAGCTTTTAAACCCCACTTTCATTTATTCTTTCAGAGTCAATGTGTTGAAGATCATGCATGCATGCATGCATGTAAGTCTAAGTGGGGATCGCTGAGCATCAACTCGATATATGCTCTTACATATTGTTTTATACTCCATATCATCACATCGCGTGACAATACTTTCCTCCATTTTCAATAGGAGGAAGATATTAAAATATATTTATAATCCATCAATCACATATATAGTTAGAGAAAGATATAGAAACATATGACCTTTAGAAAAAGAAAATAAGCATCTACGTGATACTATATTATATAATCGATGTGACCAATTTCGCATAAATAGAATCGACTAAAAGAAAATTCGGAGAACAACACTCTGTTGGCGCTTGTGGCGGTGCCATATAATGTTGAGTAAGGTAGATTGATCCCACTTAATTTTAAAAGAATATTGTTTATACCTACATATTTTTTTGAGTATATAAATTCCCCATTATTTTTTATTTTGGTTCTGACAACATTAAGTATTTCAAACAAGAAATTGGACCCCATAAATCACAACAACAAAAGATTCACAAATAGTAAACTCGCTCAACTATATAAATGCTTAAATAGAAGTAAGATAATTGAAAACTAAGTTTTTCAGTCCTTAAGTGTCCTTATTTTTTGTGATTCTAATCTCTTAACTTTCATTTTTGAGTTACTATCCTTGGATTGGACCCCAATTTTAAAGATACTTTTGATAATCTAAAGATATTTCAACACCCAGATTTTGAATGTTGTCTAGTACGAGCAAGGACTGTGACCTGAACATATTATGACCACTTAGTTTCGTGTAATTTAAGTTAAAATTTTCTAACGTGTGACCTAATTTCCATTGATATTGTTGGGTTGCTTTGGGGTGTTCTAACAGGCTAAGAAATTATATACCTAGGGTTTGAGTTGGTCAAAAGCCAACAATGCTACCTATGTTCGAGGCAAACGAGGGTCATATCAATTTTTATTATAGGATTTCTCGTTTATTTTCTTTTGTCTGGTATTCATGCTTGATATTGGCAACGGCAATTGATTGAAAAATATTGGGTGATATACGGTTAAATTATTTCTCATTCGTCCTGAGCTTTAGGGACTGGCAGTAAACGTTGTGAAGGACAAAATTGAAGAAGCGATAATCCACAAAATGGACGTGGAGAGACTATCATCGACGGCGAGCACAATCAATATCGCCGATCTGGGGTGCGCCGTTGGACCGAACACCTTCTTGTCCATACAAAACATCCTCGACTTCATCGAGAGGAAGTACCGAACCCAATGCCCTGGTCGCGAAAACCCCAAATTCTCCGTCTTCTTCAACGACCTCCCGGAAAACGACTTCAACACCCTCTTCCGCTCGCTCCCCAGGGAGAGGCGGTACTTCGCAGCCGGTGTCCCGGGCTCGTTCCACGGAAGGCTGTTCCCCAAGTCATCCCTCCACTTTGTCCACTGTGCGGTCTCGCTCCACTGGCTCTCTAGGGTTCCGGAGGAGCTCCTCCACGAGGGCTCCGCTGCATGGAACAAGGGGAGGGTCCACTACACGAGCGCGCCGGACCAGGTGGTGGGTGCATATAGAGCCCAGTTCGCAGCGGACATGGAGGATTTCCTGAGGGCGAGGGCGGAAGAGGTCGTGGCGGGAGGGCTGCTGGTGATCATCATGACCGGCATCCCTCACGGGATGCCACACGCTATGCTCCCAGCTGGGGTGATGTATGATCTTCTTGGGTTAGTCCTAATGGAGATGGCACGAGAGGTAAACTTCAGACTGTCCTAATCGCATCCTAATGATTGAGATGTTTGTATACTCCTTCATGTTCCTGGTGAGACCTGTGTCGAGACTCGTCGCTGTGATGTATCAGATGATGGGAACTTACAGATTAATCTGCAGGGAGTGATAACGGAGGGACAAGTGGACTCGTTCAACTTGCCCATATACGCAGCGTCGCCGCAGGAGATGAGGGAGATGGTGGAGAGGGACGGGAGCTTCAGCATCGAGGCCATGGACTTGGCCAACCCGTCGCCGTGGTTGACCGGCCCGGTCAACATGCAAGAGTGGACCAACCACGTGAGGGCCGCCATGGAGCCGCTCTTCGCCGCCCATTTCGGCGACCAGGCAATCGTGGACGAGATATTCGATCGGTTGGTGAGGAAGCTCGTGGAGCGCTCTCAAGAGGTGGAATCCAGCCACAGGGACAAGATTCAATTGTATGTCATCCTGAGGCGCGTTTGAAGTATTCTCTTCGTGTGCCGGCGATGTCGTGCAATGTTCGATGTGACGCCGCGGTGGCCTTTGAGGGACAAATGTCTATCGTAAATCGAGAGAGTTGGAGGACCTGGCTGTGTAAGAAATTGTTTGAGGGGCAAAATTGCACGAAAATTATGAATTAGGAGACTGAAAGTGGGATTGATTCATCTCATGAAGAAGGAAAGAGATTGATTATCCAAATTGAGTATTTTCTGCTGTTAACAGAAGTAGGAAAATTTGGGTCGTTGCTTGTGGATGTTTGATATGTGATTTGATATTCTATTGAGAAGTAAAATTGGACATGCGTTCGTATCTCTTTCGTTGAGAATATATTTTAGCATGGTTGATCTAGCAAAAAAACCATTTCAAACATGATGATATCGTGCCGATGGTGATTGTACTTTTTTACGAAACTGAGATAAGATAAGTCGCTTATACATGGGTAAGGAGTATTCTCCCTCCGCCTAAATTCGTGTCCCTTTTCTTTCAATAATGTCATAAGAAAAGCTCATAGAGGGACAAAAAACAAGGAGTTGTCCACGAGCGGGTAAGCTCAGTAATTTATTTTTCACTCGGAAAAATAATACTGAAACTTTTCAAAGTTTATACAGAATGAAATCAAGTTGTAAACGTTTCGAAAACTGAAATCAAATCTTAAAACCATGAGGCTTTCTTCGCTATGGCTTATATGACTTGTTCGCAAGAATTGATCTAAAGGAAAACTCAGTTTTGACTTAAAATCCAGAAAAAAGGTTGTTGAGTTTAAAGTTAAACCATAACTCCGGTCTTTGAATCAAAATATTGACGTAAATGAAATTTTCTTGAACAATTCTAGTGAGGCAAAGGCTGTCGATGGAGATTCTTTCTGATCACTAATTGGAATAATTTGAGCATGGTAGCATGCATGAACTTCATGAGATTGATTCGATCCAATTGAAGATATTATATCTTATATAGTCAAACTCAAGGCATAGTTTCCTATATAATCTAATGACAACTTGGGTAATTTTTTTCAAGAACAAAGCCAACTACTAAACTTAGAGAACAAGAGAGTTGGTATAAGTTTAAAACGACGTGGTCCATGCAATGTACACATTGTTCGTTAGATGGGACTAATTGGTCCCCTCTCCAACTATTGTTAGAACTTAGACATCATGTGATTAATTTGTGTCACTCATGATTAATTGACTAAGCACAAGTAAAGGACAATCAAGGTCCATGCAATGTGCACATTGCTTATTAGATGGGGCTAATTGGTCCCCTCTTCAGCTATCGTTAGGATTCAGACATCTTTGTGATTAATTTGTCACTCATAATTACCATAGTTTCAAATAAACGACAATTAAGGTCCATAATAAGCACACGTTGCTCATTAGATGGGACTAATCGGTCCCCTCCTCAACTATTGTTAGAACATAGACATCTTCTGATTAATTTTGTCTCATATAGTTACCTTGACACATCGCCAAGTAAAGGACAATTAAGGATGATATGATCTAATTAGTAAAAAAATTATCGTCGCCATCAAGACTTTTTAGAAAAATTATATAACCTTCGCATCGTACAATTGATTTTTTTTAATGCAATCTTCATTATCCTTGACCATTTCCATGTCGCGAATTTACAGTCCTTGTCATTATTTTATCCCCAACGAAAATGAATTAGAAAAGTGGTGCATTATTGCGATACACCCACGCAAGGGTGGTCCAAAATAAGTCACAAGTTGCGTAGGAAATAGTTTAAATACATGGAGATAATACTAGGGAATGAAAGAGATCTTTCTTTGACCTTTATAGTTGTTGTCCATCTCTCAAAAGATTCTTTACAAATCAAATTTTTTGATGATGTATTAATTCGATTAAGTGCCATTGTTTTTAGATAATTCTTTTTCTAGCCAGTTGTAATTTATTTATCCAGGTGCTTTTAAGCTCGCAGCTATGGCCATTTTGACTCGACTTGATTGGGTGCCATCACATAAGAATTGCTAAGTGAAATTTGGAACGTAACGACTACATGATTTATCTAAAGAAGGTTCGTGTACATAAAACACGATATCATTTGCTAAGGATTT
Organism: Syzygium aqueum; assembly: GCA_031216185.1. Classification (NCBI taxonomy): domain Eukaryota; kingdom Viridiplantae; phylum Streptophyta; class Magnoliopsida; order Myrtales; family Myrtaceae; genus Syzygium; species Syzygium aqueum. The sequence goes on from CM062232.1 coordinate 35,178,076, forward strand.
TGTTAACTAGTTTAAAACTCAATGGGCACTTATTATAAAACCAAATAAAGATCCTGCCTAGTTTCCAAAACACCGATCTATCTTGATTCTCATTGTATGCGTAATTCGATATCTTAAAAACTAAAGCTTTCCTTTTGGAATATTCTTAATAATTTTACCAGTGCTCAGACAAATTCCTTGAGATTACTTTTTCTGCATGGTTTCATGGACACCATAATTTAGCTACAATAGTTTACTTGGATTAGTTTCATTTATATAATTTCCAACCGTCCACCCATATAAACAGAGAGAGAGAGAGAGAGAGAGAGAGAGAGAGAGATGGGCAATAGAAACCCTGAAGTGGATTCTCCTGCAACAAATGGAGGAGATGGAAGGTACAGCTACAGCAAAAATTCCCAATACCAGGTCTCTTCATCCTTTTCTTTTTCTTTTTATGATTCGTCACTGCTAACAATCTCCATTTGTTGCATGAATAAGCACGAGCTCTAACACCATTATTTCGAAATAATCTCAAACTAGGGAAAAGTTGTCAAGAAGAACCGGTCACTATACTTCTTCACACCAGATAAAACTGTACTAAAATACTTCGTATCTTAATTGCGACTTATAAGATGGAGAAAAGAATGACTAATGTTTGTTGAGTTGATTCTCAGAGACTGGCCACCAATGTCTTGAGCGAAAAGCTTGATGCCGCTATAACAGAGAAATTCGACATTGCAAGTCTATCCTCTACTTCCCATGCAATCCGACTCGCTGACCTGGGATGTGCCACCGGTCCCAACACGATTGCAGCGATGCAAAACATCGTACAAATCTTGCAAAGGAAGTTCAAATCTCAATGCCCTAATTCTCGAACCCTGCCCGAGTTCCACGTGTTCTTCAACGACAAGATCTCGAACGACTTCAACACCCTCTTCGCAACCCTCCCCTCTGATAAACCCTACTTTGCGGCAGGTGTTCCCGGCTCTTTCCACACCAGGTTGTTCCCCAACACGTCCCTTCACTTCGTGTACTCCTCCATCGCGCTGCACTGGCTATCCGAGGTCCCCGAGAAAGTGACAGACCGGGAGTCGGCAGCGTGGAACAAAGGTAGGGTTCACTACACTAGTGCCCCAGAAGAAGTGGTTGCAGCTTATGCAGAGCAGTTTGCAAAGGATACGGAGCAGTTTTTGAGGACTAGGGCTGAGGAGGTAGTGAGCGGAGGGATGGTGGTGATTATCATGCCGGGAATTCCGCATGGTATGCCTCAACGGCGAGTTCCAAGCGGGCTTATGTATGATGTCATGGCTTCTAGTCTCATGGACATGGTAAATGAAGTAAGTATCTTAAAGTGCCCTTTTCATGATAACCAAAACTCAAGACAGAAGGGCCAGGGGAAGAGACAAAAGAAAAAATATTCATCTTCATACAAGAAAAGTTACTCGTCGTTTATGTCTTTTACCATTATATCAAGGTTATTTTTGGTTTTCTCATAATATCACGTGACGATACTCCTACACAGGGAGCTATGAAAATCGAACATTATAAAATTGGTTGGCTTTTTGTCGATAAGAAATTAATTTTCATCACTTGACAGCCCAAGGTTATATCGAAAGTCTTTTGACATGTTTCCTCATCGCCACTTTTTATCTTGCTTGTTGTTGCAAAGTGTGCTCAATATTCCATTATAGTAGTCTCCTCGGACAATTTTCCTCATTTGTGCAGTGATTGAATGCACAAGAGCAAGGCATTAATGACTTTCTAAATACGAATCTCCTCGCCGTCAATACCTTTTCAAGTACTCAAACGCAAACCGCCTTTGCTTTTTTACCTACATTTTACAGGGTCTAATCAGCGAAGATGAAGTGGATTCCTTCAACTTGCCACTGTATGCACCCTCGCCGGAAGAGATGACCATGCTAGTGACCAAAAATGGCGATTTCAACATTGAAGCAATGGAGCTGACAAACCCATTGCCCAACACGAACGGCCCCATCAACGTCCGTGGATGGATGGTGCACGTGAGGGCAGCAATGGAAGGCATGCTTATGAAGCACTTCGACAAGGACAAGATCGACGAGTTGTTTGATCGATTGGTTCAGAAGCTGTCCGATGAGTGTTCTCAGGAGCTTGAATCATGCTACAGAGAAGGCATTCAACTGTTCATCGTTTTGAAACGCAGATAAAGTATTGATAATGATCGGTGCGTAGTCGCTTGTGCGCTTACGAATGTTGATTTGATTCCCTCCGCTTGTCCTTTGTTCCCTACTCAAGATTTGCTTGTAAAAGAAGTTTGTCTTGTAGTATAAGGTTGTGCTTTATGTCTACTTTCTAGTTTTTATTAATAAACATCCTATTTCCTAGTTATATTAATAAAAAAAAATCCTATTATTTATTGAGAAAATCGCTCAGTCACTGCATCGTGTTTATGAAGAATGAACTTATGCCTTGCTTGGTTCCCATGCAACGAGAAATTCATTCCCGTTAAAAGGATTGTTGTGTTTGATCACACATTTACAGATCAGGTTATCTACAATGGGAGTAGCAGGGGAATATAATTTTTTGAAGACCTCATAATAAGATTATCTGGCCTCTTCCGATAATCAGATTATTAGAGTACCAAAACATCTCGTGGACCAGCGCACTGATAAGTTGTTTGGACCTTTCACCTAACAAAACAAGAGGTACCAAGTATGACCTCTAATGTCGCTCATCGGGTCCTCATCCTCAAGAGCCATAGACTTGCGTGACTATAAATATGAAGTATAGAGATGGAATGCGAAGACAGCCACAACCGATGGAAGGCTAGTTGGTCATCAATCAACGGCGGATACTCGAATATTTTAAAGAAAGAGTTAGAAAGTCAAATTTCACAAACAGCCTAAGTTAGAGGAGCATATCTAAACTATGCCCTCTAAAGATAGCTTGCAGAAGATGAAGGCATGAAGAGCTTCAAACATGCAGTTTTTTAACTTTCTTTTAGAGGAAAGTTTTGGGTTTGGCAGTTAACTGAACTTCGATTATAATTACTCATGGCACTAACTTGTGACTTTTTGCAATTGGTTTTTGACTTGTATGGAAATCCAGTCTAATTTCGAGGAAATGCTAAGCGAGGGACACGCGATTTGCCCAGAAAATTTGGAATAGTCACTCCTTGAAAAGTCCAAGGTACACACGATCGAGTCGAGGTTGAATGCTGCGTTGTCGCATGCGCAAAAAGTCTGCTCTGGCTGCTTTATTAAACCACCAGGATATTGAACCGAAGTGGAGGATCAAGACGGACGTTAGTTGTGCGTTGAATTTTCGCTTTTGCTGATGATGGCCCCGACAAGTCACTTGAAAATTCAGATCACCGCCAAGGTTTCATTTGATATAAAGAGGTGCTGAACCACTGAGCAAACTAACAGCTGAGTTCAAATTGTCCAGCACTTGAGGGGCATCGAGAAGTTCAGAGAGAGAGAGAGAGAGAGAGAGATGAGCAACGTCGAAACCCAAGCGCCAGCAACATACCCGATGAACAGTGGGGAGGGGGCTTACAGCTACAGCAAGAACTCTTACTTCCAGGTTTTGATTTTCATGCATTTTAACAATATCGTCGCTAAGCAAATGCGCAAGTAAATAACAGATGCAGAAACCATAGGCCTGTACTGCAGTAGTTCCAAGACTTCTCTACAAATCGGACGCTTACTCACACTGTACAACTCCCTACTGCTACGTAACTTGCCTCGGAAATATCCAGATAGATGCTAATATTCATGCTGATTTCACGTTTCATAAGTCAGTCTCCTCATTTTTTTTATCCGAGAGAAAGGGCTGATTCTGCGAGTCTTGCTTGACCTTTCCACTAGGGCATGGACTGTCATCCTCACGAATTTGAATACCATTTTACAGAGAGCGACCACAAATGTTCTGAAGGCCATGATTGATGAGGCAATCATTGAGAAGCTCGACATAGAAGCTTATGTCTCCTCCAGTCCTGCCATGATTCGCCTTGCTGACCTCGGCTGCTCGGTCGGACCAAACACCTTCATTGCCATGCAAAACGCCGTGCATGCCATCCAAAAGAATCTCACATCCAAAGGTCTCCTTACTGGGATGCCCGAATTCCAGGTTTTCTTCAACGATCATGCCGCCAATGACTTCAACACCCTCTTCAAGTCCCTCCCTCCAGAAAAACCCTACTATGCTGCAGGGGTTCCGGGGTCATTTCATGGGCGGCTGTTCCCGGAGTCTTCCCTCCACTTTGTGCACTCGCAGTACGCACTCCAGTGGCTTTCGAGAATTCCGGACGCAATATCAAATAGAAACTCTCCGGCATGGAATAAGGGGAAAATTCACTGCACAAACGCTTCCGAGGCGGTGTGTGAGGCATATGCAGGTCAGTTCCACATGGATATGGAAGCGTTTCTGAAATATAGAGCAGAAGAGATCACCTCAGGAGGGATAGTAGTCCTAACCATGCCTGGAAAACCAGATGAGGTTTCATATTCAAAGATACCGGTGTGTGTAATGTACGATCTTATTGGATTGAGTCTCATGGATATGGCCAAAGAGGTATGGTTATCACAATATTTCCAATTCTTGTCATCCTTTTACTTAAATCCTTTATTAGACTGAAGAAGAAAAAACATAAGTCTATCTGGGATATGAAGTTTATTCAACTCAAGAAAAGGTTTCCTTCATATGCAAATCGGGATAAATGCATTTAAAATTCTAAAACTTGTCACGAAAGTGCAATTGAGTCCTAAAACTTTAAAAAAGTGCAAGCAAGTCCTAAAACTTATCATGAAAGTACAAACAAGTCCTAAAACTTTCAAAAAGTATAATCAATGGAAGAACTTGATTGAATCAATTTGACAAGTTTTAGGACTTGTTTGCATTTTAGTAACAAGTTTTAGGACTTATTTGCATTTTTTGCAAGTTTTAGGACTCAAGTGCATTTTCATGATAAGTTTTAGGACTTGTTTGCACTTTCTGAAAATTTTAAGACTCAATTGCACTTTTGTGATAAGTTTTAGGACCTCTAGTGCACTTATCCCTATGCAAATCTATATACATCAATGAATAATACCACCGAGGCAGTCTCACATCCAAGAACTGAAGCTCTACTCAAGTTTCTTAGAATATGTGACTCTATTATAATGACCTTTCTTTAAATAATGTTTTCGCAATTCTTCTAATCCAGAAATTTCACATCTTTCCTCTTAGGCCACTAAAATTAGCTTCCATGATGATGATGATGATAAGAAAAAACCACACCCGTGACCAAGTCATTTATCAGAGAGATCGACATGAGATTGCATATACTCTTAACTTCATTGAACTGACGGAAAGCCACAAATTCTGCAGGGAATAATAAGTGAAGAGCAAGTGGATTGCTTCAACTTGCCACTGTATCCTGCATCTCCAGCAGAGATTGCACAGCTAGTCGAAATGGACGGTAGTTTTCACCTAGAGAAGATGGAGTTGCTCAACACCCAAACGAGGTATGAAGGTGGAGTCAACGCACAGGGGATTGTGATACACCTAAGAGCAGGCTTGGAGGGGATTATCAGCAAACACTTTGGAAGCAAGATTGTTGACGAACTCTTTCAACGTCTTGCGGAAAAGACTCGGGAGTTCAGCCACCTACTGGAATCGTGCTACAAGGAAGGGACTCTTCTGTTCGTTGTTCTCAAACGCCACTGATGCATCCTTTGAAGATGACTCCACTGCCCTAAAATTTGATTAACTAGAATAAAGTCGCTAGTACCTAAATTACTCTGTTATATATAGATCAAGTGATCTTTCGTGGTGATTTCAATGTCAGCATTTCCATTTCAATATCAATCGCTTGTTAGAGTCGATGAGTGCCTTATGGAATGCTTCACAAGAGATTCAAAACCTATCCTGCAGTCCTAGAGTGAAACTAAAGAAATAAACAATGAATATCTCAAAGAATTCTGGTAAAGAAATCCAAAGGGGGGACAGAGAACTTTGACATGGAAGAATATGGCGACATGCATGCCATTTCATTGAATAGACTAGCACCGAGATTGGATCGTCTACCAGGAAAACTATGACACTGAGATAAAACGTAGTTCCTTATATATATTCACACATAGAAGCAATATACAACAGTACCAAAATAGTTACGGATCGACATATGCCATAAGAACATGTCCGTGGAACTTACACGACAACTAATGCAAATTATTTGTCTTCACAAAGAAGACATACAGCTAAGTTATACTTGAACGCTTCAGAGAATTTAACTCAGAATCTGCAGTCAAATGCTGATTTCTGCTAACCTCTCTATAGAAGCTCTCTCTCTTTTAATGTGAAGGAGCTCGTCATAAACACACCAAGGAAAACTTAAGAAATGATCTTCGTGAGCCTCCTCCTTATAGCGGCCCCAGAATTCCGGGTGGTAGGTGACATGATACCAAGCTGATGCCTTTGCATATATATTAACACCGCCGGAAGCTGATCCTGACTCCATGCCATTGAACCATGACCTGGCTTCCTTTCTCAAGGACCTCACAGCAGAGTTTATACCTTCCAGGTCTCTTTTTTTATCAAAATATTTCGACTTCGTCAGGATATTCCCACTCATCATTTCAGCCTCGGTTTTGATGTCATAATAATGCATCAAGCTCCTCAATTTGCAGTCATACTCAAGTTTGTAGTGAAAGGCTTCCGTGACATAGATCTCAAAACCTTGTACTTCCAATTTACAATCGTAGGAGCTCAGAGCAACTTCCCTCGTGAAGGAATTTATGGAATTGGTATATGGTGCGATCCCCTTGACCTCTCTGTAAAGCTTCCCAATCACATGCTGAGACTCGTAGGTGCACTTATCAGACTTTTCCATGAAGTCTGGGTATTCTCGAACTCGCAGATGACCCGGAATTTTAGCGGGAACACCAGTTTTTGGGAAGTCAACTGCTATGGAAAATAACTTTGCAAGCTCAGTACATGATTTGCTGTACGCCTTCCTTGGCTCCTTATCTGCGAACACTGTGTGAGAGTTTGCAATAACCCCTAAACTATTATTGACCATGTGATCCGCGAAGTACTCCACGACCTCCTGGATGGTAAAACATTAAATTGGGATGGTATGAGTTTATTAGTTAACCATGGACAAGGTATATATCAGCAGAAGCCGCTATTTTAGCCAAAAAAAAATCAGCAGAAGACGCTAATAAATGAAGTTCCTCATCAAACTAATATAAAGATGTCGAATGAGAAAGAGTTTGCAAGTAAATTTTGAAGAGGCACGCTACGGCACAGAAGGGCACTTTCTTTAACAAGTTAAAGAACTATAAGGTTCACATGCTGAGCAAAAAGAATTGCTCTATGCTAATAAAAAAGACTAGATGCTCAAATATCCACTTTGTAACGAACATTGCCAGATGAGTTCCCCAATAAATTGAATTAAACAGTGCCATCCTTATGATCTAGCTTTCGAGTATCTCATTCCTTCATAAACCATGAGGGGATCTAGTGATGTCCAATACTTGTGCATCTACTGGTTTCCCTGATAGATGACTTACATGGTTGCACATAGAAACTCTCCATTCAGAAGTACCAGAACATGGCCTATTCCGTTCTACATATTGTATATTAGGATTACAAATATATTTGAAGAACCAAAAGATGGACAACCGAAAGGGAAGAAACATGGAATGTCAATGCCAAAGATGACAACTGTCCGTACAAATTTGAAATGTTCAATTTGCTAAGCCATGACAAGGTATTCCTTTCCAATTGCGTAAATTGAAGATGTCCTCAGTCCACATAATTACGCTCCAGTTACAGCAATGATGGCGTATCTATTTGATAACTGGTAAGGACATTCAACTCAGGTTTTTATCAAAATTTTCGTTCATATTGCTTGTCAAAACAATACGATATCTGGGTAAAACAAAAACGCACTAAATTACCATTGCAACTGTTCTTTAAAAGTCATTGATCTCATTCAACAGCCTCATGTAAGATGTTTTGCATATAAGCATATCACTCGAACAATATGAATGCAGACACTACCATCAGTGTGGTCCTCTCAAAAATAATATTTAACGGGCAAGCATGCGTTTGCTTTCAGAGATAATAGGTGTAGCTGTTTGTTAACGGCCAATGAGTACCTCAATGATGACATCACGATCAAGAGTTACAGTAGGTGCTGGGGTATAATCCATGGGTTGATACAAATGAGAAGGAATCAGATCAGGATCCCAACAAACAAAGTAGAGATCTCCATCCAGATCACTTCCCGAACATTCATTTGGATGTGGCCTGGAGGTTAGTAGCAAAATATCAGAAAAACATGTAGATTATGCGTAAATGCTATCCAGAACGGGGCAGGAACTTGCATGAACAACTAGGGAAATTAAATCTAGATCTGTTCCATGATTGCTCATAATTATGAAATCTTACCATCTAAAATCAAAAGAAAAGGTGATAGTCCAGTGAGTGCGGATAAATCAATCTTTTTGGCATCTATTAAGTAAATAACAAGAGAGCTACAATAATAATCACGACTGAAGAAATACGTCAAGTTCTACTTATAGCCAAAGACGCCAGTTGACCAACTAGGGGAAAAAAATGCAGTCGAGAGGTAATGTAATCATGATTTTCTCTACTTACAAATGGTTGTCTAAGATTCATGATATGGGTTTGTTCGTACATCTTTTGTGCAGAAGTCCACATATTGTTTGTACGAATCCCCAGTTACAAGAATTTTTCTATCTTTATAAATAATTAAAAACATGACCAAACAAAGAAAATACTGATACGTCTTTCAGTTCATTCACATACTGAATACTCAGTTCTTGATAGCTTTGATAAAATCGTTCTCAGGAAGATTTCTGTACATTGTCAACGCCACCTTGGCATCTTTATGAACAAACTAGTGCACTCTCCATCCTTTTACAAAAATATAACAATTACCCAATAAACCCACTATGGTAAGGTTGGCTGAGGTTTTTTTGTCTTCATTTTTTAGGGGCAAACGGTTAGCTGAGACCCAAGGTTTGAGCCAATAAAAAGTGAAAGGAAAAAAAAACAGAGAGAAATGAGTCCAGACTCAACCGCCTAGAATGTTACTCAGTGGGAATGAGAAGAACATACATAATTAGAAAATCAGTACCAGCAGTAAAAGGAAAAAATTTACCTCTTTCCTTTCTGAGGAAAAACAATGCAATCAACCATATGATGCAGAGATGGAACATCAACAGCCTCTAAGACACGGACATCTCCAGGATGCAGGCAAGGGTTTTTCGCAACCACCAACTTTCCCTGAAAGATAGAGGTGTCGAGGGGTGACTCATTTCTGCCCGACTTTAGCATGGTTTGGCTTCCAATCTGCAAATTTCCAACGCTAGAGAGTTGTACAAACACCTGACCATATTCCAAAGTCCTTGTTTCATCCAAACATCCCATCATCGATCTTCCATCTGGCACATAGATCCTTGCTTTGGCACGCAAGTCAAGAACCTTCGATGCACAGAATGTTCGAAGCATCATTGATAGAAAGGGTTCCACATCTGGCTCATAACCACAGATAAGCATTTCTAGAAGAACCTTAATATTTTCTCCTGGAGACATAAGCTGCAGTGCATGCTGCGCCACCAGAGGATCCGTCAATATAGCATCCAGTTGACATAGCGCCTCTCTTTGCTTCCTTTCAAAAATATGATCCTCGACTCCAAGAGTAGACAAAAGAGTAATAATCTGGCGATTAAGAAAGCAAGGCTGATACCTGCTCCACGCTAAAACATCTAGTTTTGTATTTGATGATTCGTATTTGAGCATGCTGCTTCTTAATGATAATTTTTTTGATGAAGTTGGATCCACTGCCACAACACCTTTGAACCCACCATATCGAATCTGAAATGCAGATGGGGTTGAAATTGTAAGACCACATTTTCTAGCCACTTGCACAGCAAATTGGTGAGAAATTTTCCCAATACCATCAGAGAAAACATATTTATTGCGACCCCTCAAGGTTTCCACGTCTGGTATCCTTTCAACTTCATCTTTCTTGACGCTAAGAGTTTCTGTTGATGAACTGAAGGACTGACCGAGTCTGGCAGCATATTTTGCCACATTTCGTATCTTACGAAAATCCCCCATCCACTCCCTTATATCTGCTGCAGTCAGCCCTTCCCTGGAAGCAAACATCCAAACAGAACTTTCCCGTAATTGACTTGTCGAAAAGGCAAGAAACTCAAACCTCTTATCACCAATAACAATTCCATCTCTCAATGTTGAGACTATCCTCTTATAAATTCCGCTTTGCCTTTCATCATTTTCAGAGTTGTGTGGAGACCAATTCGTTGTATAAATTTTGTCGAGTTCCTCATCAACAAAAGAAACACGGAGAAAATTATCAATATCTCCAGGATAGTTACGCAGCACCCGATTGGAAACATTCACTTCTGGACCACAGAAATACATCTTAGAAGGAGTTACTTGAACCCTACGCACATACACCAATCCATCATCTAAAGAAAGTGTGCCAGCTGTAGGTTTATGGTCAGAACTCAGATACTGCCGATACTGCTCCTCAAGCCAAGTCACAGGATGGTAACAGCAATCTTTTAGACGACCCAGTTTTTCCAAAGCATGTTCTATGCAAGCAACGTTCTTCTCCATTCTTCTCGGGTCAATCAGCCGAAAAAATTTTGAATCCAGAACCGGCCATGGTAGATACCCATGCTGAACCAAGGAACAGACCTTGAACAAGATTCCAAATGGCAAGGCAACTCCAGCAGGAGGAAGCACAATGGGTACAAGATCTGAACGATAAGAACAAGGAGGGGCACTTTTCAGGGTCAGTTGCCCACTCTGTTCTTTGTAGCTAACAAGATGCTTATCAAAATCAGGAAGCTGATGACGATGCCGAAGTTCCAAACACAAGGAGGAAGATTGGCCAATACAGAATGATGGGGTAAAATCAACTTCCCGAACCCATTGGTCATCAGGAGCTGCCATAAAATATTTGAGAGTGGAGGAATCTTTTTCATAGATCCGAGGGGCACCTAGTAACTGGTGAAATAAGACCACAGAAAAGAAGAGAAAAAATTAGTAGTGTCCAGCTTGACGGGCATATAAAACCAATGTGCTATTTCAGACGAAAATTGTTGCTCTACCAATAATATGAGAATTGGGGAAGTTCAAAAATCAAACATCACAGAAAGAATATCATCCTCAAAGAAGTAAAACAGCAGGTCTTTAATATACTGTGATTCACTACAACCTGCACTGTTTTAGGCCCTCCTACCGCATATGATTCATCAACATATCCGCTACCAACAAGAACATAGCAATTCGATGTAATGGCTTAAAAACTTTAAGCATTAAGTTGAAGCATCAAACCTGAATGACTAGATACTTCAGAGTTTGACCACGCGGTTGGTGCAGCTCAATCTGCCCAATATTCTCATAGGAGAGCTCAAGCTTGTGGTCCACAAAATTATAGGTTAAAAAGAAAAACAATTTTCTCATGCCAAACCCAAATTTTACAGAGGCATTTGGGCTCTCCCACAAGGCAGTGAATATATCCTCAGAAGTCTGACATCCAAAATGCAGAGTTACATTATCCAGGCAGTGCTGAAAGACCTTGGGATTTGGAACAATATCAGAATCTCGTTCCCTAGCCTTCAAATATGAATCACCATACCAGATATTCTTTCTATTAGCGAGAGAAATAATATCTTCGCCATCACCTTTAGCAGTAAATTGAACATGCGCGCATGCTCTTTGCTTTCCAACTCCAGGTTTCAGAATTTCCACTGCATAAACAGTCATTTTGCCAAGATATTGCTCCAGAAAATCCTTGACTTCTTCTGCACTGATGGGCGAGGGGAACCCGTACAACTGAATAGTCCTACCCATGCTACCTCAAAGACTTTGACTGCATTTGAAAAAAAGAATAAAGTTAACTTGAAGATATAACATGGATATTGCCTCCAGGCAATGCTCATAAAGATGACAGATTGAGTTCCACATAACCAGAACGAAAGACTCGAACTACGCAATCTCAAGTCTTACCTTTTTAACAATTTGCAGGTACATCTAGGCACATTTTCAAGAACAAAAACTAGACGTGGTCAAAAGTGCCTATTCACAGCTCATCAGCTAGCAACCACCTCATAACAATGCGGGAACTCGACGGCTGCCAAGTCCTATCCATGATTCCATGACCAAATTAAGCGCTCGGCAGGATGAGAAATTCATATCCTAAGAGATCACCGAGCCAAGTACAACAACACAAGCATGTCGATCCGCTTCCTCCTAACGAGTTCATCGATCCATGTCCGAAACAAATGCAAAATGCATTCTTAATCCAACACTGCCTATTTCAAATGAAGTGCACAGCCAAATCAGATGTTCTCCGATTCATCACTAGCGTCTAGCTCCGTCTCGCCCTCGACGGAACGACTCTGATTACGCCCACACGGCGGCCGCGCATCTTCGACCGAGCTAAGAAGCGCGAGAGCATCTTACCAAAGCAGGACAGCCGGAGGAGGCCTTTTTCAGAAACATCTACGACTGATCGGAGTAAGAAAACTTCGCTCGAAAGAAAGGCGAGGCATGATGATCACAGAGACGGACAAAATCTGAGAGTTCCAAAATCCAAGTCAACAGAGCGAGTGCCGCGATCATGGAAGTCGTATCCTTACGTGGAATCGGCATTCGCAGCCGACGCACCGGAAGCGGCCGGCGCCGCCGGAAGCGGCGGGTGCGTGGGTCGCACCGGACGGAGCAGTCCATCTGCGGAGGCTCCGTCGTGGCAAAAGCCATGACAGGAGGAGGAGGAGAAGAGAGAGAGAGAAAGAGCGAGAGAGAGAGAGAGAGTGAGTTTAGACTCTTCAGTGCCGCAATGGGAGTTTGACTACTGTCAACGCCGGAGCTGGCATATAAAAGAAGGACATTGAGCAGCGCGACCGGCGGTCGCTCGGACCTGCCACCGCCGCGTCGGCTCACGCGCCGCCGTGGAATTGTACTTCATGTGTTTTTGCAATTTACGAAGTATTGACGCTAGTAATTTTTTCATTGATAATATTCAAGATCTTAAAATTTAAAAAAGAGAAATGCTAGATTTATTTGAGGCATATTAACTTTAGTATGCTAATGTTGACGTGGCCATGACACGTCCCCCGTGGCCGTTGAGTCAGCAAATAAACGGAAAAAAAATGAAAATCGTAAAAATGAATTTTAGAAAAAAAAATTAGAATCACGGAAAAGAAAATTCAACTCCGGAACAAAGAATTTATTTCTCAACTCGAAATTGCAAAAATCATCAAATATAATCACAAGCTAAGAACAACATTGGAAAATAAGAAAGCTTGAATCAACAAACAAACAATCAAAAGTAAAAAAACTCCACAAAATAATCGGATTTCGACAATGTATCAAAATAAAGTCATGACTATTAATGAATTCGGTTGAACTGGACTTACTTTACATAGGCTTAAAATTCAATCTAAAAAATGAAAAGTGAAGATTTGACATATTTGAAAAAGAAAAACTCCAAGCAAAAGATGAAGAAGGGATAAAAAAAAAATGCTCTTTTGTCTTTCGATGGTTGAATTCAAGATAAGTTCACAGTAGGTTCGAGATTAAACAGAGGCCCGGTTTCAAAACCATCCTTCTCCATCTTATCATGGTAGTTTTCTATACTATGTGGTTTTGTCCTATGAATATTTGTGTGCTCACCATATGCACAACATTAATTAGACTAGGTTTGCCGCAACTAAGTATAATGGACCTATACAATGGAATACCCTGAGAGTATAATGACATCCTAACCAAGCAATATCCCTGCGATAGAATTTCGGACCAAGAACACTAAAACTAGAGCATACGAGAGAACTCAACTTGTGCAATCACGCACAACGGGTACAAACCCATGAAACATGTAGATACTCTTTCTAGGATGATGATGACAGCAGCGGTGGATCGAGCATTACAAGAACACGCACCTCCCGATCATTGCATTGCTAACCATTATAGAACTCGCACATGTTCGAGAAAGAAATGCGACCCAAATGAGGAGAGAGAGAGAGAGATGATCCAGTGATGTGGGAGTGAGTGCATGAAGGGAAAAGGGAGATAGGGGGACTCACCAGGACGGAGAATTGACAGAGATGCGCCAAGATGCTTGGATGTTGCAGAGACTTTGCGTTGCCTGAAAGTGGGAGATGTGAGGCCTATTGGGAGAAGTGAGGCTTATTTATCTGCTGGAAAAGAACAGTGAAATCAGAAGAGAGGGTTGTCTGTCGACTCTAGTCAACAATCCCAAATCCCACTTTCAGAAGTTTCTCTCTCTCTCTCTCTTCCCTGCCCACCTTCAGAAGTTCTTTTTCTCTCTCTTCCTGATAAGATCCCAACTTCAGAAGTCTCTCCTTCGCGCTTCCCATGGGCTGTGATTCAATCCATCGCAGGAATGTCCACTTCTGCTGTGTCCACTTTTGTGTACGTGTAATATGTGCCGAGGAAAAACATGTACGAGAATGAGATAGATTTTGAAGACGACAAGATAATGAAAATGTCCGCACATTCGAACATATGACAGATTATGAATGCACTTGAATATATACAGACAACGATGACTTATAAGTCTATTGGCACGAGTAAACTTTTTCCGTAAATTCGTTGACGTCTTCATATTACTTATTTAGATCTCAACCTTTATTGGGCTATTAGTTAAGGAAATTGAGAGATTATTGAATCACTGTATAAGTCTATTTTCCGTATTCTCTACGTTTTATAATTTCTTGCTTTTTTCATTTAAAATACGAAGTTTTGCACTCATCGCAGCTTGTGTACCTCAATGTCCACCATCTACGCTCCGTGACCACCCCAAAGAAAAGCTCAAAAGGTCAGGTCATGTCAAATTGTCAACCAATTCACGCTCTCCAAGCCCGTCCAAGGATTGCCATTGGCTGGCTTTTGTCATCTGGTCCAATCTCCGAAACAAACATCATTTTCATCGGTGTGTCTGATCAGAGCAACGATAAAACATGGCTGGAGTCACAGGCTCTTTAGCTTCTTCATGGTGGGGAAGCTAAAAACAAAAAGAGAGGAGAATGATTAGCGTGACCCACATGATTTGGGTAGGCTCTATCTTTTTCCTTTTTAACTTGGGTATGCTTTGTTTATTAATCCCTTATGGGAGAAATCAAGCTATCACCTAGCTGATGGAGCAAGGACTTCATATGGGAGTCCATGATGCACCATGGCAAATAGGAGTAACCGAAGAAGGCAACTATCTCATCCAGTAAAAAGAAAGCTGATGTCCTTTTCCTCATTACCTTCTTGTCGGTATAATAATTCATTCCTATCTATACAGTTCGATTCTTTTGGTGAAAACTTCAACAAACAACACTACCCCATAATAGAGGGATTTGCATAACTTATCAGCCCACCCCAATACGAGATTTGGGAATTTTCATCACTTGACGAAGATCGATATGATCATCCGAAATCCTAATGTTCAACACAATGGGGTTAAGTTCAACAAACAACCACCCATTTACGCCATGTGACTAATTTGAAGCTAGAGTCTTCCTCGGTATGTTGAATACCAAGCTTGTGATGCAAATGGACGGTGTGTAAAGAGATGGTATGTACATGTCAAAATATAGAAAAGGTAAGGGATAATAATAAAAATAGTTCATGAATTTTAGCATAATATGTAATATAGTTCATGAACTTTTAATTTGTTCAATATAGTCTATGAATTTTAGCGTAATGTTCACTGTGGTCCCCGAACTTTTAATTTGTTCAATGCTTTTTCTGGACTTTTGGTACATGTTTAATGTAGTCCCTAAACTATATGAAAATGTTCAATATAGTCCTTAAACTTGAATTAATGGAAGAATTACATTGAATATTTTCATATATTTAGGGATTAAATTGCACATGTACCGAAAGTTCAAGGAAAGACATTAAACAAATTAAAAGTTCAGAGACTACACTACATATTGGATTAAAGTTCATGAACCATATTAAACAAAAAGATAAGTCCATTAGATGTCCTAAAACTTGTCACAAAAAAGCAATTTAGTCCTAAAACTTTTAAAAAGTACAATTAAATCCTAAAACTTATCACAACAATGCAATCGAGTCCTAAAAATTTCAAAAAAATGCAATCAAATCCTAAAACTTGTCAAATTTGTCCAATTAAGTCCTTCTATTGATTACATTTTTTAAAAATTTTAGAACTCGATTACACTTTCGTGATCAGTTTTAGGATTTTATAGCACTTTTTGTAAGTTTTAGGACTCGATTGCATTTTTGTAACAAGTTTTAGGACTTTAAGTTTTAGGACTAAATTGCACTTTTATGATAAGTTTTAGAATTGTTAGTGCACTTCAGAGACCACATTATATATTGAGCTAAAGTAAATGGATTGTTTGTGTCAGTTTCACAAAAGGTGATTCATTTCCCTCGGGCTATCCATGATCGTCCCAGTCAGACATAATATATTACAACATGGAGGATAGTGAGATTTACACCAAAGTGACTTGGGAAAATTACAAAAACAGTCATAAACATATTGCAATTTAGTCATAAATATTTTTTTGTGCCAATTCAGTCATAAACATTTTGTATTTGTGTCAATTCAGTCCATTCGGCCAAGTTTATACAGTTGGCGCTGACATTGACACCGAGTGTCCTGCCAACACTAATGTGATAATTTTTTTAATATTATTTTTATTTTTTCGAATTTTTTTATTAAACTTTTTATTTTTTATTTTTCCTTTCGTCTTTTTTTTCTTCATCTTCATCTTCAACCTCTAGCCAGTCGTCGGACCGGTGACCAGCCAGAGGCAAAGGTTGACCTAGCTAGATCTGGCGAGGTTCGAACTCGCCGGCAACTTGATGTAGACTTCTTGCGGAGACATTTGGGTTGAATAAGCAAATTCAAGATTGAACTCGCCAAATCTGGTGAGGTTCGAACTCGCTAGCGACGACGAGGTCAGCCTCGCCCAATGACGGCAAGGTTGAGCCTTCCTAGCAACCGGCAGGGTCGATCTCGCCGAACTCTGCCTCTGGCCAGTCACCGGTCCGGCGACCGGCTAGAAGTTAAAGATAAAGATAAAAGAAAAAAAAGGGAAAAATAAAAGGAAAGGAAAAATAAAAATAATTAATAAAAATAAAATAATATTAAAAAATTGACACGTCAACGTTGGCTGGCGTCCACATTAGCACCAGTCGACTAAAATTCGCATGATGGACTGAATTGGTATAAATATAAAGATTGAGGACTGAATTGGCACAAATATAAATATTTAGGACTGAATTGGTATAATTTCAATAGGTATATGAGTGTTTTGTTCATAGAGATGTGCCACATACGTAAGGTTTGAGTCCTTTGATAATTTAATTTTCAGCTAACTTTGTCTAATAGGCCTAGATTGGTCACGCCACGAACGACTCCTTGTTGAACAGGACATGGTTGCTTTGCTTTTTTGTGACGCAATCCGAACGGGACCCAGTGACTCCCTTTGACAAGGTCCTTGAAGAATATAACTTGCGGATGCACCTTTTCCTCTTCTGCACGTCCTTTTTCACTTATTCCCTCTTTTTCCATCCCAACTTTCTTCAATGCTGAATCGCTAATCCTTGAAACGTAAGCACTCTTTACTTAAAAAGCAAGTAGCACAAATTAACTTCTCGGACAGTAACGATAATCTTCTTAGCTAACTGTGGATTTTGGAGGAAAAAACATGAAATACGTTTCTGTACTAAGCCGTGGTCCGAGGGCTGGGATTCGAGGTTTCTAGTTGAGCTCGAACTGCTCGCTCTGTTGATTCATCTTGATGTTTGGTTTGCCAAAATTTGCTTGGCCTGCTCAGTGAAAGTGATTGATACTTAAGATGAACAGCAACCTTAGTTATGCATATAAAGTCGCTCAGCAAGTTAATACGTACATAACAGTTCGTCGAAAAAGATATACATACATTACGAGTGCATACGAGGAAGCTGACGCCCAGATTGCGGCAGCTTTTTTTATTTTATTTAGGATAAGTGCATTCAAAGTCCTAAAACTTGTTACGAAAGTACAATTGAGTCATAAAACTTTCATGATGTGCAATTGAGTCCTAAAACTCGTTAGGAAAGTGCAATTGAGTCCTAAAACTTTCAAAAAGTGCAAATAAGTTCTAAAACTTGCCACGAAAGTGCAAACAAGTCCTAAAACTTGTCAAATTGATTCAATCAAGTCCTTCCATTGATTGCACTTTTTGAAAGTTTTAAGACTCGATTGCACCTTTGTGATAAGTTTTAGGACTTGATTGTACCTTCGTGATAAGTTCTAGGATTTGATTGCACTTTTTGAAAGTTTTAGAACTTGATTGCACTTTCGTGATGAGTTTTAGGACTTGATCGCATTTTTTGAAAGTTTAAGACTCAATTGTACTTTCTTAATAAGTTTTAGGACTTCTAGTGAACTTATTCCATTTTATTTTATATTTTACCTCCCCTTTTAAACAAAAATGAAGCTGTTTAAATCCAGTCTCTAAAATCAATTATTCAGAGGGGGCAAAACAACATCCTGCATGGGCACAAGCTTTGCTTGCCCCCATACTCTTCGGGCAAGACTTCGCCGCCAATTTCCTTGATGAGGTCTTCTCGTTCATCTTCATTGCTCACAATCACGATCTGCAGAATTTATTTCAGGATAAAGGGTCCAGATTAGAAGGAGATACTTGACAAGCAAGAGTGGTGAAAGGGATATTGTTAAAATGATTTGTCATCTGGTGCCCCTCACACTCATATTCCTTCTTCAGTTTTTTGGCACATGTGGGGAGATCAAAACAAGAGAGCCTATGAAGGAGAAGCATCCTCAGTTTTCGTAACTATTGAACGATCGGTTCAAAATGCGACATTTTCACATAGAGGAAAATCACTCATTGACGCAAATGCTTTGATTGACATTGTAGATGTTTCGTCATGTGATTGAGCTCTTTGTTTATTGCTTAAGCTCTTTTTGTATATGTGCTTGCACTCCCTTGATGCCCTATAGCAATACTATCTTCCTATCAAGAAAACAAAAACGTGTGGAAGATGGATAAATCATGTTAGGCCAAAATTTGAATAATGTGCAAAATGAGAGAAATTATGCATCGAATGTTCTGAATAATTATGTGAAGAGGCAAAACAAGTGCACCTTTTCCAGTGTTGCCTTCTCAAGGAAGCGAGAAATTTTCCAAACACTGACAAAGAACCGTGGCATATATTTCAGAATGAAGAGCTTGGCCATGCGCTCAGGATAGCAAGCCTGCGTAATAAGAAGCTCGTGATTCAAAGGAGCGTCAACATCAAGGCATCGAATTTTTAGTGGTAGAACCATTCGCTAAAGAATAATGTCTACATCTTGTCCAACTGGTGCTTCATCCCAGACATGGAATACAATATGGAGTTAGTATAATTATTGTCGATCTTTTGTTGGATAGGTTTCACTTTACCCAACAAGCTTTTGTCTTTGAATCAAACAACTACGCAAACTTTGACTTGACATCACTGAGGTCTGTCCACATACTGGTTTAAGTTGGTGTCATGATCGACCTTCTGGCTGCAATTTCAACCAGTCGACGACTTCTTACTTGCGGCAATTGAATCTAACATACCCTTCGAGGTTGATCCTGTTGAGAAAACCTCCTAATAGACTTTGAAGTTAACAAAACTATTGATGTGTTTTGTAAGTATGATAAATGCCTTTAAATATTTTATTTAAGAAGATTATTCTTGGAAGAGAAGTTATGGCAATCTTAATTTTATTCAAGTTCAGATTGCGAGAACTACTTCAAGTTAAAAGGTCAACATTTCCATTTCAATATCAATCGCTCGTTAGAGTCAATGAGTTCCTTGTGGAATGCTTCATAAGAGATTCAAACCCTATCCTGCAGTCCTAGAGAGAAACTAAAGAAATAAACAATGAATATTTCAAGAAATCTGGTAAAGAAATCCAAAGGGGGGACAAAGAACTTCGACTTGAAAGAATATGGCGACATGCATGCCATTTTCATTGTATAGAGCACCGGCATTGGATCATTTGCCTGCATAAGTATGACACTGAAATAAAAAGTAGCTCCTTATATATATTCACACATAAAAGCAATATACAACAGTACCAAAATAGTTAAAGATCGACATATGCCATAAGAGCATGTCCGTTGAACTTACATGACAACTAATGCAAATCATTTTTCTTCACAGAGAAGACATACACCTAAGATATGCTTGAACGCTTCAGAGAATTTAACTCAGAATCTGCAGTCAGATGCTGATTTCTGCTAACTTCTCTATTGAAGCTCTCTCTCTCTTTATGTGAAGAAGCTTGTCATAAACACACCACGGAAAACTTAGGAAATGATCTTCACGAGCCTCCTCCTTGTAGCGGCCCCAGAAATTCGGGTGGTAGGTGACATGATACCAAGCTGATGCCTTCGCATATATATTAACACCGCCAGAAGCTGATCCCGACTCCGTATCATTGAACCATGACCTGGCTTCCTTTCTCAAGGACCTCGCAGCAGAATTTATACCTTCCAGGTCTCTTTTTTTATCAAAATATTTCGACTTCGTCAGGATATTCCCACTCATCATTTCAGCCTCGGTTTTGATGTCATAATTATGCATCAACCTCCTCAATTTGCAGTCATACTCAAGTTTGTAATGAAAGGCTTCCGCGACATAGTCCTCAAAGCCTTCTATTTCCATTCTACGATCGTAGGAGCTCAGAGCAACTTCCCTCGTGAAGGAATTTATGGAATTGGTATGAGGTGCGATCCCCTTGACCTCTCTGTAAAGCTTCCCAATCACATGCTGAGACTCATAGTTGCGCTTATCAGACTTTTCCAAAAAGTCTGGGTATTCTCGAACACGCAGGTGACACGGAATTTTAGCGGGAACACCAGTTTTTGGGAAGTCAACTGCTATGGAAAATAACTTTGCAAGCTCAGTACATGATTTGCTGCATGCCTTCCTTGGCTCCTTATCTGCGAACACTGTGTGAGAGTTTGCAATAATCCCTAAACTATTGTTGACCATGTAATCTGCGAAGTACTCCACGACCTCCTGGATGGTAGAACATTAAATTGGGATGGCATGAGTTTTTTAGTTAACCACAGAGAAGGTATATATCAGCAGAAGACGCTAATAAATGAAGTTCCTTTGTGAAACTGATATAGAGATGTCAAATGAGAAAGAGTTTGCAAGCAAATTTTGAAGAGGTACGCTACGGTACATAAGGGCACTTTCTTTAACAAGTTAAAGAACTATAAGGTTCACATGCTGAGCAACAAGAATTACGCTATGCTAATAAACAGGCTAGATGCTCAAATATCCGCCTTGTAACAAACATTGCCAAATGAGTTCCCAATAAATTGACTTAAACAGAGCCCTATGATCTAGCTTTCAAGTATCTCATTCCTTCATAAACTATGAAGGGATCTTGTGATGCCTGATACTTGTGCATCTACTGGTTTCCCTGATAGATTACTTACATGGTTGCACGTAGAAACTATCCATTCGGAAGTACCAGAACAGAGCCTATTCCATTCTACATATTGTATTTTAGGATTACAAATATATTTGAAGAACCACAAGATGGAGAACCGAAAGGGAAGAAACATGGAATGTCAATGCCAAAGATGACAACTATCTGTACTAATTTGAAAAGTTCAATTTGCTAAGCCATGACAAGGTATTCCTTTCCAATTCAGTTTTGCGTAAATTGAAGATGTCCTCAGTCCACATAAATTATGGTCCAGTTACAGCAATAATGGCATATCTATTTAATAACTGGCAAGGACATCCAACTCAGGTTTTTATCAAAATTTCTGTTCATATTGCTTGTCAAAAGAATACGATATCTGGGTAAAACAAAACCACACTAAATTACCATTGCAACTGTTCTTTAAAAGTCATTGATCTCATTCAACAGCCTCATATAAGATGTTTTGCATATAAGCATATTACTCAAACAATATGAATGCAAACTACAACCAGTGTGGTCCTCTCAAAGATAATGTTTAACAGGCAAGCACGCCTGTACTATCAGAGATAATAGGTGTAGCAGTTTGTTAGTGGCCAATGAGTACCTCAATGGTGACATCATGATCAAGAGTTACAGTAGGTGCTGGGGTATAATCCATGGGTTGACACCAACGAGGAGGAATCAGATCAGGATCCCAACAAACAAAGTAGAGATCCCCATCCAGATCACTTCCCGAACATTCATTCGGATGTGGCCTGGAGGTTAGTAGCAAAATATCAGAAAAACATGTAGATTATGGGTAATGGTATCTGGTACGGGGCAGGACCTTGCATGAACAAACAGGGAAATTAAATCTAGATCTGTTCTATGATTGCTCATAATTATGAAATCTTACCATCTAAAATCAAAAGAAAAAGTAAGAGAGTCCAGCGAGTCCGGATAAATTAATCTTTTCGGTATCTATTATGTAAATAACATGAGAGCTACAATGATAATCATGAGTGAAGAAATATGTCAAATTCTACTTATAGCCAAAGATGCCAGTTGACCAACTAGGGAAAAAAATAGAGTCGAGAGGTAATCTGATCATGATTTTATCTAGTTACATATGGTTGTCAAAGATTAATGATATGGGTTTGTTCGTACAAAATCTTTTGTGCAGAAGTCCACATATTGTTTGTACGAATCCCCAGTTACATGAATATTTCTATCTATATAAATAATTAAAAACATGACCAGACAAAGAAAATACCGATACGTGTTTCAGTTCATTCACACGCTGAATACTCAGTCCTTGATAGCTTTGATAAAATCTTTCTCATAAAAATTTCTGTACATTGTCAACGCCACCTTGGTATCTTTATGAACAAACTAGTGCACTCTCCATCTTTTTACAAAATTATCACAATTACCCAATAAACCCGCTATGGTAAGGTTGGCTGAGGTTTTTTCTTTTTTTTTTGGGGGCTGCAAACGGTTGGCTGAGAGTCTTGAGACCCAAGGTTTGAAAAAGTGAAAGTAAAAACAAAACAGAGAAATATGAGTCCAGACTCAACTGCCTAAAATGTTACTCGGTGGGAATGAGAAGAACTGACATAGTAAGAAAATGAGTACCAGCAGTAAAAGGGAAAAAATTTACCTCTTTCCTTTCTGAGGAAAAACAATGCAATCAACCATATGGTGCAGAGAGGGAACATCAACAGCCTTTAAGACACGGACATCTCCAGGATGCAGGCAAGGGTTTTTCGCAACCACCAACTTTCCCCGAAAGATAACGGTGTCGAGGGGTGACTCATTTCTGCTCAACTTTAGCATGGTTTTGCTTCTCATCTGCAAATTTCTAACTCTAGAGAGTTGTACAAACACCTGACCATATTCCAAAGTCCTTGTTTCATCCAAACATCCCATCATCGATCTTCCATTTGGCACAAAGATCCTTGCTTTGGTACGCAAGTCAAGCAACTTCGATGCACAGAATGTTCTAAGCATCATTGATAGAAAGGGTTCCACATCTGGGTCATAACCACAGAGAAGCATTTCTAGAAGAACCTTCGTATTCTCTCCTGGAGACATAAGCTCCAGTGCTTGCTGCGCCACCAGACGATCCGTTAATATATCATCCAGTTGACGCAGCGCCTCTCTTTGCTTCCTTTCAAAAATATGATCCATGACTCCAAGAGTAGACAAAAGAGTAATAATCTGGCGATTAAGAAAGCAAGGCTGATACCTGCTCCATGCTAAAACATCTAGCTTTGTATTTGATGATTCGTATTTGAGCATGCTGCTTCTTAATGATAATTTTTTTGATGAAGTTGGATCCACTGCCACAACACCTTTGAACCCACCATATCGAATCTGAAATGCAGATGGGGTTGAAATTGTAAGACCACATTTTCTAGCCACTTGCACAGCAAATTGGTGAGATATTTTCCCAATACCATCAGAGAAAACATATTTAATTCCACTCCTTTTGGTTTCCACATCTGGTATCCTTTCAACTTCATCTTTCCTGACGCTAAGAGTTTCTGTTGATGAACTGAAGGACTGACCGAGTCTGGCAGCATATTTTGCCACATTTCGTATCCTACAAAAATCCCCCATCCACTTCCTTATATCTGCTGCAGTAAGCCCTTCCCTGGAAGCAAACATCCAAACAGAACTTTCCCGTAATTGACTTGTTGAAAAGGCAAGAAACTCAAACCTCTTATCACCAATAACAATTCCATCTCTCAATGTTGAGACTATCCTCTTATAAATTCCGCTTCGCCTTTCAACATTTTCAGAGTTTGGCGGAGACCAATTCGTTGAATAAATTTTGTCGAGTTCCTCATCAACAAAAGAAACACGGAGAAAATTATCAATATCGCCAGGATAGTTCCGCAGCACCCGATTCGAAACATTCACTTCCGGACCACAGAAATACATCTTAGAAGGAGTTACTTGAACCCTACGCACATACATCAACCCATCATCTAAAGAAAGTGTGCCAGCTGTAGGTTTATGGTCAGAACAAAAATACTGCCGATACTGATCCTCGAGCCAAGTTACAGGACGGTAACAGCAATCTTTTCGACGACCCAGTTTTTCCAAAGCATGTTCTATGCAAGCAACATTCATGTCCATTCTTCTCGGATCAACCAGCCGGAAAAATTTTGAATCCAGAGCCGGCCAGGGTAGATACCCATGCTGAACCAAAGAGCAGACTTTGAACAAGATTCCATATGGCAAGGCAACTTCAGCAGGAGGAAGCACAACGGGTACAAGATCTGAACGATAAGAACAAGGAGGGGCACTTTTCAGGGTCAG
The DNA here is from genome assembly GCA_031216185.1 of Syzygium aqueum. Classification (NCBI taxonomy): domain Eukaryota; kingdom Viridiplantae; phylum Streptophyta; class Magnoliopsida; order Myrtales; family Myrtaceae; genus Syzygium; species Syzygium aqueum. The sequence goes on from CM062232.1 coordinate 35,202,857, forward strand.
CTGCCCACTCTGTTCTTTGTAGCTAACAAGATGCTTATCAAAATCAGGAAGCTGATGACAATGCCGAAGTTCCAAACACAAGGAGGAAGATTGGCCAATACAGAATGATGGGGTAAAATCAACTTCCCGAACCCATTGGTCATCAGGAGCTGCCATAAAATACTTGAGAGTGGAGGAATCTTTTTCATAGATCCGAGGGGCACCTAGTAACTGGTGAAATAAGAACTCAGAAAAGAAAAGAAAAAATTAGTAGTGTCCAGCTGGACGGGCATATAAAACCAATGTGCTATTTCAGAGGAAAATTGTTGCTCTACCAATAATATGAGAATTGGGGAAGTTCAAAAATCAAACATCATAGAAAGAATATCATCCTCAAAGAAGTAAAACAGCAGGTCTTTTATATGTTGTGATTCACTACAACCTGCACTGTTTTAGGCCCTCCTACCGCATATGATTCATCAACATATCCGCTACCAACAAGAACATAGCAATTCGATGTAATGGCTTAAAAACTTTAAGCATTAAGTTGAAGCATCAAACCTGAATGACTAGATACTTCAGAGTTTGACCACGCGGTTGGTGCAGCTCAATCTGTCCAATATTCTCATAGGAGAGCTCAAGCTTGTGGTCCACAAAATTATAGGTTAAAAAGAAAAACAATTTTCTCATGCCAAATCCAAATTTTACAGAGGCATTTGGGCTCTCCCACAAGGCAGTGAATATATCCTCAGAAGTCTGACATCCAAAATGCAGAGTTACATTATCCAGGTAGTGCTGAAAGACCTTGGGATTTGGAACAATATCAGAATCTTGTTCCCTAGCCTTCAAATATGAATCACCATACCAGATATCCTTACTATTAGCAAGAGAAATAATATCTTTGCCATCACCTTTAGCAGTAAATTGAACATGCGCGCATGCTCTTTGCTCTCCAACTCCAGGTTTCTGAATTTCCACTGCATAAACAGTCATTTTGCCAAGATATTGCTCCAGAAAATCCTTGACTTCTTCTGCACTGATGGGTGAGGGGAACCCGTACAACTGAATAGTCCTACCCATGCTACCTCAAAGACTTTGACTGCATTTGAAAAAAAGAATGAAGTTAACTTAAAGACATAACATGGATATTGCCTCCAGGCAATGCTCATAAAGATGACAGATTGAGTTCCACATAACCAGAACAAAAGACTCGAACTACGCAATCTCAAGTGTTACCTCCGTAACCATTAGCAGGTACATCTTAGGCACATTTTCAAGAACAAAAACTAGACGTGGTCAAGAATGCCTATTCACCGCTCATCAGCTAGCAACCGCCTCATAACAATGCGGGAACTCGACGGCTGCCAAGTCAAAGCAGATGTTCTCTGATTCATCACTAGCGTCTAGCTCCGTCTCTCCCTCGCCGGAACGACTCGACTATGCCCACACGGCGGCCGCGCATCTTCGACCGAACTAAGAAACGCGAGAGCGTCTTAGCAAAGCAGGACAGCCGGAGGAGGCCTTTTCCAAAACAACTACGACCGATCGGAACAAGAAAAGTTCGCTCCAAAGAAAGGCGAGGAATGATGATCACAGAGATGAACAAAATCTGAGAGTTTCAAGATCCAAGTCAACAGAGCGAGTGTGGCGATCATGGAAGTCGCCTTCTTACGTGGAATCGGCATCCGCAGCCGATGCACCGGACGCGGCAGTCCACCTCCGGCGGCTCCGTCGTGGCCGAAGCCATGACAGAAGTAGGACAGAGAGATAGATTTCAGGCTCTTCAGTGCCGTAATGGGAGTTTGACCACCGTCAACGCCGGAGTTGGAAGATAAAAGAAGAACGTTGACCAGCGCGACTGGCAGTCGCTCGGACTGTCACAGCCGCGTCGTCTCACGCGCCGCCGTGGAATTTTACTTTATATGTTTTTACAATTTGGAAAGTACTGATGCTAGTAATTTTTTCCATCGTTAATAATATTCAAGATCTTAAAATTTAAAAAAGAGAAATGCTAGATTTATTGGATTGGAGGCATATTAACTTTAGCATGCTAATGTTGACGTGGCCATGACACGTCCCCCGTCGACGTTGAGTCAGCAAATAAACGGAAAAAAAATGAAAATCATAAAAATGAGTTTTATAAAAAAAACAATAGAATCACGGGAAAGAAAATTCAACTCCGGAATAAAGAATTTATTTCTCAACTCCAAATTGCAAAAATCACCGAATATAATCACAAGCTAAGAACAACATTGGAAAATAAGGAAGCTTGAATCAACAAACAAAGTCACAAGTGAAAAACTCCACAAAATAACCTGATTTCGACAATCTATCAAAATAAAGTCGGGCATGTTAATGAAATCGGTTGGACTGGACTTACTTTACATAGGCTAAAATTCAATCTAAAAAATGAGAAGCGAACATCGGACATATTTGGAAAAGAAAAACTCTTGAGGAAGAGATGGAGAAGAGATCAAAAAATGCCTTTCTTTTTCGATAGTTGAACTCGAAATAAGTTCACCGTAAATTCGGCATTAAACAGAGGCCCGGTTTCAAACCTATCCTTCTCCGTCTTATCATGGTTGTTTTCTATACTACGTGGTTTTGTCCTATGAATGTTTGTTTGCTCACCATATATACAACATTAATTAGACTAGGTTTGCTGCAACTAAGCATAATGGACCTATAGAATGGAATGCATTGGGAGTGTAATGACATTACAGAACTTTGGACCAAGAACACGGAAACAAGAGCACACAAGAGAATTCAACTCTCGCAATCACGCATCAAGTACGGACCCATGCGACCTGCAGAGACTCATCTGGGGATGAAAGACGGCAGCGGTGGATCAAACATAACAAGAACGCGCGCCTCCCGAGCATCGCATCGCTAACCATTACAGAACTCGCAGATGCGACCCAGATGAGAAGAGAGAGAGATAGACAGAGAGACGATCCGATGATGTGGGAGTGAGTGCGCGAAGGGGAAAGAGAGAATTGGGGGACTCACCACGACGGAGGATCGACAGAGATGCGCCAAAATGCTTGGATGTTGCAGCAGAGAGTGAGCGTTGCCTGAAAGTGGGAGAAGGGAGACCTCTTTATATGCCGGAAAAGAACAGTGAAATCAAAAGAGACGGTTGTCGGTCCAACTCAAGTCAACAATCCCACCTTCCGAAGTGTCTCTCTCTCTTTCTCTGTTGTCCCTTCCCACCTTCAGAAGTTATTTTCTTCTCTTTCTTTCTCCCCGGGAGAAAAGATTCCAACTTCAGAAGTCTCTCTCTTTCCCTCTCTTTTCCCATTGGCTGTGATTCTGTCCATCGCAGTCCTACTGTGTCCACTTTTGCGTGTACGTATAATATGTGATGAGGAAAAACATGTACAAGAACGAGATGATTTCGAAGACGACAAGATCATCAAAATGTCTATATATTCCAACCTATACAGACGATGACCGCTTATAAGTCTATCAGTATGGGCAAATTTGAAACATTTTATGTCGACTTCATTAATACCTTGAGATTTCTTAATATAAATCTCGATCTTTATTGGGCTATTAGTGAAGGAAGATAATGTGAATCGACGGATTATCGAATTATTGTATATCTATTTTCTGAATCTTCTACATTTTTTATACCGTCTTGCTTATTTCATGCAAATACAGAGTTTTGTACTTATCACAGCTTGCTTGTATACCTCAATCTCCACCATCTGCTCTCTGTGACCACCAAAAGAAAGCTCAAAAGGTCAGGTCAACCAATTCGCCCTCTCTAAGCCCATCCGAGGATTGCCATTGGCGGGCTTTTGTCATCTGGTCGAATCTCTGAGAGATGATTGGCGTGTCTGATCAGAGCAACGAAAAACATGGATGGAGTCACGTGCCCTTTAGCTTCTTCATGGTGGGGAAACTAAAAACAAGAGGAGAGGAGAATGGTTAGTGTGGCCCACATCATTTGGGTACACTATGTTTTTCTTTTTTGACTTGGGCATGCTTTGTTTATTAATCCCTTATGGGAGAAATCAAACTATGACCTAGCCGACGGATCAAGGACTTCATATGGGAGTCCATGATGGTACACCATGGCAATTAGGAGTAACCGAAGAAGGCGACTACCTCATCCAGTGAAAAGAAAGCTGATGTCATTTTCCTCAGTACCCTTCTTGTCGGTACAACAATTCATTCCGGTCTATACATGTTTGCTTCTTTTGGTCAAGATTCTGAAAAACAACATTACTCCATAATAGAGAGATTTACATAGCTTATTCGCCACAGTTAACACAAGATCTAAGAATTTCCATCACTTGACAAAGATCGATATGATCAATTGAGGTTCTAATGTTTAACACGATGGAATTAAGTTCAACAAATAACGACCCATTCACTCCATGCGACTAATTTGAAGATAGAGTCCTCCCCGGCATGTTGAATACCAAGCTCATGATGCAAATGGACAGTGTGTAAAAAGATGGTCTCTATATGGTAAAGTATAGAAGAGATAAGGGATAATAACACAAATAGTTCTTGAATTTTGGTTTGATGTATAATATGCCTCTTGGATTTTTAATTTGTTTAATGTAGTCTATAAACTTTAACATAATGTTCAATATAATCCATGAACTTTTAATTTGTTCAATGCCTTCCCTAGACTTTTGGTACATGTTGAATGTAGCTCTTGAAATATATGAAAATGTTCAATATAGTCCCTGAACTTGAATTGATTGAAGGACTATATTGAATATTTTCATAAAATTCAGGGACTAAATTGAACATGTACTAAAAATTCAGGGATGATATTGAATGAACTAAAAATTCAAGGACCACATGCACATCATGTTAAAGTTCATGAATTACATTTAATAAAATAAAAATTCAAGAATTACATTGCATATTTGACTAAAATTCAAAGATTATCTATATTATTTTTCCAAGAGGTGATTCATGTCCCTCAGGTTATCCATGATCGTCCCATTCGGACAGAATATATTACGATATGGAGGATATTGAGATTTACACCAAAGTGACTTGCACGGAGACGTGAGGTCTACGTAAGGATCGAGTCCTTTGATAATTTAATTTTCAGCTAACTTAGTCGAATAGGGGCCTAGATTTATCACACCACGAACGACTCCTTGTTAAGCAAAACAGATGATTGGTTTGCTTTCTTGTGATATGATCCGACCGGGACCCAGTTAATCCCCCCTTTTTATTTCCGTCTAATAGTTAATCCCCTAAACAAGGCGCTTGAAGAATATAATTTGCGAATGCACCTTTTCCTCTTCTGCACGTTCTTTTCCACTTATTCGCTCTTTTTCCTTCGCAACTTTCTTCATTGCTGGAATGCTAAGCCTTGAAACATAAGCACTCTATACTTGACAAGCAAGTAGCCCAAATTAACTTCACGGATGGTATCGATGATATGATTAGTTAACCGTGGATTTTTTAGGAAAAAATGAAATACATTCCTGTACAAAGCCGAGGGCTAGGATTCGAGGTTTCTAGTTGAGCTCGAATTGTTCACCCTGTTGGTTCATCTTGATGTTTGGTTTGCTAAAATTTGCTAGGCCTCCTCAGTACAGTGATTGACACCTTAAGATCAACAGCAACCTTAGTTATGCATGTAAAGTTGCCCAGCAAGTTAACACATACATGATACGTGCATAACAGTCCGTTGAAAAAGATATACATACATTACAAGTACACATGAGAAAGCTGATGCCGAGATTGCAGCTGCTCTTTTGTTTTATTTTATTTTTTACCTCCCCTTTTAACCAAAAAATGAAGCTGTCTAAATCCAGTCACTAATATCAATCATCCAAAGGGGGCAAAACAGCATCCTGTATGGGCACAAGCTTTGCTTGCCCCCCAAACTCTTCGGGCAAGACTTCGCCGCCAATTTCCTTGATGAGGTCTTCTCGTTCATCTTCATTGCTCACAATCATGATCTGCAGAATTTATTTCGGGATAAAGGGTCAAGATTATAAGGGGATGCTTGACAAGCAAGAATTTATCATCAGGTGCACCTCAGACTCATATTCCTTCTGTTTTTTGGCAGATGTGGGGAGATCAACACAAGAGAACCAATGAAGGAGAGGCATCCGCAATTTTTGTAACTATTGAACAATCAGTTCAAATTGCTACATTTTCACATAGAGGAAAATTACTCATTGACGCAAATGCTTTGAAATTTTTTTTGTTTTGGGGGGCAAGACAAATGCTTTGATTGACATTGTAGATGTTTGGTCTTGTGATTGAGCTCCGTTTTTATTGCTTAATCTCTTTTTGTATATGTGCTTACACTCCCTTGGTGCCCTATAGCGATACTATCTTCCTATAAAGAAAACAAAAAGGTTTGCAGGATGGATAAATCATATTAGGCCAAAATTTGAATAATGTGAAAAATGAGAGAAATTAGGCATCGAATGTTCTGAATAATTATGTGCAGAAACAAATGAAGTGCACCTTTTCCAGTGTTGCCTTCTCAAGGAAGCGAGATATCATTTTCCAAATACTGACAAAGAACCGTGGCATATTCAGAATGAAGAACTTGGCCAGGCGCTCAGGATAGTAAGCCTGCGTAACAAGAAGCTCGTGATTTAGAGGAATGTAAATATCAAGGCATCGAATTTTTAGTGGTAGAACCATTCGCTAAAGAATAATGTCTACTTCTTGTCCAACTGATGCTTCATCCCAGACATGGAATACAATATGGAGTTAGTATAATTATTGTCAATCTTTTGTTAGATAGGTTTCACTTTACCCAACAAGCTTTTGTCTTTGAATCAAATAACTACACAACCTTTGACTTGACATCACTGAGGTCTGTCCACATACTATGGTTTAAGTTGGTCACAGGATCGATCTTCTGGCTGCAATTTCAAGACAGTCGACGACTTCTTACTTGCAGCAATTCAATCTAACATACCCTTAGAGGTTGATCCAACTTGAAGTAGGGAAGGAAAATTAATCCAACTAGACCAAAGGCTAAAAGGGGGACATAAATCTAAAAGAATTAAATGGAAGAACTCTGTTCTAAAGCTTCAAACCGAAGCACAAAATACTCAATACTGAAATGGAAACAAGAAAGACAACTTAAACAGATTTAAATTAAGGCAAAGAGAAGAAAGAGAATTGACAAAATTCAAGTCAATAGAGATAGCACGTAACTATATGCATGAGATTCCAATTTGTGTGCTTGGGCGTTAGGGTCTCTTTCCTTCTTGGTCTACACAACTTTGGTTGGCCATTTTGAACTTTATGATATCCCCTGCAGGTTCATGCACGTAACTTTATGGTTTCATCTTGCAAATTAGACATATCTCTGAGTTAGACCGATGATCCTGTCTTCTTTTTCCGTGTAAATCAACTATTCGATATGTTCAAGACTCACAGTATAAGAAATTCTGACTAGATACAATGCATTTGCTTAAAGGATAAAGTTCTAGACTGCATTCTTTCTTTAATAAGTGATAGAACCCAAAGGGTTAGAGTAGAATTGAATAGCTTAGATTTGCTCTCCTATGACATGTTTTGAATTACCCAAAGTCGATAGAACTGAGTGCAGTAGCTTGCACTAAAATGACATAGAGAATTTTCATTGCCGATGAAGTTGTATTGCTCCACATCAATCGTGTCAACCATAACAAGCTTACAAATTTATTTCAAGAATTGTACTTCGGGTGCAGGACATGGTCATATTTCTTCTCATGTAAATCCAAAAGTCCTCAATATACCCAAGTAAACAGCTCTAAGAAAAGCTGCTAGTGGAATCTCTGTGTTTGGGAAAATGAGGAGGTAAAAAGTGTTCTTCCTAAACAATTGGTCTCAGTCTCATGACATTTGTAAATGCAAATCTAAGAGGACCTTTCAAACAATGTACCTTGAGCAATCATAAAACTTTTCAAAGGAATTAACAAAAGAGAATTATTAAGCAGAGTTTGCGTTTTCCTTTTATTTCAGTTGCTCTTTTCTTCTTGTGTTTGTTTTGCTTTAAATTTGTAGCTTACTGCAACTGAAGTGGAGACCAGATATTTACACAATATAATTCATTTGGATCGTTTTTCCAACTAGATTATCTACAAGAATAAAATAATTTTCTCCTAGCTGCTATCCTTGTTCTCATCTATGAGCAGATAGTTCTAGTCCGCAGGACTAGCAGACAGATACATGAGATAAATAAGAAACAAAATTTTAAGTGAGATAAGTACCTGTAAAAACTGAAATCCAGTGATCAAGCCACGTGCATCGACGTTCTTATAACTTATATTTTGCAGATCAAGAATAGCAATCACCTTTTCATTCCCTATTTCCCGTCCTTTGAAAGAACTGAAATGGAATGCATACACCTTAATTTAGTTGACTAACTCAAAAAACAGGACCTCAATAATCACATGTACTTGTCAGGAAACATGATGCACAAATTCTGCATAGATGACAGCATAACTCTGTTTGTAAGTGGAAGATTATCATCAGCCTTAGGTAGATTCCTAATTATATTGGGGGAACAGGTTTGCAGATGTCCAGAAATTCTCCAATGTAGACAAGAAACATTTGAAGAGAGTTGAGAAAGGAAGGACAGAAACAGAAAGCGTAGAGTATAGAGATGTCGATGTACTGGTACTGGCAAAAACTAAACAAGGAACAGGTTCGCAGATGTCCAGAAAATCTTCAATGTACACAAGGAACATTTTAAGAGAGTTGAGAAAGGGAGGACAGAACAGAAAGCATTGAATATAGAGATGTCAATGTACTAGTACTGGCAAAAACTAAACAAGGATCTACAATCAGAAATTTTATCCATATACTGATCAAGACATTAAAAGGTGATCCACAAAATTTTCACAACCTTTTAAATGACATCTGAAAGATTCATGACAGCGAAGAAATCCGTCTACATTTCCAATACTAAATGAGAGATGGAAAAGTTAAAAAGATGAAAACCAGTTTCAGGTGTAATACTCAGTCCTTTCATGACTTTTCTGTGTGTGTGTTAACTCTAATGTGCCTACGAATGTCTGACAAGCACAAGGCCATATGTACTTGTCTAATGCCACCCACAAATTCCATTGTGGCTGCTACACGACCCAAGATCACTTTTCCTTTTTTGCACATCGGATACAATCATCCTGAATATCTATCACAAGCAACCCTCTCCCTTCCTCCCCCCCTCCTCTCAAATTACAAATTTATTGACAAACAATTTTTGTGGTCAAGATGAACAATAACAATTTAGCTACCAATGACGAAGCCGCCCTGCAATACCAAAATTCAAAATTAAACACAGACTAGTTGTACGTGCATGTTTTATAGAGCGCAATGAGTATGTTATGCACCTTGCAATGGTCTTGTCCAGTAGATAAATTACGAATTCTGCATCAATAAGGGAAGCAGGGTTAGTCATTACTTCAGTCCAACCATTGTCGTGAAACAAAAAAGGAAAATGGAAAACCATTTTGTTCTCACTTTCTAATCTGATTCCTGCGCTGATGGCATCAGAGCTCAGATAAATAGGAACAATCTACTTATAAATGCGACTAACAAGTATTAAAGATATGATGTTAGTATGCAATATACTCCATATCATGAAGAAACCATTTTTTGCCCAGTTGATGAGTTTATTACCATCACCTTGTTGGCTTTCTACAAAGTGGAATAAGCAAAAATGATAAGAATTAAGACACAAGATTCGACAGATGACAAACTGAATCATGCAATACAGAGTTTGTATTTTGAATCTCTACATTCACCACATGACAGAGAAAGCTCAAAAATAGTGATGGTACCAAATTTGCAAAAGCTAAGAAAATGAGAAATGTCAACAGCAAAGGTGGCATAGATAAAGCTAAACCACCACATATGCACATGGACGAGGATGCTCGCTCAAGAGAAACTGATCACATGTAGTTAACTTTTTCTTTTGGACGTCAATCACGTGTAGCTAACTGACTTACAAACATCCATGTAATTAATAATTATCCATTTACGGCAGATGCCGAAACCCATAACAAAATTTAGGCATCTTGACCTCCAATATCAGTCCATGGATCTGTTTACCAAAGCAAATGGCAAGTTAAGGTAATTAAGCTAACCCTAATCTAATATAGCAAATTTATTATCTTTAACTCAAGCAACAAATTGAAGATGAAGCATCTGATAATGAACCACATTGCACGTTTGATCTTAGCCAAAGGGCCAAGAAAGGTATGATCATAAACCAAATTGCAAAAAGTTGATCCTAGGGGTGCATCTGGGGCCCAAGATGGAGATCCCTTCATTTATTATGATCAGGTAATAAATAAATACAGAATACGTGTAATTAATACCAGGCTCCCTAGCCCCATAATCAACGATTCACCATTTTTGAGAAAGTAATAGTTTGGAGGGTGACTGATAAAATGATGTCAATTATTTCCTTTTGGCAGTATATTCAAAGGAACAGGATAAAAAGAGAGACATGGAACTACCTCCGGCTATTGTCCAAAGCCAACAAACAAACAAAGCTGGGCCTCAAAACATAAAGGCCAAGTCATTCTGACTAAAGTTGCACTATATGCTGGAAACTTTTATCTCAGGGGAGTGTGACCATCTACAAATTGACAACACATGCAACAATTCGGGAACAGTATCATCGACATATCTCCGTATGAACGAACGCCTAGCATTTGCATTTAGTCACACGCATATCTTCATCAATGGTCAGCACAATTACACGAAAAGAAAAATCAAAAGAAAAGATGAAATTTGAGCAGGTGAAAAGAGCTTATTACTCTTAAACTGGAGCTGATCTTTCGCAGGGAAATGCTTGCTCGCCTTGACGACCATCAGTGGTTGACCACTCCTCGACAAGCCCTGCAAAAAAATCTTCCTGGCTTCCAATTGCTCACCTATTTCCGACTCTGGAACGAACCCATTCGGGACCCATGTCGACCTCCATTCCTGCCATTTCACAAACATCTTCGCTGCCTTATCGGCGTCCATCGATCTGGCTATCAAGAACCGCATGAGCGTCGTTTCGCCAAATTCCTGCAAATCCAACGGCAAACAAATAAAAAACACTCGAAACTAATCAAACAAGAGCAAAAATGCATTGCTTGTGAAGAAAACGGAAATTCATTACCTCCGTCGAAGAACCGAGCTTCTGAACTGATTTCCTCATCTGGGTCAGCGCAAGTTCTTGGCTTTTCTCCATAATGGTGCTTTCGGAGTGGTCTAAGCTCCGGATTCTTGATTCAGGCAAGAAAAGAAGAGGCTTCAGCTACGGAGCAAGAGGATGTGGAGTGCGGTTAGAGCCTCGCTTGCGTTGACGAAATGGAGCACGAGAATGAACATCGCGGGAGATTCATTACAAGACGAGAGGAGCTGAACTGTGGGAGCTGTTGGATTTTATTATGGCCACGTGATCAATATGGCCATCTTATTCCAAGATTTTGGGAACTGTGTCTTGTGTAAATATTAGGATTTGATTTGCATAGAACTAGTTGAATTTACATATAGTATCATAGCATGGTTTGAGAGCCGGTGATTTTTCATTGATTATTTGATTTACATGAACGAGTCACAAGTCGCACCGTCATGGAAAACAAAAATCTTAAGTTAATTCGGCATTATGGTTATCGCTAGACGTGAATTGCGCAACGGAAGTCATGGTAGTTAGGATTTGCGTTTTGATGAAATTTTGCTTGATTCGGGGCAATTTCTTGGCCGGTTTTTTACAGATTCTTGGACCTAAGCGGTCGCGTCGACGTGGTATCGAAAAACCCACAATTTATTTTAATCTATGGTGGGCTACCGGAAAGAGAATCGGGCGGCGGAACGGCTGAAGGCGCAGCGGACACAAAAAAAAATCTGTGAACAGGCACACTGAACGGGCTAGGCGCGTGTATTCACGCACCCACACAAAGGGCAGGCGCGTGCAGCCACTCGCCCGCGTGCAACACAAGGCACGTGCTCTGCACAAGCCCGCATGAAGGATTGGGCGTGTGTGTTAGATTCCACGTTAATTACAATTTTGCCCTATCTTTTTAATTTACCATTTTGCCCTTTTCCGCATTGAAAAATTCCTGTTTTGTCCGTGGCACATGAATTTTATTGTTTTGCCCTTGTAGGCAATTATATGAATATTTTATCCGCAAAATTAAATATCTAGTGATCCATATATAATTTTTTTGCTTGATTAGAGATTAATCACAGTAACTCTAATTATCTTATATTATATACATTAAGAAGTTTTGGATCACATATAGTAAAAGGACATTAATTGTATTTCATTCAATTGAAAAAATTATTGTTATGATTATTTAATTTGACATATATATTATATATAATTTGTTAGTTACCAAAGTGGCTGAATTAGAAAGTTTTTCATAGACGACAAATTAAATAAAATTCAATTACCCATGTTATGTGATGCTACTTATGAGATTACATGATGTTATATATATTGTTTTTTTTTTGTAACCCAAGGAACCCCCGCATGGCCGACAGCCGAGAGGTAAACCCTGAGGGCGACACGTGCTAGCCACCACACACGTGCCAACGAATAAGTCATCCTGCGGCGCTCGGAATTCGAACGCTTAACCTTTTGCAAGAGAAAAAGCGCCCGCACCGTCGACGCCACCTAGATGGGTGGTTGTTATATATATTGTTTATCATGGATAATTTGAAGTTCATTGACTATAAAATATTTAAGAATCACCCAAAGGTTGATCGGTTAATTTTATAATCATGAACATAATAATGGTTAATTAGTATAATTGGTTAGATATGTTTAGCATATCCAAAGATAGCAAACGTGTCTAATTTGAGTATATATAATTACCAATTATATGAACTTAAATTTAAGTATCAATTATGTTTTATGGTTCTACATTTGTCACTTCCCGACTCGGAATCACGATCGATTATTTATGATCGAACATGACCCGAACGGACTTGTGACTCGTGGAAATGTATTAGTTCGTCTGGTTTATTTTAAACAATCAAATGCGCACGCGAAAACAAATAAACAATAAACAAGACAAATGGGAGTGAGATAAGTAAACAACGCATGTTGTATTTACATGATACGTGCTTATTTTTGTCGAGCCCTTCTTCACGGGCCCTTATAAGCCACGCATATATTTTACATGCCCATTCCAAGGACAGGTCCGACACAAGCCATTATCGAACAAGCAAAACTTGGCTTGGTTACCTATTACCACTACAGTTACTCCTTAGCTCCTCGCTCCTCGCTCTTCCTTGTCCTCACTCCCGTTCCCCTGTCCGGTGGCCGAACTACGCTTCGCTCGCGGCTTGCCCCGGAGTTGGCCCACCCGTGCCACTGAATAGCCCCTCGAACCCACAAAGGGGTCCAACCCAGTCACCATTTGCTAGCCGATACCAGGCCACGTACATGTGGGGGACTAGTTCTGAGTGGCCCTCATCCACCATTACATACATAGTAATGTGACAGTACGTGCGGTTCTCTTGGGCATCAATGACAGTGAGTAATTCCGCTCTCATCTCAATGGAGTTTCCAAACCGGGCCGGGGGAGTCGCCATTTACGAACCTGAAAAGAGAAAAAACAACGGGAGTGAGTCAAAGGACTTAATAAGTGAAAACACTAATATCAAGCAAGGACGAGATAATCGTCGTTCACACAAGTTAACTCTTACCTTACCGTCATCAATGGTAATTCAAATAGCAAAGTTTATGCTACAAAACCAACAAAAACAAACATCAAATATGAGCATCGCATATGAGCAACATTAGTCAAGAAAGAACGAACTATCAACAACCACAAAACCAAGAAACGAGCCAAGTAACCCATGTTACAACGTATCGCAACTTCCTTTCCCGATATTAGGGAATCCACTTACTCAAAGACAAATAAGAACTAGAGAATGGGTTAGAGACAAGTGAGCTCGGGAAATCTTCGGGCTTTCTCCTTGCTTAGCCGAGCAATACTAGGCATACAAAAGCCAAACCGTGGGCTCTTGGGCGGAAATTAATAGAAACACGGGCCGGTTCGGAACTTCTTGGGCATGGGCTTCTTGGGTCGAGAATTAAGAAAAATAAGAAACAAAAGGGAGAGGAAGGTGATGGTGATGTTGGCGTGAGAAGAAGGAGAAAGGGGGTTCCATGCTATTTATAGAAGCCTTGAAATACCTTAGAACAAGCCAATAATGGAGGGGCCTCTAAGTCAAAAGTTATGATGACATGCATTTGATGCTATTAATGAACTAAGTCCAAATATAATAATAAAGAAGCCAATCATATCCAAGCCTTGTTGCTCTCTCTCTCTCTCTCTCTCTCTCTCTCTCTCTCTCTCTCTCTCTCTCTCTCTCGGCTAGATGGCCTTCTCGGCCCTTCCTTGGCTTGGCCGGTCATTGGCCTTGCTTGGGCTCATTATTGATGACCATGAGTCACCATGAGCCATTATGAAGGATATAACTCAGCAATTTGGCATTAAATGAAGAGGACACATAAGCTAGACACCAATAATGGAGGCCATTCTAGAGATAAGCTTGACTTGGTCTACTCTCTATTCTCCAGATCCTTCTCCAAGCTGGCCGTGACACCCTATTCTGGTCTCCTGAAGCTGCTGGTTTCACTCGAATTTAGCTTGGTTGAATGGCACCATAAAACCGACTAATTGACACTTAAATCTTAAACCCGCATCATATTAATTATCATAATTTTCCAAGGATTTTCTCTCAATAAAACACTTCTAACAATCCCATTCAAAATGAGGTTTAGTGTGAAAAAACCCTCACAAGTGACCAAGTATAACTATATAAAAATCTAAGCCCAACTATGCCCATTTGGGCTTCTCGGGTGGCCTGGGTGCGTGGCTGGGTCTCTAGGCACATGGCTGGGCTTGACCGGGTACATGGTGAGGTACGCCACCGGGCCACACAGGCACATGGTCGGGTGAGAGATTGGGCCGCACGGGCAACGTGCTAAGCGCCTTGCCTGGCTGCATGGGCAACATGCCGAGTGCCTTGCCGGTCGCATGGGTAACGTGCCAAGCACCACGCCTGGTCACCCAAGCGAGGGGTCGGTTCACGGCCAAACACGCGCAATGGCTCATAAATGGCACGATGCAGAGTTCATAGCCATATTTCTTGGGCATGGGACAAAATCGGAATCGAATCTTATGGGCGCAACGCTTGGCACAAGGGTCGAGCATAATGGCCAACATACAACCGGGCACGTAGCCGATCCGAGACCTAACTGACGGGCACATGGCCTTAGCCGGCACGACAGGCAATTTTGCTCGGGCCGTGACTAAGCCACTAGGCATATGACCTAGCACATGTCTCGTCCATGGCCTACCCAACTCAATGCAATAATCCGTGGCTGATTCGCGATCGAATCACGTTCAAGTATTAATGACTCATGGTCGATCCTCAATTGTCATGTAACATCGTGGAATCTAGTACCCCAAAATTTACTCATGGTCATCCAGGACCGATGCATGGTCGTGCGGTATCACCCGTAACCAACACATGCCGACACTGGATTGATCCACAGTTATCCTGGATTATTCCGCTAACAGCCCTTATAGTCGAAAGGTCGCTCCACAGTCATATTATCCTAATCTTTTTGCCTAGTCAATGAGTTATTCCACTGTCGATCCCTAGGTTTATTCATGGACAATCTTTCGATCGAACCATGACCAACCCTCAGTACATTCGTTTCGATCATACTGTCCATTTCACTACCGACCCTCGACTCGAGTCACATGCTCATCCATTTCTTACTAGCCTTCTGCTTTCTAAATCCAAAATCGGGGATGTCACAACATTGTTGTATCACCCAAAGGAGAACTTCGATATACAGTTAATATTATGTGTTTAAGTTATGACTCAAAGCATTAATATGTGAGCATTCGATGTATTTTGCAGCATCTATTTCTGTTTCCCTTCATTCACAAACTTCGTCTATTGTGAAGTTCAATGGGCTTAACTTTTCTGAATGGAGTGAACGAGTCAAGTTTTACCTAGGTGTTCTTGATCTTGATTTAGCACTCATGAATGACAAACCTGTTGTTCTTACTGCTTCTAGCAGCATCGAAGAAAGGTCCGTCCATAAGCCTTGGGAAAAATCAAACAGACTGAGCTTAATGTTCATGCGGATGATAGTAGTAAACAACATTAAGTCAAGCATTCCTGAAACTGAAAAAGCTAAGGAATTTATGAAGTTAGTGGAAAGTCATTCTCAGTCTGATTCTGCTGATAAATCAGTTGTTGAGACATTAATGGGTACATTAACTACCATGACATTCGATGGTTCTCGTACCATGCATAAGCATGTCACTGAAATGACAAATATAGTAGCAAGATTGAGTTCTACGGAAATTAAAGTGGATTAAAGTTATCTTGTGCAGTTTATCATGAATTCCTTGCCTCTTAAGTATGGTCCATTCCAATACTATAAAGGATAAGTGGAATGTGATCAAACTGCAAAGTATGCTCATTCAAGAGGAAGCAAGGCTTAAAAAGCAAAGAATCCACTCTGTTAACCTCATGGGTCATCTAGGAGCTAAAAGAAAACCAGGAAGGAAGAATGGAAAGGGCAATAAATGACCACCAAAGATTAATGAGTCATTTGCCCAAATCCATATGAAGGAACAAAAGAATGATAAGTGTAATTTCTGCAAAAAACCTAGACACTATCAGAAAGACTGCCTGAAATGTAAGGCATGGTTCGAAAAGAAAGATAAGCCTAGTGCTTTGTATGTTTCGAATCATACTTGGCAAAAGTTTCTTATAATACTTAGTGGATTGATTCTAGTTGTACCACTCATGTTTCAAATACGATGCAACAATTCCTCACGACCCAAACCATAAATCCAAATGAAAAGTTTATTTTTATAAGGAATAGAGTCAAAGCTCCAGTTAAAGCCATTGGAACGTACTGTTTGATTTTGGATACCTTACATCATTTAGAGCTTTTCCAAACCTTTTATGTTCCTTCTGTTTCTCGAAATGTAGTTTCATTATCACAACTTGATATAGCTAGATATTCTTTAAGTTTGGAAAATAATGTTTCAGTTTATCTAAACATAATAATTTTATTGGTTCTAATGTGCTTTGTGGTGGTTTGTACAAATTAAAAATTGATAATTTATTTGCTAAGACTCTATTAACCCTGCATCATAATGTTGGTTCGAAACGTGGCTTAGTGGATGAAAGTTCAGCTTACTTGTGACATAAACGTTTGGATCATATATCCAAAGAAAGAATACAAAGATTAGTAAAGAATGAAATCCTTTATGATTTGGATTTTACTAATCTTGGTATTTGTGTGGATTGCATTCAACGAAAACACACAAAACACACAATTAAGAAAGCAGCCACAAAAAGCACACAGCTTCTTGAAGTAATATACACTGATATATGTGGACCTTTTGATGTTCCATCGTTTGGTGGAGAAAAGTACTTTATCACGTTTATTGATGATTTTTCACGTTATGGTTATATATATTTGTTGCATGAAAAATCTCAATCGGTAGACACATTAGAGGTGTTTATCAATGAGGTTGAAAGACAGCTCGACAGAAAGATGAAACTTGTCAGATTTGACAGAGGTGGTGAGTATTATGGAAGGTGTGAAAAAACTGGACAATGCTCTGGTCCATTTGCTACATTCCTTGAAAAGCATGGCATTTGTGCTCAATACATTATGCCAGGTATACCATAACAAAATGGTGTTGCAAAAGGCGTAACCGTACATTAATGGATATGGTTAGGAGTATGTTAAGTAATTCTTCTGTACCCTTATCATTGTAGATGCATGCTTTGAAAACCGCCATGTATTTATTAAATAAGGTTCCTAGTAAGACAATTCTAAAGACTCATTTTGAACAGTGAACAGGAAGGAAACTCAGTTTGAGGCACTTGCATGTTTGGGGTTGCCCAATAAAAGTAAGGATTTCTAATCCTCATGAAAAGAAACTAGACTCAAGAACAACCGGTGATTTCTTCATTGGTTATCTAGAAAAATCCAAAGGGTATCGATTTTACTATTTTAACCATAGTACAAGAATTGTTGAAACTGAAAATGCTAGGTTCATTGAAAATGGTGAAACTAGTGGGAGTGTACAATCACGAAAATATATGTGAAAACTACCTTTTTTGAATGGAAATTTAGATGAAGAAGTTTATATAGACCAACCAAAGGGGTTTTCAGTTAAAGGAAAAGAACACATGGTGTGTCAACTTAAAAAGTCAATATATGGACTTAAACAAAGCTTCCTGACAACGGTATCTTAAGTTCAATAATACTATCACTTTCTTTAGATTTTAGGAAAACACTGTTGATCGATGTATATATCTGAAGGTCAGTGGGAGCAAGTTTATATTTCTAATTTTGTATGCTGATGATATCTTGCTTGCTACTAATGATCTTGGTTTGTTACATGAGACTAAGTAATTCTTTTCTAAGAACTTTGAAATGAAAGATATGAGTGAGGCATCCTATGTGATTGGAGTTGAAATATTCAATGATAGATCACAAGGATTGTTAGAGTTGTCTTAGAAAGCATATATTAATAAAGTTTTAGAGAGATTCAAGATGGAAAAGTGCTCTGCAAGTGTTGTTCCAATTCAGAAAGGAGATAAATTGAGCCTTATGCATTGTCCAAAGAATTAATTGGAACGCAAACAAATGGAAAAAATTCCTTATGCATCTATTATTAGGAGCTCGATATATGCTCAGACTTATACTAGGCCAGACATTAGTTTTGCTGTCAAAATGCTAAGCAAGTATCAAAGTAATCCAGGATTGGATCATTGGAAAGCTACAAAGAAAGTATTGAGATACTTGCAAGGGACAAAAGATCATATGCTTACGTTTAGAAGGTCCGATCACCTTGAGGTGATAGGTGATTCAGATTCGGACTCGGCTGGGTGTGCGGATACCAGAAAATCCATGTATGGATATTTGTTCCTTTTAGCTAGAGGAGCAATTTCATGGAAAATTGAGAAGCAGTCTGTCATTGTTGCATCCACTATGGAAGTTGAGTTTGTGGCATGCTTTGAGGCCACTGTTCATGGATTATGGTTGCGGAACTTTATTTCAGGACTTAGAATTATTGATAGTATTGCCAAGCCGCTAAAAATTTATTGTAATAATGCAGCAACAGTCTTTTTCTCTAAAAACGACAAGTATTCGAAGGGTGCTAAACACATGGAATTAAAATATTTTGCTATTAAAGAAGAAGTTCGGAAATGAAGAGTGTCAATTGAGCACATTAGCATCAATTTCATGGTTGTGGATTTGTTAACTAAAGGGTTGCCACCAAAGACATTTAGTGAATATGTCAAAAGAATGGGCATTATTGAAAACCATCATTGACATTATGTTAAAGTTTTATGCTCTTTATGTGCTTGACACTCCGATATCACTTATGTATTGTTTCTGATACACTTATGCATCATGTTTCCTTATGTTGGTATATACATGAATGAATTATGTGAATGTTAACATGATTTGTTTCTGAAAAGAAATATTATTGCTGGACCATTATGTTATTTCTCATTATTGATAATGTTAAGTATAGGACTGATACTGTGATACATGGAAGGGACTGTGTCGAACTAATGACATACAACCGCCATGATCATTGTAAGTTCTTACTTAATAATGATTTATGATTTGACCAATTTGAGAAAGGATTTAGCTTATATTTTGCGCATTATGTTTTATTGTTAAACCTTAAAGTTAATAATATCACATGGGCCAAGTGGGAGAATGTTGGATTTTATTATGGCCCACGTGCTTAATGGCCTGGCCCATACGTGGTTTAAGTTTAACAATTATTATGTGTTAAATTCCTATTTGTCAATATAGAGGTGTATTCTAATTATTGTACACCATGATGGATGGTGTGACTATAAAAGACTCAATTAAAAACTGGTCATCTCTCAACCCTAGAATAGAACGACGGTTTCTTTTTCATCAAGAACGTCAAAAAGCAAAAATGGGTCAAGAAAAAGAAACTGATTTCTTCAAAGATTTTTCATCTACAATTGATTTCTTCACAAATGAATCATCATGGATCAAGGTATGTTTCTCGTATCTTATGATGTTATGAAAATCATCTTGTTCTAAGATTTTGGGAATTATGTCTTGTGTAAATATTAGGGTTTGATTTGCATAAAACCGTTTGAATTTACAGGAGTGACATGGAAGATGTTGTCCAATGGGCTTGAACTTACTTTTAAAATTTTCCAACAATTTGGGAAGTAGATCTCATATTAAATACGAGGTGAAGATGCCTTTGGTGGGACTGGAAAGGGAAGTCGTTGCTGATTAATAATAAGAAGCAAGCGGCTTCGGCTTTGAGCAATTTGTCAAGGGCCAACTGATCCAAATTTTTCTTGCCAGGCCTTAGAAATTTTTTTTCCAAATCGGTTTTTCTCACCTCGCTTAGAAAAAATTTTGGAGAGAAAAATTCAATATTTACATTACTTGTAAGATGATAGAAATGAGGGGAAGGGACCCTAATCACAACCATAGATCTCTCTTTTATCTAACGGTGGAGGTTTCTATTTCCTCTACCAACTATCTACATTAATTATAAGAATCCTCTGGAATAGAATACATTTTCCATACCACCCCCACGAATATTCTAGAGTACACAAGAAGTCCTAAGGAGGCTCGTTCGATGTTTTTGGTTTATTCATAATCCTTCGTGTGTGGAAAACCTTTGGACCAAGACATTTTCCCCTAATCTAACAAAGCCCTTGCCGCATCTTCGACGTGGAAGACATTGATTTGCTCTTTAAACTACTAAAGAGCTTCCACGGGTTCCCGACTTGCTTCACTCTTCAGTAGACCGTTTTATCAGATCAAATATTCTCATTTTGGCGCACAATATCACTTCCGCATGACTCGAACCTCCATGATGAAATCAACATTATGATCATACGAGGTCATTGGCCCAAGAAGTGCTTGTTGAGACTCTCCTCGATCCAAGTTTTCTTCATTTACATGAAATGGCTTAAGCATACTTACCTGGACACTAGATGTACATTTAACTTCGGTGAGAGTTCCAGCTTATATGCCACATTTCCAATTGATTACAATCCACCGACAATAATTGGTAAGGCTAAGGAACAATTGTAACTGTGTTACCTTGGTTGGCGGTTCTCACTCCATGATGGGGCGAATCTTGATCAAATCCATGCACACTCGTCCACCCCCAACAATGTGACCTAGGAATAGTGGTGGCCACGGGCCGGTTTGGCCCGGAACCGGCCCGGTCAAACCCGGGCCCGGAACCGTTGACCGGGCCCACGGTTCGGAACCAAAACCTGCCCGTGGCCTACGGGCCAGGTTCCGGTTCCCAAAAAATGTGAATCGGCCCGGAACCGCCGATTCTGGGCCGGTTCTGCGAAAAAAAAATTAAAAAAAAAAAAAAAAACTGCAGCATAGCCTGCATTGCAAGCCATGCTGCAGCGCCTGCCGTTGGGGGCAACGGCTACAGCCCAACGGGCATTTAAAAAAAAAAAAAAAGCTACAGCACAGCCTACATTGCAGGCCATGCTGCAGCAGCCTAAAAAAGTTGGGTTGGGGGGCAATGGCTACCGGGCTACGCCCCGACAGGCATTTAAAAAAAATTACATATCCGTTGTAATTTTACAATGGTTATGTTTTATTTTTTTAATTCTAAATTTTGTTCTATTTTTTTCCTATAAATTTTCTCAAATTCTCACAATACACACACAATTCTCTCAAATTCTCTCCAATTCTCTTCTCTCAAGTCTCAAATTTTCTCAATACTCGAAATTCTCGCAAATTCTCTCAATTTTCTCAATCCACGCAATTCTTTCTTAATTCTCCCAATTAATCCGCTCAATTCTCTCAATACATTCGAAAAATGGCAAGTGGAAGTCGAGTGCCAACTGGCAAAGGTATGAATATCGCGACAGAATCCCATCATTCTTTTGATCCTCGTGAATATGCAGATTTTCAAGATGATGAAATCAACATTTTTCCCGATGGGGAGCGCGTCCCGACGCAAGAAAGTTTTCATCCTCCTGCCGAAATATCTACAACAAAGGAAACGGAACGGGAATTTACATCTGACATTTGGAATCACTTCACGAAAATAGAAAGGTTTGATATCGGTCAAAAAAGGTATGATATAATTTGTAAATATTGTGGAAAAATATATAAATATACAGGTGGACAAGGATATGGAACATTTAAACGACATCTTAGGAGCAAACATCCAACCGAAATGGGAATCGATATCGGGCAACAACAAATTTCCGGGTACGTCAATCCTAACACTTCATCTTTTTTTCGTTTTAATGAAAAAGCTTATAAGGAAGAATTAGGCAAATTTATTTCCGTTGAGCATTTAGCATTTAATTTTGGAGAAAGATTTGATTTTGTACAAAAAGCATGTGCTCCACAAGCAAAACGTGTTCCTAGAAATTCAATTAAACGAGTAATTAAAGATCTTTACAAAAATGAAAAAAAAATATTTACAAAACTTTTTTATGCAATTTAATGGATGCGTGCATGTAGGTAGTGATATTTGGAGTGATAATTGGCAAAATCATTCTTACATGGGCATAACATGTCATTGGATAGATGACGAGTGGACTATTCAAAAAAGAGTTATTGCATTTAGAGTTTTCGATGATCATCATACGGCAAATAATATTTATAGAATAATTAGGCAAGTTTTAGAAGAATATTATTTGCTTAACAAAAATTTTTCAATTGGTTTTGATAATGCCGCAGCAAATACCGCTTCAATTGCCGAGTTAGAAAATATTTGCAAACCCTCTTTTGGCGGAAAATTTTTTCACATTAGATGTGTTTGTCATGTTTTAAATTTATGTGTACAAGATGGTTTGAAAACTCTTGATATTTTTCTTCAACCAATAAAAAAGATGATTCAATTTTTATGGAAATATCCCCAAAAAATGAAAGAATGGGGTAGATTTTGTAGAGAAAATGACACAAAGCCAAAAAGATTTCCAAGAGATGTTCCAACTCGTTGGAATTCTACTTTCCACTTGCTTACTGAATCTTTAACATATAAAGATTTATTATGTGCATTCATTTCTAATAATATACCTCAGATTAATTTATACCCACAAGAGTAGGATATTTGCCAAAAAATTTTAGATGTTTTAAAGGTTTTTAATGATGCAACTTATACTTTGTCCGATGTTTATTATCCTACTATACATTTATTTTTAGTAGAGTGTACTAATATTGTCGGAACTTTTGATGAATATGAAAATGATGTTGAATTACAACATACTATAGTTGCAATGAAAATGAAATGGCTTCATTATTATAGTGAAATTCCCATGATTTATTTAGTTGCTTGTGTTTTTTATCCGCGTTGCAAATTGGATGGCTTAAATGATTTTTTGCGTGTATATTATCAATGTTTACATTATGATGTGACAAATATTACAACCATATTACGTGATGTTAAAAATGTAGTAATAGAATTATATAATGAATTTTATGCTAAATATAATTTAGGTGATATTTGATCTTCTCAATCTACGGATATACAAAATGACAATACAGGTAAAATTAGTAGAAGGTATCAACTTTTATTGCATAGACAAAAAAAAGGGAGTAATAGGAAATATTTCTAAATTAGAGAGTTATTTAACCACTTTATTTGAGTTTACTGAAGCCGAAGGTGGTACAGATTTTTTAATTTTGGATTGGTGGAAGAGGCACGCAAGCCAATACCCAATCCTTTCTCTTATTGCAAAACAGATTTTTTCAACCCCTTATTCCACAGTTGCGGTCGAACAAGCATTTAGTGCCGGAGGTAATATTTTGAATGAACATCGTTCAAGATTAGATCGAGAATCAGTGGAGATGCAAGCTTGTGTTGCTGATTGGACGAAGGCTCAATACCGGCAACAAGAGATAGATCGGAATAATGAATCCGAATTCTTTAACGATGGAGATACTACCGCTACTAGTATCTGTACTGGAACGGGTAGTGACGATTGAGGGTAAAAGAACTATTGGAGTTAGCAAATATTTCGGGAACTCTTGTTTCTCATACCGGGTACGCCCATATGAGCTTAGGGAAACCGAAATATAATCCGACGATATGTGACCTCTTGTCCCCTGCGCACGGAATGCTTAGGTTTTGGGATAATTTTAGGGTATATATATTGTAGTGTACACCTTTTTTTTAAGATCGTTGTAACGAATTGTAATGTACTTAATGATAATTTATTAAGTTGAAGCCCTCTCTTTCTCTTTTGTCTTTTTGTCCCCAAATTTGACTATAATTTGCATTTTAATCACAATTTATATTGAATAATGTTCTATCACGAGAATAGTATTTTTTAATTTTTTTTATTTTCATTTCTGTTTTTCCTTTTAATTCATTATTTCATATTTTTATAATTATTTATTATTTATTTTATAATTTATTTTTAAAATTTTTAAATTACGAACCGGAATCGGACGGTTTAGGTTCAGAACCGGCCGGTTCCGGTTCATATGTGGCGACAAACCGGAATCGGACGGTTTCGAACCGTGGCCACCTCTACCTAGGAATGACACTTCCTGTTTTGTCGTGGTTTACCCAACATTGTGCACTTTCGCACTTAACATACAAGTTAGTTTCTCACAAAACTTGAAAAACCTGTCTAAGATGTTCAAAGCACTCTTAAAGCGTTCGGCTATACCCTATAATATAATAGGTAAACAATGAAAAAACAATCAAAGAATGGGTAGAGTACCTTATTCATCAGTGCATAATGTTGTCAAAGCATTTGTGAGGCCAAAAGGCACGATGAGAAACTCATACGAGTCATAGTGTGTCACACGTGCGGTCTTCTACTTATCCCTTCAACAATCCACATTTGGTAGTATCCCAATCACAAATCCAATTTCATGAATAATCGCACGGCACCAAGCTAGTCAATCAAATCGGTGATAAGTGGGATAAGATATTGGCACTTTATCTTCAGCTTTTTCAGCACCCAGTAGTCGATGCACATACGAAGTGGTGTATTATGTTTGTTACATATATATCAATTTATGATTTTTGTTGCCCAAAAATTAATTTGAGGTAAATTTATTACATGTGTTTTAGTTTTGAGTTTTTGTTAATTAAAAAGATAATTTGGGGTGGATTTGTCATGGTGTACTAGTTTAGATTTTGTGGTATTAACCCAAAATTATATATGGTGGTTTCCGGCCTTTCGATATTAGAAAAAGTTAAAATAAGTCAATTTATATAATATGCGAAAAGTCAAATTTCACGTGATCAAGCGAAATCACACACACATCGTTCGAAATGGACTTTTTTCGCTATTTAGGGCGCGAATGAAAGCATTTCTCTTCCCTGATCCTTTTTCTGGCTTGAAATAGAAAAATCTATTTCTCTTTTTTGAATGAGATTCTAAGCAAAAGTAGCGTTTGATAATGACACAAAATTTTTACTTCCGCCAACTGGCTGGCGGCAAGCGGTTGGCAAGTGACGGCAGCAGGTAGCAACGGAAGGTCGGCAATGGGCTATGACAGTGGATGGCGAGCGGCAATGGCAACGGTGAACAATAAAAGAGAGTTATTATTTTTGTTTATGGAAAAAAAATAAAAAAGTAGAAAATTTTAACTTCTCATTTTTGTTCTAAATATATTTCTAGGCCAAAATTTGTCTCAGAAATAAAATAATGAAATTATTTTATCAAACCAATTTCTGTCTCAAACTTATTTTAGAAAATAAAAATATAAATAAATAAATAAACATAATGATTATCATTCGCGCACTTAATTTTCTTTCCCTTTGCCGGATCTTTGATTTTGGATGTGATTTCGTCTTCTCTCCATCCATATTCTTTTCAATTTAGAGGTGCCCTTAATTATTTTTCTTCTTCTATTTTTCCGCCCTTTTTCAGTTACAAAAACTTCAGAGAACAAATCTCGGCCCTTGATCAAAACCCGCGCCGTACGAATCCTCCAATCAAATCCACCGAACCACCCCTCTCTCTCTCCCTCTCTCTCTCCCCTCCACCTCCCACACCCCGACCGCACAGTCGTACGATACACGCGTTTCGCTCTCCTCACGCGATAGGACCGTGCTTCCTGTCACGCTGTCACCGGCGCGCTCTAGCAAATCGCCCCCCTCCCTCCCGACCTTCCTCCTCCGGAAACAGCGACACATGCCAAAGGCGTGCGCTCGTTTCAATCACACGGTCTTTTGCGGAAAAAAAAGTAAAAGTTATTGTCTAATTTCCAGATCATTAGGACCGGTTTCACGGGGTTTTACATGATTCGCTCCGGCTAAAAAGATCAAGTGCACAGTGCATGACAAAATTCGCAAAAACGATGAGCAAAGAAAGAGTTGACGCTCAGCATTTATTTGACTCCGATGAAATCATGTAATATTTCCTTTTCCTATCATTAAAGCATCTAATTATTCATATTTGAAGTTGTGATTACATTCCTCGTTTTCAATTTATTACGATTTCAAATATAATCCAAATTAATTTGACTTTTTTTTTTTGGAGGATTTCGAATTGACCCGCCTCATTTGCCCTCTTTCGGATGCAACCCTTTTTAGGATTAATCCATCTAGTTTTATTTTTTTGTGATTAGAAAGATAATTTGAAATAATTTATCATAAATATATTAATTTTAAGTTTTTTATGGTACTAATCTTTATTTTTATTTTTATGGGTTCGTCGGAATCAATCTGATCTAATCGGTTGAGACTGAGGTCTAAGATAACAGCTACCCCTTTTGCATGATCTGCTGTCACGTAACTCTAGCGAAGCCCACGTGGCACGGCGAGGGTAATTTCTCGCCACGTTACGGCCCCCCAACTGCAACCGCAAGGTCGAGTCCCGTCCGTTTTGCTTCCACACGAAGAAACTCGCTCTCGCTCTCTCTCGCTCTCGCTCTCACTCTCTCTCTCTCTCTCCAAATCGTGCTCCTCCTATTCACCTGCGAAAAAGAGGAAATCGGAGCCTGCTCTTCGACTTTCTCTCTCTAGGGTTTCGTCTTCCTCCTCCTCCAGCGCCAGGTTCGTCTTCGTTGCAGGACCTTGCGTTGCTCCTTCGCGTTTGGTTTTTGGTTTCGTGTTCGGATTCTGGAGGGAGAGGAGTGCGCTTTTTTTTTTTTTTTGGTTCTTTGGTTTTTCCGCCATTGCCGGTGCTTCGATGGAGGACGTGTCCGACAAGCTGAAGCAAGCGGAGCTGAAGAAGGAGAGCGTCTCCAGGGCGTACGAGCGAGTGCAAGCCCAGGCGTCGAAGGTCCTGCTGTTCACCTTCCTGTGGAAGGACTTGGAGGAGCATTTCGACTCCATCCAGAGCTCGTTGCAGTGCCGCTCCGAGCAGCTCCTCGAGGGCGAGAGGTCGCTCGAGGAGCGCGCCCGCGCGGTCGAGTCCAGGGAGGGCGAGCTGCGCGAGTTCCGGCGGAGGATCGAGGAGTGCGAGGGGGAGATCGGGAGGAAGACGAGGGAGCTGGCTTCGGTGGAGGAGCAGGTTGAGAGGTTGCGTGACGAGCGCGAGTCGGAGGAGAAGCGACTGGTTCTCATGCGCGGCGCGCTCGGTGATTGCGTTTCGTTGATCAGAGACAAGGAGGAGGAGTTGAGTTTTCTGAGGCGTTCGACCGAGGAATGCCTTGGGAATTATAGTTCGAAAAAAGAGGACATGGAGCTGCTGCAACAGAAAGTAAGCTTGCAAGAGGAAAAAGTTGAACAGTTGCAGAAATTGCTAGAGGAGAATGCTAGGGAACTAGATTTGGAAATAGAGAAGTTGAAATTGACCAGGAGTTCTCACAAAGAATTGTCGGCAGAGGTCGATTTGAAAAGACAGGACTTGAGCATGGTACAGGATCTGATCGAGGATAGTTACAAGGAGATGGGCTCCAGAGAGAAGGAGTTGAGCATTCTGGACCACTCTATCGAAGAGCTTGATGGGGTGATCGCGCTCAAACATGGTGAATTGCAATCCCTCATAGATAAGATAAATGGCTGCTGCCTTGAACTTCAAGTTAAGGAGGAGGAACTTGGTCGAGTCAAGAAATGTGTTGAAGAGTTTACTGAAGTGCTCGAATCGAAAGAGAGTCTCCTTGATTCAATCAAAACATTGATCAAGGAGAACAATGAAGAGCTTGAATCGAAGGAAAAGCAATTTGATGCAATTAACAAGTTGATCAGTGAGCGGTCGGTGATACTTGATTTGAAAGAGAGGCAGTTGAGGTTAATCGAAACAACTATTGGAAAGCTCTCGGAAGTGCTTAAATCCAAGGAAGGTCATTTGGAGGGTATCAGGAAGTGTGTAAAGCAGCTTGAAGAGGAAATGACGACAAAAAAGGAAGAGCTTGCTTCAGTTGAAGGAAAAGAAAGAAAGGCTGGCAAATCTCTTGAATATCTATGCAGGAAATTAAATGCAACCAAAGAGTCCATAAAAGACCACGATCTTGAAATTGAATCCAAAAGGAAACAGCTGGAGTCCATTGAAATTCATTTTAGGAAATCTGCAGAGGGACTTCAACTGAAAGAACAAGAATATGCTTCTGTCCAAAGCTCAATTCTTGAATGCTTATTGACCCTCAAGTCCAAAAAGGAGCAATTGGATTTGATGCAGAAGTCGATGGCAGAGTGCTCTCAAGAGCTTGAATTTAGAAAAGGGCAGTTGGATCAAATTGAAGAGAGAAACAAGGAAGGCCACAGAGATCTCGAACTCAAGGAAAAGCACCTCTATGCGCTAAACTTGTTAATTGAAGAATGCTCCAAGATACTTGAAATGAAAGAGAAAGAATGTGAGGTCCTACGTAATGAACTAGAATTGAGGAGGAAACGACTTGATTTGATTGAAAAATCACTCAAGACCCGCTCTAGGGAATTGGAGTTGAGAGAGAGTTTTAATGTACTTTCTGGGGTAACGGCTCATGCATTAGTAAATAAATCTGCTTCGGCTTCACAAGTAAATCCTCAACCCAGAATTGTTGTTGATGGAAAGAATCTGCTGATGTTCCTAGGTCAGCAATTCAAGGAGCACGACAGGGTGTGCTCAAAGGTGCTGGAAATAATTCAAGCATCACCTGATACCGCAAAATTGTTATTAGATGCTATTGAAGGATTCTATCCTCAGGACTCAAGTAATGGAGATGGATTTGATATTGGAATAATCCGAAGGATTTGTATCTTCCTCTTAGAGTCTATAATTACATTTTCAGCAGAGGTGAAGCCTCAGGTGAGGAAAGCTGCAATGAAAGTAGCTAGTGAATGGAAAGCGAAGCTAAGTGCTTTGCCATCACCAGAGAATTATTTGGAGATCTTGGGTTTTTTGCGACTTTCAGTGGCATATAAGCTGGCGTCCCCTTTCGATGCAGATGAAATTCAAAATCTTGTCAATTCTGTAACGCATTTCAGAGAGGCGGATGAATTGTGCCAGCTCCTAGGTTCTTCAGATGCACAACCTGGTAAGTTTTCGCACGGCTATCAACTTGCATTGATGGATCTGGTTGCCGGTTTCTTTATCATTTTGTGCCTGGTTTTTGCAATATTGATGTTGCTTCAGCTCTTATCACTTTATGCTAACAAAATTTGTATACACGACAATGGCTGTGGATTTTAACTTGTGCAAGGTAAGTATTCCTATTTTTGCCAGATATGCATTGCAGATTCAGCACTTTATAATGATTTGATCTTGCAAAAACTTGATACTGATTTACACTTTCTTGTAGGTTCGAGTTTTTCCCATATCAATTAAAAAATCATTAACTGGATTTTTTTTCTAATACTTAATTTGATAAATTTTAAATGTCTGATTGATAAGGTAAGTGAAAATTTCGTTCGGGCTTAACGCTAGCGCTTATGATGGACAGAAATAAAACACAAATCAGTGTATATTTAATGACCTTTTAGACAAACTGTCTCAAGTTCTTAACTCATATTTACTTCATTCTAAAATATGCCCAACCAATATATGTGGTTGAACTCAAACAACTCGCTCTTTTTAGTTTTTTATTTAAACTTGGAATTCTCTACATCGATAAGTCCATTTTGTTTGAACTATATTCGAAACTTGATCAGGTTTGGCCTTCAGAACATATCTTTCTTAATGATAAAGCAAATCCAAAAGAGAGCTTTAACCTCAAAATTTGATTGATAAATTCCACGAACAGACATATCATACTAACTGAATAAAATATTATACAATTAATCACGATTCCTTACCTTTTAACACTTACTGAATTTATATGTAAATCTTTCTTTTTTTTTTCGTAAGGTAAAGTCTTCTTATTTTAAAAAAAATTGTGTGCTTTTCTGAATAGAACAAACCTTCACAAGGTTATTCTTTTAACATATTTACTTTTCATTTTCTTTCTACATGCAAACCTTGTGCTTTTTCGCTATTCTAGACATACCAAATTTTAGCAAATCGATTCATTAATGCTCCTAGTCAGCGATTTCTTTAACATCTTTTGGTTTGGAACGATGGCCCATCTATAGAGAGTTTAATGGAGTGCTTAGGTTCATGTTGATACGGCACCAAATATAGATATTGCTCTTTTAAGGTTCCATCCGATAGTTGGAGCTCTATGTTTGGAGCTCAAAAATATTTCTCTAAAGATATCTAATTAGCGGTTGCAACCTTCAACCTTTCTTTTGATATTGGCTTTTGCTTAGTCTTTAGATTTTCGTCTTGCTGTCTTTCCTACTCCTTGTAGCTAGTTAGTAATTAGTATAAACTCATTTGATTTTGATTTCATGGGAAGCCACATTGGCTACAAGCGTCTTGATTAAGGTGGTTTGGATTCTTATCAACTGATTTGTATATGACAGGCTCCTTGAGATCCATTCAACAGTGGCACATGAAGACTGAGCCAGAGCTTTGTATTGTGCACAATGCAGATGATTCTTTGGTTATGATTCCTCCACCACCAGCTGGCTCTGTTGGAGGAACTTTGCAGTTTCTCAAAACTGAGCTTTTGACTGAAGATCATGCAATCCTCAAAGAAATCTCGGATGAGCTGCAAAGCTCCTCTGACCCCGCAAAACTTGTTCTGGGTGTAATTGAGGGGTCTCATAGGCAACTCTCAAATAGTATGGATATGAATTTGCATACTGATGTTCTCAGGAGTCAAATTTTTCTGTTAGAGCAGCTGATAAAAGTTTCGCCTTCACCAACGAATGACGTTCAAGAAGGAGCAATGAAGCTGGCAAGAGAATGGAAAGTGAAACTGACAGAAAAAGCCGAGAGTTTGCTAGAGGTTTTCAGTTTTCTGCATTTCTTGGCTGCATTTAAGTTGGTTTCTTCGTTCAATGAAAATGAGATTCTGAATCTAGCGGATCGTGTTTCGCTGAATGACAATGCTCCTCTATTATGCCAGACCCTTGGTCTTGCCAACAGGATGACGGGTAAATTTTCTATGAGTCTTAATATTCTTCTCCTTTCTCCCCTCTTTTGGCTTTTCGAAAGAAATATTTTTGGCACATGCTTTCTTATAGAATGATGGTAGCCCCAAAAACTTTGCAGATCTTTATTTTTTCACTGAGTTCCCATTGTGTTTCACTTTGATGCCAGGTTTTGATAGCCCATCTATTTCTTTGTTATGTACAATATTCTTGTCTTGCGTATACACGTGTGGAGCAGACTAAAAGAGGATTGGTCAAAAAGGGTCAACCTGGTTGGTTTGGAGTTGGCTAGATAATAAGCATGTTTCTACCCATTCAAAATGACTCGGTTTATGACTTGGTTTGGTATGACCAGAAGCCAAAGCCAACACTACATGCTTGACAGCCAGGTTTATCATGAAGTTTACAATCTATAAGATGTCGGAGTTTAATTTGCTGCACGAATCTTTAGAGTACTCGTTTAGCGAGACAAGTTTTAAAGTTGCAGTTGCTGCATAAAAAGTATACAATATCTAGCTGTCTGCATTTTCCTTCTATCCTGCTGCTCTCTTTTATTATTTAAGACAGCAAATAATCATGGCACTTTTTTCATTGGGTCATTGAAAGTATTAATTGTGCATGGTACCATAACATATACTTCAACTCATTCGGGGCACATATGCTTCCTAATTGCCCAAAGCTGTATAGTTTTGCTCTTTTATGTTCTGGTGCAACTATTACATTGAATGAGTGCATGAAAAATTTCGAATGCCATAGGTGGGATCCCAAGCTTCACTTTAATGTCTATCTGATTGCTACTATTCTGATCTTTTTTACATTTTAATGTACTATTTTTCTTGTTAACGCTGCTTTATAAAGTGCTGTTCACTTTTAAGTCATTGAGCTAATGAAAATTGGTCTTGAAGTTATGGAGAGTGTCCTTTTGTTAATTGTTTCTCTACTTTAGATCATTGCACCTGAACCTTGTTTGCATTCTTACTGATTTATCTCAGTGCCAACTAGCACACCCGCTTCTTCCTCTGGAGTCCATCTGCAGCCGCCTAGAGAGAAGAAACGCATTGCAAGTGGCCCTGCAATTGATCAGCAATCCCAACAGCGTGCCCATAAGTGCAGATACATGATGAAAACTTCAGTGCGCCCCATGTAATATCCGACACGACTCCTATCCTTTGTGAGTCACGAGTCAATCACCCTTGAGCACTATGGTATTCTCTGCTAACATTAGGCCCGAGCATTATCTACCGTTGCCAATTGCCTCTGACATGAGCAATTCAGCAATGGCAGTGCTGATGAAGTACAGAATGTATAGATAGGTTGCTAACATGTGCATTGTCTCGCTCTTGGAAAGTAAGTTAATGCTTTGTATATAGAAACTTATCCTAGGAAGCTCTCCACAAGGTTGATGTGATTGTGCAGGATGATCGGAATATACAAGTAGCAGATTATGTATTTATGACCTACGTAGCTATTCTACTAGCGTTTTTAGCTTGAATTCGTGGATCTATTTCGCACGGTGTATCTAGGCATGGTATGATTCACGTAATACTTTCTTATATGCTTGGATGCTTTCGAGTGGCGCTTCTATTCATTTTTGTACCTTCTTACCTTAAATCATTTCACGGTAGCAATTATGTAGATCTATATCTACATCTCAAATTCTCTATACAGCTGCTTTTTTGTCCCTTTACTTTGTTTCAGACTAGTTACTATCTTGTATGACGCGAGGACGTCTGAATTGTTCACCTTCAAGTGGCAATTCGTTAGAAGAATTCAAGTTCCGGTGAGCTACCAAGTAAGCAATAGAGTAGCACCACTTTTCCACTCTCCTCATTTTCTCCTCTCCCTTTCATCTTCACGCAACTTTCTTCTTCAGTCTCCATGGTGGAGAGAGTTTGAGCTAGATCTGTACCTCCCCTCCCCTCCCTTTTTCTTTTTTCTTTGGCTTATTTGGTTCTTAGTTCTCTTTTGTTGCTTTTCTCTCGTTTTGCGGAGTTTCTCTCTCCTGATCTAATCTAGATTTAAAAGCTTTTCCTTCCCATTTCATGGAGGTTTCTATCCTGATCTAATCTAAATTTTGGGATTTTTGCATGTATGATCTTGGGTTTTGCTTCCCTCAAGTTTCGTTACTATACAAATCCACTTTCAAAGAGATCGGAGGAGCTTTGTTTCACTTTCACAGGTGTTAACTGTGCTTGTTTAGCTTTGTTATTCCGAATAGCGATGGTGTTGGGAACGTCGAATCTAGGCGAGTACCGTCGAAAGGAGAACATTGAATCTAGGCGTGCACCGTCGAAAGGTAAAACCGCAGCAACATATGTTTATTATTGAAAATGGATTCGGTAATCGGTCGTCAATTTTGATTTGAAAAAGTCACAAATTTGCTCTTTATCCGGATAATCCATAATATTGTTCTGATGATTCATTTTGTTATTTGGAGCTTGCTTCGTTTTGAAGTTGCATGAGATTTATCTTGATTTGCAGTTGGACTAAATACAAGAAAATGAATGAAATGTTATCTTGACAACAAAAAACTGGCAATATGTTACTTCTAGTATTCATGCTCGTGCCCAGCTCATGCGTACCAACATCAAGTCATTGAAAATTAGTCCTAAAGGAATTCGTCTTCCCATATACTACAGAAGGTTAAAAGGAGGAAACTCCCGCAATCTTTTGTAATCAAGAGCAATTGTCAGGCCTTAGTTCTTGCGTTGTTCGCCCTTTTTCGCGATTGGTTAACCGGTCTAGGGTTGAATGGAAAATAAATTTGCTACAATTAAAAAAAAATTAGTTGCGTTGGAGGTCGTAACATATCATCATTCGTTGCAATTTTGTATTATCAACACCAATTCCTTGTATCTTGTTCGGACCGATCTAGCGATGATTTTTGGTTCAAACAGAAAAAAAAAAAACATCGAATTCGAATTCGTTTTAACCAAAAAAAAAAACATCGAATTCGCCAATCAGTGCGTGCAAGGACCGATGATGCTCCTTTGGTTATGGAATAATCGAGTAGAATCATTTGATTTTATGAACATACAGTTGGGGATGGATCGACGTTTGGTCTTGCCGACAAAACAAAATGATACGTGGTTACGACCGAGTGAACTCTGTTGTTTGGGCATGGGCATCGAAACGCTGTGCACAACAGTTTTCAACAACACATGACACATGATGTTTCCACAACAGCCTAAATTGCACAGATCACGAGAAGATAAGCAAACTCTCATTCCATGAGAACGTACGTATATCGGCATCAAAACAAAACAAACAATGCTGTTTTAAGCAAGCCGTGGCTATTGGAGAAGAGATTGTGCCGTCACCAATGACGATTCGTGAAAAACGACAGTCGTGTAACCCTGCCAACGAGTCTAATGTACAAGGTGGCATAGTTAGTCAAGTTAAATACGTCGATCCGCTTGTAGGGAGGGAGGATTCGACAGCGGGTAGTTTTATTCTTCGAGTGAAAGTTTGATGCATTTTATGAATTCTCATGAAAATGATAATATTTATAACTTGAATCGTATAAATTCAAGCATTTCATATTTTTTAAGAATTGGGCCCCTTAATTGAGCCCACCATCCTCACTCCCTCTCTCTCATGTAATGCCACGTGTCACCGTCCAAATTCCTCCAAACCCAATGGAGCTGAGAAGCGAAGCTTCGTGACCGGTGAGGCGTGAAAGCTACGTGAGGATCGATGTTAACTCGTCGTGAATGTCACGTGAAAGTGTTTGTGTTTGAAATTCCAAAATGTGATGATAATTTTTTGGATTAATATTATAAAAAATTCCAAATTTATATTTCTATGATAAATTTATTATAAATTAATTTTTGGACAATCAAAAAATGAAGAACGGTTTTATAATGACCCAAGATTCTTCTAATTAAGAGTTAATTGATATCATCATGAAATAAAATGAATAAATGTTGGATACATTTAAATTTTTTGCATGCTATTCCTACTAATGCAGAGATTACGAATACATATATATGTGTGTGTGTGTGTATGGTTGTAGCTAGTTAGGATTTGAATTGGTAAAAAAAAAAGCGCATGAAAGCATGTATTGAATTCAAATTTATCTTTTGCTTTTTACCTTTTTTTTTTGCTTGTTCAGCACTTAATAATTTCTTTTAAACTTGAAACTTAGCAGATTTTTATAATATATCGATATTAATATGTAAATTCACGCCAAAAAATATTTGACTTAAATTATACGGGTAAAATTGAAAATAAAAAAGAAATTCTAAATTCCGACACAATCATCTTGATTAAAAAAAAAGATAACGGCACAAACGGTTCCTAAAATTTAACACAACGTGCAGCGTGGTCCATGAACTATATAGTTCATAAACTTTAATCTGATGTTGAATTTCGGGGACGATATTGAACAAATTAAAAATTTAATAATTACGTTATATATATTATATTTATGCCATTTTCTCAACAAAAAAAAAGAAAAAAATTTCTAGCACGAGCACAATTGCGCTCGCGGACATGGCACCGACGCGTCAGGGCCCCTGTCGAGTGAACGAGGAGGCGGCCTTTTGCGTCGACGAGCGTGTCTGGTCTCTTGCTCGACCACCACCACCACCACCACCACCACCATGGCGCTCTCGTCCTCCGCCTTCCATGCCCTGTTCAAGTCCTCCTCTCGCATCTCCTGGAAATCCGTACACTCTCTCTCGCCCTCTCTCTCGTTTTCTCCAAGACTTCGGCGGAACGATATGCATTGACCCCTGCTTCTCTCCCTCTCTCTCTCTCGCGCTCTCTAGCAGACCGGGAAGCTGCAGCAGACCCTCGCCGGAAGCTTGGAGAAGACGGGCGTGGGCCTGCACTCCGGCAAGGTCGCGACGGTGAAGGTACGGCCGCACCTCGCCGGCGGCGGCAGGTGCTTCGACCTCCGCTCCCGCCTCGTGCCGGCGTCGATCGATCACGTGGAGGAATCGCCCCTCTGCACCACCCTCTCCAAGGACGGGTGCAGGGTCCGCACCGTGGAGCACTTGCTCTCCGCTCTGGAGGCCACTGGCGTCGACAATTGCCGGATCGAGGTTGTCGGCCTCGACGCCGGAGATTGCGATGTGGAGGTTCGTGCTG
This sequence comes from Syzygium aqueum, assembly GCA_031216185.1. NCBI lineage: Eukaryota > Viridiplantae > Streptophyta > Magnoliopsida > Myrtales > Myrtaceae > Syzygium > Syzygium aqueum. Next base: position 35,239,294 of record CM062232.1, read on the forward strand.
TATGTTTGAAGTTGTTTTGGTAGATGAGGTTTTCTTTTTTCGCTATCAAGATTGCATTTTGCGGTGCGTCTGACGAGAGAATTCTGGAGAAGCGTGAGATTATACTTCCGGTTGTTCTTTCCGTTGAATTTGTCTGCTTGGTATCACTTGGGGTTGGTATACTCTCAACGAGTAAGGTTAGGAATGTGAAGATTGATTGCAAAGTCGATCTTTCAAGCAACGTGACAAAACTTTGCGACGACCTAAACAAGTGTGTTGTCTTCAAGCATCCGACAAGAATTTCTCCCGTAATCTCTTTAAGATACTTTCATATAGCAGTCTTTGTAGCTTGCACATCTGCATCATTCACGCAGAATATATGGTCATTTAACTTCCGTGACTTTTGAGCTAAGTGTTGCTGATGCTTCGCGGATGCTCCATATTGCCCCTTTCTCTTGTCAGTTAATTGTAACAAAAATACAGCCAGGTCTTTGATCTGACCAATTCTTCTTTCGGAAAGTAATTTTTTCCCCCCAATAAACTACAACAGCAAAGGCCTTGAGCATGACAACATAAACTCCATTGAGGTAGTACATATGCTGCTTGGTTTCCTTGTCGCTTAGTCTAGGATCCCTCCCATCAAGGGTTTAAAGTAATCTCAGTCCAGAAAGTATCTGTTGTTTGTCACAATGTAGTTTTAGTACAAAGTTTCACGTCATTGGCGGATTGCTCTGTTAAATGCATCATGGCAATCAACAGACATGTATCTATGTTTGATCCTATAGTTTCAGTGCATTGCAAAAAAGGTTCAGTGCCTGTTCCAAGGTCAATAGCTGGGGTGCAAACGTATAGAATCAGATGAGAACACAGATATGATTTGTGATATTTGTTTTGCAGGTTCCTATTTTAGATGGATCAGCAGGTGACTGGGTGGAGGCAATAGAAGCGGTTGGTTTAGAGGTGGCGAAAGATGCTTGTGGCAACACTCTTGAGAAAATGGCGCCATATTTGGATGAACCGGTGCATGTCCAGAGGAATGATTCTTTTGTGGTTGCATTCCCCTCATCACAGGTCCACATCAGTTGTGGGATCAACTTTCCACATGTACGTATCTTCTTTTATACAAGAAGCTGAGGCTTTGCCTGTTTGAAGGCACAGAAGTTATCCCCACTTCTTTAATAATTGCTAATCTTGCTCAAAAAGAGTCATTGGTAGGTTGTTTGACTACTTACTTATTCTTATTCTTCCAGTGGTTTACCTGATTTTGTTCAAATGGCAAATGCCACGATAATTTCTTAAAGCCTTTCTTATCTATTTCCTTTTTCAAATGAAGATTTTGTTAGCAATGGAATTACTCAAGTTCTTTTACTTCTTTCAACAAGTTCAAGGAGATACCAATCTGTTACAGGAGGGGAGGGGCTACGTACATTCACAATCATGAATTGGGGAAGTATGGACCTTCATATAACCTGGATATTGGGGAAGTTGTTAGATGACACTTTTTCCTTATTCAAATTATAATTACCCAAAAACCTTCCATATTCATCATGGGACAAGATGATTTTAGTAATAGTAGTATATCAGTGTAGGGTCCATTTGGGGCTGGTTTTTTTCAACTGAGATATTAGCCTTAGTTTGAGAACAAAATATGAGCACCTTCAAGGGATTCCGTGTCTGAGCATCTGAACCAGAGATTTATGATAGGCCAGCTAATTACGGATCACGAGCTATGAATGGTTAATGTTGCAATCTCTACATTGTCATCTTCCTCACCATGGTGATATCATAAGATTCTTATGTTGATTAGCAATTCTTTATCTAAATTTCTCTATGACAGTTTTCCATTACAATTACATTAAGATGAAAACTCCAGAATTATGGGTTTACTCATCCAATCTAGGACATTGTAACTTCCATCATGGCTTTCCACTCATAGCAATTCTTTTCTTACTGTTGCTCTGTGCACCACTTTCCGTTTTTATAGATCAGGAGAAGTTATATCTCCATCCCTGATTTCAGATTGAGGTTGGCAAATGTATTTTGTGCATGGATGCACTTCTACATGTGTATATGTACTGTCTATAACACTTATCTGAAATTGTCTGGGTCACTAGCTTGATTAATCTGACTAAAATCTTTTTCAGACATATTTTGAAGTTTCAAAGTGGCCGTTGAATAGATCTGGTTTTGTTGGACCTTTCAAACTCTCATCATGTTGTTATTCAAAGTAGTGTTTCTCAGGCCCCAGATTCTTTGCTTGAGTGGTGCTTTTTAGCACCACTATACTACCACCTTATTTGTAGTCATTGGAAGCTAAATCTGTGATCTCTGCTCATTCTAGTTACATGTGCATCTATATGGCTAAACTGTAAATGTAAGGTTGAGCTAAGCAATCAGATGAAGAAGTGCATTAGTGGGGTCATCAGATGCAATATGGTGTTTGAGTCATTAACCGATAGCTCTAATTTCCATTATTATGCTGGTGATGCAGGTCCCATCTATTGGCTGCCAGTGGTTCTCCTCTTCTATTGAATACGACTCATTTTATAAAAGGGAAATTGCTCCTTCACGAACCTTTTGCATTTATGAGGAGGTCAGTTGTTTTGTCACCATGGCACTTGCCACTCATCACAATCCATATCTTACTCTCCCATGCATGGATCTTCCCTTCCCTCACTATAATAGAATAAGCTTATACTTTAGAATGGCTACACGGCCACACACACTTCTTTTTCAATTACTAAACTTACCTTTCCTGATTTTAATCATGATTTTGACAACTGGAAAATTTGACTTATAAAGTTAAGGCAGTTCGTCAGTCCATGCCCATTTACACAGCTTCAGCTATCACAGCACCAATCAAGGAACTGAGGGATACTAAATCATCTGTAGTGAGGGTCTCACTTATGCAGTAATTAATGAAAAAACAATCTTGCATCTTTTAATATCCATCAGATAAACTATTGACATCTATTACTATTTTTCATGCCTGTAAAATACTGCTGTCTGACAAATCGTTGGATATTACCTTGGCTTGCCCTTTGTGTTCATTTTTCGTACCTTTTAACAACTAAAAAGAAAAGAATAACAGAGTAAACAAAATATAAAATTCCTCCTTGCAATTTGATATGTTTCCATCCATGTTTGTGAAATATATTTGCTTGAACTGGCAGAGTCTAGAAATTTGACGTACTGAGTATACAAATTTCACATCTGCCTCACCCACGACCAGGATTTTTGCAGTGCTGGGTGATTTATGAATACTATTAGTATTATGAAAATTGCTGTAAGATCAGTGGTTGGGAATATTATCTTGTTCGTTTCCAATCCACTTACGCCTTTTGTTTTGTTTGGTAAACGCACTTGTCTTATTACCTTAATTTGTGCCATCTGGACAACAGAATATCTTTTTTTTCCGTGAAATTACTTGCCTGTTTCTAACTGGCCCGTATTTGCATTCCTCTTGAATGATAAGGACCTTGTTTCCAGCAGATGATCTCCCTTAGTTTTTGCTTTTCCACCTAAAGCCGGAACTCATATTGCAATATTTTCTTAGGTAGAGAAAATGCGCAGTAGCGGATTGATAAAAGGAGGCTCACTAGAAAATGCCTTGGTTTGTAGGTGAGACCTTGAAACCTCTTTTATTCTGTTGTTTTTTTTCCCTATTGAGTTATGTGAATGGCCAAAACGAGGGTCAGCTTCTACTGGTAATTTTAGAACCTGAATTTTCAAAGAAGAAATGCTTAAGTTATGTTGGAAGACGGTGCGAGATATTATGCTGCGTAATGTCCCAAGGTTGTTTTCTAAAAATTTTGGAATCAACAAGCCAAAGCAGGAAGCATACTTTTTTCTCTTTTGCTCCATTGATTGACATTTTGCATCCCGGTAATCATCTACAGTGCAGATAAAGGTTGGTTAAACCCGCCGTTGCGTTTCGATGAGGAACCATGTCGCCATAAGGCCTTGGATCTTATTGGTGATCTTTCTCTTTTTGCACGGTGTGGTAGTCAAGGGCTTCCAGTGGGACATGTAGTTGCTTACAAGGTATTTAACCAATTTCACTTTTAAATTTTTCATGTTTTCCATGCAACCTAACATTGCCATATTGGAATATGTGCTTTTTTTTTTCCTGCCAAAGGAAAAATTTCAATATGTAAACTTTCACGTGCAAATATTAAGGTGATTATGATGGTGCAAAATGACGTGTACCAATTGAGACACTCATAAGTACATTCAAATTTCCTAATGAATTAGATATTTGAATTGTACTGACCATGAAACATTATTGTTAGAATAATTAAATATTAAACTACAACTTCATTGAACAGCTTAAGCTTTTAGAATATTTGGCAGTAGTCCCACAAAATATCACATGGTATCAGAGCAGGAGGTTCTGAGTGCAAATCTTTCTAAGGCAATGTCCACGCTTAGTACTAGGCAAAGATACCAGATTAAGCGTGAAAGTTAGTGTTAAAATAATTAAATATTAAAGCACGCCTTCATATAGGGAAAGTAGATGCATTGTAAAACTTGATGCAACATAATGATATTACCTTATCATTGCTGTAAGCGAGATATTCGGATATGCTTAACCTTTGCGGGTAGCCCTGCTTGACTTAGGTTCGCATCGTATGCGAGATATTCAGATGGATGGCATTGACTTTGTCCGACTTTCTGAGTTATCTATCACTGTGTCATTGGTTACGGAGATGTTCCCTGGATATTTAAGGATCCTTTTGGCTGTTTGGTTTCTTAAGAAAAATGGAAGATCATTTTCACTTGCATGGAGTGATTGATGTAGCATTTGCAGTCAATTCTGGCAGAAATTGATTGCTATTGAGCATGTGTTATGCTTTCTGATGTTGTTGTCGATGCTACCTATAGCAAATAATGGTTAATGGGTTTTGCTTAAGAGCAGAAAAGTAATTCCAGATTTCCGAACTTACACAAAGGGAAGACTGACATTGTTAAGATAATAAGGCTAACCCCTGCTGTAGTTGGCTCAAGTGGACTCAAGTTTATTCCTTCAATGGGATGCTTAATGCCTTATGCTGCAGCTTATTTGTTAGGCATACACTAACCACTGCTGCCATTGGAAACCCCTCTCTTTCTCCCACAACACCGAAAAAAAGACCACCTGTGGCCTTACCCAAAATAGCAGGGGATATAGAGAGAGGAAGCACAGAATGCTAATTTAGTAATTAGAAGAGGGAGCAGGGTGGGGGTTAAAGAAGAGTATCAAATAGTCGATCTCTAGAAATTTTCAGCGCACGCTGTCGTATCTTTGGATGCAATCTTCTCTTCTTGGTACCTCTGTAGCAACGACGCATTGTTTGGCAATTTGACGGGGGAAAATTGTCCTCCTGTGGCTTTACCCAAAAGAGCAGAGGATGAGAGAGCTCAGAACAGAAATTTAGAAATTGCAAAGGAGGGAAGGGGAGGGGGGGTTGAAGGAGAGTATCAAATAGTCTATCTCTATAAATTTTCAGTTTACGTTTGGATTTAATTTTTTCTTCGTAGTGCCCTTGTAGCAATTGGGCATTGTTTGGCAATTTTGACTGGGGATAATTGTCCTTATAGAATCCCTTTATTATGGGTGTTTTAGTTAGAGACCCCTTGGATTCAAAATTGGCAATATCAGCCCCTGCAATTTTGACAAGTTGTTGATACCCCCTCTGACAAACTTCCAATGGGATTCCCCCCTGCCAATGTCCGAGGTGGAAATGTTGTGGGCATCGTTGGTGCATTGACATTTAATAGAATATACCGGATAATCAAATATATGTAGGGACTAACATCATCAAATATAAAGTACACTGGCTCACTTAAGCTAGCACCCAAAGCAAGGGGTGTGTACATGCAGTTTTCCCTTTCGATCCCTATTTAATTGCTCTGTATTTCGACTAGCACACTCACGTTCAGAACCTTTTATGCTATTATTTCGTCTTGTATTCAGTACTTCCTTTTGACCCAAAAGTAGAGAAAGTTGAACATCGAAACATTCCTTTTGGCTGCATTTCTTCTGTTCTAGGTAACATTAGTAATTATATTTTCGACATGGAGTATGCTTTTACTGGCTTCATAGTTCTGTACTTATGTATAGTTGTGATAAGTGTGAACTGTGATATGCAATCTCAAGAATGTTAAATGCTAACTTTTGGATATAATCACAGAGTGGCCATGCGCTGCATGCTGGGTTTTTACGCTGCTTGTTATAGTTCGTGAGCAAGATTGGCTAACTGTGCTCAAGATGCCCCAGATTAAAGTCCCAGTCACAATGCAAGGAACTAGACGATAGAATATGTTCTTACTCTCCTAGATGAAAATACTATAAGAGCAGCAGTTTGAATGCTCTAGGGATCATCTCAACATCATCCTAAGATTATTCTGCTCAAAGCCAAGTAAGAACCTTCTTGATAAGAGCATCGAAGTGGCCTATCACTATAAGATGCTTGGATGCTTGCACCCAGGGGTATCCCTGCAGGTGACATTAACTATTCACAAAGTGCAAAATGTTCAGAAGCAGTTGCTGTCTGACCAGAGGATTCAGCTACGATCTGAACCATATATGTTGAATAGAGCTGCATTAATATGGATGGTTCTTGCTTTTTGGATCAACAGTATCAGTCAGCCTTTTCTAGCCAGAAGTTGAAGTTAGCTCTCCGTGCTAAAGCAGCTACTGGCAACTTGGGGGAAAATCTGCCAGGGAGAAGGCTTTTGGGTTGCTTTCAAAGTCTCGAAGATAGTGCATAAGCTCATTCCTTGTCTAAACATGCATTCTTGATTACGGTCTTTCTATCCGGATGGTTAGAAGGGAGAGATTATCTATGGTTGCTGGAATTTAAGACGGGAACTATTGTTAGCAAGTGACAGCTATTATTTATCACTAGGTACCTCATAAAAGCATCTGTATGACCTGATATTTGTAGGCCGCCGAGATGTATTGTGAAATGGAAATTCTCGAGCATATGTTTGCCTGTGTTTTCCTTCACAGTCTCTTTCCATCTTCTTACCTGTTCTCTTCCTTTGCGACACCTCCAAACCTTTGATTTTTTACATCTTTCAAAAGTATTAAGCTGGTGTTTTGGTGCGGCACTCTTGACACCTAGCTGAACTGAATTTCATTTGGTGATTAACTGACCTGTACGAGAACTTTGTCATCACTAGTATGCTCGTAGCTCCCGTTTCTTCTGTCTATGATCATCAATGTTATCTAATACTTATCTGTATTCACAAGCTCAGTTAAGTTTTAAACGTTTACTTTTCGGTTATTATCTGGAAAGATCTACATATTTCCACCTCATCTTCTAGTTCACTATCACCACTACACCTTATTGACAGGTAGATTGGATCCATAAGGATGAACTCTATGCATAAGTCTAGGCATTATGTATGATCTGGGGCTTGCATTGAACCTTACAAGCCCTGTTTCAACCCAATCACTGAACCGAGAAAGTTACGTACTGTCTTATCGGATTCTCGTCCGCATATGTACCACTACTTATATATTATGCTCATGCGAAATTGGGATAGATGAGTCGAAATCTCTACCAAATGCCTCTCGAGTGGCTGGCCTTACCTCCTAAAGTCACCGGACCAATTTTCCCATGATCAAGTCAAAGTCGTAGCCAAGTCCATCTGCATCGCTGCAATCAATACCACATCCAACACGACGGCCGCTTTTACTGCTTCTGTTACCTTTTATCAACCGCGATGCCAATCTCATTACGCTCAGTCTTCATTGAAAACACATGCCAGCACCAAATCGCACCAGATAGAAATCCAAACTCCAAGCCGCACGTGGCTTCAAGTACATTCCACGCCGCACAACGCGATCGCCTTCATTGAACAGACCTAACTTGCCCAAGGTACGTTAAAGTCATATCTCACTCGAATGACCTAGTCCTCCAAGTCGGATGGTCCAACCAGAACTAGGGTGCCTTTTCCTCATTGCGGGCAAATGGTCCTAAGTATCCTTTCCCTAGAAATCAGTTGAAGATATCGAGAAGCCAATAACCAAAGGCCAAAGGACAACTGCCACACGCAAAGGACACTTTCCATTTTGTCCCGGCGACGGGCACTGCAGAAAAGGAAACACAGTGGTTTTATATTAAAAGAGAGGAACGACACATGCACGCTAGGACTGCCCACGTATAGACACTAAGCGTAGTCTTGGGTCCAAATCAATCGCTGTCCAATCCGATGCCATAATTCTCTACGGCACATAAAAGCCTATATTATCGGATCTTACCTCTCTCCCAAGTCACCACAACAATAGAATAATCCAGGTAAGGTGTTGCACAACTAACCTCTAGCGTTTTGACGTTCGCCCTTGAAGGTGTGGCGAGATTTTACTTTCCGATCCATCTTATAGCTCGTAGAAATTGGTTTTTTTTTTTTTATCTTAAACCATTTTGGTTCTAAACTGGGTTGCTGTTATTCTGCTTGAATGTAAAATGATAGGGAAATAACCAAAGGATTAGAAAAAGATACTACAAGTATTGTAACTTTTATGTAATGCTTACTTGAGAGCTATAACTATATAATTTTTTTTCCACTTGAGTGTCGTAACTGCTGAAAAGCATTTACTTGAGTATTATAGCTTTCAATCGATTACTTTAATACCATAACTTTAAAAAAAATATTCCTTGTAACTATTTTGCCATGTCAGATTTTTAGTAGTTGTAGTGAACGTTTTTAAAAAGTTTTGGCAGTTGAGCGATCGATTAAAAGCGTACACCATTCATTACGAACGCCTTTTGTTTTAGCACTCAAGTAATCAATTAAAAAGTTACGGCACTCAAGTGAGGGTCGTACAAAAGGTACAACACTATAGTATCCTTTTTCCCATTTTCTTATCTTGGCGAAAAATCTTTCTAGACCGAGAATGAATTGTCTATCTTTGAGAGTCTGAAGACTCGGAATAGGAAATTAAGTCACGCTTAATGGGATGATTGTCCAAAAAATTCTAAACCTACTGCACGATAGCCAATTCAGTCCTAAACTTTTCAATTTGGCCAAATTAGTATAAAATCTTTTGATGATTTGCCAATGTAGTCCTTCCGTCTAATTTTGGCTGGAAATCGCTAACATGGTCACCGCCCGTCCACCGGCTCTAACGTGGATAAATTTTTTAATTTTTTGAACTTTTTCTTTTTTTTTTCTTTCCTATTTTTTTGTCAGTCCTATTTTCCTTTGCTGGTTGTCGGGGCCTTGGCAATGGCCGGCGAAGGTTGTTAGCCATAGCCCTCGCCAGATTAGGGCGAGCGGTGGCCGCTGACCGATAAAGGGAAATAGGGAAAAAAGAAAAAAGCGCAAAAAAGGGAAAAAATACGGAAAATTTTAAAAAAATATCAAATTCAATAATTTTCGGCCAAAATTGACCAAAATGACTCTATTGGCAAATTGTCAAGAGGTTAAGGACCTAATTGACTCAATTAAAAAGTTTATGATTGAATTGGCCACCATAAAAATAGATTTATAACTTTTTGGGCAATTTTCCCCACAATTGATACAAATAAGGGAACTTAAGTACTTTTAGAATGCCAAAATTCTTCTTGAAAGAATCATTTACGGAATTCACTTTACTACCATCCTATTCATGAAGGGTGTTAAAAATTTGACTCTTATAGCTCACCAAAGTTTGCAACGCTCATACAAATTACTAGTTAATTCCGCAAGTGTTACCGCCGTCGCCGCAAAGGCCTAAAGAGAAGGAATCGTGCAAGTTTTCAAGTTGCTACTGCCCCAGGCCTACCCATACATGCGATCGTGACATGAAGGAAGATTTACAAGCCTATTAGATTTTCATTTTTTCCAACTTCACGATAAAAAATTAAGAACATAAATCAACGGAGACGTCTGGATCAACCCGCAAAAAGAGGAACTTGTATGACTTTTTTTTGTGAGGAATTATAGTCCCCCTGGATTTAGAAGTCAAAACAATGATGCATTATATCACCCACTTCCAGGTTTTGCTACACCAAAAAGCCTTTTTGCATTGCACCTTATCGCAATTTTTTAATACGTTTTGAGCTAGGGGTGTAGTCGGGGATGACGAGGGACTTCGATCGGATGCTCATGTTTTCTGCATTAGTTTCAGTAATCTATACTGAGATGTGTTCCCTACTTGCATTTCTTAAATTCCGTATGCAATCGTAGGTTCTTGAGGGCACGAAATTATAGGTTCATTGATCGACCAACTTTTTTTTATCACGCGATAAAATGGAGAATTTCCTGGAGATAAATGAGGGTATTCAAAGGCGCACGATGGGTTATCTTATAACAAAATTTAGCTGTCCATCAATCTAGATTATGTGAACCCAATGCAATCTTACAACATAGCTAATTTGTGGGTCACGTTAGACAATAAAATGACAAAGAGAATTAAGATGCAGCAATTTTCAAAGGTCAACAATTAATGCCAAAGCATACTCACCCCTCGCTCGTAACCACAAAATCAACATAATATCACCAAAATTCACGCCATATAAGAGAAAGAGAGACCGCTTTTATGATCTCTCAAGAGATCGATGCCGACTATTAGTCACATGCGTTTGCTTGTCATTTCTATCCAATGCGTCATGGCACGTAGACACTTAGAAAATTCCTTGATTAAACAGTTGAGATCTATTACGTATCGAGACCTATGATGTCATTACTCAACGGTTGCTAACGGCTAAGCATTGCCTGACGAATTTTTCCCCAACATGGCGTCGTTTTTACAGGAGTAGGAGCAGCACGAAAGAAAGATGAGGAAGGAACAGAAGAAAGGGAAGGGAGGGCCCGCACGAACGCTAAGCAAAAGCCCCCAAAGAGGAGTAGGTGGAGTGTCCACATCCACTTGGCCGTCGATTCCCCCTGCAATTAGTGTCGATTTCTGTTCGTTTGTTTCCAAACGACAGGAGGACTGCGTTCGTGTCCCTCCTCGACCCCTCCCTAATTCAGTAACTGGTCGCTGGAGACGACGCTCTCTCTCTCTCTCGCTCTCTCTTTCTCTCTCATTTCCAGGTTTATTCTTGAAGTAATAGCAACGCTTTCAAAAATGCCCCAAGTACCTGCAGCTTTTTGCCCGCTTTTCCCATCCATTTCCTTTGCTGTTTCGTTTCCTCCATGCTGCAAAAGGAGTAAGTATTCGATGAGTATGGGTAAGTATATTGAATTGAATGATGTTGGTTGTGACTTGTGTGGATACGCTTCGCTATTTCGTCGCAATACTTTGGATGGATATGATGAAGGGAAAGTGTCCAGGTACCCGATAAGCATAATGAAATTTCTGCGATAGGGAATGAATCCAAAAAAGAGAGGGAGAGGAGGATGCTAATAAGCGAACTTTCTTTCTAAAAAGAAGATCGTAATAATGGAGGGATCAAACAGGACGGGTAAACTTCACCCTTCAATTCATTATCCTCCAACCTTGTTGGGAGCATTCCCATGAGTGAAGTCCCGAACGTGCCGGGACGAAGCTGGGAGTGCGTCTTTAATATTGCCCAGCGAGGTAGACTAGTTGAGATATGAATATACTGACCCGTTTCATCATCTATACCTAAAAGAAGAAAAAGAACAAAAAAGGGTCTATCTCCCTATCTTCTATATCTAATGTAGATTGTTCTTGAATATGTTCGGCACACACATCGTCGAATAACTAGGCATAGTCCCATCCTTTCTCGAAGCGTCCTACTCAACAAAGCGATAACAACCCCATAACATGGTCTAGGGGCTTGTTAAGACCTTGATGAATTGGTAAAACAAGCACGAAATTTTGCGCCGCAAGAAGCAGCATAAATGTGTCATTTTTGGTCCTGTTCGATACAACTCCTTAAAGCAAGGTATCAAATTTGTATCTCCGGACAGACCTCTCCCCACATAAATGTCTCCTTTTTTTAGTCAGTGTCATGCATCCATACTAGTTGTAAACACCACCCGAATGCACCACTGGAGAATCAATTGGTCGTAGGTCCTATGGCATCATTACCTCGCATGTTAGGCCCTCGGTTTTAGGACGCTATTCAAAGCGGCGTTTCTAGGCACCATGCTTGTACGTGTTGCTCATTTGCGGCGCACATGCTCGTCGATGCCGCAGAACGTGTGGCATCCATCGCCCCTCACAGGGCATAGCACCGTAAAATAAGGTCATGGAGCATGACGAGACCCTGGAAAAATTGCGATCTCGAAATGGATTTCGTTAACAACTGTTCTGATACGCTTACCATATATCCCTTCATTTTCGAAACAATCTATGCCGTGCTGTGTGGTTATTAGGGCAATGAAAACGAAAATATTTTTTACTTATCGAGTATGAATAACGAAGCATACTTAATTTGGAATGAGATGGTCAGCGCAGACACAACTGGGGCACATTGAAACTACAATGTTTCCTTCAATGGCTACTTCGTAGACATCTCTAGATGCCCGTTAATGAAGAAGATTTTCATCTGGCTCGGGATTCTTGAACTCGACGGAAATGTGTTCAGGTAGAGAGATTGGTGAAGTCCCATTTGCGATGATAATTTGTAAATTCCTTGTCAAAAAGTACATGTAGATCCTAGACTCGTAGCCATTAGGGCACAATGAGTTCACGAAAATTTTAATCGAAGGGGACCGACCGCCCGTGAATGTGATGCACTGATTCCCTAGCCTTTAACCATGGGGAATGGAAGGCGAGTTGAAAAAGCTCCAATGGGCTTCCATCGCTTCGTCCTTGGCTTCGTTTTAGGACAAAGTGACAAGAGGGAATTATTCCACAAACCTGTTGCCACGTGCACGCTCCATGACAAAGGAACCGTGATCGATAATCAACTCTTTCTTGTCGTGTTTTCAATTGACAATTGAAAGAAAATTTACATTTGGATGTAGGAAAATTACGGATGACAGTGGGACTAGCATAGCATAGCAAGGGATCAGACCGTCCCGAGCCTAACTGAACTAAAACGGGTTAAGCTTTTAAGGTTTTGTGTTTCATCGTTTGGATTTGGATTAAAATATAATAAAATAAGATAGGATTAAAAATTTTACAAATAACTTTTGGATTATAAAAAAATCTCATCATATGTTTGGTGCAATTTGAAATACAAATGAAAATTTTTGGAAATCCCACTTGCCTATTGCAATTTCCCGCACGATATCTCCAAATCTCACCCCTTGAGCTCTCTCGCCAGCTCTCTCTTCAGCTTCCGCAAGTTTGTCTCCTTCGTCACCAGCTTTGCCATCTCCACCTCTAGGCCGTAATCCTTGTTCAGCTTCACTAAGGTGGAGGGAATCTAGACGCCTACCTAGATGAGTCTCTGGCGGAGCGACCAAGGGAGGCAACAAGCGTGCTTGATCGGGTAGTCGAGGTAGCAATGGTCGATGTAGAGGTGAAGGGGTGGTGACGAGGTGGCAAACACCGTGCGCAAAGCGTGGACACTAATTGATGTCGAAGTCAACAATTTGGGGATAGCGAGGGGTAGAGAGGAGATGGATGGAAATTCGCCGGTGGACAACGTTGGGGCAGCGAGTGATAAGGCTTGAAGGACCTAGGGCACTAATGAAGGGATCGAGTTCTTCAATGGTGATAGCCATGTGATGTATAACTTCTCTTTTTCACCCTCAATCGTCCAAGCGACGATAATCATGCGGTAGTTAGAAGTGAACTATTGTGATGATGGTCCTCACACGGTGGCTAGCCAAGCAATATTGGATCCGTACATTATCCGAATTTCTTATCTTGCATTTTATACGGATATATTTAAGTTTATCCCGTGTGGAGAACGTCGCCAAATATCAAATAATATAATTTGTTATTACATACCAACTCAATTTTGTACTACCCCACGAAGCATAAGGTTTGAAACGAGTATTTATCTCATGGATAGTTTGAGCCCAAGTACGATAATTATTTTGTTGGAGAATTGTTGTACTCTTATAGGAACCTAAAGTATTTATGTAGTTTTATATATTATAGATAGAAAAGAATTTATAGCAATGGACATTCTTCTACAAATGGTTATTCAAGTTAATTAAAAAAATTGATATTGAGCTACTTGCATAATCTCGATATCTCATAATCGTGGATGTGTGATCAAGGTAACTCTTATCTATTAGTGCGAGACGATTTTGTCTTGATGAAAACTATGTAAGAGAAGATAATAAATATAGAAGTACTGAAAATCTATTAAAAATCGAACAAGAAACCGGTAACTTAAATGGAACGGATTTGTCATATCATTATAAAACTCTCAGAAATTGAGAACGGATCAAACAATTATTTTTCCTTTTTTCTTTTTTTAAGGATAAACCTTAAGCAAAACAAAAAAGGAAAAAAAAAATCATATGAAGAGGTGTACGGTTCAGATTGATGAACCAAATCCTCCCTCGGTCTCGATCCCACATCTTGGGAATTTCTTATCAGCATTTTGTGGATTTATATGTAGTTCTAGATTTTCTCCTTAAACAATAATGTTTGGAAATTATGGAGTTTTGTCAACGCGGGAACCGGTCAATTTAATATATTTTGACAAACCCATCACCAGCATTAATTCTTTTGTCATTTTATAAATGCCCCCCTTAATTTATAGAATTTTCACGGCGTGCATTGCCAAATTGAAGAATATATATCTATTTTCCCATATTTTTTTATATATGGAAATGCATGCATATATTTTGCCGTGGATATGTGGGTCGGTTATTTCATGACTGCACCTTTAAATTGGTCCTCGGATGTCTAGTTGCAATATGTAGAGATATAAATGAATGCAGCAAAGGTCAAGCTATAGGATGTTGCAATTCTAGTAAAAGAGATTGGAGTGGAGATCATCGAGTATCCTCTAGTTCTCATCGTTTTGGAAGTTGAAACCGCATTGATCGAACCAAGTCATAGCAAGGTCATTTAGGCTCCATTGATTTCGCAAAAAAAAAATTTCCTTGTTTTTCGGGCGTTTGGTTTGTTTAGGAAAATGCGTCGATGGAAAACTTATGTTTAAATTCAGGAAAATAATTTTTCTCTTAAGAAACTGAAAATAATTTTCAAAAATTGATTAAATATCAGTACTTGGGCTTGAAATTCTACTCACCCCAACGTTGATTCTTGGGTCTTTGGCATCCAAGACTGGGTCTCTGGTGCCTGTGCTTGTGACCTTGGTGCCCATGCTGGAATCCCTGACGCCCTTGCTCAAGTTCATCAAGGCTGAGCTTGAGCCCCCGGCTCCCATGCCTGAATCCATCACGACTGGGCTCGAAGCCTCGATGCCCTAGCACTTGGACCTAGGTCCATAAAGGCCAGGAAAGGGATCTCAGTACCCGAGCTCATATTCCTAACGCTCGAGCTCGAGTCCACAAAGATTGTGCCCAAGCCAGGGGCTCTAGTGCCCACGCTAAGGTCCATCGAGGTTGCGCTAGAGACCCAAGTGCCTGTGCCTCGACCCCCGGTGCTTGGGTCAAGGTCCATCGCGGTTGAACCTCGAGACTGTAATGCTCGTACCTAGTTCTCCAGTTGCCCATTCACAAGATTCCAACGTTTGAATAGTGTGTGTCAATTTAGGAAAATCAAATCAGACTTTCCATACCAAACGACATAATATATTTTTCAGTTCATTTTCAAATTGCAGCCAAATATCGAACAATATTATCGTTTTTATGGATAATGACTTTTTGAAAAATATATATTATCCGCGAAACGAACGGAGCCTTGTTCTACTGATTCGATGATTGTCCTTTCTTGTATAGCGGTCATTCGAATACCTCGCGGCCGTGACCATAATGTTATTTTTCCGTTTTCAAAAAAGAAAAAACTCACGTTGCCTTTGTTTTTATCCAATTGCCAAAAAGCATATCCAAATTCCGGGCCGTGGGCTTCGAAGCTTGAACGTACGAAACACCACGATAAAATAAATCCCAACCCCAACACAAGTGCCAAAAGAATTAAAAAAAAAACAAGGAAAGATAAAGAAAAGAAAAGAAAAAAAAAAAAGAAAAGTGCGCACGACACCACTACTTCCTGGGAAATGCATTCCCTTTCCCGACGGTCAGGTGCGCGCTGCGCATCCCGCGCACCGTAGCCACCCCCGCCCCGAATAAAAAAACAAAGAGGAGTTGAAAATAAAAAAGAGAGCACCGGGTGGCGGAAAACACAAAAAAAAAAGAAAAGAAAGGAAGGAAGAAAATCGGAAAAAAAAAGAGCAAAGCAGCCAGAAAGGGCAAAAAGGAGAACAGGAGAAGTAGGCGGTGGTGGTTAAAAATAAAAAGAATCCAAAAAAAGTAACAAAACGAAAAAACAATTTAAAAGATCAGTAAAACGAGTACACGCTCTTTGCAAAATACACAACAACAACGCCACTCCCCCCCCCCTCTTCCCTGCCTTCCGCGCACTTGTCGGAGATTATTATTAACAGCAGCATCAGCATCAGCATCAGAGCAGCAGCAGCAAAAGCCTTCTGCTAATCTCTCTCTCTCTCTCTCTCCCATCCCCCCACAGGGCCACAGCCCTCTGTCAGTCTCTCTCTCATCGCCATTTCGGTTTGCTCCACTCTCTCTCTAGAACGCGGTCTCGCCTTCGTCCCAGCTTGCTCGCAAAGCTGCGCTGCGCGAGCGGGGGAGGGTGGGGGGATATTTTCTCTCTCTAGCTTCAGCTGTGGTGGGAACCCTAGCGGATGGATCTTCGGGCGTGAGCGGGGGAGGAGGAGGGAGGGAGGGGGGGGCATTGATCCAGATCGGGCGAATGGCGGAGGCGTCCGGCGACGGGGGAGCGACCCCGGAGCTGCTGCTGCTCCCCACCACCACCACCACCAGCTGCGGCAGCAGCAACGGCGGCAGGTCGGAGGCGGCGGCGGCGGCGGCCCTCACCGCGTCGGCGTCCTTCAAGGAGGGCGGCCGGAGCGGCTCCCGCAGGCGGACCTCGGTCCGGCCAAGCTTCGACGCCGACAACGAGTTCATCACCCTGCTCCACGGCTCAGATCCCGTCAAGGTCGAGCTCAATCGGCTCGAGAACGAAGTCAGAGGTGCGAATGCGGCTGGATCCGGCGGCTTCCGCCTGGGTTCTCCTGTTGATTTGGCGTGTCTTTGGTGTTTGAGTTCCGTTTGTTGCTATTTTTTTTTCACCGTGCGTGCGTGCGTGCGTGGCTTCATGATGGGGTTTCAGATAAGGACAGAGAGCTCGGGGAGGCGCAAGCGGAGATCAGGGCGCTGAGGTTGTCCGAGCGGCTCAGAGAGAAGGCTGTCGAGGAGGTGATAGAATCGCCCTGGAATCTTTCGTTTATTTTCTACATTGCCATTTTGGATGCGATGAAACTGTATCGTTATTATTCCGTTAGTTCATACGGTTGTATTTGTTTATAATTAAAAGCAAATTACTCGGAATTATCTTAACATCCTTGATATGGCTACCGAAGCACGTGGTTAATGCATTCACTCCATCACATTGTGAAGCGATTCGAATCCCCAAAATATTATGAAGGCGAGATTTTTGCTTCATTTGCCCGCCGCCTGATTGCTCTACAGGTTTTGTAAGCATAGTTTGGATTTTAGATTCTTCTTGCTCAATGCCACCACCTTGCAGCTCAGCAGATGTCGGGGGACACATTCGCGGAGTGTTGTCTTCCTTATCTGATTCAGGGATAAAATCTATGTGCATTTATTATGTGGATATTCAGAGTTTGATCACGCATTAAATAGTTTACGAAATTTGATACTTTAGAAAATTCCATTTCTTGGTACTAATGCACATCTCCATATTCAAATGCGGCTAATGGCAGTATTTTCTTTCATGGACATGCATGGTGCTAATAAAGGAAATTCTTATTTGGAAGGCCATTTTTGGGGCAATTTTCGTCGGATTGAGAGTTTGGTTATTAGGATATCAACATGTGCGTCGGATTGAGAGTTTGGTTATTAGGATATCAACATGTGCATAGAACGAGTGCTGCTGACACGAGAGCTCTAATAGACCTGTGGGCATGCAAGGACAATGGACTCAGAATGTGTATTAGCGATGGAAATTGGTTGACCTCCCAAATAAGTACTCATTAAGGTGGTTTATTAGGAGAATGGGTGATTTAAAGATGATACTACTTGATAACGTGACTTTGGGTTGTAAATAATACTGAAGCGTTCTTAGCATCTGGATCTAGATAATGCAGCCCTACATTGTTTAAGAGAACCCGTATGGCATATCCCACGGTATGAAAGAAGCTGAACTTCTGTTATTGGTATATCCAAGACTAGGAAGACCACTAAGAATAGTACAGTTATTTTGTAAGGGTAAAACATTATTAACTTGTTACCGTAGATACTCTTAACACTATCTTTCCTTTTCTTATTCTTTTTATTTCTTTGGTAGTAAGACGATAGACATTGACTTCTCTCTCTGTGTGTCTGTGCTGTGTAGCTCACCGAGGAACTGTCTAAGGTGGAAGAGAAGCTCAAGTTGACTGAGAAGCTTCTTGAAAATAAAGTACCTACTGAAACTTTTCTTCTGTTTTTTGGCCAATGTACTGAAATATATATTTACACTCCCCTTTTCCGTGCCTTCTCATCAAGCTATTTTAATCTTTAAATTGAATAACAGAATCTGGAAATTAAGAAAATCAATGAAGAGAAGAAGGCATCCATGGCAGCTCAATTTGCAGCTGAAGCCACTCTTCGAAGGGTTCATGCTGCTCAGAAAGATGACGACATGCCTCCCATTGAGGCCATTCTTGCTCCTTTGGAGGCTGAGCTTAAGCTTGCAAAGCAGGAGGTAGTGACTCCATGATGTAATTAGCCTTTTCAAAGTAAAAGGTACCACTTGATGGAAGCCGGTGATCTGACAATTTTGTTTCTTGCCTCATTTCTATTCAGATTGCAAAGCTTCAAGATGATAACAAAGCTCTAGACCGTCTTACTAAATCCAAAGAAGCAGCTTTACTGGAAGCTGAGAGGTCTGTTCAGGTTGCCTTAGCTAAGGCCTCTATGGTGGATGATCTCCAAAATAAGAATCAAGAATTGATGAAACAAATCGAAATTTGCCAGGTTGAATTGGCTGCTGGATTTTTTTGTATTTTATCAGAACTTGGGGTTGATTCTCAGAACTTATCCAAAATTATTTCTCAAACTCGTCCTCTCTTCTTGAACCAGGAAGAAAATAAAATTTTGGACAGGCTGCACAGGCAAAAGGTTGCTGAGGTTGAAAAGCTTACACAGACTGTAAGGGAGCTGGAAGAGGCTGTTCTGGCTGGTGGTGCAGCTGCAAACGCTGTGAGGGATTATCAACGCAAAGTGCAAGAAATGAATGTAATTTGTTTGGATTATTGCATGCACAGCTGGAGAATTTGTTTGAGCGAATATATCTTTTTCAGTTCTTATTCAATAATATGTTTTTCCCAGGAAGAGAGGAGAACCCTTGACAGGGAGTTGGCCCGAGCAAAGGTCACTGCAAACAGAGTGGCCACTGTGGTAGCAAACGAGTGGAAAGATGCCAATGACAAAGTAATGCCTGTTAAGCAATGGCTTGAAGAACGAAGATTCTTGCAGGTAATTCTTAAGCTATCTTAGTTATTGTCATTGAAGGCCCCTCGCCACCATTTCTTGCTTCTGGGGAGTTAATAAGTTGCGCACGTTCCGTTCTCAAAAGTTTTTGTTGCTGTTTATGAGTTGTACAGGGAGAAATGCAGCAACTGCGCGATAAACTTGCTATAGCTGAGAGAGCAGCAAGATCCGAGGCTCTTTTAAAGGTAATACTTATCTTGCATTTTAGGCTGTCGTAGTAGCATGGATTATTTAGGCAGGGTCTGGAGTCTCATCTTCCACTTTTTTCAGGAGAGATATCAGTCGAGGCTCAAAGTTGTAGAGGAGAGTGTGAGGGGATCTTCAGGCAGCAATAATCGTAGTGCATTAGAGGGGAGGAGCATCAGCAATGGGCCCTCCCGGCGCCAGTCTCTTGGTGGGGCTGATAATGTGTCTAGGCTTACTGCAAGTGGACTCTTATCCAGGAAAACAGCTTCACAATCAAAATCTTTCTCTTCTGGTGCTACTACGGTATTGAAACATGCCAAAGGAACATCGAGGTCATTTGATGGCGGCACAAGATCTTTAGACAGGGGTAAATTACTTTCCAATGGAACCGGTACAAATTACTCCCCAAACCAGTCATGTGACGCATCCAAGGAGAGAGAAGAAAATGACTTCTCAAAGGGAAACTCTGATGATAAATCAAATGAATTCGCTCCTGCTGAGACTCAAGACACTGTTCCTGGGGTTTTATATGACATTTTACAAAAAGAAGTTGTAGCTTTAAGGAGAGCTGGTCATGAGAAAGATCAAAGCCTCAAAGACAAGGATGATGCAATAGAGGTTGATAACTTGTCAAGCTTATGTCATGATATTCTGTGGTTTTATTTTTCAGTGTTTTATTGGCGTAATTTCCTACGCTGCAGATGCTTGCTAAAAAAGTAGAAACTCTAACCAAGGCCATGGAGGTTGAAGCAAAGAAGATGAGAAGGGAAGTAGCTGCGATGGAGAAGGAGGTTGCTGCTATGCGGGTAGACAAGGAACATGAAAGTAGATCAAAAAGGTTTAGCAATCAGAAGAATCCAATCGGCAGTTCTCAGCTGCTAACGGGAAGGTAACTCGATGAAACTTGCTCTAATTATGATTTCCGTGAAGTATTATGATCTCTAAGGAATGGTTGACATCCTATTTATACTTGTATAGAAGATAATTAAGTGAAGTCCCCTAAGTAGTAAGAAGTAGAGTCTTGGTTTTTTGCCTTGAACCTTTTGCTTTAGGATTCCTTTTTTTGATGCTTTAGATGTTCTTGAGTTGATAAAGTACCTCTCCCATAAAATATTGACACGTTCCTAGTGCCTTCTTGGTGCTCTTTTGATGAATGCTTTTTTTTTTTCACCCAAAGAATCTTAGATCTGCTCCACTGAGTTTATAGGACTTGATGAAATTCTATTATACTTTTGAGGTGAATCAAACCAGATATTTATTGCCTGTATCTGAGTTAAGCTTAGTATTTCGTGGTGTATAAAAGTTGCTTTTTCTTAGACATGGAGGACGATGCACCAACTTGGTCTCTTAGCAGTAGTCATGTTTGGTTGCATGCATGTGAACTTTATCCTTGTCACCTGAAGAAAACGCATCAATTTCATTGTGTCAAAACTCAAAAGTACTTAGATTCTATCTGATATTTATACTCAGAACTAATCCTGTTGGGTTTTGGTTGTCAACATATGGAAATCATTCATTCTTTCTGTCTCCTTTTCTTGTGCCTGTACCTTGATCCTTCAACTCTTTGTATCTTTTCAACTCCTATATTTGAAGCCATGTGGTCGTGCTTGGTCAAAAAGTGTCATGTCCTTGTAAGGTTGTCATGTTTGGGTTAAGATAATGACCCTGTCTAATGTCACATCTTTCTTTTGGGGTATAAATGGGGTCGTTTGGACTCTTTGAGCGTTGGAATAATCCCAATTGGGCGTGGCAATCCCTTTGTCCCATGGTAGGTAATTATCGGAGCACACAGGTTCATGCTCCTAGGAGTGTCCCAAGAGAATTAGTGTGGTGATTCAAACCAATTTTAAGCAAAGAAGATGAGTGCATCCCTAGGGTCCTATATCACGTCTGTCAATCTTTAATAACCATATATTGGGTGCCTAGCAAGTAAAAAAACCTTCACCTCTATTTTGACAAAGGAAAGACACTCATCCAATTCATCATGGGGTGCATTCATCTATAGATCTTAGTCTTAGATAAGTTGGTGGTATAGTAAAGGGCTTTTTTAGCTTGTTCATCAAGCTCATTTTATGACGAAGTCTTTATCTTTCTGCTGTTCAAAATAACCTTTTCGTAAAGTACTTATAATTTTCTCAGATATAGTCATCTGACATTTGCATTAATGGAAGCATTAGAAAATTAATTTTCAGCTTTCTGGCTAGGATCCTTTTATGCTTGGAGGAGTTCACATCAGTATATGTACACATTGCCTATAACCTATTGAAACATCGAAATACATGGCACATCCCCCATTTTTGGTCTGCTTTTATGTACAAGGCTTTTCTGAATGCATCTCTTGCTAGGGTACAACGAAGTATGGTCGGGTAAAATGTAGTATTTAAAACTCCTTCCCAACCCCCAAATAATATGTACATGGTAGGCTGCTTGGCTGTAATCTAACACATTATGCTTTTGGTTTGGCTTCTCAGAAACAAACTGTGCAGGAACATTCAACTTTAATACGTAGCTGACAATATAGTATTCATTGTACCTCATTTTGATATGCAAGTTATGTTTGATCATACTTGCCAGTTGAAATTTTACTTGCACAAACCTATAGTCTCTTCTGCCCGTTTTATTCTGATCAATTAGGTGAGACCAAAATTTAATCACACCTTATTTGCCGATATTTTGCCAATTTTGAAGCAAGTCCAAATAAGTTTGAGAGGATTTGGCATGCCCATCTTTACCGAAAATGTTTGCATGTAGCCTTTTGTACTTGTTGAGGTGTCAGATCAAACTTGTTTCCTTAGTCGTGGTGCAAGCCTTACATTCGACTAATTATTTCCTTTCTTCACTCCTCTATATGTATTTTTCCCCTGAGTAGATCTAGTCTGGAATCTGTTTCTTCCCTGTATAGCCATGGCATTGACATATTTACCTATCGTTGTGCAGGAATGTGGCTCGAACTGGGTTAACACGCAGCACCCAATAACCAGAAGCCCAAATGCAAGAGCTGTAAGGAACAAGTTGGCATAAGCTATGTTTGTGAGTTCCTTGATTTTTTTTTTTATTATTCGTCGACCCCTTTAGAGGTTGATTATAAGATTGTAAGTTTGTAACTGCCGTGCCGTTGCCATTGTCCCTATAGAATTTGGTAAAGTGTAGGAGAGTCATAAAGAGATCAAAACAGTGAATCATATTTGTGTGCTTCTAACCTAGAATGTTATTCATCTGCTTAGAGAATCAGACAGAAGGACAAAGGCATTGATGCTGGGCTAACCTTTTATCAGGTTTTGAGTGGCAGTGGTTGTGTTGTTTTATGGGTAGCTTTCTGGCCTTCATTTTATATCAGTTGACATATTTTTTATCTTTTTATCTGGGGGCAGTTTGTATATGTAATCAATCAGCGAGTACTGCGATTGTTGTTCACGTTTGTTAATATTCTTGTAATCAGATGTTTAACAGTCAAGTCGTTTCTTTTTCTATCTACACTTCTAGCGGGTCTACTAATTTATGATTATTTTTGGAGGTGCATTTCTGCTATTGTCAAGCATGTTTTGGATTCTCCTTTTCCTTTGTCTTCATGGAAAACTGAAAAAGAATCGACAGATAAAATCTATTTTTGCATCCTTGGTGGCGAACATCAAATATGATCCTTTTGGTGCGGTGGAATCAAAAGCAATCTAATCTGATCCAGTGATACTCTTCCGGGATACAAAATGAATAGGTGAAGTTGGTGGACTTAGCTGGGTACAATTGTTGATGTAAACAAGAAATTACTGGACAGATCATGGTGGCCCCTCACAAGACGTCTAGCTAACATTCTGGCACGTGATGCTTTGCCGTCGGTATTGAAGTTTAGAGAGCGGATTTTGGGGATTCCTGTTGACATGTTGCATGGAGCCGCTGTCTCGCTTGGTTGTGGACAGCCTTGGTTTCAACGTAATCTTTTGAAGCTTAGCGGAGTAGAATAAGTTGATTGATGGTGAAGGCTACTACTTAGTCTTGACTGAATTATGTCTCTCTCTCTCTCTCTCTCTCTCTCTCTCTCCGCCTATTCTTTGTGCTTATGTTATGCAGGACAAGAGCATATTCTAAAGAAGTCATCCCGTCCAGTCCAAAAAACTGACTTGATTGATGTGGACATGTGATAATATTGCGTGCTACAAGTTGCAACACCCCCCCTCCAATCTCCCATCTTTCTCAATCTTGATAAGTAATTACACGGTTCAAATGTGGACCAGGCCTCATGGAACTCCAACTGGGACGCACTCTAGGACAATGGTGAGGTTTCCTAATTGATGGGGAAGGTTTTTATATTGTTATCGTCGTACTCTTAACCTTTGGACGATTCTAAATTTTCCAAGACGTGCTTTGGACCCTTTCAGAAGGTAATTGGAATCCTAAATATATGAGATTGCCAAATATTGAAAACCAAGAAAAAGAAGAAGAAAATTTCGAGGGTTAATATCACGAAAAATCCCAAACTGATACATCTGTAACAATTTTATCCAGAATTAATTTTTTGACCACAAAAAATCCCACATTCGTATACTTGTGACAATTTTACCTCAAACTAATTTTTTGACCACCAAAAATCCCAAATTGTTACACTTGTGATAATTTTGCCATAAACTAATTTTTTGACTACCAAAAACCCTAAATTGGTACATTTGTAACAAATTTACCCTTCGTTAAATTAAATTAATATCATGAAAAATCATTAATTGGTAAACTTGTGACAAACATAGGGGTAAAACCCCAAACTGATGTATTCATCAACTATCACGTGTCATCAAACTTAGCAATTTGACAGTAAAATTTAACAGAAACTAACGGAGGGCAATTTGTCACATGTGTACCGGTTTAAGGTTTTTTGTGGCCAAAAAATTAGTTCGGAGTAAAATTGTCACGGGTGTACTAGTTTGGTATTTTTGGTGGTCAAAAAAATAGTTTGAGATAAAATTGTCACAGGTGTACCAGTTTGGTGTCTTTTGTGATAAAAAAATAATTTGGGTAAATTTGTCATAAGTGTACAAGTTTTGAGTTTTTCGTGATACTAACTCAAATTTCAATTGTTGTATTCCTAATATGGATATATAACATTTTCCGCCATAGATGAAATGAGAACAAGGTGTATTGCATTTGATATTTGAGATCTCTCTTAACATAATTAACCAAAAAAATGCACTACCCTTTGACCATTGTTGCAAAATTAACACGAACCGTCAAACGTCTCAGAAAATGGCACAACCTTTTATATATCATTGTTGTAGATTTGGCACGAACTTAAACAGTCTCAAAAGGCACACAACTTCGTTGCAAATTTGACATCCGTTAGATTTCTTTCCATATTCGCCACTGCCTCTTTCGCTCGTAAGACACACATTCAAAATACATCAATTTTTAAGCATAATTAACAAAAAAGTAGTGCTCTTCAATGACACGACTGGACATAATTATGACACCCGGTATACAGCATGTGAGCACGAATAGCAGCCTTTATGTTATCGTCAATCCAATATAGAGGGTAACTTTGAATGGCATAGCCCCAACACTAACAACAACCCCAAACCCTTGATAGCTTTGATTTCTAGTCTTGTTTTGCCCTAATCGCAAATTAATTTTTCGAGGAATGAGTTGTAACATGTGGTTTTGACGGGTTGGCAATTCCTATGTGTGTCCATCAGCGTATTGACAAACACGTGTTTGACATGTGGAAGTGATGACGTCGAAAATGGAAAAAATATTAACAGATGCTAAAATTTACAATAATGGTAGAATGTTGTGTATTACTTTAAATGCTTAAGAGTCCATGTTAAATTTACAACAGTGGTAAAGTATTGTGCATTTCTTTTTTGAGTAATTCGAAATCTCATTTAATTTTGCAACAGTGGTTAAAGCTGTGTTCGTGTACATATGTATTAGCCAATTTTGCTAATTGGGCCCGGCCAACACTTTTGGGCCCATCGAGGTGCATCGGCAGCACGGACAATTGTTGATTCCCAAAGCTGGCCTACTTGATCCACCCAGCTCGAGTGCACCTAATCAATCGAAGCTTAATCTAAAGCATAAGAATTAAAATCTAAGTTAACAAGTGCCTCCGGAGCCCTCATATTAAGCACACTTAACGGGAAAATACGAGGGGGGAGCGGCGCATTGGAACTCGCGACACTTCCTAATTTAGAAGCGCTCCGAGGTACTTTTTAATTAAAAAGTCCTATGCATCATATTATTATTATTATTATTATTATTCTTATTATACATTAGACCTTTTGACCCTGCACGCCTTTAGCTACGCACTAATCTAATGGCATCATATTTAATTAGCATTAACCTTGACCAGCTAATCCCAGGCGCCAGGATTTCTGTATGGTCAAGAGAGAATCTTCGGTTTCACGAAAGCGAAAGAAGCCCTCCCTACCCTTTCCATGCTCGGTCATAATAGCTCAAGCAAGATCATGCCAATGGAATCCAATGAAAGCGTCGCGTACGAACCACGCGCAGAACAAGATTCCATGGATACCCTTTTGAAATTTGGAAAAAGAAAATTTGTAGTGATCTCCCAAAAAGAAAAACACCAATCTCGACCAAGAAAACCGAGTCAAGAGAAGAAGATCGAGGACGCAGATACTGTCGTGGTGACGTTTGGGTGGCCAAGAAAAACGGGGGGTTCAAGAACAGAAGGAAACGAAACGAAACGAAACGGTGGTCCACTGCGAATACCCATCAGAGATGATGAATCGAATCCAATTAGAACTTGAACATTTATAGACAATTTGCTCTTCGAATCAAACATTCCCGAATCAAGAACCATCCATCAATTCCCATAGACGACGGAAAACTAACCTCGTGAGACCCTCCAACGAACGAGGAGGGTAGAAGATCCCAGAGATTCAGAGCGAGAGAGAGAGAGAGAGAGAGAGATGTGATTGGGAATTTGGAATCGAAACTGCCTCGATCAATCCGTCTCCGACGCCGTCTGCTCGTTGCGGTTGTTGCCGGACGGCGTCGTGCCGTCGTAGCGGGAGCCAACCATCATCATCACCTTGAACTCCTCGAAGCTGATGGCGCCGTCCCCGTCGCTGTCGACGCCGCCGATCATCCTCCGGCACTCGGCGAGCGAGCTCTCCTCGCCGATGCTCCGCAGCACCTTGTGCAGCTCCTCCGCGGTGATGGACCCGTCCCCGTCGATGTCGTACACCGAGAACGCGTCCCTCAGGTTCTCCATCGCCTCGTCCGGGTCGACCCCCTTGGTGTTCAGCTCCACGAACTCCCCGAAGTCGATGAACCCGTCCCCGTCCGAGTCCACCTCGCGGATCATCTTGGCCAGCTCCTCCTCCGTCTCCGGGTGCCCGAGGGAACCCATGATGGACCCCAGCTCCGACGCCGAGATCTTGCCGTCCCCGTTGGCGTCGAACTTCCTGAACACCTGCTCCAGCTCCTCGATCTGGGACCGGGACCGGGACCCCATCGACGACGACCGCGACCCCAGCGGCGTGGCCAATGCCGACCCCCCCGCCCCCGCCGACGCCGACGACGGCGAGGTGGGTTTCTTCCGACGGAAGAGGGAGCGGAGACCCATGATCGGAAACCCTACCGAATTCGAACGCGGGGATCGTGGAACGGGGAATGCAGGCTATCGGGGGAGGGCAAAGCAAACACGGCTCGTGATGACAAAACGGAATCCCGATGGGTGTGTGGGGGGGGGGGATTGATCTGTGTGTTCGTTGTGATTTTTTTTGGGGGGATCTTGCGGTTTTTGATTACGAACTATTTCGGGAGATCCGGCGATTTTTCGCCCCTTTCTCTGCGGGGGGTGATGGCACCCGCTAGATCTCTCCCGGAGAATCTGGTATTTCCATATGAGTCGCATTCCGCACGCCCCGTCAAAGTAGGTCTGGACCCCCCCGTTTTCTCAAACCCCGTATTTCAGGGGTCGAGCCGTTATCGTGTTTGGGATTAGGTATGCCCCAACAAAATGACATTTCGGAATGGCCCAAAAGCCTGAGAAAATCAGTGGTGTTTGGAATGGGGTTCGCAATTTACCCGAACCTGACTCGCCCTTCTGTGACTCCCTTGTTCGCTCTCCTCGGACTCTTTCGAGTTTCGAAAAGTCTTGGTGGGCCCAACTTATCAAGAAGGTTTTTTTTTTTAATTTTATTTTTATTGGTCTTGTAAGTTTCGTGTATTTGTTATTGGAGCATATCTTTCATTGGTTGCATGTGGCATTGTTACGCGCAGGTAATAGTCTAATCTTAATTCTTGTCGTTGCAATCCATGGTGGCCGGCACAAATCGCCTTCTCTGATATCTTACATTTTATTTAATTAAAATTTCAATTCCTCCGCGTCATTTTGTTGCCGTAATTTTATAAATTTATTACCAGGTACTGACTTTCTCTTATTTTCCATTGTGAATTAATACGAAAACTAAAAATTTTATGCGATATTGAAAGCCAATCCTTTAGCATCATATAGTTGAAATAGCGATTTTATCTAAATAACATATACATATCAAGAGTTTAAAGTAGGTTAACTAGGTGATGACGGATTTTCACAAGTTAGATTAAATATGAAAATATTTTAGTAAATGAGTCGAGTCACAAAATTTGTACCGTATATAAATTGGTCAATTTGGGTCGGATCAGTTTTTACCTAACCCAAACTTAACTAGATCCGACCCGACCTATTCATTTAACAGCCTTAGTCTATTCTATCTTAACCGTTGGATCGCATGGAGATCAATGCCTAACATTGGAATGGACTCAGGTGCTCTTCATGCCTGCCAAATTTTCGGTTGGTGGAAACTAGATTGCATTGCGAGCATAGAGATTTGTCCGGAGGGAGGGGCATTCTTATTTGCTTCGGACTCTTTTAGAGATAATATAGATACAAGCACGATGATTTAAAGTACTTAGAAAGGGACGATCGCAAAATACATCTTCCATCAATGTCTATATTCAAATATAAAATTCGCATCTCGAGACAAAAGTAACTATCCAAGAATCACCTATTCATCCTTAATTAATCGCGGATTTTAGATGGTTTTCCGTAACCTTTCTTTCCCAATGCGGCACTCTGCCCTAACTCTCTCTCTCTCAATTGGCCCCTCAACAGTCGAGCAAGTTGCATGATTTGGCGGCCGGCTGGCCGACTTTCATCTGGACTAGGTCTGAGGTAGCAATCGTTGCCAACCCTCTAATGTGAGGATGGCGATCGTCCCGGTGGCCTTCAAGCTAGGTGGCTAGACGTGCGAAGACGAGAGGAAGGGGGGGTGGGGAGGGGTGGTGGGGCACGTCCGACGGAGGATGAGCACGAGGGATGGCGACGGGGGAACGAGACAGGTAGCAGAGAGACAAGATTTTGTTAATTGTGAGCGACAAATTCGTTCAATGTGCAATATCGACGGGCACTTTCTTTCTGAAATGGAGCATCGAACCACCCGCATTGCAAAATCATAGAAAGAAAATGATAAGAACTCGCTACACGCCCAAAGTGTCCAACGCCCAAAATGACAAAACATACCAAATGACGTGGAAAAAAAGAGAGAAAAAAAGCCAAATGGAGATCATATTCGACATTTTATAACTTTCACAAAACTATTTAAAAATTTCCTAACGCCTTTTTTTTTTTGCCCATGCTATGAAATTTACTTAGCACTGAACCGGCGGAAACTGAGGACGGAAGGAGGATTTCGTTGGCCCGTCTGCGAGTTAGGAGGTGAGCTCCCGGAGGAATGGCCGCTGCTTCCAAGACCGCCGTCGCTTCCCTCATCCACTACCGCCCGCTAACCTGCGCCGCCTCCGCCACCGCCACCGCCACCCATCCCGCGCGCCTCGTCCCCGGCGCGCCGGACCTGATCAAATGGGTCCGGCGAGAAGGCGGGTTCGTGCACGAGGCCGTCAAGTTCTCTCAGGACGGGCTGGGCGGCCTGGGCTTGGCCGCCGCCGATAAGATCCCCAGAGGCTCCGACTTGATCGCTCTTCCCCGTCACGTGCCGTTGAGGTTCCAGTCCGACGGCGGAGGCGTGGCCGAACCCGTGCTGGCCGACTTGGCGAGCAAGGTCCCAGGTGCGCTTCAAATTTGGGGTTCTTGCTTTTAGCTGTGTCCGGTGAAGTTACCGGGTCTTGATTAGGTTGAGGTGATTCTTTTGATGGATTTCTCTTTGCCTTTTCTAGTTGTTTTTGTCCTCTCATATAGGAGCTCGCTGGAGTTGATTCTTGACACGGGACTTTGATTTGATGGTGCTCTGAATAAGAGAGAATTGAGTTAGTAAATTCCGGTGGTGATAATGTCGTCTGTGCTTCAAGGCAATGGCGAGATGTCGCATTTTCGCGAGAGGTTACTTTTTTGAGGTTAAGTCCTGAGGCTTCATTTTGTGAGATGAGATGGAGATTGTTGTTGCTTCGTTTACTACGACTTGCAATGATTAGCTAAGATAATGTTTCCTTCGGAGTGTTTCAAGATTTTGTGTAGGATGAATGCTCTGGATGGTAGCTGACGATTTGCGGATGAGTCATTTCTTTGCTTTTGCTATAATATACCACTCCATCATTCACATTTTTGCCCGTCGTCATGTGCCCGATGGATGTCGCGATGTATCTGTTTCGTGTCCTGACTGTCGAGCAATGTGATCACTAGTAGTTGAGATCTATTAAGTGCAGCGTAAAGGCTTCATTAATTAACTTTGTCTTCCTCTTCCCTTATTTTCCCCGGTAATTGGCTTGAACTTTCGATATTTTGGTTCTCTAAATATGTTACCTCCCTCTCTGTTTTGGAAAATTCACTTTAATGTAAATCCGTGGATAAAAACTTGGCCAAAGTTAGGTTACATGGTGGATGGTGTATTGCTAGCTCACTGACACTTAAGGCTGTGCATTTGGTGGACATTTTGTTTGTCATAGGATGTAGGCTGCGTCCATGCTTGCTGCATGACGGCTTATAGATTTTCTTTGCTCAACATGTTTTGGTAACTATAACTTTTGAAATTAGGCTGTACTGAGTTTTGAATGAGTAAAATGGACATTGTCGGAGCATTGGCAGAGGAATTATGGGCGATGAAGTTGGGTTTAAGGCTTCTTGGAGAAAGGGCAAAGATTGGATCCTTCTGGTGGCCCTACATCGGCAATCTTCCCGAGACTTACAGTGTACCCATTTTCTTTCCGGGAGAGGACATTAAGAACTTGCAATATGCTCCTCTACTTTATCAGGTAGTCCTCCGAAGTATTTTTTCTTTTAAATTGAAAAGAAGTGGACATCCATCCAATGCTTGGGATTCGCAGTGTTCACTCATAATGTGAAGTGCCTAAGAAACTGGGGAACTTCCACCACTAAACATGAATAAACTCAATTCTTCTGTATATGAAGCAACTCATGGGAAGGCATCCAAGCCAAATTCTGCCTTGCTACCAAAGAAACAAGTAATCTAGAGTTAAAAACTTTTGGATCCTGCCAGCTGCACCGAATCTTTCAACTTTTGGATTGCAGGGATGATAGGCATAGGCTTCTTCAGCATGGGATCTGGTTAAGTACCACCCTAGCAATCGATACTGAATTTTCTTGGTTGTATAGCAATAACTTTCTGAGAAATAGTTAACATTCTATTCTTTTCGCGACTTGTTAGAAGCTTGACCTCTATTTGTACATGTGGCAGAAACTTAGCAATTTTAGCAGTTCGCCTGTGAACCTGATAGCTGCTGCTTCTTCTGAGAAATGATTGGATGTTGTGTTATTCGGATATCATGACCTTGCATTAGAGCTCATAACATTTGTATGTTCTTGGTGACCTTAGTGATGCCTTACACAAGGTTTCTTCTTCGGTAACAGTCATGTGATAAACCTTTTAATTCCTGCCAGGTAAACAAGAGATGCCGATTTCTTCTTGATTTTGAGAAGGAAGTTAAGAATGCTCTCAGCGATTTTAACATAAATGATCATCCTTTTGGAGGACAAGATATTAATGCATCTTCTCTTGGATGGGCTATGTCAGCTGTCTCATCTAGGGCCTTTAGGCTATATGAGAAGAAGTCCCTAACAGGGGCCTACAGCGACGTGCCTATGATGCTTCCTCTTATAGATATGTGCAACCATAGCTTTGATCCAAATGCACGTATTGTCCAGGAACAAGGTGAAGAACAACCGGAAATGCTAGTCAAGGCATGTTTGCATATTCTTACTTTTGTTTTCAATTTTGCTTTCTCCGTGTGTGTTTTTTTCTCTCTGGGAAAAAGGTTCTGTTCACTTACAGTCCCTAGTTTTGTTAGCTGTTATGTAGTTATGATAATATTCGGTCTTGGTCTCATGTCTTACAACTCTCTCCAGGTTGTTGCCGAGAAAGAAATCGGGGCAAATGATCCTTTGCTTCTTAATTATGGTTGTTTGAATAATGATCTTTTTCTTCTGGATTATGGATTTGTTATACCTTCAAATCAATATGACACTATCGAACTTAAGTATGATGGAGCTCTTCTAGATGCTGCAAGTTTGGCTGCTGGGGTTTCATCACCAAATTTCTCTTCTCCGGCTCCATGGCAGCAAGAAATTTTGTCCCAGTTAAATCTAGACGGAGACAATCCTGACCTCAAGGTTTTGTTCATCATCATATTTTTCTTATGTTCTGGAAGAGTTCTTTAAGTGATCAAAGCATTCTTGCGGTATTTCAGAATTTATGCCCAAATCTGCCTTAACTTTGGGCATCAGGAAATGCCACACGAGTATAGATGCATTTATCTTACCCTGCTATTTGTAAATCTTGTAGACATCAATATCTGTGGGTAGTCAATTCTGATCCTTTCTGACAATGTGCATTTTTTCGTGCTTTTTCTTCAATTATAGGTAACTTTAGGAGGTTCAGACTTGGTAGAGGGCCGCTTGCTAGCAGCTTTGAGGGTACTCCTCGAAAGGGAAAGTGAATCAGTGCAAAAGCATGACTTGAGCGCGCTCAAATCTATGTCAGCCGAGGCTCCATGCGGAATTGCGACGGAGGTGGCCGCATTTCGTACCATAATTGCTCTGTGCGTGATCGCATTGGAACATTTTCCCACCAAAATAATGGAGGATGAATCCATGTTGAAGAAGGGCGTTCCTGATACAACGAAGCTAGCTATCACATTCAGAATTCAAAAGAAGTCGCTCATCGTAGATGTGATGAGAGACCTCTCGAGAAGAATAAAGTTGCTGCTGTCGAAAGAAACGGTCTCTGCTCAAGGCTAAGTGAAGACGTAACATTCGAGTTGATCTCATCCTCGCCCTTCTTGCAGAGAAAAAGGAAAATAGCTTCTTGTTTTGTCTCTAGGAATTCTTTTCTGGGTTCATTTGATTATGTGATGGTGTTTCGTGCTTGTACTTTGGTGCAGATCGTTCCTTGTAAGGTCAAATTTCCCGCTTGGGTCTCCCAGTTTGAGTGTGTCTACTGTCATTTTACCCTTCGCTCAGCTACACAGCACCACCACCAACACCACTACACTATGCACGACCGACCGTGACCATTGACCACGGGCACGCCTGGACGAGCATCCGCTGCCAGCAAGGGACCCCACCGTCGTCGGTCCGTCCCCAAGCCCCCGCTGCTGTCTCTCCCTCTCTCTCTGTTCCTGTACATCGGCTGTTGAGTCTAAGGGTGCGCATGGAATGCATTCTGGAATAAAAATTCTGTTCCGGAATGCATTCCGGAACAGAATGACGTTTGTTAAAAAATTTCCGGAATGCATTCTGGAGCGATTTTTGCATTCTGGAATAAAAATGCGTTTGTTAAAAATACTTGATTCCAGAATGCATTTTTGATTCCGGAATGCATTTTTGATTCCAGAATGTGTTTTTGGCAAGAAAAAGAGAAGCTACTTTTTGTAGCTTCTTGATTCCGGAATGCATTCTCCCTATTTTTTCATAATTTTTTTTAAGAAAATGCATAAAAATTGAAAAATTCTAGAAAAAATCATAAAAATTTCCAGAAAATAAAAAAAAGTCAGATTTCGGGAAAATATGGAATTTGGTGAATTTTTTTTTAAAAAATAAAACAAATAAAAAATTTCAAAACTTCACAGAATAGCTGAAAATACTCGTGGCTACCCACTTTGAGTGAAATTTAAATTTTTTGAGGTGCCCAAAAAAATAAAAAATAATAATTTTTAAAACTTCACAAAATGGCTTAAAATACCTGTGGCCACCCACTTTGAGTGAAATTTAAATTTTTTGAGGTGCCCAAAAAATAATAAAAAATAATAAAAAATTTCAAAACTTCACAGAATGGCTTAGAATACCTGTGGCCACCCACTTTGAGTGAAATTTAAATTTTTTGAGGTGCCCAAAAAAATAAAAAATAATTAAAAAATAAAAAAATTCAAAACTTCGCAAAATGGCTTAAAATATATGTGGCCACCCACTTTGAATGAAATTTAAATTTTTTGAGGTGCCCAAAAAATAATAAAAAATTTCAAAACTTCACAGAATGGTTTAAAATACCTGTGGCCACCCACTTTGAGTGAAATTTAAATTTTTTGAGATGCCCAAAAAAATAAAAAATAATTAAAAAATTAAAAAACTTCAAAACTTCATAAAATGGCTTAGAATACATGTGGCCACCCACTTTGAGTGAAATTTAAATTTTTTTAGATGCCCAAAAAAAATTAAAAAATTAAAAATTTCAAAACTTTACATAATGACTTATAATACCTGTGGCCACCCACTTTGAGTAAAATTTAAATTTTTTTAGGTGAAAAAAAAATCAACAAATCAAAACATAGTTCTATTCCAGAAATCAATTTCTGAAGCAGAATTAGTCATGTTTTACCAAACAGATTTCTCCTCCAGAAATCAATTTCTGGCAAGAATTCCAGAAATCAATTTCTGGCAAGAATTTGATTTCTGAAGCAGAATGGTTACCATTCGCACCCTAAGCTCGCAGTGCTGCTGACGTTGGCGAGCCAAGGCCTGACCTAGGCGATGCCTGGGCAATGCTGGAGGGTGGTGATCGTGGGGGTTATGAGTTTGGTTGGGAGTTTGCGACCCAATGAGCCCTCTCCTCTATCGTCAACTAGGGCAGAGGAAGAGGGAGACGGCCTTAGTCTACGTGTCGCTCGAAGCTGCGTGGCGACGCCAGGTGTTCGCAGCCTCGGCTGTCATGATTTTGCGACCATTGGGTCGAGAGAGAGAGAGAGATTAGCTTTGTGAGCCAAGCATTAGGTGACGGGATGTGCGAGTGGCAACTGCACAAGGCATGACGACAGCGGCATGCGCTAGAGAGAGAGAAAGAGAGAGAGAACATGACGACAGCGGCATGCGCTAGAGAGAGAGAACGGGATATAAATTACCCAAAGACATGAGGGACATTTTGGTTCAAAGGAACAAGTTTATCAAGCTAAAGTTATTCGTCATTTTAAAGGATTTCAATCCAAATTCGAAATTACACAAGAACAAATCGCGACACCGCAAACGAAAAACAAAAAAAAAGGAAAGAAATGTTTGAGACAATGTTCATTGGCGCGAGATTTCTCCTTCCACAGTATGCGAGTTGTATGACCTGTCTTTGCGTCAACTAACGCAAACGTCTAAAACGCGAGTCTTCTGCTTCGCTCTGCCGCCAAAACCCACGTCCTGTCGGGCTCAATGCACAAGCTCTTCGCAACAGGTCGTCGGCATCTGAAAGAAAATCACTTCCCCAACCTCAGATTCGCCATTACCTCCGCCCGTTCCCACCAGTACACCAAAACCCCGAACCCCAACTCCGACATCGACTTCCCCGGGAACGATGCGCTTGGGGTGCTCGAGTCTTCGAAACCCATCAACCCAACTCCCCAGTTCATTCTGGGGATGGAGAATGGTTTCCATCGGACAGAGCCCTCTATGTCGTCGTCGAATCCATCGGCGGCGGCGGCGGCGGCGGCGGCTCGGATTTCGCATCCGTGGCCCGAGTGGGCGGATTTGATGGTGCTCCTGCTGAAAGGAGGTTACTTTGATGCGGAGGGAAACCCGTTCCAGAATGCGGAGTTGGGTCCGAAAGAATCGAATCACATTCGAACCGCGTGCCTGAATTTCGCCCGGGACAGATACGACGTTATGAGGTATCGAAAGTAATGGCTTTTGTCTTGTGCGCTTCACCTGTTTGATTTAATTACGGAGACATTGGGTTTTGATGATGGTGGTGAGGTATAGACCTCTGTGCCTTCCTTGAGGAGTAGATATTTGTGGGTAGGTAGGGCTTCTTCGAAATAGAGTTGGTTATAAGCTTTGTTCTGGTTGTTGTGAAGGTATTGTTCATATGAGCTTCAAGAAAGCTCAGACTTTCTCCAGGTTCCTGTTAGATGCGGCATTTGCATACCCACCGGCATATTGTCATTTAGAGAGCTAACTCAGTCACGTTTGACTGTCATTCCTGGTCAATTTGTTTTTCTCTTGCTGTGAGGTTCAGAGCCTGCTACTTGTAGGGACCGGAATTCCACTGTCTTCCAAACCTGGCCAAGAATCACAACATTGTGAAGGAAAAAAGTTTTCTTCTTTCTTTGTTCATTTTGAAAACCCGGGGAAGAAAGAAAAGTGTGGAGTAGTTTTTCTAGGAACTTGTGAATGGTATGTTGTTTTGGATAATATCACCATTTTGTGTCAACAATGAACCGATGGCCTATTATCATATATCCATAGACTGGTACCTCGTTTGTTTCACGGAAAATGAATGATTTGGAAAATATTTTCTTAGAAACGATCGCTTGTATCGATTGAAATAATTAGTCAATGAAAAATGTTTTCATAATCGACAACAATATTATGTCTATAATTTTTGTAGATGATGAAAATATTTTTCATTCATTCATTTTTGTAAGTGACACAAGTGACCATATTTTTCTCCCGAGCTTTCTTTTTAACCCAGAATTCTGTTACTAAACTAAATATAATATTGTTTAAAAGCATCTTAGTTGGCATCTCAGTCCATCTTTTTCTGCATTGTGGCAACGACATGGTGCCTTATGTGCATCCTCCTTTACTTAGCTAGAGAATTCACAGGACTTGCCTTTAGGCGTAAAGCTTACCCATCCACTTTCAGGCCTTTCTATGTTACTATGTTTTTCTATCAAAATGAAGGTATTTAACTAGAACCCGGAGCTGAAGATTTTGGATGACATGTGATCTGAAAAGAGGCAATTCATATTACATTGGGCATATGATGATAATGCATACTAGGAATTTACTTAGCTAGAGAATTCACAGGACTCGCCTTTAGGCGTAAAGCTTACCCATCCACTTTCAGGCCTTTCTATGTTACTATGTTTTTCTATCAAAATGAAGGTATTTAACTAGAACCGGAGCTGAAGATTTTGGATGACATGTGATCTGAAAAGAGGCAATTCATATTACATTGGGCATATGATAATAATGCATACTAGGAATTTAGCTGGTAATCGATTTGACAGTATGCACTCTGATTCAGAGATTAGCTGCTACTCAAAGCGGCTAGTGACTGTCCAATGCAATATCATCACCAAATAGGTATCTGACAACATAGCTTTACTTGAGAAATGGGAGGTTTCCTCATTTACAAATAGAAAGAGTCACTTGACTCGTATTCAGAAGGTTTTAACAAGACATTTCCTGATAGGTATTT
Organism: Syzygium aqueum; assembly: GCA_031216185.1. Taxonomy (NCBI): domain Eukaryota; kingdom Viridiplantae; phylum Streptophyta; class Magnoliopsida; order Myrtales; family Myrtaceae; genus Syzygium; species Syzygium aqueum. The sequence continues at coordinate 35,276,535 of CM062232.1, forward strand.
GTCAAAGAAACATATTCAGGTCATAGCAGAGTGCGGATGCCCCAGCACAGACAGAAAAGTGGCGAACTCTGGTAAGCGCTTAAGGGCACATGTGGGCATCGATGAGGGCAATGTATGTTCTCTTCGTAAAGACTTCCAGTAATCATTAGATTCTATCGATTCATCAGTCATACTCATTACAGACAGCTGCTTTGCCAGGTTTGCAGCTCCTGCAACTTGAGGGGAAACTGTGAGAGAGCATTTGTGAAGGCGCGCGAAGATGAAGGAGGGCGCACGGTTGATGTTATGCAAATCTTGTTAACATACGGACTTGACCCCATAAGCGATACTGTGGAGAATAAACCATGTCTGACAAGAATAGTCAAGGAATCAGTCAGAGCACTGCTAAAGCAAATGGCAGAGTATGGCACCAATGTACTTGGCTCCGATTTGTCAAAGCCCACACCAGCTGGTGATGATCGATCCTGGCATTCAAGTTCGGAAGAGAAAGGCCACAAAGATGTTCCAATGAGACAAGGAGATTGGCATTGCCCCAAGTAATGCAGTTGTTACCATCCTATTGATTTATTTGAGTTTTGCTCTGAAAGGCCACAAACGCATTCCAATTTATTTTCTGCATATGGCAGGTGCAATTTCTTAAACTTTGCTAAGAACATCAAATGCTTGCGATGTGATACTTTTTCTCAAGAAAGACTGAATCAACTACAGGAAGACCAAGATCATCTTCCGCTAAAGAAAGGAGACTGGATATGTGACAAGTGATTGCTTATCATGTCTTTTCTCAGTTGTTCACTGATTTGTGTGGAGGGTCAGCAGAGGTTTTCCCTTATAGAAACTGCTGCATTTTGCAGATGCTATTTCTTGAATTTTGCGAAGAATACTAGATGTTTACAGTGCAAAGAGAAACCCCCGAATAGGCAGCTCAATCCCGGGGAGTGGGAGTGTGAATCGTGAGTTCTTGCTAATCCATTCTTTTAGTGACCACTATATCGAGCAGTTACTGTTTATGAGCTCTTCTGACCTTATGGATCTGTGATTGGTAGGTGCAACTACATCAACTTTAGAAGGAATATGGTATGCTTGAAGTGTGATTATAGAAGGCCTAAAGCATCAAATTCAAATGGCTCTTCTCGATGGGAGCATGATGTTGGAAGTCATCATCGAGGTCATGGAGCTGTTGAAGATAGAAATTCTATGTGGTCTCCGAGAAGAAATAGTCAAATGCGAGTTGCAAATAGGTGGAGATTTGTGGATGAAGAGAACGGGGTCGCTGAGAAACTGAAGTCGACAAACTCATTGACCAATGTTTCTGGAATTCTTGATTTTCCAATTGCAGGAGGCCGGAGTGATTTGTCTCGTGACACAGAAAAGAGGGAAACATGGAAGCTGAAGATGCTGGAAAGAAGTAGAATGACCACAGAGGAAAAGGCAAATCCAGCTGAGCCACGCTCATCCAGAATTTATAGGAAGTCTGACTCACCAGACTTCGAGGACGATGAAGAAATGGCCGATTGGTTTGGCAATGGAAAGATGTGAGTAGAGATGTCTGCACATGTAATCAAGAAAAATCAAATGCGTTTGTTTCTTTGCCTTCATATGCTTTAGAGGATACTGCCTTCTTTTTTCCAGTGGACAGTAAATTATTCATCTCGTGCGTTCCCGCTGTAGAGTTACCATGTACGGTTCAGTCTCTGGAATGAAACAAACTTCGCACAAGTTACTGTCACACATGGAATATGCAAACAAATAACCACTATAAGAACAACAACACAATGTTTAGTAGAGTTTAGGGGAAGAATCCAGTATTTCCTTCAGTATTACAAGGAAGCATCTTATTCTATTTTCACCTTTTTTGACCTAGGCACCTCTCAATCATGCCCTGAAGTAATTTATTAGACTTTTCCCATCCAACTCCTTCGTAAAGAATCTTGTCATGTATTCGTTGAAGGTGAACTGCCGGAAAGCAGCGGGTTTATCCGAGGATATGAGCTCCGGGAATGGTCCAAACTGATTCTCGCGATTGCTTGGGTTGCAGAAAACTGCTATCGAGACACGTGGCTCTCGGCTAGGGTTGGCCAACACCCGGTGGTCAACGCTTTTGTACTCGTCATTCGACATGATCTGGAAGAATCAAAAGCACGTAAATAGATCTCTCTCTTTCACGGTAGAATGTACCTTTTTATATTGCTCAGGAGCTAGTCCTCAAAGGGAGTTTACCTGGAGGATGTCACCAATGTTCACAACAAGAGCACCCGGGACAGGCGTCACATCCACCCACTCGTCGCCACGCTTCACCTGCAGACCGCCGACCTGGTCCTGGAGGAGCACCGTGATCACTCCCGGGTCCGCGTGGGATGTCAAGCCGACTGTCAGATCGGGCTGGGGGCAGCACGGATAGTAGTGCCCCACCATGACCCTCATCTCCAAGCACGTCAAGTCCTGTAGCTTGCCGGGACTCAACCCCAGCCCCTCGCTCAACAGCCCCATCAGCAGGCCTCCCAGCCGTTGGACCTGCTGGTTCCACTCAATCACCTCGTTTCTGCACACCTCCGGGATCTCTCCCACGTCCGCTAATTTCGGTCCCAGCCTTATCTGGAGCGTGTCCCTGCAACATTTATTCGTTGCATTTGGTCAAACCGATTCTTTTCGCTTGCCCAAAATTTCTCACATTTCTTACATTCAAATGACAATTATCTTCTGTTTGTCAAAATGAATTCTGCAACCGTATGCTGTATAATCTGTCAACACGACCCTCCAACACAACACATCAGGATGTGTCTTTGTCTTCTTTTCAGACGTATATGATATATCAGTTGGTGTCATTTGCTAATTGTTCGACACAATCTTATTGGTAATTTAGCTTTTTATGCAACTAACTTTCACCAAATTCATGAGTATAAAAACGAAATTAATGGAAGTGGTTTCGTGGGGGTTACCTCCAGCTAGCCGCTTTGGAGACGAACAAGTCGACGTTGGAGAAGAACGACACGCCGGTCTCCGTCTGCCTCCGGTAGATCCTCGCCTTCGCCTCCGCCGGCTGCTCGTGGAAGGCCCTCACCGCCGCGATCGTGCGGTCCATGGCCTCCGCCGGCACGCCGTGGTTGACCACCTGGAAGAAGCCGAGCTCGCGGGCCGCGCGCCCCACTTCCTCGACGACGGAGGGCCGGCGGCCGGAGCCGCAGCCGGAGAGATCGATGGTGGGGATGGGATCGGGCCTGGGGCGGGCGGGGCTGAGGCCGGAGAGGGTCTCGGGCGGGTGGACGAAGAGGGGAGGGAGGGAGGTGAGGCCGGAGTCGACGAGACCCTTGACTCCGAGCTTGGATTCTTCGAATTGCCTGAGGTCCTGGGCTCGGTCGACGGCTTCTTGACCGGTGCCGGTGACGCCCATGGTGTTGCACTCTTTTGAGTTTTGAGTACTGCTGGTTCGGATTGGAAATGCGAGGGTGGTGTGAGGACAGAGAAAGGGGGAAGGAAGACGTGCGATTGTTCATCGGCCAAAGTCAAACCCCCGCGAGTCACGCAATAGGGAGATAGCTTCTTTTTTAAACAGGATGCCGTATTCGTGCGGTGGATGATGTGAATTAACATAGCAATAATAAAATGAATTGATGATTCAACGCATCTCGATTAGAACCGTTAAAATAGGTCGCGGACCCATTTTTTTAACTCATATTTGATGGGCTAATTTGTTATATGGATCAATTATATCCGGTGAATAGGTCATGATTAAGTTTAAATAATATGAGTATTAAATGTGTTTATAATTTGATTAGACCCGATCTATATTTATAACTTTCTCTTCATTCTCTCTTGTCCTCGTTCATCTCTCACTCATTCACTCGATTTGATTATGAATTTTCCTAAATTGAGTTAATTATGGAAGCATTTTAATAATATGGGCAAAATGACACTATAAGTGTTATATACTTGTATACGGAGATCACTTTGGTGCTATAACTTTTTTCCGGATCACTTTGGTATCAAGTCGGAGGAAAAACGATCACTTCAGTGTCATAAGTTTTTTTTGGACCACTTCAGTGCCAAAATTTTTGAAAAACGATAACTTAAGTGCTAAAATTTTTTAAAAACGATTATTTAAGTGCTAAAATTTTTGAAAAATAATCACTTAAGTACTAATTTCCGGCGAGCCTCCGGTGAGTCTCCGGTGAGCCATGTCAGTTTCAGAAATTAATAAAAAAATACCACGTCGGATTTCCGGCGAAAAATTGTGTACGACATCGAAGTTGACATTTAAGTGATCGTTTTTCAAAAATTTTAGCATTTAAGTGATCGTTTTTAAAAAAATTTAGCACTAAAGTGATCCAAAAAAAAGTTATGGCACCAAAGTGAGCGCCGTACACAAGTTATGGCACTTATAGTGTTCTTTTGCCTAATAATATGGGTATGAGTTGAGCATAAATCACTAGATTTGCATTATATTGAAATGGGTCTATTTGGGTTGACCCATTTTTAACCCAACCAAATCCAAACCCGATCCGATCCATCCGTTTGATCGGTCTAATCTAGTCTCGATTGCACAAGGGTAAATTTGTTACAAGTGTACTATTTTGAAGTTTTTAGTGGTTAAAAAGTTAATTTGGAGTGAATTGATCACATTGGTATCGATTTAGAGTTTTTCATGATATTAATCCTTTATTTTTTAAATAGATCATGTATTGGTTTAACAACCATGTTGACAAGTCTAGTGGGAAGATGTGAATAGAGATGTGTTTACATGTAATCCAGCAGAATCAAATTCATTTGTTTCTTTTGCCCTCTCTGTTTTCTAGGATACTGGCTTTTCTTTCCAGTGGACAGTAAACTACTCATCTCGTGCGTCCTTGCCGTTGATTTTTCCATGTCTATAATGGGTTCAGTCTCTCTGAATAAGTTCAGTAAACAAACTTTGTCAATGCCACAGGTTACTGCCACACATGAATTATGCCAACAAAGATGTGCAGATCAACCACTATATGAAACAACATAACGCAAGGTTTAGTAGAATTTAGGGGAAGTATCTAATACTTTTCTACATCACACTTTTCCCGTCCAACTCCATTGTAAAGAATCTCGTCATGTATTCGCTGAAGGTGAACTGCAGGAAAGCAGCGGGTTTATCCGAGGATATGAGCTCCGGGAACGGTCCGAACTGATTCTCTCGATCGCTCGGTGTCGCGACCCGACCTCTCCTCGGGAGAGGTCTCGACCGGTACGTGCTAAGTCTAGGTTCAGGACTTAACTCGGGCTCTCCCAAGCCCATACCATATCACGACTTAGGGTTTAAGTTTTTAACATACTGGTAGTTTACATGCAGGAGTCGCCACTAATCGATTTGGGGTAGGCCGATTAGAAACCCAAATAGGGTGATGGGAGAATCACCCTATTCCTACGAACCAGAGATTAACTAGATTCGGGGACTTGGTTACACTAGTTAAATAACTAATGCCCTTTCGGTACCTTTCTACCCTGTTCAATTTTTTTGAAAACATTTGTCAGGCAATTTGGATTGATTTTAGGACCTTTCTCCTAATATGTGAGGTGATCGAGCGAGTGCATAATCAGAAGCGATTAGCAGTCAAATGCAGGCATGCAACCTAAGACTCTAACTAAGTCAGATGACATTCGAAAACACGACAACTCATGCAATTGTATTAAAAACATGCATAATAATAACGCAACAGCAGGCTTATCTAATTAAACATGCAACTTACGCGATTAAATAAAACATGCATAATACAATAAAAGCACACAAACATGCCATAAGGAAAAAAAGAAAAAAAAAATTTTTTTTAATTTTTTTTTTAAATTTTTTTTAAAATAAAAAAAATATAATAAAATAAAATAAAAACGAAAATCTGAAAAACCTTTTTTTTTAAAATTTTTTTAATGAAAACGAAAATCTGAAAACAAAATTTTTTTTAATTTTTTTTTTTAAATTTTTAAATTTTTTTTAAAAAAATAAAATAAAATAAAATACTAAAAAAAGAAACGAGTCGGCGGATCCGGGTCGGACCCGACCCGGGTCAACGGGTCCGACCCGGGCATTGACTCGGGTCGGATCGGCTGATCCGGGACGGTCGGATCCGACCCGGGTCAACGGACCCGACCCGGGCATTGACCCGGGTCGGGTAGGTTGATCCGGGCCGGTCGGATTCGACCCGGGTCAACAGATCCGACCCGGGCGTTGACCCGGGTCGGGTCGGCTGATCCGGGTCGACTGACCCGGGGCCACAGACCCACAGAAGGGAAGAGAGGTGCCGGCGGAGCCAAAATTGGCCGTCCGCCGGCCGGCCCAAACCGGCGCCGCCTCCAAACCGGCCTTGCAAGACCACTATTAGGCCGCGCAACTTACCTGAGCGGTCGTCGGACCGCCGTCCACCGGCCGGCGACAAGACAAAACTCGGCTCCATTGGGGCATTTCGTCGAACAGGTGGTGTGCAGGGACAAAAATGGAGGATTCGACCTCTTCCGGCGACTGGATCGGCTCTGGCAGCTGTGGCTCGTTCCCGACTGAGGCTGGGGATCGGGATTGAAGGTGGTATGGGCCGGGAATCGCGTGACACGGCCGGCGCTGTCGCGACCTAAAATTCAGTTCTCAGGCTAATGGATTACTAGGTCAATTGAATTAACTAACCTAGTTCGAGTTCTCCCAAACTCTACCAAATCGCAACTTAGGTCCAATTGTGAACATGCAAATATTTTCATTCTTGGAGTCGCCACTAATCAGTTTGTGGTAGGTCGATTAGAAACCTAAACAAAACATAGGGAGATATGTTTTATTTCTGCGAACCAGAGATTCTAAGTCCGGGGACTTGATTACGCTAGATCTAGTCTAACGCCCTTTCGGTACCTTTTCATTTCAAAAATATTTTGGCAGGCAGTTTGGATCCATTTTAACCTAATTACTAACATGTGAGGTGTTCATGCGGGTGCGCAAACCACCAATTAAACACCCATAAATCAAAGCATTAAATAAATTGCTAGTTTAGGAGAACAACTTACCCGGGATCCAGCAAGCGTCTGCATTGTTAGCGAAAAATCATACAGACAATCCTAATATGATTTCTGATTAACAAAGCATTCACTCAATTTCTCTTTTTTGGATTTTCACTTTATTTAAATGAATCTTAAACTATATGCAATGACGTGCAACAATGACATGCGAATTAATGCAACCTAACATGCATACTATATGTCGTGCGACGACGTGACCTAATTCTAATGACGTGTGAATGAACATTTTTTTGGTATTTTCTAATGAATGAAATTCGGAATTAAATGAAATTCGGAATTAAAAACATGCCTAATTTAACATGCAACCTAATGATTTCTATTTTTGGTATTTTCTGTTTAAAATTCGAAATTCAAAAATACCTAAATTAACATGCAATCTAAGATGATTTAATCTATCCTAGAACGACTTATTTTTGGGATTTTTGATTAAAAATTCGGAATAATAAAATAACGTGAATAATCCATTAGGGTTTGAAATAATACCTAATTTAAATTAGGAAACTTGCCACGCTACGTCCTAATTTGAATTAGATATTTATCTTATCCTTCGGGATATATTCAAAAACAACCTAGACATGCAAAATTCTAATTTAAATCAAAACAGAAAATATTTTTGGGTTTTCTTTTTATTTGAAAAGGAAAACAATTTAAAACAAGGATAACAATCAAACTCAAATCAACCAAGCAATCCGCCAAATTCGTTTCAAACTCGGATTAGGCACAAAAATCAAATTATCGGTCATATCTAAGGGGTTATAGATATTAACGGATAATTGATTATTCAAAATTGGAAAGCAAATTAAAATCGTTATCGTATTCAAGTAGTTATGAATAGGATAGTGATTTTCCGTATCACCGCGTATCGGACTTTAGGGTTAAAGTCGGATAGTCGTCCCAATACGTTGCTAAATTAGGAAATTTTCCTAATTTGAATATTTCGAAATATTGCGGATACCCTGAGCATTATCCTAAGATATTTAACAAATATTCATGCGATATCCAAGAAATATTCTAAACATGCAAATCTAATACTCATTGAATATCTGCAGAATATTCCAAACACACCAATTAGGAAATTAGATATTCTGAAAATTTGAGGGATAATATCAAGTTACCTAATTTAGATAGTTCCAAATTTGAACGACTCAGGATCGGGATTGCGACGGGATCGAGCTAACCGACGACGGCGCCGGCGAGGCACGACGGCAACGGCGACGTCGGGAACGGGCGGCGTCACGGGGAGGGGCACGTCCGGACAGCGGCTGTTGGTCCGACGACGGTGGCTTCGGTGTGGCTTGGCTCTCGGTGAACCTCCTGATGATTGGTGGAACTTTTGGTGCAGGATGATTATTGGTGCTACGGCTTTGCTTGAGGGACACCAAAGGGGCAGAACAGCAACAGAGAGGGTGCAGGGACACTTCTGATTGATGCTTGCGTGTAGCCTTGAGCCAAAGAGGAGCCCCTTTTGTCTTTTACTCTCTCTGTGTATCTCTCTTTTCGCCTGTTCTTTTTGTGTCGCTGCTGTTGATCCAGTCCAACAACGCCTCTGCACTACCATGGTCAGCCAATGACGACGTCCAGTCCTTGTTGCTCCGAAGACAAACCAGCCGAGATTGACTGGTGTTGTTCCTGTTCTGACTTGAAACAGAACTCTTGCTCTGTTTTCCTCGAGTCCAGCTGTCGTGGTTTCCCGTCCCACACCAACGAGCTGCTGCCTTCACTGATCTGTTCAGCCCAGCTACCAGCTGTTGCGTTCCTGACCTGATCGTGAAAACATTGCCGCCACCTACTCTTGTTGACCCGACGATTCTTCCGGTACGGCTGTGTCAAGATGGAGCAATAGATCGTTGTCGAGGGGGCTGTTTGTGGAGCGGTGTTGGGCGTGACAAGGCTGAAGACGTCAAAGATCTGGGCTGTAGCAACCCGTGGATTGCTGCTGAAACTGACAGGAGCAGTGTTGGAATCAGCTTACTGGACCCCTTTGCTTGCTTTGCTTGGCCTTCCTTTTGTCTTTTCCTTCACGTTGTCGCTGGGAAGACCTTGGCTTTTCGTTTTCTTCTCTGTCAAAGTGCTTCCATGGACAGATTGCTTCGCTGGAACCGGTCAAGAAGGTTGACTCCTCTTCAATGCTTTCTTCCCTGAAGGTGTTGTCCCTTTTTCACCTTTTGTGGCCGTATGTCTCCATTTTGCGGCCTCCGATTTCTTCCCAAAAGAAAAATCTGTTCTGAAAATTCTGATCATCCCTCTTTTAATTCGACCTACTAACATGCTTATATAGACTAATCTAGGTCAAATTAAATGGGCTTAATTAACCTAATGGGCTTAAACTTGGGCTTAGGCTCTAATTCAATTTAAATGGGCTGAATTAACCTGGGCTAAGCCCAAATTAAAACAACCAAGCCCACGTGACGTGAAATTCCCGGCCCTAGCATTCCGAGCGAGCCGAGTCTCGTCCGATAAAATTTAAGCTCGTTCACCATTGTCGGTCCGATGCAAAATGCAATTAAACTAAAATGAACCTAAACTATATGTTATGCAATTTTAAATATTTTTGTTTAGGGGTTAAAAATTAATCCCTAATTTTCTAATGCAAATTACGACTAAATGATTGTCGGCAAAATTTAGGTGTCAACAGGCGCGAGTCCCGGCCGCACCGGACACCAAAACAGAGGAAAACAGAGGCGGTTCTCGGCTGGGGGGCTCACCGGTTGACGACGCTTGAGACGGCCTTCCGACGGCTACGGCGGCGACGATGAGGCTGTGGGCTTTCTTCCTGGCTCCGGCGCGACCTCGGTTCTCTCCTTCTCCCTTTCTGATCTCTCTCTGTTCGCTCTCCCTCTGTTCGCTCTCTCTCTGCTCTGTTTCTCTCCCTCTCTCTGTTCGCTCTCTACAGGGCCAACCGGGGCTCTCTCTCTTTCTGTCGATGTCGTTGGCTCGTCGACGAGGGATGGACGGCTACGGCACGGTGGCCGGCGACTCCCTCCTCTCTCTCGGTTTCTCTCTATCTGTCTCTGTTTCGCCGGCCAAACCCAAAAATTGCCGACCGGAGCTCTCTCTCTCTCTCTTCGTTCTTTTATAGTCGGCGGCGGACGATACTGTGCTTCCCCTGCGTCGGCGTGACGATGGCCTGCATTGGCCGTCGTCACTCCCACGACTTTCGTGGCCATTTGCAGGTCGGGGCAGAGCAGGACAACGGGAACAGGGAGCTGAGAGGGACGAAGGGATAAGGGGGAAGCCCGGGAATCGGGGGGGAGCCCGGGAATCAGGGGGCGACAGGGACTGGCCATTAAGGCCAGTCTCGTTGGCGTCCTCATCCGGGCTTCCTCTGGCGTTGATGGTGACGGTGAGGAGCGGCGCCGCCGTGCGTCGGCGTGACGCGCGAAGCAGAGGAGAACAGGGGGAGGTCTCGGCCGGGGCAGGTGGAAGAGGAAGAAGGCTCGGCCGGGCCGGGCGGAGGGGAAAGGAGGAACGGCGAGGCGGGCTGGGCTCGCGCAAGGGGAAGAGAAGGAAGGAGAAGCGGGCTGCAGCGGGCCCAGACGCGCGGAGGAGAAGAGAAATGAGGCTGGGCTGGGCCTGCGCGAGAAAAAAAAAGAAAAAGAAAAGAGAAAGGGCCGAGGGCCCGCGGGGGGGGGAAAAGAAAAGGAAAACGGGCCGGGTCGGCCCGGCTCCGACCCGGCCCAGCGCGATTTTTTTTTGAATTTTTTGAATTTTATTTTAATAAAGCTTATTAAAACAAATATGCCTAATTTCTATATGCAATGCATGTAAAATTGAAAAATTGTTTGTTTTAGGAATTAAATAAATTAACTCCTAAATTTTTATATACTTGATTTTGGGCAAATTAAAAATAGGTGTCAACAGCTGCCCCTCTTTGAAAGTGAGCTCGTAGAGATTGAGATCGTAGAGGTTACATTCGAAGACAAAATGACACCTAAATTTGGCCCATGCATGTTCAATGAATGCTATTTTTGGCGAGACAGTAGTCTCATTTTTGGTGTGATGAAAGATGATGCATGCTAAAGCAAATAAAAACATACCTGGGATTACTTACCTTGCCTAAGGGTAGAGTAATTCCAGATAGTTGGTATTGTGTGTCGAGGACTCGAACCTATCTTCGGTCGTCTCGACGGGGGAAATCGCTCGCCCAGGACCCGAACTTATCTTCGGTCGCCTTGACTGGATTTCGTCTGTCTAGGACCCGAACCTTTCTTCGGTCGCCTTAATTGGGGGAAATCACTAGTCTAGGACCCGAACCTATCTTCGGTCGCCTCGACTGGATTTCATTTGTCTTGGAACTCGAACCTTTCTTCGGTCGCATCGACTGGGGGAAATCGCTTGCACAGGCCCGAACCTATCTTCGGTCGCCAGCTGGATTTCCATTTGCTCGGTAATCGAACTTTTCTTCGATCACCTTGATTGAGGAAATCGCTTGCACAGGCCCAAACCCTATCCTCGGTCGCCAGCTGGATTTCCTTTGTCTCAGTAATCGATCCTTTCTTCGATCACCTTGACTGTCTGGATTTTGCTTTGCCAGAACCCGAACCTTTCTTCGGTCGTCTTGACAAAGTACCTGGGGATCCTCGCTCGAGGATTTAGTGGTTTGCCTGGTGGGTCCTCGCCAGCAGGTCTTGAAAGGCTCAAACAATGAGCACCTGGGGGTCCTCGCCCGAGGATTTGTTGGTTGCCTGGTGGGTCCTCGCCAGCAGGTCTTGAAAGACTCAAACAAATGAGCACCTGGGGGTCCTCGCCCGAGGATTTGATGATTTGCCTCTTAAAGGCCTGTCTCCTATCAGACAAATTTTCTTGTACAAAGACATATGAATTCATGGGAGAAATAGACAATTAAAGCTATTTCAGAATATCATATGAGATTTCTTGACTGCAAGTCAAGGTGCATTTCTTTTTCAAAAGAACCTGGTTTATCTTCCGGGTAGTTTGAAAAGAAATCTGATGAAATACCTTGGGTTTCTTACCTGGAGGTGTAATGCATCATCTGCTGAATAACCGACCTTTTTCAAGGCGACTCCCTTGGAGTGATAAAGAGGGCTTCTACAGCATCTGAACTTTTGTATCCTATCACTGGGGATTAAAATCTGAGCTGTCAAAGACAATTAGCACAAACATGCATGCATCCATCAGGGATAGACAAACTAGGCTATTCCAGGATGCATATTTGAAAGTTCATGCATGATGATTTTGCCATGTATGCATCACCAAATATCCACGGAGGGTCAATTAAGACAACTTTCGCTCGTGAGGTGGACTTCTCGAGATGCTGAACGAGGGACTTTCAGTCAGAAAGGACTTTCCACTCGCTCTCATTGAAAAGGGGTATTTGTCCCGTCCATTAATGCGGAAACATCGAAAACACTCAATCTGACCGTTATCACATCTGCAAGGGTCTGAGTTTTCTCGTAAGTGGTACGACGCTGCCAATCTGAGAGGTTTTCTTCAGGGTCGTAATGCTGGCTTGATCAATGGCTTAACAAAGATGACTGTTCAAGTCAAGGCCATGAAGGAAAATATTCTGCAATTATCTCCGGGTTTACAAGTCAAGGATCCTGCAAAACGAGATAAAAATAATCCTGCTCGCAGCTTCCTCGAGCGTCATTTATAAACATTTGAAATTCCCCGTTAATTCAAGTGCCCTAGTCAGAAGAGACTTCATGAGGGATGTAACGTGGGTTTGGTTCACAGGTTGAGGAACGAAATGATCGTTAGGCTCAAAAATGTGTGTAAGGGAGAGAATTGGTGATCATCTAGCGTTGCCACCAGTCTTCTTCTCCGCCGTCTGCATCTTTCTGGCAAACTCCCTGGGTAATCATGTGTTTAGCTTCTTTAACAACTTTTTTCTTGAAGAAGCTTCTGTGTCAAGCATTTTCCTGGATACCATTCTATCTCTGTCAAACTTCCATAGGTTTGTCTTTGTCTGTCATGTGACAGATCTTTGTCAAGACTATGTTCTCAAAATGGAAATTTGTATCAAAGAAGAACTCAAGTTTGAACCCTTTTGGGGTTATCTATTCTACACCTGTTTAACAACTTTGAGGTATTTGAGAGCACTTTCATCATGTTCAAAGAACTCCTTAGTTGAAACCTCATCGCTCTTCACAGCAGTTAGCCAGGAATTAGGGATTCCTGTCTCTTCATCTTTCGTCGTTTTTCTTCTTCTTCTTTTTCTTTTCTTTGTTTTTTCATGGGCATTGGCCTTGCTTTTACCAGGCACACTGCTTTTTCATGCCCCCAGTTTTAGCATTTTTACTGTTCTTCTGATGTTGTCAGGACTAACCTAAACAAAGTTGAACAGAGTCATGTTATTAGGCTTTCGGAGTCCTCATCTTGATTCGACGTCCTGGAGCCTGACGCTCGAATTGTGGTGACTTTGCCTTGCCCCAGTGTGGGGGATGATCACCAACTGGGTTCATATGAAATGAAATCGCTGGCTCAATTGGGCTAGCAAGGGATATAAGTGTGTGGGATAGAAGAAGAACTGCTCTTCGTCATCCTAAGGCACTTAAATCATCGTGATAGTTCATCTGCAATAAAAACACTCAAGGATTAATGCAAGTGAGAGCAAGAAAACTTTTATTTATCTTTTTCACCTTGTTCGAGCTGTTGCAGCTGATGATCAAAGAGAATTTTAGATATTACAAACTTCTCTTTCTAGGTGAAAACATCGCTGTTATCAATAAGATATTAACATGGTGAGCAGACTTTAGTTTGCTGCTCCTCTCTTGACAAAGCCTTCTTAGCCTTGACTGATTTGTCATCAATGGTGTGCTTGCCTTGGAGGACTTTGTCAGGGGCCGTTAAGTCCGTGAAGATGCTAAAGCTGAAGCTAATAAGGGAAAGGTGATTGGAAGAAAGGATGGTTTTCTTGTTTTCCCTGAGTCTGAATCCATCCTGTGATGCAGATTCATCTCAAGCTGCCCCAATGTGGGGTGATTTTTTTTAGGGGTACTTAAAAGAAGTTTCTGAGTATATGGGCTTGAAAATGGTCAAGCAAAGGATTAATGGTAGTGTATAGGGGAGAGAAATGAATTGCCTCTCGTCATTTTGACTACCGTACCTTATGCGAGAAATCCCTTTACCTTGTAGAAATGAAACCTTATCGCTTATTCTACGGGAATTTGGTATGTGAGGATGTGTATGGGCCAAGGATTGCCTCTCATCATTCTGACTCACCTCGTTCAACACTTTAGAGTAGTTTGACACCTTTCGTCGGATTGTCAAAATTTTCACGGGGAATCAGTGAATTAAACAGACAAAATTACCATGCAAAATCACTTTTCACATAATGCACTTGAGGAAGGTTAGGCATTTATTTGCTTTAATATGCTCCTTCTTTCCCTTGTCGTTTTGCATTATTATGAGAGATGTCTTTGAGGGAGAAAATACCTACCTATGCTGCAGTGGCAAGGCAATCCTGCAAAGTAATAAGAGAAACCGTGTTAATGAACGGCTCTTTGAGGGATAGGAATTGGAAACGATACAAATTACCCTTTTCCATTTTGCCTTCAAAGCTAGCAGAGTCTTTTCTCCTCTTTACTTTGTTCAGCCTTCTCTGTCAATGATTTCTTTCTGACAAAAGCAAGAACACACATTTAGAAACAGAACGATGGAGGGTAAAATGAGAACGATACAAGTTACCCTTCTTCCACTTTGTCTTCAAAACTGGGAGAGTTCTTTCTCTTCTCATGATTGGGCACGAAGCTCGAATGAAATCCTCTATGATTAGAGGCACTCCTGACTGGAAAATCCTGCTGTCGGCGCATGCTACGTTGACGCGGTCTCAGCCTGTTCTTTGCTTCCTAAATGCACAAGACATTTGGCGATTGTCTGCGTGGGAAGCTTCGCAGCAAAGCTAATTTTTACTTTAAAGGTCTTCGACAGATGTGGACCCTCGATGCAGATTCCTCATCTCATGGTTGGGGCACGAAGCTCGAATGAAATCCTCTATAGTTAGAGGTACCCCTGGCTGGAAAATTCTACTATTGGCGGACACTACATCAATGCGGGCCCGGCCTGTTCTTTGATTCCTGAATGCACAAGACATTTGGCAATTGCTTGCATGAGAATCTTCGCAGCAAAGCTAATCTCTACTTTGAGCGACTGTCAACACTTCTGTGGTTGCCAGAATCAGTCTTGACGCGATTTCGTCGTATGCGAAATCCTTTCCAGTTGATTGCACCATGAGTGTTCTTTACTCAATTCCGTCCTATGTAAAAGGGGACAAAATGTGTCATTTCAATGCTAAAGTGGATGAACTTTAGGAACGAAATACACCCTTTTTGATGGACTGGGGGATTGCGTGCCCCCTAGTCTACTCTTCCAATTAAGCACTTCTTCGTCTTGTTTCATTCGAGAAGTCCTAACATTGGTGTTCTATCGGGCTTGCTAGCACGACAGAGTCTAGCATGCTCCCCAGTTCATTACCTGCAAAAGAAAAGGGATAGAATGTCATTTCCAAAATTTGTTAAGGAATAAGACATACCCTTTTTTCTTTCAGAAAGGGTAATCTTTTCTTAATCTGCCCCGGAGTTTTGGCACGAATGATGTTTCGCTCATCATGGAGTCAAGGGATGCTCAACATTCTTTTTGACTCTCTAGAGCTGATATCCTCCACTGGTGGTAATGAGATTTGCCCCACGTTTCCTTTGAAGATAGGATAATCTTCATTCGGACTGCTCTTATCAGATGAGTTAGTCCGCTATCGTCATCAGGGTTTGATGTGCTCTTCAATTTGTGTCATTTTCAAATGTCTTTTCTTCTTTTTTTTTTTTTGTAGCAACAGATCAAAAGGAATATGTTCTGAGACATGAAATAAACAGGTTAGAAAAACAAACAGGGTTATGAACATGCATGCTTTTTAACCATCATTCTTTTTTGATTTTTTTGAAAAATGATAAAACATTTGTTTTATTTTCAAAAGCTTAGAAATGAGGAAGCATGAGGAAGCCCGGGCCTCAGAACACCTTCCTTTTCATGGCTGGATATCATCAACGGGCCGGTTTGGGATACTTCCTCAGGCCCTCAAAACAAAACATTTGTAATTCTTTTGAATGATTCAGGCGAATTACATTTGTTGGAATGGAAAATGCAAAATTAAAATTCCAAACATAATTACAGATCCAGAAAACTGGGAATCTTAGAAAACAGCTAAGACTTTTAGAAAGCGATAAAAACTCCCACACGGGGGAGGATTCAAACTATTAACTATGCCTCTATTCTAAGAGAGCAGGATTGAGTCTTCAGTTTACTCAATGATGA
Organism: Syzygium aqueum; assembly: GCA_031216185.1. Classification (NCBI taxonomy): domain Eukaryota; kingdom Viridiplantae; phylum Streptophyta; class Magnoliopsida; order Myrtales; family Myrtaceae; genus Syzygium; species Syzygium aqueum. Next base: position 35,292,819 of record CM062232.1, read on the forward strand.
CATCTGCGCCTCCTGCTTGGTTGGATGGTGCGCTGCGGAATGAAAACATCTTTGCATCCAATAATTTCTGGACCTTATTTTTCAAGACAACACAGTCATTGACGGAATGCCCCACTTCGCCCAAATGGTAGTCACATGCCTTGGAAGGATCATAATTGGGGAAGCGCTCAGGATTTTCACGCTTTAGCTCTTTAGCCAGCAACCCCTTTTCCAGGAGGATAGGCAGGATCTGAGACATAGGCAAAGGGAGTGGCGTGAACTGTTTTTTGTTATTTCGCCTTTGGGGCGGCCAGCCACCTGAGGCCGGTTGCTGTTCACTATTCATTTGAATCATTGGGGAAGAACGAGCGGTTTGGGTGTATGCAACATCCGCATCCGTCAGGGGTTCTTTTTCTTTCTCCATGTCAAGCTTCTTGCTTGTGGAAGTGGGGTCGGTGAACCAACCCTCACGCAGTCCCGTTTCAATTCGTTCGCCAACAGGAACAAGACGATTAAGGGATTCAGCAGTGGCACCAACCAGACGGTGTCGGTATTCATACGGAAGGGACTTAATGAATAACTTCACTTGTTCCTGATCAGTGAGTTGTGGAGTAATCTGGGCGGCCAAGTTTCTCCACCTGGTGGCATACTCCTTGAAAGACTCGCTCTTCTTCTTCTCAGCGCGTTCCAAGTCGTCACGAGTGAAGGTGACGTCGAGGTTGAATTGGTACTGCTTGAGGAATGCATCGGCGACATCATCCCATGATTTAAAAGCGTCCACATCTTTTGACATATACCATGTCAGAGCTGGTCCCGTCAAGCTAGCTTGAAAAGTCTGAATCATGAGGGGCTCATTGTCAACATATTGGGTCATCCGCACGTGATACATGTGTAGATGGTGTCTGGGACAGGAGGTGCCATCATATTTCTCAAATTCGGGCATCTTGAACTTTTCTGGTATTTTGACCCGTTTGTATATAGACAGGTCAAGCGGGACAGCGTGCTGCGGGCCTTGTAGCTGTTTCAGCGTCTCTTCGACCTTTGCAAGGCGTTTGTCCTGTTCTGTCATCGGTGCAGCTTCGAGTTCAGGCTTCCTGACGGCAAGGGGAAGCGGATCGTCTTCTAGCAAGGGCATTTTGCTATCACTGGCGGAGGCTTCGTCTTTTCCAGTAGACGGAGGTGGTGACACCACTTCTATTGTTGCAGGCGTAGGTGCGAGCTTGCTGTTGATGGCTTCAATCTGCTTGGTGATGTTTTCAAGTGCATTGAAAACCATCTTCATTTCGATTTCCATGTTATTGAGGCGGACGTTTTCTTCGGCCATTTTTGTAACTACCTGGGAAAACGTTGAAAATAAATGATTAAAATGTCCAAGAAATAATCATTTCATGACATAATCATAATATTATTCTGTATTTACTTTATTTGCAAAGAAAAATAAAGCAAAAAGGGGTTTTTATTAATATTAACATTACAAACGGCGTCCCTGGGGTTCGAACCCCGGTCGCCTCGGACCGTTTTGCTTCATCCCGGGTACCACTGGGCCAAAGGCCGCGGTGGTGTCCTTATCGCCCCAAAAAATTCATATAAGGCATAAAAACGGCCCGAACTAAATTAACATTAGTACAACCTATAAACATCATTAAAGAGGAAAACCAAAACCCCTAAACACAAAAAGGATATGTACTGGGATTTTTGATTAAAAAGGATGCTATCCCCAAATACTCATTTTTATAGACGATGGGAAAGCCATAATATCTCAGAGCTGCTTTAATTTCGCAATCAATGGGTGGCCTAATAATTAAAAAAACAATTGACCGAGTAGGCAGCATAATGAAATAAGAAGGGATAGAATATATACCTTTCCTTGAACTATGTCAATCACAACGACATGCACATGGGGAGTGAGGTTCGATTTCTATCTAGACTGGCTCAGCAAAATGAAATTAAAAGGGGGCCTGACCGTCGCAATCTCGCGTTGGTGTCAAGTCCTTTTAACCTCGGCCAAATCGAAAGAAATATTTTATAGTCACGCAAATAGCGGCTAAAAATATTTCTTTACAATTTTCGGAAATGAATTTCGGGGAAAAGAAAGGCAACCTCTACATCGCGGGCTCGCGTTCGAGGTCGTATCTTTCTTAACACCATCCTAGGGTGCCCTATTGTGGCCCAGGTCCGGCAACATGGTTGTGTGTGCAATAGTGTAGTGCTAAAACATTAAAGCATGCACAATAATTTATAAACAATCAATTCGAACCTGCAAAACAATTAACACCTTAATGTCAGGATCGTACCTGAAGTCCCTGCTGCCAAACAAAAATTATTTTGAACAGGATAAAAATTTTGGCCTAAGTCCACTTTTACAATTCCCCAGCGGAGTCGCCAGTCTGTCGCGACCCGACCTCTCCTCGGGAGAGGTCTCGACCGGTACGTGCTAAGTCTAGGTTCAGGACTTAACTCGGGCTCTCCCAAGCCCATACAATATCACGACTTAGGGTTTAAGTTTTTAACATACTGGTAGTTTACATGCAGGAGTCGCCACTAATCGATTTGGGGTAGGCCGATTAGAAACCCAAATAGGGTGATGGGAGAATCACCCTATTCCTACGAACCAGAGATTAACTAGATTCGGGGACTTGGTTACACTAGTTAAATAACTAATGCCCTTTCGGTACCTTTCTACCCTGTTCAATTTTTTTGAAAACATTTGTCAGGCAATTTGGATTGATTTTAGGACCTTTCTCTTAATATGTGAGGTGATCGAGCGAGTGCATAATCAGAAGCGATTAGCAGTCAAATGCAGGCATGCAACCTAAGACTCTAACTAAGTCAGATGACATTCGAAAACACGACAACTCATGCAATTGTATTAAAAACATGCATAATAATAACGCAACAGCAGGCTTATCTAATTAAACATGCAACTTACGCGATTAAATAAAACATGCATAATACAATAAAAGCACACAAACATGCCATAAGGAAAAAAAGAAAAAAAAAAATTTTTTAAATTTTTTTTTTAAAAAATTTTTTAAAATTTTTTAAAATTTTTTTTAAAATAAAAAAAATATAATAAAATAAAATAAAAACGAAAATCTGAAAAACCTTTTTTTTTTAAAATTTTTTTTAATGAAAACGAAAATCTGAAAACAAAATTTTTTTTAATTTTTTTTTAATTTTTAAATTTTTTTTTAAAAAAATAAAATAAAATAAAATAAAATACTAAAAAAAGAAACGGGTCGGCGGATCCGGGTCGGACCCGACCCGGGTCAACGGGTCCGACCCGGGCATTGACTCGGGTCGGATCGGCTGATCCGGGACGGTCGGATCCGACCCGGGTCAACGGACCCGACCCGGGCATTGACCCGGGTCGGGTAGGTTGATCCGGGCCGGTCGGATTCGACTCGGGTCAACAGATCCGACCCGGGCGTTGACCCGGGTCGGGTCGGCTGATCCGGGTCGACTGACCCGGGGCCACAGACCCACAGAAGGGAAGAGAGGTGCCGGCGGAGCCAAAATTGGCCGTCCGCCGGCCGGCCCAAACCGGCGCCGCCTCCAAACCGGCCTTGCAAGACCACTATTAGGCCGCGCAACTTACCTGAGCGGTCGTCGGACCGCCGTCCACCGGCCGGCGACAAGACAAAACTCGGCTCCATTGGGGCATTTCGTCGAACAGGTGGTGTGCAGGGACAAAAATGGAGGATTCGACCTCTTCCGGCGACTGGATCGGCTCTGGCAGCTGTGGCTCGTTCCCGACTGAGGCTGGGGATCGGGATTGAAGGTGGTATGGGCCGGGAATCGCGTGACACGGCCGGCGCGAGTCCCGGCCGCACCGGACACCAAAACAGAGGAAAATAGAGGCGGTTCTCGGCTGGGGGGGCTCACCGGTTGACGACGCTTGAGACGGCCTTCCGACGGCTACGGCGGCGACGATGAGGCTGTGGGCTTTCTTCCTGGCTCCGGCGCGACCTCGGTTCTCTCCTTCTCCCTTTCTGATCTCTCTCTGTTCGCTCTCTCTCTGCTCTGTTTCTCTCCCTCTCTCTGTTCGCTCTCTACAGGGCCAACCGGGGCTCTCTCTCTTTCTGTCGATGTCGTTGGCTCGTCGACGAGGGATGGACGGCTACGGCACGGTGGCCGGCGACTCCCTCCTCTCTCTCGGTTTCTCTCTATCTGTCTCTGTTTCGCCGGCCAAACCCAAAAATTGCCGACCGGAGCTCTCTCTCTCTCTTCGTTCTTTTATAGTCGGCGGCGGACGATACTGTGCTTCCCTTGCGTCGGCGTGACGATGGCCTGCATTGGCCGTCGTCACTCCCACGACTTTCGTGGCCATTTGCAGGTCGGGGCAGAGCAGGACAACGGGAACAGGGAGCTGAGAGGGACGAAGGGATAAGGGGGAAGCCCGGGAATCGGGGGGGAGCCCGGGAATCAGGGGGCGACAGGGACTGGCCATTAAGGCCAGTCTCGTTGGCGTCCTCATCCGGGCTTCCTCTAGCGTTGATGGTGACGGTGAGGAGCGGCGCCGCCGTGCGTCGGCGTGACGCGCGAAGCAGAGGAGAACAGGGGGAGGTCTCGGCCGGGGCAGGTGGAAGAGGAAGAAGGCTCTGCCGGGCCGGGCGGAGGGGAAAGGAGGAACGGCGAGGCGGGCTGGGCTCGCGCAAGGGGAAGAGAAGGAAGGAGAAGCGGGCTGCAGCGGGCCCAGACGCGCGGAGGAGAAGAGAAATGAGGCTGGGCTGGGCCTGCGCGAGAAAAAAAAAGAAAAAGAAAAGAGAAAGGGCCGAGGGCCCGCGGGGGGGGGAAAAGAAAAGGAAAACGGGCCGGGTCGGCCCGGCTCCGACCCGGCCCAGCGCGATTGTTTTTTGAATTTTTTGAATTTTATTTTAATAAAGCTTATTAAAACAAATATGCCTAATTTCTATATGCAATGCATGTAAAATTGAAAATTTTTTTGTTTTAGGAATTAAATAAATTAACTCCTAAATTTTTATATACTTGATTTTGGGCAAATTAAAAATAGGTGTCAACACTCGGGTTGCAGAAAACCGCTATCGACACCCGTGGCTCTCGGCTAGGGTTGGCCAACACCCGGTGGTCCACGCTTTTTTACTCGTCGTTGGACATGATCTGAGAAAGCCGAAATCACGTGGATGGATCTCCGTTTCATCGAAGAATGAAAACATTTTTTATAACTTACTCAGGTACTTGGGAGACGCTCTCAGTCCATGACGGAGGTTTACCTGGAGGATGTCGCCGATGTTCACGACCAGAGTGTCCCGGGACGGGCGTCACATCCACCCACTCGTCGCCGTGCTTCACCTGCAACCCGCCGACCTGGTCCTGCAGGAGCACCGTGATCACCCCCGGGTCCGTGTGGGACGTCAAGCCCACCATCAGATCGGGCTGGGGACAGTACGGATAGTAATTCCCCACCATCATCCTGCTCTCGGAGCACGTCAATTCCTGTAGCTTGCCGGGACTCAGCCTCCCAGGCCCTCGCTCAACAGCCCCAACAGGAGGCCTCCCAGCCGTTGGATCTGCTGATTCCACCCCATCACCTCGTCTCTGCACACCTCCGGGATCTCTTCCAGGTCCGCTAATGCCGGCGCCAGCCTTATCTGGAGCGTGTCCCTGCAGCATTTCCTTGCATTGCTTGAACTAATTCTCTGTGCTTTCCCAATTTTTTCTCTTTTCAAACGACTTCTTCTCATGTGTTGTGCCCGTAAGAAATTAGAAACAAGGACGAACTCTCTGGTTGTATGCAATCCATCCAGCTGTATAATCTCTCAATATATGACATATCCTTTCGTGTCATTCTCCACCAAGTTCTGAACTTGATTCGACCCGATGCCAAATGGTAAGTAAGCTTTTACAATACTGATTATAACCATATTCATCAATTAAGAGGAAACTAATTGAAGCGGCTTCGTTGATTACCTCCAGCTAGCCGCTTTGGAGTGGAACAAGTCGAGGTTGGAGAAGAACGCGACCCCGGTGTCCATCTCCCTCCGGTAGATCCTCGCCTCCGCCGCGGTCGTGCGGTCCAAGACCTCCGCCGGCACGCCATGGTTGACCACCTGGAAGAAGCTGAGCTCGCGAGCTGCGCGCCCCACTTCCTCGACGACGGAGGGCCGCAGGCCGGAGCTGCAGCCGGAGAGGTCAATGGTGGGGATCAGATTGGGCCTGGTCCCGGGCCTGGGGCGGGTGGATGAAGAGGCGAGGGATGGAGGTGAGGCTGGAGTCGACGAGGCCTTTGACACCAAGCTTGGATTTTTTCGAATTGCTTGAGCTCCTGGGCACGGTCGGCGGCTTGTTGAGCGGTTCCGGTGATGCCCATGGTTCGACTCCGACTGCCGGTTCGACCGATGATGTGAGTGTCGTGCCACAAGGAAACGGAAAGGGAAGGACGAAGAGGCGATGTGAGAGGAAGAGACACCGAACCCCGCGATCGCGTGAACAATAATGCCGTATCCGTGTGCTGGAATGACATGAATAAAAAACGTGATGGAAAAATCAACGTAAAAATTAGCAAAACAAACTTACCAGTCAATGCATCTCGATTACACGAGGGTAGTTTTTGAAAGAGAGGCTTTTAAGGCTCATCGTTTCAATGATTAGTCATTCAAATATATTTCAATTGTTTGATTATCTTCTTTTGTCGCTCAATATTAGCCTGTCGAATCTACGACATCTTATATGTTCTTTCCAAATCCCTGCAAGAACCGTAGCGTTACAATGGTGTTATTTCACAATTTTATTGGTTATTGGAGACAATTAGTTTTTACAAAAGTTTTACGAAATCCCAATCTCATGTAATTTTTTTGGTTTGACAGTTGTTTTGAGTGACTCTCGCATGCAAGAAACCCTCATGATCCGTACTATCCCCAAAGACAAATAAGTGAAAATCAATTAGAATCAATTCCTTTTGGCATGAACCAATTTGAGACTGGCTTTGACTTTTTTTTTTTGTAAAGAAGACTGGCTTTGACTTTAATGGTTGAACTTCTTGAAATAAAAAATATGTGACATCGTGAATTAACTCACTTGAAGTATTATCTGCTTTGATCCATTCCATATCGAGTGTTACAGTTCAGTACTTTAACCTATAAGTGAACACTTTCTAAAGAAGCCACTCATCCTGATAGTGCTCTCGTATGAGCATGCTTAATATTGAAATTCCAATACTAATTATTGTCATTATGTAAAAACATTCATCTTGTCAGTTAATTCCAATGTAACATATTTATTCGGGGAATGCTCTCTTCTTATTTGGTGCGTAATTTGATTTATTCATATGCCATTGCCATCCTAAAAGTTTGCCGTAAGCTGTTCCTTATCTAAGCCCTCTAGCCCCGGTAATCACTTTTCATTCTTGACAAACTGAGTTGTTACAAATGAAGTATTAGATTGCGGCGAATAGTTTGTGGTTGGATAGATTGATGTGTCGAGATGTGTTTAAAAGTTTCAAGAGTTAAAGATATCCTGCAGAGAGTTATTCCCAATCGAATTACAAGGTTAGACTCCTCCTGTTCTACAATTGGTACAAAATCTCGATCTTTATTTCTCTCTCATGTGATGTTTCATTAGGAAAGCTCGTGAATTCTAGTTTTGAAAAATTTATTGGAACCTAAAACCCACAACGTTTTTTAATGGGGCGATTGAAACTAAAGGTCGTAATATGTTACGATTTAATCAGTGGATTCCGACAAATTTTAGCTATTGATCGATAACTGACGACAAACACTATCTAATTCCTCCATTTTGAACGATGATGGAGTCAGAATTCTAGTAAAGACAGGTGTAAAGGTCATCTGATAAACGGCCATGTTAAGTAAGAAATGGTTCTTATCTAATCATTACTCTAATAAAGTAATTAAGATAGCTTTTTATAAGCTTTTATATGAAAAAGGAAGACTAAATTAGTCGATGAAAAGCCAAAAAAGGAAAATGACGTAGACATACTGCAAAATACAAGGGACTGTGCATAGTGGAGCCCCTTCAACTTTAGGGGGAAAAGTGAACGGTAGAATTTAGGGGAAGAATCCAGCATTTCCTCCAGTATTACAGGAAAGGAATCTTATTCCGGTATCATCTTCTTTGGCCTATGCACCCCTAAATCATGCCCTGAAATAATTTATCAGACTTTCATCCAACCCTGTAGTAAAGAACCCCTTCATGTATTCGCCCATGGTGAACTGCCGAAAAGCAGCCGGTTTATCCGGGGATACAAGCTCTGGCAACGGTCCGACCTGAATCTCCAAATCGTTTAAATTGTAGAAGACTACTATCGACACACGTGGCTCCCGGTTAGGGTTGGCCAATGCCCGGTGGTCTGCGCTTTTGTACTCGTTGTTGGATATGATCTGGGGAAAATCGAAATGAAACCGACTCAGATGCTTCGGAGACTCTCCTAGTACTCGAGGGAAGTTTACCTGGAGGATGTCGCCGATGTTCACAACCAGAGCGCCCGGGACAGGCGGCACATCCACCCACTCGTCCCCGTGCTTCAACTGCAAACCGGGGAGGTGGTCCTGCAGGAGCACTGCGATCACTCCCGGGTCCGTGTGGGACGCCAAGCCGACCGTCAGGTGGGGCTGGGGACAGTACGGATAGTAATTCCCCACCATCATCCTGTTCTCCGGGCACGTCAATTCCTGTATTGCCGGGACTCAATCCCAGCCCCTCGCTCAACAGCCCCATCAGGACGCCTCCCAGCCGTTGCATCTGCTGATTCCACTCCATTACCTCGTTTCTGCACACCTCGGGGATCTCTTCCATGTCCCCTTTCGGCTCTAGCCTTATCTGGAGCGTGTCCCTGCGACGTTATTCCTTGCATTGGTTTGAACTAATTCTTTTTGCTCGCCCAATTTTTTTTTTCAAATGACTTTTGCTTTCGTTTGTCAATTAAAATGAACTCTCTAACTTCATGCAACCCAGCTGTATAATTTCTCGATATCAAACTCATCCCATTAGGATGTGTCGTCATCTTCCTCTAGTCATATATGTTATATCGTTTCGTGTCATTTGCTAAATATTCTAAACTTGATCGGACACGATCGTAAATGGTATAAAACTAATTTTCATCAGATTCATCGATTGATAAGGAAACTAATTGAAGTGGCTGTGTTGATTACCTCCAGCTAGCCGCTTTGGTGTGGAACAAGTCAACGTTGGAGAAGAACGCGACCCCGGTCTCCATATCCCTCCGATAGATCCTCGCCTTCGCCTCCATCGGCTGCTCGTTGAAGGCCTTCACCACCGTGATTGTGCGGTCCATTACCTCCGTCGGCACACCGTGGTTGACTACCTGGAAGAAGCCGAGCTCGCGAGCCGCGCGCCCCACTTCTTCGACAATGGAGGGCCGCCGGCCGGAGTCGAAGCCAGAGAGGTCGATGGTGGGGACCGAACGGATTAAATCGGGCCTGGTCTGGGCAGGCTTGAGGCCGGAGAGTGTCTCGGGCGGGTGGATGAAGAGGGGAGGGATGGAAGTGAGGCCGGAGTCGACGAGGCCTTTGACTCCGCGCTTGGATTCTTCGAACTGCTTGAGCTCTTGGTCTCGGTCGAAGGCTTGTTGGCTGGTGCCGGTGACGCCCATGGTTCGACTCCGACTTCTGGTTCGACTGATGTGAGTGTCGTGCCGCAAGGAAAGAGAAAGGGGAGGACGAAGAGGCTTTGTGAGAGGAAGGGACACCTCCCAGATTCATTGTATAAGACCATAAACTCACGAAAGACAAAGTCATCGGGTGCTTTTGATACTCTATTGGAAAAATACTACAAAAAATTTTAAACTATGTTATTTATGACAAATTTACCAAATTTACCCTGAATTTTTTTTATTACACGAACAACCTCAAACTATACCACTTGTGATAAATTTGACTAGAACTTTTTTTTATGACACGAAAAATCTTAAACTATATAACTTATGACACATTTACCACACTATACTTTAACTCAAGGATATTTTCGTCTTTTTTCTCTTTATGTTTTTTTTCCTTTCTTCTCAGGTGGAGGGAAGCCGGTGAGGGCTGTCCTCGTTGGCGTTAGGGTTGGGCAACCTTGCCTAACGCCGGCAAGGGTAGCCCTTGCTCGCCGTAGGGCGAGGGTCGCCCTCACCGGCGTCGAGCGAGAGCTACCCTCACTCGACCTAGATTTGGGCGAGGGTGAGGGTTGCCCTCACTGGCGTCGAGCTACCCTCGCCGGCATCGGGCGAGGTCGCCCAACCCCAACGACGGTGAGGATTGCCCTCGCTGACTTTCCTTCACCAGAGAAGAAAGGAAAAAAAAAAAAGAAAAAGGAAAAAGAGGAAAATGCCTTTGAGCCAAAGTATTATTGGGTAAATGTGTCATAAGTTACATAATTTGGGTTTTTCATGTCACAAAAAAAAGTTGAGGGTAAATTTGTCACAAGTGGCATAATTTGAAGCTTTTCATGTCACAAAAAAAGTTGAAAGTAAACTTATCGCAAATAGCATAGTTTGAGGTTTTTTGTGGTATTTTCTCTTTTCTTTTTATGCAATTTTACTTGGTATTAAAATCAGATTAATAAACGAAATTGGATAGATGTCAAGAATCATATAGCTCAACATGTTATTTTTCAAAGTAAAATCTTCCCATTTTTTTATGGGACTGCGAGCAACAAGAGGAGCACATTAGAAGCAATGTATTACTAGGCCTTTGAAGTAATTATTCTGGGATTTTTAGTCTTTACAGCTAATTATCCGTTTACACTAATCAAGCCATGTGGCCACGTGGGAAGTAATCATAAAAACTAATTTAAGGAGAAGTCTTTAATATTGACCTATTTATATCCAATGCAAATTTAGTAACCAATACCTATACCCATACCCATACCCATACCCAACACATGCCTAACCCGACCCAAAATCCATCTTTAGCAACCTTTTTGTTGGCAAATTGTTGCCTTTTGAAGAATGGGCCACTCTATGTATTGATTCCTTGAGTTAGTGAGGGAACTCGGGGCTTGAGTTTTAGACAGGGGCGTGAAGGCTGTGGTGAAAGTTTGGGTTTCTTCAAAAGTGCAATTTGGCACAATAGTAGGGAAAATTATCAAAAAAGTCCTAAACCTATTGCAATTGTACCAATTCAGTCCTAAATCTTTTTTTTGTCAATTCAGTCCTAAACTTCTTGCATTTATACCAATTCAGTTAGTTCGGCCACTTTTGGCTAGCTGGCGCTGACGTGGACGCCGACCGGCTAATGTGGCAATATTTTAATATTTTTTTGAATTTTTTTCCTTTCACTATTTTATTTATTTATTTTCCTTCTTCCCCCTAGCCATTCCGGCCAGGGGGAGGCTCGGCGGCGAGGTGACCTCGCCGCCCACTAGGGAGGCTTGCCCTTGCTGTATTTGGGCGATCCTCGCCCAACTCTGGTGAAGGCTGGCGAGGGCGGAGCTTGCCATGGCTGGGCAAGCTCTGCCCTTGTCGCCGCTAAGCGAGCTCGATCTCGCTCAGATCTGGCGACGTCGAGCTTCGCCATGGCTATGGGCGAGGTCGAGCTCACCTAGCCATGGCGAGCTCTATCCTCGCCTCGCCCAGCGACAGTGAGGGCGAGCCTCCCTAGTGGAAGGCAAGACCTCGTCGACTCTAGCCCTTGGTCGGTCCGACTATCGGACCGGGGGAAGAAGGAAATGCCAAAAAAAATAAAGAAAGGAAAAAAAATAACAAAAATTCCAGTTCCACCCTCACTAGTGCCAGCAAGGGCTAGCCTTGCCGTCGCATAGCCATGGCGAGGCTCGACCTTGCCCAGCAGTGGCGAGAGCAAAGCTTGCCATGGCTGGGCCCTCATCGACACTGGGTGAGCCTCACCGTCGCAAAGCCATGGCAAGGCTCAACCTCGCTAGATCTGGGTGAGATCGAGCTTGCCTAGGGATGGCGAGGGCAAGCCTCAACGTTGCACAGCCATGGCGAGGCTCAACCTCACTAGATCTGGGTGAGGTTGAGCTCGCCCAGCCATGGTGAGCTCCGCCCTCGCTAGAGCTAGGCGAGGCTTACCCTCGCTAGTCCCCAGTGGCCGGCGAGCCTCCCCTTGGTCCGTCCAGGGAAAAGAAGGAAAGGAAAAAAAATGAAAAATGAAAAAATAAAATAAAATATTAAAGTATTGTCACGTCAATCGGCCGGTGTCCACGCAGCACCGGCTGGTCAAAAGTGACCAGATGGATTGAATTGATATAATTATAAAAGGTTTAGGACCGAATTGGTAAAAAAAAAGTTTTGGACCGAATTGACACAATTGCAATAAGTTTAAAATTTTTTTGGTAATTTTCCCCACAACAGTATGAAGTTGCAAACCAGAGGTTGAAGAAAACCTAATTATGGTGGGAGCAGAGAATGAATGGAAAAGGTCACTAGTCACGAAATTGAAGAGGGAGAGAGAAGAGATTGGCCAAAAAGGATCAAAGTAGGTTAAGACTGATCTATTTATTAAATGGGTTGAAAGTGAGTTTATAACCGACTCACTAAAACTCATTTGTGGTGTTTAACTTTAAAACTCATTATGACCCATACTTTAAATTTGAGGTGACTCATTTAAATAAACGTGGATTAAAATATGAGTTTGTAATCCACTTTGATAGCCCTAATCTATACTTAAAAAAATGCAAATGCATGTGGTAACTTCAAATTCGTTTTCTTTTCTTCTTATTGAAAAAAGAAGTGACGTGTTCCGTTGATTCTCTGATCCCAAATAATCTTGTTTATCCTGTGTACTCTTTTGTTTTTTGTACAACCCATATTCATAAAAAAATAAGAAATTTTAAATTGTTATTTCTCTATCGTACGACGTCTGATTGATATGATTCTTGATGCTAGAAAGGCTTGTTATTTCTAATTTCAAAAGATACGCTAAAATTTAAAACTGAAAATTTTCCAAACAACATTTTAATTGGACTATTCAAACTAATGGTCCTGATATTTTATGACTCGAATAGGACACATTACCTAATGATAGATAGATCGTGACAAACACTATCTAATTCCCTTTTTTTTAAATAGTGATAATAATACGGTATTTAATCGTCAGTAACACTAATAATACGGTCTTTGATATGAGAGAAGAGATGAGGCTTATTTAATACTAAATAGTGATGGAAGAACGTCATATTTAAGGAGGCCTAGGATTACAACGAGGCGTAAAAGACGCTATAATGTTATATTTCCTAGGCACGTAAATTTGACAGAAAAAGTGATCTTTTTAGAGTACATTCTGGAAATCTAAAACAAAGTAATAAGTTGACTTGAAAAAAAGGAAAACATAATGAAATATAAATGCTCTATTTTCATATAAGTTGCAATAGAAAAGAAAAAGTTGTATTACAAAAATTAAAGCACAGGACCTTTGTCCTAACCCATGTTTTGAAAGATCTTTACTAAAATTTTTGGATGGGCTAAATCGACTTATTTGAATAAAATAATAACTTACTTGAATAAAATAAGTTATTTGAATTAACAATAGTTTAATTAAGGGCATGTGTCTTTAGTTTGTTCGACTTTTGTTTATTTTTATCCAGCATTTTCTTTATTTTAATCATAAGACTTCTGATTTAATTCATTTATATTTTTATTGGTTAAAGAATAAGCAATTATAAAATTTTAATCTAAATTGCATCATTGAGAATGATATTTAAGAACCTTCAATATCGGTCAAGAGTATGTTTGAAAATACTCTCTCTAATTTATCCGCAATTCTCAAGTTCAAATCCAAAAGAGAAAAAATCTAGGTAATTTATTATTTATTTTTACAATTAAACTTAATTGGAGATAATTGTATATATTCTTTCTTTGTTCATTTTCTGGAATTTAACATCAACTAAAGATAAGAAGTTTAAAATGACAAATGAATAAACTAAAAACTTAGTGGTTGGGTCACGCTGCAAAACTATATCATGCATTTTGCCCTATATGGCAATCATAGAGCTAAAGTGAAGTGTCATTAGTGTGTTAGAATGTATGTGTGAGTGAGTTATGTTAGAACAATTCCACACCGGAGTATTGATGTGGTGTAAAATAATTAATATATACTAGTTGGCTCATAATTCATTAGATTAAGTTTTTGAGTAAAGGTAAATCCAACTGAATATGTTGATAGGCTTGGACTTGGGCTCACCCTTTGCGATCTCCTTAGAATAAGGTATCGAGCTTCTACTACTTCATCCGACTAGGATGAAGTTGGGTGCGGGGGAGTGGATCCTACATTGGATAATGGTATGGTACATAGTAGTTAATATATATCCTAATTGGTTCATAACTCATTGGCTTAAATTTTTAAGTGAAGATGGATTCAATTAGATATTTTGATGGGCTCGAACTTGATCTCCTTTTTGGTGATCTCCCCGGAAGAAGGTGCTATTTGTTTTATGAATTTTAAACTCAATAATTCACGAGGAGTTTAGAGATTCTAGATGAAAAAGATTAAAATTCAATGGCCATGACAAAACTACACCATGTATCTTGTCGTATGAAAAAGACAGAAATATATTGAAGTGTGACTTGACTAGCTTTGGAGCGGACATTTTCTAGCTTTAGGTGTACATAATAAGACGGCAACGAAAGAAGATAACAATACAAGACTCTCCACTGTATCAAACTTCCCTGATTAATGTCGCGACCTAAAACAAAAAAAATCGGCGTTTCAATCTTAGGCTAATTGATTACTAGATTAATTAAATTAACTAACCTAGCTTGAGTTCTCCCAAACTCTACCAAATCACAACTTAGGTCCAATTGTGAACATGCAAATATTTTCAATAGGAGTCGCCACTAATCATTTATGATAGGTTGATTAGAAACCTAAATAAAATAGCGGGAGTACTATTTTATTTCTACGAACCAGAAATTATGGATTCGGGACTTGGTTACGTTAAACTCCTTAACGCCCTTTCGGTACCAATTTCAAGAAAAACACTCAATTTGACAATTTTGAAAAATTCTGACTTGAAGTTCAAAGGTGCAGAAATTTCTTTTTGATTTTCTTTTATTTAAGTGCAAACTAACCTATATGTAATGACGTGCAAAAATTGACATGCGATTAATGCAACCTAGCATGCAAACTATATATCATGCGATAACGTGACCTATTTCTAATTACGGGCATATTTTTTGTATTTTTTTAAATGAAATTCGGAATTAAAAATGCCAATTATCTAAACAAGCAATTAAAGAAATTAATCTATTCTAATGCAATCTTTTTGGTATTTTTTTATCGAAATTCGAAATTAAAAATGCTAGTTATCTAAACATGCAATTTTAAACTAAAGAAATTAACCTATTCTAGTGCAATCTCTTTTTGGTATTTTTTTTTATGAAAATTCGAAATTAAAATCAAGTAAAAATAAAAATTAAAAAATAATCGCTAAATCTTTCGAATTAAGTTTCGATCTGAAGCTTGACAGATCGACTCTAAAATTCGAAATACTCGCTATGGAAATAATTCTATCTAAAACCTGATAGATAGATTTATTTCCACGTGTGCGGTTGCGGATTAGGAAATTTTCCTAATCGATCACATCTTGAAAAAATTTGAATATCTCAAATATTTTGAATATATTCAAAGTATTTTTGAAAATTCTAAAATCTATCCAAATTTAGCAAGTAGATATCCAAAGTTTCAAAAAAGGAAATAAAATCCTAATTGGAATAATGTTTATTATCTAAATATGCAAAATAAGATATCAATAAGCACGGATTAGGCAACAGAATATTCAATTCAAATCGGGATAAGATAATTACCTGATTTGCGCAAATAACTTTCCAAATTTGAATCGCGCGGATCGGGATCGCGGATCGGAACGGTGTACGAGCGACGGTGCACGAGCGGCGGTGGCGTGCGGCGAGGCGGCGAAAATCGTTGTCATTGATGAAATTGGCTCGTCTCTGAGAATGGAATGCTTCGTTGTTGAGGCCTGAATCAAGTTGAACTTCGTCAAAGGGGCTTCAAGGGCATGAACGGCGGCCGCGAGAGAAGCCCCCTTTGCTGAACGATCCGTGTATGTACTTCTAGTCAAAGGATCTCCTCCTCTCTTCAAGCTTTTCATCACTTTCTCTGCAGCATGCTTTCTTCTCGTCTTCGTTTTTTTTTTAGTGTTGCCCGAGAACCCCAAAAGACCAGCCCCTCTCTTTTTGTTCTCTACGTGAATCTCTCTATAAAGGAACCCCTTTGACCGCTGCAAGCTCCCTTCTTCGTGTCTTCCCCCAAAGTCTTGTCTTTTCTCTCAATTTTTTTGTGGCCGTATGTCTCCTTAGTGAAAAACCAAGCCCCCCCTCCTTTGACTTTTGCTTTCTTACGTGAAGGACGTGAAGATGAGGCGTTGATGAACATGTACCTTCACAGTCGCCGAGAACAGTTCATGAAGACGTCTTCAATCCTTCCTGCCGAAGGTGTTGTGCTTTTCTCACCTTTTGTGGCCATATGTATCAATTTTTGCGGCCTCCGACTTCTCCGAAAAATCTGTTCTCCGAAAATTCTGAGAGTCTCTCTCTAAAAATCTTATTTCTGAAATTCTGAGAGCCCCTAGGTTATGAGGTATAAGATATATTTATAATGCTAACTTAGATCAATTAGTCGGGCTTTCTAGTCCTAATGGGCTTAGGTTTGGGCTTAGACTCTAATTTTAATTAAATTCTAAGTGTGCTGAATTAATGTGGGCTCTTATTTAATTAAGTTTGATGGACTGATTTAAGCTCAAATTAAGACAACCAAGCCCGTTCAACTTGTACTTTCCAGCCCTTGCCTTTCCGAGGGAGCCGAGTCTTGTTCGATGAATTTTAAACTCGCTTGTCACCGCAGATTTGATGCGGAATGCAATTAATCTAAATGAACCTAAACTATATGTTATGCAATTTTAATATTTTTGTTTAGGGGTTAAAATTTAATCCCTAATTTTCTATGCAAATTAACACTAAATGAAACGCCGATTTTTTATTTTAGGTCGCGACAATTAACTAATGAAATGGCGCTTAGATCAACTATTCTCAGTCAAGGAATACCATAATATGCTATAGAAAATCTTCCACGCGACCTTATCTAATCCAATATAAAAACACTAACGTCCAACTCTGCCTCCTCACCTAATGCATGTTGAAATTATGTGATCATCTCCACGTTTTTGTCCCTTTATTATCGTTGAACTTTAGAATCATAACTCCAAAATTTTTTTTTTTTTCATTCTATTTATGATTCATTGTAGAGTTTTGGCCCAAAATTAACGTCCTGTAGATAACATCAAATCATGATGTATATTTCTAGATGGGCTGGAGTATACATGTTACTATTTAGTTAGATTCTTCATCACCGGCCATTATATATATGTGTGTACATATGTATATATGTGAAAAATATTAGATGTTATATTACATCACATTCACATGCTATTTAAACTGAAATAAACTTCTCCATTGATTTTGTTCTAATGAGTTAACTTATGCTCATTTAAATCTCGCACTGTTCTAGTTCAGCGTAGAGTATATTTCCAACTCGAACTTATAACATTGATTTGAGAAATTCCTACTTAGATCCAAAGCCAAACTCCACAACTCACGATCAAAACTTGAAAAGAACTAAATTTTTGTATTTTTTTCACGACGGGATAGGGATCTTGTGCTAAGTTTTCACATTAAGTAGGAATCCAATTATACTTAGCAAACGATAAGTCTTAGATTATCAAATTCCAACGTAAGAAATCTGATTATCTACAAAAAGAATTAATGTACTCTAATTAAGAGAGAATTATAGGACAGATGATTTTGATGAGAACTGCAATCAAAAGAGGATGAGGAAGGAGTGTATGTTGCCAAACATACCGACTAATTGTGGAGAAAACGAGATAGACTCATTATTTGATATAGTTACACACACCTTGTTAGGACTACTGGACTAGGACCACGGCTTGGAATTCTGGCGAATCCAAACCGAGTAATTACAAACTCGACAAGCGATTGCATCTTATTAATAACAGGGAAGCATCTTATTCTTGTAGCATCTATCTTAGCCATATGCCTCTTAAATCATGTCCTGAAGTAATTTTTCAGAGTTATCCCATCCAACTCCTCAGTCTCTATTCTCTTTAGGTATTTGCCAAGCTTGAATTGCCGAAAACCAGCAGGTTTCTCCGGCAACATGAGCTCCGGGATCAGTCCGATTGGGTTTTCGGAATCGTGCTGATAGTAGAAAACCGCCAACGACATGCGTGGTTCAGGGCCCGGGTGGGCCAGCACTCGGTGCTCTACGCTTTTGTACTCGTCGTTGGACATGATCTGGGCAAATCCAAATTTATGTAAATAGAGATCTCTATATCCTTTTTATAGAAATGAGGTGATTGTTAAGCCAATCAGTTCGCAAAATGCAACTTCCAATCCAACCGGTGCTTTAACGCTTGCATGAGTGGAATTTTACCTGGAGAAGGTCGCCGATGTTTACGATGAGAACACCCGGGGCCGGCGTCACATCCACCCACGCTTCGCCGTGCTTCAACTGCAACCCGCCAATCTAATCCTGCAGGAGCACCGTGATCACACCCTTGTCGGTGTGGGACTTCAGTCCGACGGTCAGATCAGGCTGGGGACAGTAGGGTTAGTAATGCATCGACATGTTTCTCTGCTCCACGCACTGTCATATCCTGGAGCTTGCTCGGACTCAATCCTAAACCCTCGCTCAAAAGAAACATAAGGAGGGCTCCCAGGCGCTGAGTCCGTTGATTCCACTCCATGTAGGACGTAGGGTTCCGCAGTTATTAAAACGCAGCGGAACATATTTATAAACCGAAACCCTAGAACCCTAGACAATATCCATGTGTATATTAAAATCGAGACAGAAGTTTGATACGTACCTTTTGCAAATCGAATATAAATTGACAATTGATTGTGTTTGAATTAGAGCCCCAAGTGTTGCCCCTCTACCGGTATCCACGCACGCGAAGAGAAGTCTCCAACGATCCAAGTGCTAGCTAAAGATCTTGAAGTTCCTTTTCTTCAACGCCTTTTTGATTTTCGATACTCTGTCGAAAAACTCTAGACAGAAAACAATTCTTTATCTATTTATACAGTCTCATTATCCAGCGGAATTAAAAGAAGTGGGCTAGGCGATTTGAGCTCGTCAAACCGTTCACTTTCAATCGTACATTTAATCGTTATCTTATAACGTGCACGACCGCGTAGATAAGTTGAATAGGAAAATAAATTAAAATCTACTTCTTATTTTAAGTAGATCCCATCGCACAGAAAATATTAACTCGGTTCATTTTTGTGTGCGACTCTGTAGTTTCACTAAACATTAGTAGTGTGCTCAAAACCCTTTTTGGCCCACAAGTCATAAGCGGTCTCTAGCAAGACATTATGATTACCTAAGTATAGTGAAGGTCGATTTTCCGATACAACCTAATCTACAACTAATATTAAAGTATCAACCTTGATTGATTCATAGGGCAGATCACTACACTCCATCACCTCATTTCTGCACAATTCCGGGATTTCTCCCTCGTCTGCTAGCATAGGACCTCGACCTTATTCGGAGCGTGTCCCTTCAATATTGTAAAGCAACGAGCAACTTTTCTTCTCACTTTTTCGAATTTAAAATATTATCTAAATTTTTAAAAAATTGTGAATAAAGTGAGTCATTGTTTTCCGTCACCGATATATTAGTATAATTTGCGAACAAGAACTTTGCTTATGCCGGGACAATGAAAATTAAGGTTTATACGAAAGAACAAAAGAAAATCATGCCAATTTCGAGTCGCTCACATTCGTGTCTTATCAACCCAACATAGAAATTTATGTTCATGTTACCTCCAGCAGGCCGTTTAGGAGTGAAGCAAGTCGATGTTGGAGAAGAAGTTGACACCAGTCTCCGATTCCCTCCGATAGATCCTTGCCTTCATCGCCGTTGGCTGCTCATGGAACGCTTGCGCTAGACATGGCCATGAGCCAATTTTGGCCCGGAATAGGCCCAGTCAAACCCAGGCCTGCAGTTCGGAATCGGCCCGTGACCTATGAGCCTAGTTTGGGTTCCAACAATTTTGGAATCGGGTCCAGAACCGGCGGTTCCGGTTCGGGTTCCAAATTATTTTTAAAAAATAAGAATAATGAAATTTTAAAAAAGATTCATTATTTAATTTTTTTATAAAAAAATTGAACTCTAATTGCCATGCATTGTAAATGCATTGATCTCTAATTACAATGCTTGGTTTGGGTATATTGAACTCTAATTATAAGGCTTGGCTTGGGTTTTATACACAATGATTCTAATGTCTCTTCGTTCCCATTCGATGTGAGACTCTTGACTTGCCTTGAATACCTTCAATGTGAGACTCTTGGCTTGTTTTCATGCAAATGCCAAGAGTCCCACATCGAATGGGAATGAAGAGACCATCAAAAGAGTTGTGTATAAAATCCAAGTCAAGCCACGAGTATTAAAGTTGTATGCCTTTGTGGTTACGATCCTTTGCTAGTTAAGAGCAAAGGGTTCCATTGGACTGCCTAGAAACGGACTGGACCAATGGTCTGGTTCCATGTTCTATGATTTGCCGGTCCGATTTCTAGTTCTAAAATTAAGGGACCGGTTCGGACCGAACCGGGAATCAATCACCCTTACAATTTGCATTTTAATTACAATTTATATTGAATAATTTATTATTTCATAATTTTATAAGTCATTATTTTTTTATTTCATAATTTATTTTTTAAAATTTTAAATTACGAAGTGGAACCGGCCGGTTCGGAACCGGAACCGGAACCACTAGGGGCGGTTCCAGTTCCGGTTCACACATGGCCACGAACCGGAACTGGCCGGTTCCGTACCGTGGCCATGCTTAGCTTTCACCACTACAATAGTTCGATCCCTGACCTCTGTGGGCACGCTATGATTGACTATCTGGAAGAAGCCAAACTCGCAAGCGGCGCGGGCAACTTCCTGGATGACTAAGGGTCGCCGGTCAAAGTCGGAGCCGGAGAGGTCGATGGTGGGGATCGAACTGGTCATGGGCCCAACGGGCTTGAGACTGGATAGAATGTCGGGCGGGTGGATGAAGAGGGGAGGTGGGGAGGTGAGGCCCAAGTCCAGGAGGCCTTTGACTCCGAGCTTGGAGTCTTCGAATTGCCGGACCTCTTGGGCTCTGTCGATGGCTTGTTGTTCATTAGTGTTGGTGACCCCATGGTTCCTGCGATCTTCTTCTTCTGATTCTTCTGATCTTTGCCTCGGTGTTTGTTTTGGACGAGGGGGAGGGGGTTAATTTTAAGGGGAGACGGAGGGGACCATGGCATTCGGAAGAATGGGCACGACAAAAGTTGATAGAGCCCACTAGCATGGTACAAAGATGAGTTGGTTCACTCACACCTTGTCTTCATCTCAGGTTTGAGTGAATGATCCCTTGTCATGTACGGTGTCCCTTGGCATCTAATAGAACTTCTTTTTCCGTATGGAGCGAGAAAGCAAGATCTAGCCATGTAACAATCTGAGATGATATATCATGCCCGGACGTAATCTATCGAAGGTTCCGCTTGTTTCGCGGATAACATTTTCCAAGAAAATATGTTCTTTATTTTCCAGCATTTGATTCACTTAGGAAAATAAGTCAACGGAAAATGTTTTCCTAGTCAATTGAAAACCTATACTTAAATTTAGGAAAATAATTTCCTCTTCAAAAAATTGGAAATCATTGTCTAATATATGACTAGACATGAGCGATTGATCTGAAACTCTATGCTTAGACACGGAAACCCTAATGCTGCTTCTCGGTGTTTAGAAGTCACCCTTGCTGCCTGTGGCTGTCGGCCACCCTTTGCTTGTTGACCGCCGTCCGTCCATATATGAATTTTACATCGACTCTATCAAACAAATTTTTATTCTTGGAATAGAAATTTTGTATCATTATCAAGTGCTAAATTCTGCTTAGAAACTCATTCAAAGAATAGAAATATGCCAAAAATTGAGCCGGGAACAGAATGGTTATATTCGCGCCCTAACTTGTCTTAATTTGGTGGACCGAAAATGATCCAACTCTCTCTCTTTCACCGGAAAACCCCCCCTCGAAGTTCATAAAAATTACTGGGGCGCCATTAGTCGAAAGGTTTTCAGTCACTCTCTTATCCCGTGGCCTTCTCGTCCCTGCAGATGCCTTCTCTCTCTCTCTCTCTCTCTCTCTCTCTCTCTCTCTTCCATCATTTCATGTCGAGACGCGTAGCCACTAGCAAGTGTCAAAATTCATGTCAGGACACGACCCAACATTCCTCTTTAGGATGTAAACAATGACGTCTACGGAATATGGAAGAAGAGGCCAGAATGTCGCATTCTTCTGATTCTTGTGATCTTTGCCTCGGCGTTTGTTTTGGAGGATGGGGGAGGGGGTTAATTTTAAGGGGAGACGGAACGATGCAATTCAGAAGAATGGGCACGATAAAAGTTGATCGAGCCCACTAGCATGGTACAAAGATGAGTTCTTTCACTCACGCCTTGTCTTCATCTCAGGCGTGAGTGAATGGTCCCATTGTCAATTGCCGTCTACGATGATCCTTGACACTTACATGACACGTACCTAGTCATAACCTCGTTCAGTCAAATATTACATGTCATGATCGAGTAATTATTCAGTTTGAAAAAACAGAAAAATACAAGGTGATTTTGTATTATAGCGTAGGCTCTAATTTGATCGCATGCAATTTTTTGTGAAGATATACTAGTGAGAGTTACTTTTCAAGGGCACCCCTATATTTTGGGCTCAATTGACATCAAGCTCCGTTTGTTTCGCGAAAAACACTTTTTCGACATTTAAATCGCTTAGGGAACTGAGTCAATGGAAATTATTTTCTTACCAAAACTTTGCATGGGTGTGTGTTTTTGAAAGATTGTGTACGGGGGAGTAAGTTGTTGCATGGTAAAAAGATGAGTTGGTTCCCTCACACCTTGTCTTGGGAAAATTACCAAAAAAGTTTTAAACTTATTGCAATTGTGTTAATTTAGTTCTAAATCCTTTTTTGTACCAATTAAGTTATAAATCTTTTGTATTTGTATCAATTCAATTCATCTGGTCAATTTTGGCTGGACGGCACTGATGTGACATGGCTATCGTCGACATGGATAATTTTTAGTAATATTTTAATATTTCAAAAAATATATATTTTTTTTCTTTTTTACTCTTTCTTTTTTTTCTTTCTTCTTCCTCTAGTCGGCAAGGTCAACCTCACCCAGCCAGTGTCGAGGCTCAACCTCCCTCAGCCATTGGTGAGGCGAGCCCCACTGGATCCGGTGAGGGCGAGCCTTGCTAGAGATGGGCAAGGTCAACCTTACCTAGCCATTGAATAGTGCTGATTTTGCCTTGTTTGTCACGGATTAGTCATTGTTTGATGGATGGATTATGAATTATGGTTGTTTGTTTCACGTTATACCAAATAGGAACTAATTTACTACTTATGAGTGCACGAATAGTAGTAAAGTGTAGTTGGGGAACTATGAAAAGTGTGATATTGTAGGTGTCGACGATATTAAAATCAAAATGCATTACGGTATTGTGAGAACATTGACTAAAGTGAGCATGTTCTTGAGTTGAAGAAGAATCTGATATCCTTGACTGTCCTAGATTTAGCCGTGTGTCAATATACTTCAGAAGGTGAAATTTTTAAGGCTGTTCGAGGTGCCTTAGTAATAATGAGAGGAATTAAGTATAGTGGCTTGTATGAGCTTCAAGGTGAGATAGTGACGAATTTATCCGTGGATACATCGGATGCATATATCCAAAAGTCTAAATTATGGCATATGCATGTGGGGCACATTAGCAAGAAAACCCCGAAGGTTTTAAGTGAAAGGAATTTGCATTGTAGTTATGTTACTGACAAATTGAATATATGCATGTGCTGTGATTTAGGTAAATATCAGAAAGTACAATTCATTACGACTGTCAAAGAGTCCACGGAGATTGCAGAGTTGATTCACTTGGATGTTCACAGCTTGTCGTGGTTTCCTTCGAAAAAGAGAGTTAGGTTTATGCTAACAATTAAGGTTGACTACTTAAGGAAGACTTGGGTGTTTGTGGTGAGGCACAAGTTTGATGATGTTGTTAGAATCATGTAGTTAAGAGTTTTGATCGAAAAGGAGACTAATAAAATGATCGAGTATGTGCTGACTGACAGTAGTATGGAGTTTTATTTGGAGATATTCAACGAATTATGCATTAGGTATAGTGAGACACTATACTAGCACCAATGAATCACGACATGTTGTAGAGTTAATAAGCAAAACATTACTAGAAACGGCCCATAAAATGCGCTTTAGTGCTTGTATGACTAAAAGATTTCTAGCGGATACGCTTAGTACATCAAGGTACCTAGTGAATAGATCCTCATAGACTGCGATTGGATATCAGACTTCCGAAGAAGTGTGATCAGGTAACATTATTGATTATTTTGTTATTAAAATATTTGGTTGCTCGTATTATGTTTGAGTGAGTGATGTTGAGCTCGATGGAGGGTAAGAAACTACATGTTCCTAGGTTATGCATAAGGTGAGGAGGGTTATCGGTTGTGGTTCACCTGTTATCAGTAGAGAAGTTAGATTTTTCAAGTCTCCAATACTTATTACTATGAGTGATTATAGTGGTGTTTATGCAGATCTGGATTGTGTCCACCTCAACTGGAATCTCCTGAGGCTACATGAATTAATGGAGTAATTGATACAGACAAGCTTATAGTGAGGTAGAGCCTATAGAGCTAAGAGTTGTTGTAATTGCTGAATTTGACAAGGTGCATATTCAATCTCTTAACATATATGGATGCAATGATGATTTTGACTTATTTGTGGTAGAGGAAGTTGTGTCTAAAATCCTTATAGGACAGTTAAAAGTGTAAGTGGAGTTAGTGCTATGATTAGGTTCACGGTTATGGCGAAGTTCAAGCTAAGCTTAGACTTGAAAGGTATTTGTGACGTTTGAGCTCCTGAGAAGCTACGGGACAGTAGCAGTGAAGTTCAAATTTTCAGCAAAACGATTATAACTTAGCTCAAACGTCGAGTCAAGGTGTAGATTGTTAGATTATATGTCAAATTTGAGCTCGTTGAACGAAGTCAACCCAAATTAAATTGCGTATAAGCATGAAAGATGAAGCGAGATCTTGCATATCCGAAGCATGTTGGCGTTGGCTTGATATTTTGGTGTTGGACTCCAAAGTGGAATTACCATGAAAGCAAAGAAAAAAGGAAACACATGCGGAAATTAAAGTTCATGTTTGATTCGGTCAAGACATACAAGGGAAAGTGTTGGATATGGGTCAACCGAATTATCCAGGTTTCCTTTTCATGTTAAGTTGGCCACCGAACATCCTTTCCTTGGATATATAAATATATATAGAATTGTGGGAGTTTGTCAACACCTAGTTGATGTGAGGTGGTTATCGTCTTGGGCTGTTGTGGCCGTGAGCTATTTCCTCGCAATCCAAGGTAGGAGGTTCTTCACAAAATACATACCGGTGAAACTAAAGAATGTTTTAGCGTAAATCTTGTGAGTTTAAGATTTGTTTAATTCTTTCGTGACATTGAGAGATTATTTTGTGAGAAATTATTGGGCTAAACACTATGCGAGTTATTGAAGGTAGTTGGGCATTGAAAAACATCGAAAGTGTCTGCGTGACTCAAATATAGTTGTAATCTTTATTATATCGCTTAAGTTACAATAGAATTCTCTACTACTCTCCCCATGGGTGTGCGTCACATCGATCGAATCACATAAAATTGGTGTTTAATTTATTTTCTTATTTCGTTTAATTTATTATTCAATCGCTTCCTTCCACAACAAATAATCTACAACGACACTACTGGCCAAAGAAAAATCTAAAATGACACGTTAAAGTACCTCACAGACACAAGTTGATGAAACTGAAGTAGGCTTCTCCATTGATTCTGTTCTAATGAACTAAATTATGCTCCTCGAATCACGATCCCAACTTGAAAAAAAAAACTAAATCTTATTGATAGTTTTCATAACGCTATAAAGAACTCATGCTAAGTTTTCACATTACGATAGAAATCAATCAATTCTTTAATGATATTTAGATCATTAAAATTCCGACAAAAAAAAACTTGATCATCCACAAAAAGAATTAATATACTCTATTTAAGGGAGATTTAAAGGACAGGCGATTTTGATGGACTGCGATGGAAAGAGAACGAGGAATGAGTGAATGCTGCCGGACGTATTGATCAACTGTGGAGAAAAATAGATGACTCGTTATTTAATATAGTTACACACACATTGTTAGGATCAGGACAATGGCTTGGAATTTGGTTTATCCAAACCGAACTTACAACTTGATAAGCGATTGCTTCTTAATAATAATAAGGAAGCATTTTATTCTTGCATCATCTACTTACCCTATATGCCTCTTATATCAAGCCCTGAAGTAATTTTTCAGAGATTTCCCATCAAACTCGTTAGTGTAGAATGTCTTCAGGTATTCCTCGACCTTGAATTGCTGATAAACAGCAGGTTTCTCCAGCGATATAAGCTCCAGGAACGGTCCGAATGGGCTTTCACAATCGCTCAGATAGTAGAAAACCGCCACCGACACGCGTGGTTCTCTGCTTGCGTTGGCCAGCACTTGGTGGTCCATGCTTATGTACTCGTTGTCGGACATGATCTAGGCAAATCCAAATTTATGTAAGCACAAATCTCTGTCCTTTATAGAAATGAGGTGATTGCTAAGCTGTGTTGAGCACGAAGCTCCTTCAAACACCAATTAAATCAATCAATTTGCAAAAATGCAACTTTGCAATTTAACGGTGCTCCAAAACTTCCATCACTGGAATTTTACCTGGAGGAGGTCGCCGATGTTGACAATGAGAGCGCCCGGAATGGGCTTCACGTCCACCCACTCATCGCCGTGCTTCACCTGCAACCCGCCGATCTGGTCCTGCAAGAGCACCGTGATCACTCCCAGGTCGGTGTGGGATGCGATCCCGATCGTCAGATCCGGCTGGGGACAGAACGGGTAGTATTGCCCCGCTATGTTTCTCTTCTCCAAGCACGTCATATCCAGGAGCTTGCTCGGTCTCAATCCTAAACCCTCGCTCTACAGTCCCAGCAGGAGGCCTCCCAACCATTGGACCTGCTGATTCATCTCAATCACCTCATTCCTGCACGCCTCCGGGATCACTTCCAGGTCTGCTAGTTTAGGACCCGACCTTATCAGCAGCGTGTCCCTGCGTGAACTCACGTGTCAACATTAATATATTGTAAAGATTCAAACCGATTCGTGTTAAGAAAAACGTCAAATGAATCCGCCGTAATATTTAAATTAATATAAAAAAGTAAAACTATATCCAAACACACACTTAAAAAGATGGGATAATGACACAAATAATACATGAATTTTGATCCAATGTGTAATTTGTTCCTTGACAGTTAGCATAGATCATTTAAAAAATGCAGCTCGACCAGTTAAGCAACATATCATCCTGGTAACTCTGAGCGTCTTTATGCTTTGAATTAAATCTTCGGGTAGTTTTGCAGTTAAAAGACAATTCCTGAAAGGCTTGAATAAGAGGTTCACCCGTGCGGGATAGCATACTTATTGCAAATTGACCTTGTTTTCTCTAATTCTCAGCATAGATCCCCTCATTAGTATCAGAGCGCGATTTTATGTCTAGCTTGGTTCGTTCAATGCACTTCGCTAGTGATTGTCTAGTGCTGCGAAAATCCTCTCTCTCTTTATAATGACTAATTCAGATATAACTCCAACCACTCTTACTGTTTCTCTCACTTCATCATCTTCTTCATTATCTTTAACAAAGTTTTGTACTTCAAATGCTTCTAAAATAGACTATCTCTATAAAGTCTTTTTTTTTATTTTTGATAACCCAGGGAACCCCCGCACGGCCGACAGCCGGGAGGTAAACCCTAGGGGCGACACGTGCTAGCTACCACACACGTGCACCGGTTAAGTCACTCTGCGGCATCTGGGATTCGAACACTCAACCTTTTGCGAGAGGAAGAGTGCCCTTTCCAACAGTGCCACCCAGGCGGGTGGTCTCTATAAAGTCTTTCTTAGTGATGAAACAAAGATTTCCGAAACGCAACTTCCTCTCATGAACCCATATTCAGCCTTTGCCAAACCCGCTTCATCTTTTTCCCTCATTAGGTCTATAAGACATCTCATCCGTCATACTCCAAAAGAGGTCAAAGAATACGTCTAGTCTTCCAAATTTGACCAACACCCAATTCTTACCACTGAAAAGGAGTACTTTGCTACTCTTCAAATTCCTCTTGAACTTCCAAAACAGTGAACCCAATAAAGGTATTTGCATATTCACTATGGAGTAGTCCATTTTGCTCTCACCTTTCATTAGAGAAAAGGCTTGCCTGTTATGGCAAGAATGGCTCTTTTGGATACTAGGTTCTTATAATACCGACATGCTTGTATTGATACTGTTCAAACTACCTTAAATGCTATAACAGTTTTTGTAACCCTTTATCCAAATTTTAATATTGCCTTTTCATATCTCTAGCTACTTTCTTTCTTGAAAGTTCAACTTCAGCTTACTAGAGCACCTCAAACCGCTGATTCAATTGCTGCAACTCTTCATTACCAAATGTTGTATAGATTCCGAAATCATGCCTTAGATCTGAATTTCCAAAATGGAAATGAAGATGCACCGTTCATATCCATGTTCCTCGACAGATTCCAAAAGAAAAGTTAGCCAAGCTTCTCCCTGAATATTGGATAACAAATTATGAAAAGCTCCACTAAAATAGCAAGTCCCTGCAGTCTTCAGACTCTGAATTCATTAGGAAAAGAGACGGTACTGTAACCATCAAATTCAGCAAAGAAAAAGAAGAAACTCCTTCCATCTTTCCTACTATCTTTATGATAGAACATTGTGTTCCTAATCCAATTCCCGAGGAACCAGACCCAAAAAAGTTAGTTCGATACTTTAAAAGTGACGTACATCCTGTCCATCACTACAAAGACCCCTATGGTCATTGTTTCTGGGATCATTTTTGCCACTGTTCTTCATGTACGAATTCTCCAGATGAAGTAGATCTAGCTACCAGACCAAGATGAAAAACTAGGAAGACCAATGACAGCTTCTATTAAAGATATTTGGATGGAGACTCAACCATTGATACCCTTGGAGAGAATAACGGATACCAGTTTATGGTTTCATATGGTTCGCCATCACCGCTATCATTTCCATTACCTCTATCACTATCGTCACCTCCAGTTTCATCCCTATATAAAAAAATCTATTGTTTCCCCTTTCTACAAACCAATCTATAAGTAGGTAAAGAAGAGTTCTTATTTACTTGAAATCCCAGTCCTTCTTATAAACCAGTCAACTTCCATCTATTTCTATGTTCAATGAAGCTGATTTCCCTCCTTTAAATCCTGTTGAAAGTTCTCAGCTTTTTTTTCCTGCTACTGAGGAATTTGCTGATCCACAGTGAAGATACCTTCATGCTCCAAAAATTCATTCTCCTACTTATGCAAATGAATGTGGAAGACCAAACAGAACACCTGTTATTGAGGCTATTCTAAATTGGCAATCGGAAACTCTTTTGGCACAAAATCAGGCCTTCAAAACTATTGACTCCAAAATTATTGATGTACACCAAGAAATCCGAAGATATGACGAGTCTATCAAAAAGATGCTTGTGGATTTCCAGAAAAGGCTCCATGCTTTGGAATGAGGACAACATCTTGGATACTATTATCTTAAAAGTCCAAAAAATGAAATAGAGAAACTCAAAAGGCAAATCAGTCTCCTTGAAGAAAGAAAATTTAAG
Organism: Syzygium aqueum; assembly: GCA_031216185.1. Taxonomy (NCBI): domain Eukaryota; kingdom Viridiplantae; phylum Streptophyta; class Magnoliopsida; order Myrtales; family Myrtaceae; genus Syzygium; species Syzygium aqueum. The sequence goes on from CM062232.1 coordinate 35,322,567, forward strand.
CCTATTGACTTTTTCTCTATTCCAAGAATAGGATACTCTCCTTCACCATTGTAAAAGTCTCCAACTTTTGCTGCAACTGCTCTTGCAACCGAAACTTCTACCCAACAAGATAGAAGTGATATGATAGAAATGCGAAATCACATTCTAGAAAATGGAAAAGCTCCGAAAGGAAAGAATGAAGGAAAAAGTAAAATTTGTTACTGAGTCCTCTGGAGAACATGAAAAGAATTTTGACCAACAGATGATGATCTCAAACTCCTTGGAATCTTTTCTGAGAGATTTAAGCAAAGATCAACAAAAGAATCCAAAAATTGATTCAAAACAACATCCAAAAGAGTGCACTTCTCAAAAAATAGCAAAGGTATCAAAATTGCTAAATTCAGACTTGGAATCTAACTCTTCATCATCTTCCTCTTCCTCTACTTTTCCAATTCCTTCCATTGAATCTTTTCATATATCTCTAATTACTTCTCCAATTTTTATGGCCGATCCACCATAACAAGACATGGAATTAAATTCATCTGAACCGGAGGTTATTCAAATTAATAACCCATCTCAGATTTCTGCTTCCCCATCCAAATAGTTTTTCACTCTTGATGATACTCCTTATTCCAAATGATCAAAAAAATTGGATGAATTCCATGCTTGGTTGAACACTAGAGCTCTTGTTGTTGAAAGCAAATATGATGTTTTTTGAGAATTTGCCACAAGGTTTACCGGAAGACTTAAACATTGTTGGCAAGCAACTTCTGAGACAGATCAAATGACTTTTCTTCTTCTGTAAGACTTTTCCCAAGCTGTTAGAATCATTTACCTATATTTCATAAGAAAATCTGTTGATCTTCTTGAACTCAAAAGAAGAGAATACTTTGAAAGAAAATATTTTTCTCTTCAAGAAAAACACCTAGACTGACATTATAGAGAAACGATTAAACTCTTTTATGACCTAGGAGCTGATCCAAATTTGAAACAAGTCTTCTTAGCTTCCATTCTTAAAGAACTCTCCCAACAAGTTGAGAGATCTTTTCTCAACAAGCAAAAAAGAATTGTTGATATCCCATTTGGAGAGTTACAACAAGAAATCCATCTTTGACTTGATGAACTTTGCCTCCGAAGACAAATGATGAAAAATTACATCAGAGACAATCATGAACTTGATGGTGCTTGCTCCAAACAATATTTGAAGATCAAATGTTCAAAGAAAGATTGTAACAATTCTCGCGGAAAATATTCAAAGAAAAACAAGCATTTCAAGAAGTATCGAGTGAAAAGATCTGAGCACTTCAAAAGAAAGAAGAACTGGCGATTCCTGCGGAAACGAAGAACTTCACAAGACCAAGAAACCAAACCATTGCTTCATTTGCAACAAGAAGGGCCACTTTGCGAAAAATTGTCCTCAGGCAAAAAACTGTCAGAATAATCTCATTCATAATATCAAACTAGAGACAGGAATCTCTCTTGATAATGATGATATCAAATCCTTGTTCTTTGTAGATGAAAATCCCACTAACCAAACACTTTGTATCGTTCCTTATTATTTCACCCCCAGTGAAACAGACTCTGACTCAGAACCTGAAAAACTTTTTCATCTATCTTCATAGCTTGAAAATATGCACCCTAGTATAAATTCCAGTCAACTTCATTGTCCCCATTTCCTAGTCAAAATCAATCTCTCTAAATTTGCCAAACCAATTTCAGTCATTGCCTTCATAGATACTGATGCTAGTGCTTCAATTTTAAATACTAAAGTTCTTCCTAAAGAATACTGGACTTCCTGTGTTCGGTATTTCAACTTTGCTCCAGAAGATACTTTTTCTACAAATGTTCGCACCACACCTATATCTATTCAATTTTTCCCTCAGTGCTCCATTACCACTAAAATTTTTTTGGATAAAGTCTTCCCAATAAAGACTTGATTATTGGGTGGGATATTATGACCTAACTTCCAGACTTCAGAATTGTTCTTGAAAAAGGACTTAGGTATAAAGACCAATTCTCTGAATTCGTCAATATCCAAAGGCTCTTTTCCATCCAAATGAGTCTGTTAGATCCAATTATGCAGAAATTGTTGGAATCATGCTTAGAAAATCATTTCAAATCTTCCCAGAAATGTTCTCATCCTTTGTGGAAAAACCTAGAATTCTATGTTAGGCTCCCCTTCAAGAAAAATGAGGATATAAATCCTATTAAGGCAAGTCATTCAGGAATGAGTCCAGAGCATTTGGCTCTTGCTAAAAAAGAATGCTAAGAATTGTTACAACAAAGGTACATATTATCAAAGATCACATATTGCCAAGGAATTACTGAAATTTCCCGAAAAGGATTTTACAACCCAGTAAGTTCAACACTTTTTCGAGATAGTCAATTATCTTAGAGATTTTGTCCCAAACATTTCGAAGTTGTTAACTGATGTTAAAAAAAATCCGGTGCTACAGGGAATAGCACAAACTAGAGCAGTTGCGGAACTCAAAGAAATTATGTAAGATCTGCCCCCTCTGCAAATCCCACCCACAAGGAATAGAATTTTGCAAACTGATGCCAGTGATGAATATTAGGCAGCCATATTATTCGAAGAACTTCATGGTAAGCGACATCTTTGCACTTACAAAAGCAGTAAGTTTTCTCAAGCAGAAATGCACTATCACTTTACCTTCAAGAAAATTTTGGCAGTAAAAAATGGAATAAAAAAGTTCGAATTCCATCTTATTGGCAACCATTTTCTGGTAGAACTAGATGTGGCTTCTTTTCCCCAGATGACCAAATTCAAATAGAAGCAGATTCCTCATCCTCAACTACTCAGATGGGCTGAATGGTTTTCGAAATACTTCTTCGAAACCAAACATATTGTAGGAAAAAGGAATGTGCTTGCAGATTTTTTCTCCAGACCAAAAGTATCGACAGAAATCAACATGTATATTCTCAGGCATTCTTTCCCTCTTCAGCCAGACAAGTACAAAATTGAAAGATTTTGAGAAGCCAAGCTTGGAATATCCTTAAGAAATAGTTGAGCAAATTCAAAAAGATAAGCTCACTAAAAATTTTGATAACCTCATGTGACAATGTCACACAGACCTTTTCAAATTGCATGGAGGCTCTATTCTTATCCATTCTGAATTACACTCAAGGTACCCTTTCATTTCCATTAATTTGGAAAGAAAATGGTTTTCTTGAAAAACTTAAATGGCTATTATGGTACCTAACCAGTAAGTACTTAATAGCTATTGAGTTTCCCATCAGAAAATTTCTTCTCAAATTAATCAAATTGCTTATGGTTGATCACATTGAGCTAAATGAACACGAGAAAAACCTTTTAATTGTGCTCAAATAGTTTTATCCTCTTGTTTATTGGAAATGGCCCTTTCTTGAAGAGTTAAAAAAGTCCGAGATAATCCAAAAACACACACTATTGAACTCCTTTATTGTCCGTGGTCTTTTGTGCACAACAATGACACAATCTCCGACACTCCTGCAACAGTAGGTACTACTACCTACAAGCCCCATTCACATCTTCAAGTTGCACATGTTTATAATTCATTCCCTAGTCGCATTGGCTCTATTGGATATAATTACAGGGAACTTCAAAGGATCCTATGCCAAAAAAGTCATATTATCCTAGAAGAAGCATGCGATTACACCACACTTGTTTCATGGGATCACGAAGGATCTTCATCTGCAATGAGACAAGCATTCAGAGAATACGATCAAGCACAAGTACAACTCAGATCATCACTAGATCAAGAAATATTAGACACAAGAGATCCAACACGAGCATCTCAGGACCCATAGGGTGGACCACTCTTTCAAGATCTCTATGATTATGAACCATTGTCGTTACTCGCTGGACTTGACACCAGTACAAGTTCCTATTATGCTCAAATAAGAAATTGGCCCCAGCCAGTTATGCCCGAAAGAACCAGTCAAAACTTATCTCTTCCGGACTTTTCTACATGTGCATCCTCTTCCTCGAGCCAAACGCTAGTCATTACTGAAGACAATTTTGAACAGATTCTGGAATAGAGACTAATAGTAGAACATGAATGTGCAAATAGCTTAGACAGCTCGGACTATGATTATAACTCTAGATGGAGATAAACTGGTGTTTCACCTAACTAGCATTGTTCATTGTAACATATAATAGTCATGTACTGTTTCACCTAACCCTACGAGTGTGTTTTGTTTTATCTGGGCCATTGTCCAACAATGTACTCCCCAACGCCTATATAAGGCCATGTAATCCGTCAATTTGGAATAAGAGGGAAAGTTGTAAGATTTCAGAGTTCTTACTTTCCATGTCTCTCTAAAAATCATTTTCTTCAAAGCCTAGCATGATCCTTTAAGAAATGCAGCTTGGCCAGTTAAGCATAATATCATTCTAGTTACTCCGAGCGTCTCTATGCTCTGAATTAAATCTTTCAATAGTTTTGTAGTTAAAAGGCAGTCCCTAAAGGGCTTGAACAAGAGCTTCACCTGTACGAGATAGCATACCTATTGCAAACTGACCTTGCTTTCCTGATTCTCAACATATATTAGTTAGCACTAGAAATGCTATCCCGCACAAGCAAACCTCTTATTCAAGCCCTTCAAAGACTGCCTTTAACTACAAAACTACTCGAAGATTTAATTCAAAGCATAGAGACGCTCAGAGTTACCAAGATGATATTATGCTTAACTGGCCGAGCTGTATTTCTTAGAGGATCATGTCAGGCTTTGAAGAAAAGGATTTTTAGAGAGGCATGGAAAGTAAGAACTCTGAAATTTTACTACTTTTCCTCTTATTCCAAACTGAAGGATTAGATGGCCTTATATAGGCATTGGGGAGTACATTGTTGGATGATGATCCAGATAAAACAAAACACACCTAAAACACACTCGTATGGTTAAGTGAAATAGTACCAGTTTATCTCCATCCAGAGTTATAATCATAGTCTGAACTGTCTGAGCTGTATGCACATTCATTTTTACTATTTATCTTTGTTCCGGAATTTGTTCAAAATTGTCTTCAGTAATGGCTAGCGTTTGGTTCAAGGAAGAGGATGCATATATAAAAAAGTCTGAAAGAGATAAGTTTTGATTGGTTCTTTCAGGCACAACTGGCTGGGGCTAATTTCTTATTTGAGCATAATAGAAACTTGTACCGGTGTTAAGTCCAACGAATAAAGACAATGGTTCATAGTCATAGGGATGTTGAGAGAGAAGTCCACCCCATGGGTTCTGAGATGTCGTGATGGATCTCTTATGTCTGATATTTCTTGATCTTGATCTTGTGATGATCTGAGATGTACTTGTGCTTGATCGTATTCTCTGAGTGCCTGTCTCGTTGCAGATGAAGATCTTTCGTGATCTCATGAAATAGGTGTGGTGTAATCCCATGCTTCTTCTGGGATAATACGATTTTTCTAGCATCGAATCCTCTGGAGTTCCCTGTAATTATATCCAACAGAGCCAATGCGACTGTGGAACGAATTATAGATACGTGCAACTTGAAGATGTGACCGGGGCTTGTAGGTAGTAATACCTACTACTATAGGAGTATCGAAGATCATGCCATTGTTGTACGCAAAAGTCCATGGATGATGGAGGAGTACAACAGTGTGTGTTTTTGGACTATCTTAGGCTTTTTTCAACTCTTCGATAAAGAGTCGTTTCCAATAAATAGGAGGGTAAAACCATGTGAGCATAGTTAAAAGGTTTTTCTCGTATTCGTTTAGCTCAATGTGATCAGCCATAAGCAATTTGGTTAATTTGAGAAGAAATTTTCTAATGGGAAACTCAATAGTCATTAAGTACTTACTGGCTAGGTACCATAATAGCCATTTAAGTTTTTTAGAAAAATCATTTTCTTTTCAAATTAATGGGTGAATGAAAGGGTACCTCGAGTGTAATTTAGAATGGCTACGAATAGAGCCTCAATGTAGTCTGAAAAGGTCTATGTGACATTGCCACATGAGGTTATCAAAATTTTCAGTGAGCTTATCCTTTTGAATTTGCTCAACTATTTTTTGAGGATATTCCAAGCTTGGCTATTCTCGAAATCTTTCAATTTTATACTTGTCTGGCTGAAGAGGGAAGGAATGCCTGAGAATATACATGTTGATTTCTGCCGATGCTTTTGGTCTGCAGAGAAAACCTGCAAGCACATTCTTTTTTCTAGCAATATGTTTGGTTTCGAAAAAGTATTTCGAAAACCATTCAACCCATATAAGTAGTTGAGAATGAAAAATCTACTTCTGTATGAATTTGGTCATCTGGGAGAAAGAAGCCATATCCAGTTCTACAAGAAAATGGTAGCCAATAAGATGGAATTCAAACTTTTTTATTCCATTTTTACTGCCAAAATTTTCTTGAAGGTAGAGTGATAGTGCATTTCTGCTTGAGAAAACTTGCCACTTTAGTGAGCGCAAAGATGTCGCTTACCATGAAGTTCTTAGAACAAAATGGCCGTCCAATATTCATCACTGGCATCGGTCGACAAAATTCTCTTTCTTGTGGATTGGATTTGCAGTGGGGAAAATCTTGCATAATTTCTTGGAGTTCCGCAATTGCTCTGGTTCGTGCCTTTTCCCGTGGCACTGGATGTTTTTTTAATATCAATTACAAAGGAATTAACAACTTTGCAATGTTTGGGACAAAATCTCTAAGATAATTGACTATCCCGAGAAATTGTTAAACTTGCTGGGTTGTAAAATCCTTTTTAGGAAATTTCAGTAATTCCTTGGCGATATGCGGTTCTGGATAATTTGTACCTTTGTTAAGGTACATCCCTAGGAATTCAACTTTTGTTTGGGCAATGATCATTTTTTTCTAGGAAAGCACGATGCCATATTTCTTCATAATTTCTGCAAACTGCTCAAGAAGTCAACAGTGAGATTCTTCATCTGGGCTATAGAGTAATATGTCGTCGATATAAATAGCAGCACTGGACAAGATCGGCTGAAATATGCGACACATAACCTTTTGGAATAAGGAATAAGCAACCTCGAGACCAAATGGAAGAACTCTCCATTGGAAGTGTTGGTTTGGGATACAGAATCCCGTTTTAGGTCTGTCATCAGGATGAATGCCCAATTACCAAAATCCGGCTTTAAGATCAAACTTTGAATAAATATGGGCTTTAGTGATTCCCATAAAAAGGAAATTTCGAGAAGGAAAAGAGAATTTGTCATCTTGGAGGAAAAGATTAAGAGGCTGGTAGTTGATAACCAATTTCATCTTATTTCTATTTTGCTCAGTACGTTTATTGACATAGAAAACTTTACAAGCCCATTGAGAATTTAAAGTTTAAATAAGGTGTTGTAACAATTCTGAGCATTCTTTTTTAGCAAGAGTCAAATGCTCTGGATTCATTTCCGAATGACTTGCCTGAGTAGGATTTATATCCTCATTTTTCTTAAAGGAGAGCCTAACATAGAATTCTAAGTTTTTTCACAAAGGAAGAGAACATTTTCGGGAGAATTCAAAATGATTTTCTAAGCATGATTCCAATAGTTTCTACATGATTGGATCTAACAGACTCATTTGGATGGAAAAGAGCCTTTCGATATTGACGAATTCAGAGAAATGGTCTTTATACCTAAGTCCTTTTCTGTGAACAATCCTCAAGTCTGGAAGTTAGGTCATAATATCCCACCCCATAATCAAGTCTTTATTGGGAAGACTAGATCCAATAATTTTAGTGGTAATGGAGCACTAAGGGAAAAACTAAATAGACACAGGTGTGGTATGAACATTTATAGAAAAAGTATCTCTTGAAACAGAGTTAAAATACCGAACACAAGAAGTCCAGTATTCTTCAAGAAGAACTTTAGTATTTAAAATTGAAGCACTGGCAACAGTATCCATGAGGGTAATGACTAAAATTGATTTGGCAAACTCTGAGAGATAGATTTTGACTAAAAAATGAGGACAATGAAGTTGACTGGAATGTATACTGGGGTCCAGATTTTCAACCCTGAAGATAGATATAAAAGTTCTTCAAGTTCTGAGTCAGAGTCTGTTTCACTGGGGGTGAAATAATAAGGAATGGTACAAAGTATTTGGTTAGTGAGATTTTCATCTATAGAGAACAAGGATTCAATATCATCATTATCAAGAGAGATTCCTGTCTCTAGTTCGATATTATGAATGAGATGATTCTGATCTTTTTTTGCCTAAGGACAATTTTTGGCAAAGTGGCACTTCTTGTTGCAAATGAAGCAATGGTTTGGTTTCTTGTGTCCTGTGAAGTTTATTCACTTCTGCAGGAATCGCCATTTCTTCTTCCTTCTAAAGTGTTTAGATCTTTTCACTCGATACTTCTTGAAGTGCTTGTTTTTCTTTGAATATTTTCCGCAAGAACCGTCACAATCTTTCTTTGAACATTTGATCTTAAAATATTATTTGGAGCAAGCACCATCAAGTTCATGATTGTCTCTGATGTAATTTTTCATCATCTATGTTTGGAGGCAAAGTTCATCAAGACAAAGATGGATTTCTTGTTGTAACTCTCTAAAGGGGATATCAACAATTCTTCTTTGCTTGTTGAGCAAAGATCTCTCAACTTGTTAGGTGAGTTCTTTAGGAATGGAAGCTAAGAAGACTTGTTTCAAATTCGAATCAGCTCCTTGGCCATAAAGAAGTTTAATCATTTTTCTGTAATGGCGGTCTAGATGCTTTTTTTTTAAGAGAACAACATTTTCTTTTAAAGTATTCTCTTCTTTTGAGTTCAAGAAGATCAACAAGTTTTCCTATGAAATATAGGTAAACGACTCCAATGGCTTGGGAAAAGTCTTGCAGAAGAAGAAAAGTCATTTGATCTATCTCAAAAGTTGCTTGCCACCAATGTTTAAGGCTTCCAATAAACCTTGTGGCAAATTCTAAAAGAACATCATATTTGCTTTCAACAACAAGAGCTCTGGTATTCAACCAAGTATGGAATTCATCTAATTTTTCTAACCATTTGGAATAAGGAGTATCATCAAGAGTAAAAAATTGTTTGGATGGGGCAATAGAAATCTGAGATGGGTTATTAATTTGGATAACCTCTGGTTCAGATGAATTTGGTTCCATGTTTTGTTCTGGTGGATCAACCATGAAAGTTGGAGGAGTCGTTGGTGGTATATGGAAGGATTCAATGAAAGGAATTGGAAACGTAGAGGAAGAGGAAGAGGATGAAGAATCCGATTCCAAGTCTAAATTTAGCAAATTTGATACATTTGTTATTTCTAGAGAAGTGCACTCTTGTGGATGTTGTTCTAAACCAACTTCTGGATTCTTTTGTTGATCTTTGCTTAAATCTCTCAGAAAAAGATTCCAAGGGGGTTTGAGATCATCATCTACTAGTCAGAATTCTTTTCTGGTTCTCTAGAGGACTTAGCAATAGATTTTGCTTTTTCCTTTATTCTTTCCTTTTGGAGCTTTTCCATTTCTTGAATGCGATTTCACATTTCTGTCATATCACTTCTATCTCGTTGGGTAGAAGTTTCGGCTGTAAGAGCAGCTACAGAAAAGATTGGAGAGTTTTGCAGTGATAGAGGAGAGTATCCTATTCTTGGAATAGAGAAAAAATCAGTAGGCTTAAATTTTCCTTCTTCAGGGAAACTAATTTGCCTTTTGAGTTTCTCTATTTCATTTTTCAGACTTTCAAGATAATGGTATCCAAGATATTGTCCTGATTTCAGAGCATGAAGCCTTTTCTGGAAATCCACAAGCATCTTTTTGATAAACTTATCATATCTTTGGATTTCTGGTTGCACATCAACAATTTTGGAGTCAATAGTCTTGAAAGCTTGATTTTGTGCTAAAAGAGTTTCTGATTGCCAATTTAGAATAGCCTCAACAACATGTGTTCTTTTTGGTCTTCCACATTCATCTACATCAGTAGGAGAAGAAATTTTTGGAGCATGAAGGTACTTTCGTTGTGGATCAGTAAATTCCTCAGTAGCAGGAAAAGAAAGCTGAGAACTATGAATAGGATTTACAGGAGGGAAATCAGCTTCATTAAACATGAAAATAGATGGAAGTTGCCTGGTTCTTAGGTTCACAGGAGGACTGGGATTTCAAGTGGATAAAAATTCTTCTTTACCCACTTATAGATTGGTTTGTAGAAAGGGGAAACAACAGAATTTTTATATATGGATGAAACTGGAGGTGATGGTGGTGATGGAAATGATAGAGGTGATGGCAAACCATAGGAAACCATAAATCGGTATCCGCTATTTTCTCCAAGGGCATCAATGGTTGAGTCTCCATCTAAATATCTTTGACAAAAGCTGTCATTGGCCTTCCTGGTTTTTTGCCTTGGCCTGGTAGTTTGATCTACTTCATCTGGGGAATTTGTACATGAAGAACACTAGCAAAAAGGATACCATAAACAATGATCATAGGGGTCTTTGTAGTGATGTACAAGATGTCTGTCACTTTTGAAGTATCGATCCAACTTTTTTGGGTTTGGTTCCTTAGGAACTAGATTAGGAACACAAGGTTCTATCGTAAAGATAATAGAAAAGATAGAAGGAGTTTCTTCTTTTTTTTGCTAAATTTGATGGCTATGGTATCAACTCTTTTCCTAATGAATTTAGAATATGAAGACTGTAGAGACTTGCTATTTTAGTGGAGCTTTTCATAATTTGTTATCCAAGATTCAGGGAGAAGCTTGGCTAACTTTTCTTTTGGAATCTGCCGAGGAACATGGATGCAAGAGGCCTGACCATTTTGCATGGATATAAACGGTGCATCTTCATTTCCATTTTGGAAATTCAGATCTAGGGCATGATTTTGGACTCTACACAGCATTTGATAATTGGCAGTTTGAGGTGCTCCAATAAGCTGAAGTTGAACTTTCAAGAAGGAAAGTAACTGGGGATTTGAAAGGGCAATATTAAAATTTAAATAAAGGGTTACAAAGACTGTTCTAGCATTTAAGGTAGTTTGAACAGTACCAATACAAGCATGTTGGTATTTTAGGAACCTAGTATTCTAAAGAGCCATTCTTGCCATAACAGGCAAACCTTTTCTTCCATGAAAGGTGAGAGCAAGGCGGACTGCTCCATAGTGAATATGCGAATATCCTTGTTGGATCCATTATTTTGGAAACTCATGAGGAATTTGAAGAGTAACAAAGTACTCTTTTTTAGTGGCAGGAATTGGGTATTAGTCAAATTTGGAAGACTAGACATATTCTTTGACCTCTTTTGGAGTATGATGGATGATATGTCTTATAGATCTAATGGGGGAAAAAGATGAAGCTGGTTTGGCAAAGGCTGAGTATGGTTTCATGAGAGGAAGTCGCGTTTCGGAAATCTTTGTTTCATCGCTAAAAGAGACTTCATAGAGATAGTCTATCTTAGAAGCACTTGAAGTACGTAACTCTGTTAAAGATGATGAAGAAGATGATGGAGTGAGAGAAGCAGTAAGAGTGATTATAATTGTATCTGGATTAGCCATGATAAAGAGAGAAGGGGTCTTCGCAGCACTGGACAATCACCAGCTAAGCGCATTGAATGGATCAAGCTAGACATAAAACCACACTCTGATACCAATGAGGGAAACTTTAGTCTAATGTTCAATTTGGTCCATGAACTTTTAATTTATTCAATGTGATTCCTTGACTTTTAGTATATATTCAATTTAATCCCTAAATTATATGAAAATGTTCAATGTAGTCTTAAGACTACATTGAATATTTTCATATAATTTAGGGACTAAATTGAATATATACTAAAAGTTATACTTTGTTGTCCTGTGTAGAGCTCTTCAAATCTCTTCTTTAGCATTTCTAATTTCAGTTTCTTAATAACTTTACCTTGTTCGATTGAGTAAATAATTTTCGATTAACTATGACCGTTCTTCTCGCGCTCGCAGTACTTTTTGCTCGTTGCAATACGATTAGTTAACGATAATATTCATAGATTCAATTACATGGAAATCTTAAAAGCTCTATAGTATTTCCTTTTCTTCTTTTTATAATTAGGGAACTCATTCTAGAAAGTAAATATCAAATGAATAGGAACTTTATCTAAAATTCAAAAGATGAGGGAAATTTCAAATTTACTTAAAGAGTATGCGGGAATGAAATTGGTTGTTGCATTGAGAGGACGGTCAATGAATTCTAAACTTTTTATTGGGAAGTGGGAAGATGAGTTTTACTTTTTATCTTTTTATTTTTTTCTCTGACCAATTTTACCTTTCGTCTTTCTACACTACATTCCAACGTTGGGAAAAATATCGAAAAAGTCTTAACCCTATTATATTTATGCCAATTTAGTCCCAAATTTTTTTAATTGCACTAAATTAATGATAAACATTTTGACCTAGAGCCAATTTAGTCATTTTGGCTAATTTTAGCTAGATATTATTGACATGGATGCCGGTCGGCACTGACGTGAATAACTTTTAATAATATATTTAATATTTTTTAAAATTATTTATTCTTTTCCTTTTCCTTTTTTTTCTTTTTTCTTTTTTTTTTTCAATTCCCTTCCTTCTTCCTCCACCCAATCATCGAGGTCCGGCAATCGGCTAGAGGCCAGGGCTGACGAGCCTCGCCTCCTTGCCAACGACGGCGAAGGTGAAGGCGAGGCTCGACCCTGACCTTGCGACCTCTAGCAAGGATGAGGCTCACCAGTCCAGCACGAGGCCACCCTCACGGCCATTCAGTGAGGGTGAGCCTTGCTCACAGCTTGCTAGGTTGCCCTCGTCAGCCTTAGCCTTTAGTCGATTGCCAAGGTCTGGCGACCGGCTATAGGAAGAAGGAAGGGTATAAAAAAAGGAAAAATAAAAAAAATATTAAAATATCATTAAAATTTGTTAATGTTAGTGCCAACCATGCCACGTACGCCGACCAGCATCCATGTTCGCATTATTCAGCCAAAATTAGCCAGAATGACTGAACTGGCACTAGGTCAAAATGTTTAAGATTAAATTGACACAATTAAAAAGTTTATGACTAAATTAACACCAATCCAACATATTTAGGACTTTTACAACACATTTACTTTCTGATATCAGAGCGATGTGCATACGTGGGTTCAATGAATAAATTTAAAATTGAGATTAATTAGGTATTTTGACTTAATATTAGTAGATTATTAAGTAATAAAGATTAAACTCAAAGACAGCTCAGCGATTCTCTTGTTTAAAGCCCAATTATTTTTCGGAGAAAAAAATGGAAATGGACAAAAAAAAAAGGAAGGAAAAAGAGCACCGAATGGAAAAAAGGTGGGTTGGAAGTGGAAGTACAAGGCGACGCCTTTTTCTTCACTCGCTTTCCCCCACGGCGTGTCGGTCTGCTGCAAGTTGCAACCCATCCCAATTTTCTCTCGCTCTCTCTCTCTCTCGCGGCCTTCGGAACCAGGGCCAGCACCGACCGCCGTCGCCGCCGCGGCGCCGCCGCCTCCAGCGACCCGCCGCCTACGTCGATCGGCGGTCAAGGGCCGGCGGTAGCCAGAAACCGGGCCATTTTCGAGCTCTCCCTCTCTCTTAAGGATTCGTGTCGATGGCTGTAGGTACGGTCCTTCGCGACTTCCCCTTTTCGCTCTATTGCTTGATTTGAGGCTTGGAAGCTTATCTGGGGACAGAGGAAGCATTGTGTGGGCAACATATCCTACTGCAAATACATCACCGGGATTCGATCGATGCTTTCACTGTTCCTTTGTTCTGTTTGTCGTATTACTTGGTTCGAAGCTGTTTTGTTCGATTTCTAAGCTTTCTGCATGACATGGTGGGATGGCCTCGACTCTCGTGTTGGGAAATGTGGGGATCCGCTGGTTGGTTTAGTGGATTGAAGTGGGTTGTTTACATTCTAGGGTTTTAGTGTGGGAACATGGGCTTCTGAAGTTCCAAGGGCGCCTGATGATTGTTGGTCTTGAGAGGGTTTTGGAATATTTACTGTATCCATGGGTAATATGGGGCCTTGTCTTTCTGGAGTTCTCATGACTGGTGGAATTCCTGAATAATCAGATGATTAGATGGACTTAATGGCTGTTATCTAGTAAATCATCACTGAAGGGGAAAATGTGTCGGTGCATTGTTATTATTATGTCGATGTCATTGGCTAATGTTTGGTTATTGTTTAGTAATGATACTCTGAATAGATTTTGTTTCAAGCTAATATGGAGATATTGGATGCGACAACTGGAGTCTATACTGGGGCTAGTCTCCAGTTCCCTAGTTTGAGCTAGAGTCTCAATAAAAAAGGATGGTGTAAGGAGTGTTGAGCTTGTATTTCAAGCATGAAATTGGGATTCTGACTTGGGTCAAAGGTGGTGATGTTGATGTAAATTGCCCTGCAAAATATTGTTTTAGGTAATGTGGATTGAAGTTTGTCTAGTAGATTTAAATATTGGTCACATTTGGCTATGAGCATCAGTCCTGTCTTCATATCACTTTTTAATCACCTCTGCCTGGTGTCATTGGAAAAAAGTGATGAGCTAGTTGATTTTGAGTCTTGTTTATTCTGTCTATGGTTTGCATTTCACTATTGAAAGAATGGGGAGGTCATTCTAAGAAATAGAAACTATCCAAAGCTAATCCTGCCATTGTGTTTCAGTGGAATGTGTGTGAATCGTAGATAAGGATAGGTCTATGCTAGAAGTGGCAGTTCAATGATTATCTGAACTAAGTTTTTAACCCTGTAGATTGGCTGTTTTGTTCTATGAATGATAACTACAACTTTCTCGTGCATGGAGTTTGCTTTTGAAAGAAATAAATTTGTAGATAGCTATTTTTTGGGAGCGTCCTACTGATTGTTTGATTTATAATCATGTCTTGGTTCTTAGCATGAGAAATGTGCAAAGACTACTTATCGTTCCGGATTTATTAGAATATCTTTATTTTGTTTCGCTCTCATTGAGAGCCATGTGGGCATTTCATGTGGGCATTTTTATGGGTGAGGAACTTGGTTGAATTTTATGTGTATAATATCTGTGGAAGTGAGTGCACTCAGTTGTGATGCTTAGATGATTGTTGATGCTAGTACTGACTTTGATACGATTTGTTGTGTGTATAAATGGATTAATTTGGATGTTCGGTCATTGTTGTGCTTCACTTGAGAATAAGGATTTTGTTTATATGCTTAAACGAACCCAGTTTGTGCTTCTATGTGATTAGTGGACTTTCGAACTCCATGCCACCGGTAGTCCACGTGATTATGTTATGGTGCTCTGTTGGTTCATGTGAAGCCAAAGTTTGATATTATAGGGATGTTATAGATACTGTCCATATGGCATATGGACATGGAAAGTGCACTGGTATGAATATGCGAAGCCTGAAATGTGGACTGATAAGTGCCAAAAAGTGTCCTTGTACTTTTATTAGCTGGCCCAACAAATGATGATAAGATTATTCTCATTTAGTAGGGTAGGTGGAGCAAAAACAGCTTGAAGTCTCAAACAGAAATAGGAGGCTTCTTGAGAATAGTCATTTGTTTTTCTGGTTCCTTACAGATATGTAGATGTCTACCGTAAGATATTGGTGCATCAAGGAAAGGAATTTTTCTTAAGTCTGGCTGGTAAAGTTGGGACAAATCGCATGTGAATGCGATCTTATGACTATTGGAAGTCCCCTTAACTAACTGGGTCAGTCTGGCGAACATGTGTAATGGTTGATGAATTTAGAAGTTTTATGCAATGAGAATGCTAATGAGCTTGATTGAACTAAATTGTTTTTAATTGTATGTCTTCTTGAATTAAATTATTTAGGAGAATAAGTTCATACTTGGGAGCATGTTTCTTCACACATTGGCTTTTGATAAACTACAACAACTATTGCTTTGCTCGTAGACTCTAGTTTTGTGTCATAAAGTATCCCAATGGGATTGATCAGTCTTGCCCGCTGGTTTAGGATAAATTTGAAGACTTCATGATTCTTACTTATTATAGATTAAGCATTTGGATATTAGACAACTGAGAAGCACCACACCTGTTTAATGAAATTTTTGGCGTACTTGGAGACGGTAGATTTACATTTTTCCATGCATGGTGGCCGAACGGATTTTATACTGATTTCTTTTTCATTGAAATTGGTAATTTCTATTGATTTTTTTTTATGTTTGGGTTTGAAAATGTGGTAGTTGGATAGACATGGTTCAATGCTGGTTAGACATCATTGGACCTTGTCTTGGTTTGCAGTGTGTGCTAAAAGCAATCCTTAAATGTGAATTACGATTGGTCTACCCTTTTAATACAGGGGAATTTAAACTATATTTTGGGGTGCATTTGTTTCATAGAAAATGAGGGATTTGAAAAATATTTTTGAAAAATGATCGCTTGTAATGCTTACAAAAATGAATGAACGAAAAATATTTTCATTGTCCACGAAAATGTTTGGACATAAATTATTGTCGATAATGAATTTATATTATCATTGACTAATTAATTTAGACAATACAAACGATCATTTTTATAAAATGTTTTCCAAATCATTCATTTTCCATGAAACAAAAGTACCCTTTGGTTTCTCAATAAGCATTCTTTTATTGTATGTTTCCTTCTTTCCTGTGTTTGGTACATCGAATATATTTAAGATAGAATTGACTATTGTCTCCCTTTCTATTGTTTCAAAATTACACTTGCAGCTTAAGTTAAAACAACCCTTCACTCTCCTTTATCTAAGTTAGCATTCAATTCACACATATTTAATAGCTACCTATTACACAGCTATTCAATTTAATAATTACTCAATTCCTTTGAAAAAATCATTCGTTTCTCTTCATACAAATCTGCTGATGATCATTGCACACATGTAGCACATGCCTTAATACTAGTAGACTTCTAACCAAAATGAAGGGTAAAAAAACATATGCAGTCCATACTAAGTTCTAAGATAATTAAAGTGAAGAGTTTGGTCCGGTTCATATTCAACATTTCAGGGCAGGACCCACATTTGCTGATGTGACAAACCAGTAATGAGTGACAATTTTAAAATAATAAAGGGAAAAAAGGGCATACCATGTCAGCCCTAGCTACAGCATCATCACACCTCCCTCTCAGGTTGGTTCATGCCAGTGAGTCAGATAGCATGTCGCTTGCCGTTGGAAGTTTTGTACTGTGAAACTCTATTGCTTCTGTGGTTATTTTTTTTTTGGACAATTCTGTGTTTGCGAAGATCATGCTGACTTCTGAGACTAATTTGTGTGAATATTTGCAGTTCCAAGGAACTTTAGATTACTTGAAGAGCTCGAGAGGGGAGAAAAAGGAATTGGAGATGGAACAGTCAGTTATGGAATGGATGATGCTGATGATATATACATGCAGTCATGGACAGGCACTATCATCGGTCCTCCTAATGCAAGCTTGCTCTCTCTCTCTCTCTCTCTCTCTCTCTCTCGCTCTCTCTCTCTCTCTCTCTCATATGCATGCACACACGAATGCTCAAGCATGCACATGAACACCGAAAAGACAAAAATAAAAAGGAAAAACACCCTTGAGCAGGTGAACCACTAGCACATACCAGTATACCATCTCCGCTGCTCGTGGAGATTCTTAAACCACTCCGCTGGTATTGCGAGATTCACTTTTGGGTCAATTTCTTTTCTAAATTAGTGGTTGACCACGGAATGGTGATTATTCTAGCCAGCAATTATTCCACAAATTAATTAGTAAGATAATGGATGCTGATATAGGAAGTTGAACAAGTTTGAATTTAAGTTGAAGTGAAATGAATTCATGTTTCTAGATTTTTTATTGATTGAACTTGATTTTTTTTTTTAAATAAACTCAAATCATTCAGCTGTTGGCTAGCTGATCCATTGATGTGAGAACTAGTATCAATTATACCTGCTTTATGTTGAGACAGGCAATGTATGTTGGAGTATATGCTATCTCCTTTTATGCTCACACAGTACTTGTCTTCAAAAAGTAGTTAATTCCAAGCTCAGGTAATTTTGAGGGGGCTAATATCCAGTCAAAACAGGATACTCAGACCTGTCTGCTACTGCCTATTAAATGCATTTGATGCTTTGACAAAAGTAAGGGACTTGATATTGATATTAGTGTTGCATAAATTTTGTTCATAACTGAATTGGTTCCTATGTTTGACATCCGAACTTTAAGCGACTCTTTTTTTATAATGAAAACTTTAAGCAACTTTACTCAACGAAGAAATGGCCTCTGTGATTTTGTAGAGCAAATTCTGACCTTGCATTTTTGTATTTGACTTATTAATTTTGGAAAACACTAGTGAAGTCTCTGAATGCCGAAATGCGATTCAACTTCCAAACATTATTGAGCACTCCTTTTCTTTCTGAGAAAAATTTAGTTTTGCTCACTGACATAGTCTGCCTGGCAGACTGTTCATGAAGGGCGTATTTATCAGCTAAAATTGTTTTGCGACAAGGAATACCCTGATAATCCACCTGCTGTGAGGTTCCAGACTCGGATAAACATGACTTGCGTCAATCAGGAAACAGGCGTGGTACGTGAGCAACTTTGATTCAATTCTTCACATAAGGACTTCATTGTTTTGGACTCATTGCTGGCTATATTCCAGGTTGAACCTAGTCTTATGCCAATGCTTGGAAATTGGAAAAGGGAATATACTATGGAAGACATATTGTTGCAATTGAAGAAGGAAATGTTGTCTCCACAGAACCGCAAGCTAGCACAACCTCCTGAAGGTGAGAATTATTGACTGGCTGGTTTCTTGTTTCTTCTTTCGACTCCCAGTGTTTGTTATTTGGGTTAATACCATGAAAAACCCTAAATTGATACACCTGTGACAAATTTAACCAAAACTAATTTTTTTATCATAAAAAATCCCAAACTGGTACATGTTTGACAGATTTACCTTAAACTAATTTTTTGACCATCAAAAACCCTAAACTAGAAAACCATAAGCTAGTACATTTGTGACAAATTTACCTTTCGTCAATTGGATTAATATCACGAAAAACCACAAAATGGTACACTTATGACAAACAGAGAGTAAACCCCAAACCGGTACATTTGTCAACTGTCACGTGTCATTCAATTCAGAAATTTGACAGTAAAATTTAACGGAAATTATCAGAGGATAAAATTGTTGCGGGTGTACCAATTTGGGATTTTTTATGATAAAAAACTTAGTTTGGGGTAAATTTATCACAAGTTTACCAGTTTGAGGTTTTTCATGGTATTAACCTTTGTTATTTTAATCAACATTAGTAAACCACTTTCTTTTTGGAGGACACATACTTAGATGACATGAGATTTGAATTTTCAAGTTGGAATGGTTTGGAGAAAACTAAAAGAGAACCAAACGAACTCTCGTCATCGGAAGTTAAAGTCTCTGAACTAGTTTTGGGATTATAGTTTCTAAGCTCTTAGCATGTGCTCTGAAATTGCAGGCATTTTCCCCTTATAATGGTCTTGATAACTTTTGCTCATGCCTAATCGTCATCATTGAGGATATGCCTTTTACAATCAACCCGTTCAAAATGGTTTTACATGCCTTTGTAGTTGGAGAAAATAGTAGGTTGCTCGTAATACATGTCCACCGATTTTTTTTGAAATCCTTGTCCATGTTATTTTTTTTAACAAAATTATGTATATGGTGCAATTTCAGGAAATGAAGAGGCGAGGATGGATCAAAAGGGGCTTGTTGTGAGGTGCTGTGTCATGTGAGGGAAGTTCACGTGGTTATGTATATAAGCACATATATAGTGCCTGCAGTAACGTTGCTCGCAAATATTTATGTCGGAGGATTGTTGTAACTGAGAAATGTCTGATTAAAACGAGATCAATCGTCCCTCTTATGTTTCACATTGTTTCACTTGTTGTGTCTGCTAGTAGCTGAATAAGTTTGAATATAAGTTACCCGTGTCTAGGTAAAGTTTTGCACTCCTTGCATATTATATTTTAATACCGTATTTTGTGCTATCGTTGCATATCAAAATGCTTCAGCCTTCCCGCATCTTTGAAAGTCCATAGGCAGAAATGGCACGGACAGTTTCTGGGTTGAATTTCATTGCAGACCCTTCAGTTACAAGAAAAATTTTTTGCTACAAATCGTAGGTTTCTGGTGTCCCGACCAGTTGGCAAGCCTAAGCAAGTTATGAAACACACCATGTGGATTTATCCAAGAGCTTTGTGAATGAGTACATACGACGTGGTTTATCAAGCGCAGCTTACGTGATGCTCCTTGGTTGAGGTTGAGTTTACACCTGAAAATCGAGGGAAGTTAGATCGCAATAAGAAAAAAATAGAAGAAAAACGGAGACCGTACTAGAAAGACCGGTTTTAAGTGAGATACAGAATCAATCATACGTTAAGGAGCTCTTATTCTTCCAAATAATTTCCTGTTGGGAAAGGATTCTTGATATTGTCGGAAATAGACTAGGAAAGACCGGCCGCTCCGCAATCTGCCCCCTGTGCCGAGTCAATCTGAACCCGAGAACCTTTATGAACTCCTGTGACCTCCCTCTATCCCGGCGGTCTCTGGCAGGACTACTCTTTGACATCTTATTCTTGAGTCACGACATTGTCACTTCTCACTTTCCCATATCGCTCTCAGTTCACGTCATACACTACAAGACCAAAGGCTCAAGCCATTTCGTGTGATTAATTGTATCATGAAGGTGCGAGAAAGTATGATCCACGCAGTGCACATAAAAAACTTGTACTTTAGGGACTTGAGATTCATATATGTTACAGCTCCTTTTGATTGGGTGGCGATCTTGAACTCATCATTTCATGGACAAAGCTCAATTAAACTATTCAATCATGTGATTCAAGGGGATAGATTACGTGGTGAATTTCGGGAGCTTCTTATCGTTTTCATTTTCTCTTCCCTTAAAAAGTCCTAGCACCAAAATAAAAAGAGAACAATGCGACACGGCGCATGTTGGAGAGAGAGATTGCTTTTTCCTCTTTAAAAATGCTAGATATATAGTGAGATTGATCTACAAAATCGATATATCAAGTAATTTGATAAATTTTTCTTGAGTATTAGACATGGCTCACTTATTTACATAGTCACTTTAGGTCTGCCGCAGGAAAATTGTTTAAAAAGTTCTAAACCTATTACACTTTTGCCAATTTAGTCGTAAACCTTTTAAGTTTGTCGATTCAGTTCTAAACATTTTCACTTTTTATCAATTAAGCCTATCCGGCCAATTTTGGCCGGCCGGCACTGATGTTGCTGCCTACCGTCCAGCCAATGCTAACATGACAATTTTTAAATACATTTTTTAAATTTTTAAATATTTTTTTCTTTCTTGTTTTTTTTCCCTTCTTCACTCTGGCCGGTCTGGCGACGGGCCACAGGTGTAGGCCCGTGAGGCCAACCTCGCTAGCCTCTGGTGAAGCTTGCCCTTGCCTGCCATTGGCGAGGAAAAGCCTTGCCCATTGCCGCCAGGCCAGCCTCGCCCAGCCAAGGCAAGGTTGACCTCGCTGTCGTCAAGCAAGGTGAAACCTAGCGACGGCGAGGTCGGCCTCACCATGGTTGGGTTTGGCTCAACCTCATCGAATCTAGGCGACGTTGCCTCGCCTAGATCCGGTGAGGTGGAGCCTCACCTTGTCTAGGCGAGGTGACCTCATCGTCATTGGGTTTCACCTTGCCCAGATTCAGCAAGGTTGAGCCTCACTCAACTATGGCAAGGTTGGCCTAGTAACGGAGGGCAAGGCTTGCCCTCGCCAGTGGCCGATTAGGGCGAGCTTCGCCAAAGGCCAGCGAAGTTGATCTCACTGGCCCGCGCCTCTGGCCGGTCCCTGGTCATAGGACAAGCTAGAGGGAAGAAAGGAAAAATATATAATTTGAAAAAAATATTTAAAAATTGTCACATCAGCATTGGCCGGACAGCCGGCGCCAGCTGACAACCACATTAACGCCGAACGGCCAGCGATCACGTCAGCGCCGGCCGGCCAAAATTGACAGGATGGACTCAATTAGCAAGAAGTAAAAAGATTTATGATTGAATTGGCAAACTTAAAAGATTTAGAACTGAATTAGCAAAAATGAAATAGGTTTAAGACTTTTTAGATAATTTTCCCCGTCTGGCACATCAGTTAGTTTACCTACTTTACAAATCAGTCCTAGAATACTATTGACACCAAAAGATGTTCAAGGCCTCATTCGATGACTCGGTCTAAGAAGCGACAGAGGCAAGAATTTGCTAAGTGTTGAGAGCTTCTAATTGGCAAATTTTGTTGGTCGACAAGAAAATTAGTTTTAGCTGAAGGAGGATATGAACGGAAATAACCAAGTCTTGAAGCAAAATGTTGGTGAATGAAGATCGTTTTAATTGACAAGGGGGCCACGATTGATGGGATCATCGACGGAGTGGAAATGATATAACTATCTGCGTAGTGGAGCTCACGATTTTAGATACAACCGTCAGAGAGGCACATATAGCTAGGGGTGTCAATAAGACCCGGGCTGGCCCGGCCCGACCCGCGCCGACCCGGTTCGGCCCTAAAATTTGGGGTATTTTGGGGTCGGGCCTTAATTTTCTTCGAATATGGCCCTAAAATTTGGGGTTTCACTAGGGTTGGGTAGGGTCAGGCCGATCCATTAACACTCTGGGCCGGCCCATTAACGTCTAAAATTTGGGGTTTCACTAGGGTTTCTCTTTGTCTGTCGCTGCGCGACGATGCGAAACGGACGCTGCTTCAGCTGAAACTCCCTCCACCCCCGAACGAATCCGATCCCAGAGCTCATTCCGCAATTCGTTCCGGACAAGAACGAGCGCGTCATCGACCTGGGAAGTGAGGGAAAAGATGAAGCTCGTCCTCTGCTTGTGCCTCCCCCATCTTGTTGTCCTCTCTTCGTTGTTCGGTCACGCGGGTGCCAGAGGCGGCGAGAGTCGACCCCTCTCGCCATCAGGTCCCTCTTTCGCTTCACGCGACTTCACCGCTGCGAATTTTCTGGTGGGATGGCTTTTTCTTGATTTGGGTTCGCTTCACTTTGGCTGTTGATGCTCGCAGGCTTTGCGAGTGGCGGTTATGCTGGGATGGCGAGGCATTTGTTTGGGGTGCGGCGGGCGGTGAGGTGTGGGATCTCTGTTGGCTTTCGGCTTTTTGGCTTGTGCAACGTTTCTCTTCTGGGTATTCAGCTATTAGACCCATTTTCTGGGTATGTATCCCTCCTGATCCGTGTTCTTCGCTCGTTGGTGGTCCCAATCTGATCCGTGTTCTTCGCTCGTTCGAAAAAGGGGAGGAGGGGGGAGTTCGGATTGGAGAGATGAGGAACAAAGCCTCCGGATTCCTGAAGCAGATCCTGGGCGCCGTCGCCGGCCTCACCAAGGCCAAGTCCCTCGCCCTCAAGAGCAAGACCAACGCCCTCAAGGCCCGCGTCCTCCTCCTCTCCCTCCTCCGCAACCGTCGGCTCGCTGTGGAGTCCATCTCCCACAAGCTCCACAGCCTCCGCAGCCCGCGCGAGCCCGGGCTCTGCTGCGGCGGCGGCGAGGGGGAGGACGGCGAGGAGTCGGCGGTAGTCGTCGTTGACGCCCACGGCATGGCCCGCGAGTCGGCCCGCGGCGAGCTGGTCTAGTACGGAGCGGCGGGAGATGAGGAGGTGGCCAAGTATTCGGATCCGAGGCAGTCGATGTTCGACCTGGAGGACTTCGAGGACCTCGGGGGGTCGGTGATCGACCTGGTGAAGAACTTGAAGCAGGAGGGGGAGGACTTGGTCGGTGATGGGCCCAGCCCGGCCCGACCCGACCCTACCCAGGCCTTTGAGGTGTACGGTGAACAGGGTCTTAGGTGGGTCTGGGCGGGTCAAGCATAACCCTACAGGTTTCGGGTCGGGTCGGGTATCAAGAAAGCCCGACCCGACCCATTGACACCCCTACATATAGCATCCAACGCAATTATGTAATAGTGGAGCCAAAGATCATGGGAGCAATTGATAACGGTAACTGTGAAGAAGTGGAGAAGATATAACGGTTTGTAAATATAAATTGTTGAATTGTAGGAACCCCATAGAATGTATCTAATTTTCTTAACCGTCGTTGACTATGGATAGTAGATATAAACACTTGAATTGTATTTTGTGAAAAGGACTGCTAATCAATCAAAGAACACAAGTTGTTTACTTCTTATCTTCCAATTTATCTTTACGTTATGGCTGACAATAATTGTTCTCAACTCGACACCTTTAAATTTCTCGTGTGTATATTTCATGTCCAAGAATCAACGGAAGACCTCTTCACACCCTTCGTTGATTTACTCACGGATTCATATTTCAAAAAGTACTTCGTTGATACTCTTTGGATACATAGCATTGTTATGTTGCAGTCTGACAAAAGAATCATGCTCGATACCTAATAAAATTCGATCAATTTTTTAAATCGTTTGTCAGTGTATTTAGCCTTATTCCTCCTCTAACGCTGAAGAAATAGGACAGGAGCAGTTCCTTCTGGCAGATCGGCTCCAATATTGCTTTCTAGGTACTGGTAGAGCCTTCACTTCATCCATGGTTGACCTTAGCTTCGCTATAGCGGACCGACCAAACCCTCCCGTTATCTCACTCCTCGCTCACCATCAATCCCATGCACCCACATCATCATCTTCCTCACTCCCTCACGTAAGCCGCAAAATTCACTCTCTCACATCATGATCATATCAGCAGCATCGGTTATATACTTCAACAAGCTCCGCTTCACCAAGCCACTTCCATGAATTCTTGATGCCGGTCATGTCTCCCACCATATCGACTCTTTCTTCCACCCCTTTCTCCATGTTGTCGCTCCTCCTCCTCCTCCTCCTCCCCTCCTCGCTCCTTGTTTCCCCGTCGACTTCGTCCTCCGACTCCTTCATCTTCGTCAGCTGCTCTCAGTACAAGTACTCCCCCGGCTCACCCTACGAGACTGGCGTCGACTCCGTCCTCGCCTCCCTTGTCGGCTCCTCCACCTCCTCCTCCTACAATAACTTCACCATCCCGGGCCCCACCCCCTCCGACACCGCCTATGGCCTCTACCAGTGCCGCGGGGACCTCGCCGTGGCCGACTGCTCCACCTGCGTGTCCCATGCGGTAAGCCAACTTGGGACCATCTGTGCCGGCTCCTCCAGCGGCACACTCCAGCTCGAGGGCTGCCTCGTGCGGTACGACAACACAATGTTCCTCGGCGTGCAGGACAAGACCGTGCTGCTCAGGCGATGCGGGCCTCTGATTGGGGGTGCTAATTCTGATGGGCTGACACGGCGTGACGCCGTGCTAGGGTACATAGGAGCTGGGGACGGGACCTTCAAGCCGTACAGGACCGGTGCCTCGGGGAGTGTCCAGGCGGTGGCACAGTGTGTGCAGGACCTGAGCGCCGGCGACTGCCAAGACTGCCTGGCGGAGGCGATTGGACGTCTGAAGAGTGACTGCGGGGCGGCGAAGTGGGGCAACATGTACTTGGCCAAGTGCTACGTGCAGTATTCGGACGGCGATCACACCAGCGTCGGACAAGGTAAGAGGGCTCGCGGCCGTTTATGGTGGTTCACTTACGGTGCATCGCTTCTTAGTTGGGTGTGTTTGTTTCCATTTGTTTCAATCCGTTCAAAACTTTGATTGCTATTCTCGTGTGAAGTGCCGAATGACAGTGTGGTGAATTTTGAGTATGCTTATGAATTGAAGAGAGTGGGGCAGATCTAGGGAAAGTTATGATTTACTGCATGGAGATTGTTTGGCTACGAAAATTGAGTTGTTTAAGTTATAAAAATACCAGTTACTTAATTTTGATGCTTGAATAGAAATTTATTTGGAAGAACAAGAATGATATGATAATGTGTGGACACTATTTGTTGTCAGATAGATTCTTATCCTCGATACGGTTAAGTTTTTTTGCTTGCTTTATAATGGCATTCGATGCCCGAATAGGAGTTGCTATGTTCTTTGATTTGCCCTATATATATATATATATATATATATCTGTATATATTTAGTGTTTTTCTCGAATAGTAGTTTTGAGTTAGACAAAAAGTATTAAAGCATGGGACTAAATCAAAGAAGAACGAAATTCCTTCGAAAGTCCTCAAGAGATCACATCACATCGTTAAAGCGATATTCTTTCGAAAGTTCTTTCTCGATCGGTACACTCTCGAAGGGCACTCCCTCCCTCGTTCTTGCCCCTTGCCGTCAATCGTTATTCAGTTATGGTCTAGGTGTCTACAGTTTCCCAGAGATTTCTAGAGAAGTCCTCGTTCACTTCTTGTTCAAGGATATTACAAAGGTGCAGAAGAGGACGTCACGAATTTCATTTGGAATTTGAAAATGAATGAATTGATGGTATTAAGGAAATGACGGTCTTTCTAATTTACAGAAAACATGTTTCTAGAGAGATTTTGGAGACAGTTAGATCACAAATAAATACACAGCCCGGTTTGACAAGGGCATTAAATGATCACCGAGGCTAGAGGAACCTGATAAGATGAGAATTTTAGCGGACTTCTAGGATTAAAAGGGTAGGAACAAATTGAACTACACACCAAATATGGTGAGAATGTTTTCGAGTTATATATGTAAAAATGGAAATAATTCACAAGAAACGCCTTTTAGTGCAATGGCAAGTTTAGTGTTGGAACTCTTATGTTAGATGCGCTCAAGTGAGAGTACTATAAGGTTGGATGACCTCTTAGGAATGCATCTATACATACACCAAAATACAAAAACGTGAAATTATTGAGGTTGTCCCGTATCGGTTATGAAAAAAGTTGGTGGTCAGTTTATAAGTATAAAGGAAAACCTCACATTTTGAGCTAGCTTTTGGGCCAAGACCACCCAACAGAAACTAGATATAAAGCAGGTCAAAACGGGTAAATATCGAATGAATAAAACTTGATATATTCTACTAAGGGGAAAAGGGGAGCATTATTAGGGCAGTGTCAATGTTTTTTGTGTATTACAGAACCACATGGAAGTTACGACAAAGTGTGTACATAGATATGAAGAGTTGCGATTGAGGAATGATCCCTCGAGGGCACAAAACTGCTAAAGAACTCATCTAGCATAAGCAGTAAGTTGGTTTAAACTCTTCTCGTCACAAACGAGTTTTAAGGTTGTTTGGTGCATGTTCACCCTTCAATCGATTATGGACCCTCTGCAAATGTAGGTTATTAAGAGATGAGGAGGAATCCAATGCCCACTAATTAAGTAATGATTGCAGTATGCTCCACTCCCGGGAATATAATTAACAAGTGAGATACAGCTATAGCAAAGCTACAGTGAAAGCGGAAACGGTGCATGATCGAATCTAATCATCACCTACATTATATGACACTAAAAACCTAAAGAAAAGGACTGTCACTAAGTTAAAGGAGGATGCAATTGCAATACATAATATTCTTTCTACCCATAGGATGCAGCACAAGTTTACTTACGATTGTTGTAGATGCGTCGTGTTGCAGTTGGATTGCATTGTGCTATAGCATGCGAGTTCGGGCGGCACATTTCAAAGCAGTAGTGTCCTAAAGTCAGATCAAAATATAATCATGAAACCGCATGATTTATAAAGCACTTCTTTTTTCTATAATCGTGTGTTAAGTACGAAAAAAGATGGATTGAAATTAGTGAACTTGAGAACGTATCGAGATCAACTGTGTTATTGGAAACAGGTACAGCCGATGAAGAGGTTACGAAGACTGTGGTCATCTTGATCGGTGTTGTTGCTGGGGTTGCAGTCGTGATCATCTTCCTCTCTTTGATGGCAACAATGTGCGAAAGAGCGAGAGGTGAAAACTCTTTCCTTTCCTTCTTTCTCTTCTTCACCTAGCTAGGACTGTATAATTCATTGAATTTTCCTATTCACTATGTTCCTTTTTAATATTGCAGGCGGCAAATAGAGGCCACAAATTTGTGGATGTGGTATAATCAGCTGGCTGATTTGCCACTTTCGGATCCTTTGTCTAGACGTTCAAATTGTTACTCACTTTTGTTGCATGCTTTAGACCTTTTCATTTCCACACTCTCTCTCTCTTTCTCAGATTATATAGATCAAGTTCATATGAACCGTTGATTATGTGGGCATTTCGATGCGTTCACATAAAATTGATGGTTCAAATAACAGTGATCCATGTGATAGTTCACGTATTGTACAGATATTCACCTAGAAACGAGTCAAAGGAAAGATTGCTGCTTTGTATGTAAGTTGTGTACAGATAGATGGTCAGAAGACTTGAAAGTTAATGTCAGGATAAAATGGAGGGCTATTTCTTGATTCTTATGTTGTTGGTTTGCTGCTTTTCAGAAAGCACCAGTCATGTCTCCACTTTATTTTGAGGTAGCCAAAAAGTCCAATGTGACTCACAGGCACATCTTTGTGTCTCGTCTCAATTCCAAGTGAATTTCATTGTTTGCACTCGCACGAATTCAAAATTCAAAAGAGTTTATGTCCCCGAGGACTTTATTCCATTTGAATTAATGATGTATGCAACTTGGGAAAATCTCATATGTACTAACATCAAGGTGAGAGTATTAGAAAAAAGATTTATGCCTCGCTTGTTTCATGAAAAATGTGATATTTTTGAAAAATATTTTCCAAAATACCATTTCCTAGGAAAATGACAATATTTTCCAGTATTTGGTTGAAACATTGAAATGAACTAGAAAATATTTTCCAATGTTTGGTATGGAAAATCTAATTTGATTTTTTTGAGAAAAATTACCAAAAAAATCAAATTAATATTTTTCCTTCTTTTTTTTTTTCCTTCTCTCTTGGCCCCTTGCTGACCACAGGTGAGGGACGAGCTTGCCAGATTTCGGCAAGCCGATTCAAGCCTCACCAGCCTCAAGTGAGGCTCCACCTTTGCCAGATTCGATAAGGTCGAAGCTCAAGCCTTGATGCGGCAAGGTCAAAGGTCAAAGCTCGAGGCCTTGCCAGATCAACAAGGCCCAACTTCTGGCGAGTGCAAAGCTCATCAATCTAGCAAGGTGGAGCCTTGCTTTTAAGCTGGCTTGGCTCAGCTCGATTGGCCGGAATGTAGTGCGCTCGAGCCTCGGTTGACCGAGGAAGAAGGAAATAGAAAAAAGAAAGAAAAGAAAAAAGAAAAAATTCGAATTTTTATCAAAAAATATTTTCATAAGAACAACTAGTTCATTAACTAAGGACTTGAGTTCAATCGTCGAGAATCTGCACATAGACTTTCTGGACCTGAGCTTGACGGCCAAGAACCTAAGCTCGAGCATTGGGGATTCGAGCATTGCCTTTATGGACCCAAGCTCTGGTGCCAAGCATTGGGCATGGGCATTGAGGCTTCGAGCCTAGACTTAGCAAACTAGCATACTTCACTAAATTAGTCTACCCTCGGGCTCGGAAATACGATTAGATTTATAGGACCGAGACTATCTCGATTCATATCGGTTGTTTTAAGCCAAAGCTTAGAT